>BSBN01000924.1:32787500-33474541 GCA_027924645.1 Cunninghamia lanceolata | reverse complement strand
CTCAAGTTTAGGGTTTAGGGGAATTATTTAGGATTTAGGGTTGCTCAGGTTTAGGGTTTAGGGTTTAGGGGTTTGGGGTTTAGGGTTTAAAGAGAGATAGAGAGAGGGGATTAATAGAGATTGGGAGAGATAGAGGAGACATAGGGGAGAAATATGGAGATAGAAAGTGAGAGACATGTCCAAAAGACATAGAGAGAGAGATTGAGAGGTAGAGGGATGATAGAGATAGGGAGATAGGGATAGATAGGGATATAGAGGTTTAGGGGCATTATTTAGGTTTTAGGGTTTATGGTTTTGGGGTTAGGAGTTAAGGTTTAGGGTTTAGAGAGAGATAGAGGACCAATAGGGAGATATAGAGGAGTCTGGGGGGAGAGATAGAGAGATAGAGTGTGAGGGACATGGACAAAGGCATAGGGAGAGATATTCAGAGGTAGAGAGACAAATGTGATAGAACGATAAGGGAGAGATAGGGAGATAGAGGCTTAGGGTTACTTGGGTTTAGGGTTTAGGGGTTTGGGGTTTAGGGTTTAGGGTTTCTCAGGTTTAGGGGTTAGGGGTTAGGGTTTAGGGGCATTATTTAGTGTTTAGGGTTTATTGTTTAGGGGCTAGGGGTTCAGGTTTAGAGGTTTAGGGTTTATAGAGAGAGAGGAATGATAGGGAGATATAGAGGAGACTGAGGAGAGAGATAGGGAGATAGAGAGTGATGCACATGGCCAAGGACATAGGGAGAGAGATTGAGAGGTAAAGGGATGATAGAGATAGGGAGATAGGGGAGAGATATGGAGATAGAGGTTTAGAGTTTATTAGATTTAGGGGTTAGGGGTTAAGGTTTAGGGGCATTATTTAGGGTTTAGGGGTTAAGGTTTAGAGGTTTAGGATTTAGTGTTTAGAGAGAGAAGACCAATAGGGAGATATAGAGAGTGAGGGGCATGGCCAAAGACATAGGGAGAGAGATTGAGAGGTAGAGGAATGATAGAGATAGGGAGATAGTGAGATAGAGGTTTAGGGTTGCTTGGGTTTAGTGTTTAGGGTTTAGGGGTTTGGGGTTACGATTTAGGGGTTTAGGGTTTCTTAGGTTTAGGGGTTAGGGGTTAGGTTTTAGGGTTTAGGGGTATTATTTAATGTTTAGAGGTTTCTAGGGTTGCTTGGGTTTAAGGTTTAGGGGCATTATTCAGGGTTTATGATTGCATGTCAAAAGAAGTCTCTCTCTCTAAATCCCTCAACCCTAAATAATGCCCCTAATCCCTAACCCATAACCCCTAAACCCTAAATCTGAGCAACCCTAAACCTCTATCCCCATGTATCTCTCCCTTATCTCCCTCTCTCTATCATCCCTCTACCTCTCAATCTCTCTCCCTATCTCTTCAACATCTCACTCACTCTCTCTCTCCCTATCTCTCCCTCTGTCTCCTCTATCTCTCCCAATCTATCTCCTCTCTGTACCTATCTGTCTCTCCCTATCTCTTGTCTCTCTCCCTATCATTCCTCTATCTCCCTATCTCTCTAGACAACTCTCTCACTCTCTATCTCCCTATCTCTCCCCTATGTCTCCTCTATCTCTCCCTATTTGTCTCCTCTCTATCTATATCTACCTAGCTATCTCTCCCTATCTCTCTCTCTCTCTTGCCTCTCTCCCCCTATCATTCCTATATCTCCCTCTCTCTCTCCCCTCTATCTCTCCCTCTCCCTTATCAATGAAGGAAATGAAAACAAGAAAACTAGGACCTTGTTGGATCTAGGGCATACAACTGAGAGGGGGGGGGTGAATCAGTTGTATAAAACTTCTTTTTCTTTTAAACACTTGATTCTTTGTTGTTAGTTAGCAGCATATCAAATAATCATCCATGGAAGCATAATACATAAACACAAGAGCAGATAAGCATCAACACATTGAACACCAAGATTTTGACGTGGAAAACCCGGTTAAGGGAAAAACCACGGGGTGATTAACCCAAGAATTATTCTCTGTTAGAAGAATAAAGAAAAATGAATGGCACATGCCAATAAGGGCTCACTGCCCGAGCACACTGCTCACAAAGAGGCCCACTGCCTACAAGGAGACACACTGTCTACAAAGTGATAAAAATCACAGTCTTGAACTGGAGAATGACATCTCTACCATGTCCGGATCAGTTCCAATTAAGCCCAAAAATCTCTGCTCTGCCTTTCGCATGTTTCTTCGCTATGCCACACTCATCCACACACCACACTTTGAAATGAACTCACAAACCGTTATTTATACAAGACATCGACTTAGGAACAAACATCTAAGTCGGCAAACAACCATAGGAGTATCCGCAAGATGAATAACACATCCGGTCGGCCATCACAAGAACATTCGCAGGATGAACAACTCATCCGGTCGGCTAAACAGAGCAAGAACTTCATCCGGAAGAATAACTTCAATTCCGGGCTCTACCATCAATGCGGACCAACAACACAACCTAAACATGATCCAAAAACCTTCACAAGTCTGTCTGAATGTCCGGATACATCCGCACTTCCTCTACTTACTGGGATCTCTTGTCTTCCTCATCCGGAACTTCAAGAACACAGTCTGTCGCCACTGTCATAATGCAAGAGGTACTTCCAGACCTCCAAATCATACACAAATCAGGATGACACATCACAAGGACATCCCAAACACTCCGTCCAATCCGCAGATTAGGATAATACAATTCCGGACCTCACCGGACCTTTTTGTGATCCTCTGTCACCTCTGGATACTTGCCGGAACCGGTTCTATACCGACAGCCACAACTCCTTCAGGTCTTCATGCGGACCTCTGAAATCTTAACTGAAGCATCTCAAGACTCATATCTACTAACCCTTTAATCCGCATCCTCCGGTTCGCATCCTATACAGTACATTTGCCTTCTTCTCATCACTGTTCTTCACTGTTCCTGACTGAGCTTATTTTCTCAATATCCTCAGCACACAACTCATCAAATCCTTCTTGTCAATGCAATATGAGTATGTTGACATCAATGACAACAATGGCTCACCTCATACTTGCAACAGACAGACCTCTCTCTCTCTCTCTCTCTCTCTCTCTCTCTCTCTCTCTCTCTCTCTCTCTCTCTCTCTCTCTCTCTCTCTCCATGGTGGTCATATCCTTTAGGTCCAATCACCTCCAAACTTCACAAATAGATATAGAGCATAATTCTAAGCATCTTTCATAAAGCCCACTTCTCTACATAGGTGTAACTAATACCACTTTTTCAAATTTTTCCACATTTAATACTTATTCTTTTCCATTTTCCAAGTCCTACATGTGTCCAAGTTGTATTGTTTGTCAAGTTTTTAGTCTAATTGTTAGTCCTAGCTCTCATGGATGTTAAAATGTTAGTATAGTTAGATTTATCCTTAGGTAACATTAATTTACACATTGTTGCACAAACAACCACACTCAAAAATAACCTTACCTAACTAAGGTTAACCTTTAAGGTTCTTTCATTTGGTGAGCCTAACAGATCCAACTAGTTCAATCTTCTTATAGTCCATGCTTAGGCTTCCAAGAAAGTTCATGCCATGTTAACTTTGCATTATGTCCTCACTTTCCTCTTGCTGGTTGTAGTACTCTTTTTTTCTAATCCTATCCCTGTATCATACTATTGTTGTTGACTTTTCTTTCCATCTTCATCATCATAGTCCTAGTTACCTATTTTGAGCCTACCATTTATCCTTAGCCATGTCTTGTACTTCTTCTATTCATGTCAATTTTAATGACCTCCAAATTTTCCATAAATTCTTCTCCACCAAACCCTAGACCCTCACCCAATTCCTTACTTTCCTAAGAAAAGCCCTTCCCCAAACATCATTTGATCATGTGGCTCCTTCCATCACTAGACAGGTGTCCCTACTTTCTATTATTCATCCAATACAATGCCAATGTCATAGCTCACATTCCCACACCTACATTCATAGACTCCATTCCCCCTATTGACACCATCATTGATAATCATTAAACCATGGATTATCCCATATCCCCATCTTACACTTTCCTCACCTTTGAACCCCTTAGAAGATGACATTTAGCTATCCCCACCATTACCAATCACACTTTCTAGCAATCCTACATAAGACACCTTACCCATCACTTCATCTAGGTCATCACTAATTAAATCACCTCATTACTCCATTCAACCATACCCATACCACCCTTTCTCACTCCACAACTTGTATTAACGCATGATTCACCCCATGACATGCTACAGTTACCACAATCCCAATTCACTCTACCATCATTCTTCATATTATCTTATGAATCACCATCCTTTCTTCCCATTCCTTGAGACATCATACCATGACACATGCCAATGAAAACAATTAAAAAACCAATGAAAAGAATTAAAAAAAAACCATTTTTAGAGTTTCATGAAATGGATATCCATTTTGGGAATATTCCAGAAATGGATATCCGTTTCCTGAAACTATAAAAATGGTTTTTAAACCACAAAACAAATATCTGTTCCAAACGGATATTTTTAACATGCCTATGAAAGTCAAAGTTAGCCAATTCACGAATTTGGCTAAGTAAAGACACAATTTTTTTTTTTCCATTGCCACTGTTTGGCCCACGATGATCCTGCACATACCCACCTTTTACTCTCGACCAATAGATAAAAACAATGTCACAACTGACATAAGAGTTATAGGTTTCCTGAATCCTTCTGGCCTTAATACTAGGGTTTAACTTCTCTAACCCAAAATGTGGAAATATCAAGCATCCTTGTTTTCCAAGGACAATATTATAACAAAACATGAGAACAAATACTTCTAGTCTTCCCTAGACCATTTGGCATTGTTTGACCATACATTTCACTTATCATGTATAAACATAGTATGTGAGGTATAACCTCATTCAGACAACACCTTAATGGATACTTACACATTTTGAAAACAAGTCTTTTAACTAAGTTTAATCTATCAACCCTAATAGGCTTTAAACATCATAAAATAATAATAATAAAATACTTTCAACCTCTTGGTCTACTTAAGTCTACCGACTTTCAATATAATTAGGTTATGAACTTATATAAACCTTTATCAACAATCATAATTACAACAATCACGTGGGGTTGACTTTCAAATCCACTCTCATTCAATTCTAAAGACCCAACTTTGTTTAGGTTTTCATCTCACCGAAACAAGGTTATGAGCTTTTCATGCTCTAATCTAAATATGTTTTCTAGCACTTGATTTCAATTAAATAATGTTTTCTAGCATTTTCTTTATGCCTTCTATCAAACATCTCAAGATTTTATTCTTGTTGATATAACCCCTTGAGAATTTCTATACTCAGATGATATTACGACATAAAGAGCTTTATATGCTCAAACCATAATATCACATTGAGCATTTTACGCTCAAAACATAATATATATCATATCGAGCATTTTATATTCTAATAAAAATATCACATCGAACATCCTTGTGATCAACTAATAGTTACATAATAAATAAAGGCCACACTTCACTATCCAATATCTTGAAGGTATGCAGAACATGCAATATTTAGTGAAAACTCTCCATTTGTATTAGAGTCATAGAGTAGTCACCAACATAAAATATTATACTCTTCCCCGAAAGGGATAGCTAGTATAAGGATTGCATTATAGATGTACTTTGTAATATGCATAAAGGATAATAAATGGCTAAAAGAGTATAGAGTATAAGAGGCCATTATATTAATATGATAAGTTGTGAAAGATAATTCTCTGAAATTTTCCCTTATGTGTGGCAATTTAACATTTATACCATCTACATATCTTTTTGGGATTATCAAATATGGAAAGCTCTTTTTCTAAAAATAGTGATTCCTCTATTCGTGTGTAGACAAAGTGGAAGAAACATGTATAAGTTGAGATAGTTGCGAGTACTACCAAACAAAGAAGAGAGCTCATTGCCATATATTATACTTGCTACCCAGAAAAGAGAAGAAATCAAAGGGTCGTTCTATTCAGAACAACAGTCTATAAACTCACAAAGAATTTTCATAAATTCTTCTAAAGATTAAAATCCCTTAGTTTTGAAACGTTATAGAGTGCAGATTCAATCCACAGAGTTTGGACTGCAAACCATATAGCTTTGGAGCGCATAAACATTATATTTGATGACAGTCTAGAGATAGATATCCAAGAAGATTCCAAGAGTCACAAAGTAAAGAATAATGGCATAACACAATCATTATACCAACCATCAAATTTCCTCGATATCTACTACACAACACAAAATGGATCTGCTAAAAAGGCTCTAAAAACTTTCAAACAAATGCAGTTGGTGGGTGTAAAACCTAACTCCACAACCTTTGTCAGCATCCTCCTTACTTATGCTTAGATTAGAGCTTTGGATGAGAGTAAGGACTTCCATCAAAACATAAATGAAAGTTAATCTTTATCTAACGATACAGTTACAAATGCTACTATGGATCACCATGGCCTTCATAAGAACTTAAACACAGTTCAACCTCCTAACACATAATCCGGCCTTGATCAAACACTGATATAATAACTTCTATCAGCTAAGGATGCATACAGATATTGTCTATTTCAAAGACCCACTAAACACATATATATAAGTTTTATCGGCCACATGAACTTTGATAATCTTTACTTCTATCAGCCATCCAACATACAGATATAATCTATTTCCAATGGTCAAAATACTCAACTAATCTAACCAAGCTATTTTTAAACCAAAAGACTTCAAAGAAAGAATGAACCTGATATGATTCCTTAATTCTCGCTTGAAGTGCATTCTCTCTCTCTGAGTTGGTTTGTTGCTCTGTAATAATCGTAGTCTTGCACCCATAAGAGGTTTAAGGAAAATGTCGAAGGAACAACTGACAAGTTTAGAAACCTTTCCTGCGGGGAAACCCATTCCTGAGCACTGTAATGTTTTTCTATAAAAGCCTTTCAATTCCTTCTATTCTCCAAGGACCCCCGGACTTCATGGTCACCATCGTCAAACCCCTGTGTACACAACCCACTGAGAGAATAGGACCCCCCACTATCGTGTTGCACCAGACTCTTAAGCTCTATGTTACACAAGTGCATGTGAGACCTATTACAGCCACCATCGTGACGACAACTGAATGCCTAAATCTCTCTGATTGGTGGAGAAGATTGCATCGATAGGAAACACTCCAACTAAAACCGTTCCACCCCCTAAATTGTTGTTCTTCATGCAATAACTGTTTTGATACTTCCATGCACACACGATGTATCCTATCCCATTAGGTTGACAATAAAGTCTCTTTAAAAGCCTACTCATTCATACTTGCACCTAACAAAGGCAAAAACTTCACCTTTCCACATGCTTCGAATCATGCATCTAATTAAGGAGTAGTTGGTCGTTGAAATCTTTATTTCCCACTTAAAATCATGTAGGAAACAAAGGAATAAGGACATAAAAGAACACTCACCATTCAATTCAAAACATTACTCCATACTTATAAACTTCATGGAGTGATGTAGTGTTGAATGCGCAAGAATCTAAGAGGTAATTAGAATAAAATAATCGACTTAACCATGATCGTTTGAAAACCTCAACACCTTTTTAAGGATAAAGTATACTTATAGACCATGTATCAATAAAATATTGCATAGGCAATGCATACTTATGTCGTTATTCATTATTCGACAAGATGTGTGAACGGGGTCGAGGTACTCTCCCCCTCACAATCTTGCGAAAACATCAAAATTAGATAGATAGGATATAGATAGGATAACCTTATGGAATTTCAACCCAAAATTACCAATTATGAGATATTTAACTATTTAATAATATCATCCCTTGAATATAACTATAGTCATGTCAAACTAGGTCTAATGACTATCGACCATTTCTGTGTCGACAGTCAAACTGTCAGACTTGGTTTACGACAAAACATAAACTTAGACCAAAGGGTCGAGTATCACTTACCCGACTCAACTAGGTTCACCATTTGCGCCAACACAAGACTTAAGATGGCGACAAACTAGTCTTTTCCTTATATCTATTCCCTTCTCTCCGATGATGCTCTCTCTCCCTTTCTCGGAGGGGCAGAAACTTGTTCCCTGAATGCAACTTGCAATCACCAACTCGAGATTAGTGTATCAATAATTATTTCACATCTTGACAACTTTTAAACACATATCAATTATAGTCAAATAAACATAACTCATGAAACCGTTGATTTTTCCAGACATTTTTACTAAACGTCAAATCATTGAATCATATGCAATCACCTACTAGTTACTTCAAAAGTAAAAAGTAAAACATAGTCAAAGTTAGGGATGTAACACTAAACTAATCTTTACAATTCATGTTTTCAAATACATTGTTGCAATTCATTCAGTGTAATTCAGTGTAGTTCAGGAAAAGGTACTTATAACTTGTCAATTCTTCATGATTATAAACATATGTTTCAAATAATGTTCAGTTCATGTTATGTAATTGATTCATAAAAGAAATTACAACATAAGTCATTACATGATATGAAATACTTGATATTTCGAAAAGAGGAATGTTTGTATAGTCCCACACAAGCTGTGGGAGTAACTGTATCTAATAAGAGATAAAAGAGCAAGTACATAACATGAAAAGAAGTGTATAGAAATTAAGATGGGACCCATCATTGCCTAGATGAATGATGAATCCTGTTGTTGGAGGTTGCACCAGCATCTCGAGTTGCCCAAGTACATCTCCAGTAGAAAACTTGTAAGGGGAGGAAGAAAATTGATGTTAGAGCTCGGGGTACAATCCTTAATCCAATATACATCTAGTCAAGAATACTTGCTATTTTATAACTGATTAGCAAAGCAGAATGAATAAACTGAACAAGAGGTGCAGACATCAAATCAGGAGATAAATCAAAAAAGAGAAACATCAGAGCATACAGATCAAGAGAGAGACTTTAGCTTCTATGATTTTTATCTAACATGTTTGTTGACTGTGCAGGTTCAGGTCAAGTGTGATAACATATGAAAATTACAGCATGTGGAGAAAATGTGGCTCCCATAAGGGTTGAGCCCAACATGTTGTTATATTCTTAGCTGATTAGTTGTTTCATAGTGTTCAAAAGACTTTTTAGTCATACAACACTTAAAAAGGAAATCAAAGACAGTCAAAAGTAGCCAAGCTACTAGGAGGCAACATTCATAATGTAGAGACATGTCATGTTAAACAGTTTCATAAAAGATGGCCCTTGTGAGGAACTTCATTAGCACTTTTGTTTCTTGTGAGAATATCATTTTTTCTAACTCTTTCTCTTCACAGAAATACTCTAAAGGAAAAGGTAGCCAATGTCAAATGAAACAATACAACAAGCCACTGTGGAAGCTCCTCCTTGCACAAGTAAGAAAGGTACCAATGAAGCTCCTCAAAGTGAGGCAGAAGGACAAAAGAGCAGCTCATACATGGCCATGTACAGGATAATGAAAAAGGACAAATAAATGGGTTGTAACAGCACCCCAACAGAGAAAAGTGTCAAACAGTGAAAGAACAATGAGTTAATGCTAGAAGAGCTTGAACTGTGGCCTCGAGACACTTTTAAAGGCATGGAACATATCATGGATTGTCAGAGGTAAGAGGGTACTATCACTATTCTAGGATCTTTTTGGTCATTTTTCTTAAAATCCAAGGAGCTTTAAAAGTATAGTGATGCTTAAGGAGTTTCAAGATCCCGGTTAGTGTTTTAAATCTTTGTACAAAGCCTTGTAGAAGAGATACATTGCCAGCAAGAGAAGACAAGCCTTTTTAATGGATCAATGATTTTGCTACAACATAAAAGGGGCAAAGGGTAGTCAATAGATGACCGGAATCAGCCATGCAGATGACTATTAAAAGAGGCATAAAATAGTCATTTTGAATGACTTTTCAAGGAACCAAAGTATGGTGACAGTCTTCAGATGTCAAGAAGCAGTCAAAAGGAAGCAAATATTCACCACTTTTGTTGTGAATGAGATGTAAAATTACTATTGAATGATAGATACAATAAAAGAAGCCAGGATAGTCATAAAGAAGTGACTGTATGCAAAAGTAATGACAGCCATAAAGGACAAAAGACAGTCATTTTATGACTGTCCCAACAATATATGATAACAACCATGGAGAATCAAAGCCCTCACAAAGGACAACTACAGTAAGTTAGATTTTTTCTGTAGCTTATCAAAAAGAGCAATACAAGGTTTTGTCATCATTATCCTGTGAATACAACATGTATGTAAAATTTTCATTGTCATCATCCAAATGTAAGCATCAATGTAAACTATAGAATGAAAAATTTATAATTTACAATAAGTATATAAGCCATAGTGGGGGCTTGATAAGGATCAGTGAGATAAGCCCATGGAGACAACTAAAATTTGTTCCACGGCCAAAGTTTACAGGAGGTGCCTACACCATTTCTATCTAAAGAAAGGTATAGTGAGGTGAAAGAAATCACAACATAGTTTCATTTCTTTTTTATTCTCATGAGGTTTACAACAAAAAGGGGCAAACACAGCCAAGCCATCATTTATTTCATGCACAGAGATAAAAAGTTTCTCCTTACATTTTCATAGTGAACCGAGCAAGAGTAAGGAAACTAGTCTATAGTTCCTTCTTTCTCAGAGCTGAGCAACGGAATGTATACAGTAGTATCAAAACAAAGGGTTTACATGATTTTATTGTAGAATATAACGAGTGTAGCAAAATTCAAAACAAATACTTCTTCCACACGAAGTCTTAGCAAATTTTGTCTTCTTCTCATAGAGCTAGGGAAGAAATGGAGAAAAATACACAGAAACAATGAGCAATAGAGGCATTTTTATGTCATTTTGTATTTGAGAAACTCAGTAAAAGGAAAAGAATCACTTACAGGAGTCACAAAATGACAGAATGGCCAAGATCCATAATCAGATAAGCTTCAGAACTCATCAAAACAACACAGGAAAGCTTCAAACCCTAAACATAGCAACGCGACAGAGCGGAGCTCAAGGAACACAAAAGATAAATTAATAAGATTTTTAGGGTTCATCTTTCCATTTTGCTGAGTTGCCCTAGCCCAAGCCTTGGGCTTTGACTTTTGTTTTATTGAAAATCATTACAAAAACAAAATGCCACGAGGTCACAACATTATATGTCATCAAACCTAGTAATGATTCCTAAGGAGCCCATGAAGAATAAGGTAAATCATGATGTGTTTCCCAAAGGTTAAGGTTTTTTATAAGCCTTAAGTCAAAACTTAAAATCATTGCAAGGGTTGAAGGTGGTGAAGAAGGGCATGATGGCCAAGGGGGGTCATATGATTTTGATGTTATTCTTCATGAAAGACAATGATGACTTTTAAAGTCAAAGGAGTGATTGAAGCACAGTGGACACATGTGAAGATTGCATGGAGTTGGCATAGGAGTTATTATTTTTTCAGTTTAACTCTACCTCTTATGTTTACAGAATCAGTAGGCAAAATTTGTAACTTAGCAACTATTAAATGCAATAAATTATAAATTGCTTTAATACTTGCTATACAATAAACATAAGGGCGATATCATGCATCACATAGCAATTATTAAATCAATCACATTGATTGCATTTAATAATTGCTAAATTAGTTTAATTTTTCCTCTCAATCATGTAAAAATACAATGGAGAGTTAAACTGAAATACAGGTTCATGTATTTGGAGTTATTCTAAGTTTATCCTTGACTTTTGGTCAAACTGGAGTGCTGTTGGAGTCCTTTTGGGTCAAACTGATTATGAGAGAGAGTTTGGAGCTATTTTAGCTTAGTTTTCATCAGTTGTGGGTCCTCTTTTTGAGGCTTTTCAGTTTTACTTGTGAGACACATTTTGGAGAGATATTTTGAGGTGTGGTTAACTACAATTGATTGCTCTTGACTCTTTGGAGTCCCTTTTGTATTATAGGAGAAGAAACTTAGTTTTCCCTCAGTTCTTGATTTTATGCTTTCTCTTGCACATTGCAAAAGAAGCTTACAATTTTGTAACTCATTTTGATAGATTCATAGACAGCAGTAGGTTTATAGGTTACTTTTTTTTGTTATTTTGTTTTTGCAGTGTCTTTCTTTTATTACTTAAAAGATCAATATTTTACCTTCTCAGATTTATTTAGATGCCTTCATGAATGATTTTGATAAAGCTTAATGTGTTTAAATATCAAAACCTTTGAATTTTTGTCTCATTCATGATTGCACATACACAAAAGCAATTAATTATCATAGGTCATAGGTTGTGCCATTGATTCATCTTGACTTCTAGGTTGTAAAACATTATTTTCCTTCTAGAAGATAGATTTTTAAAGCCTTCTTATGAATTACTCATGTGATTAAATTTCCCAAGCTGAGCTGTGTAAACGAATCCTTTTGAGAAATAGTTGTGAACCAATCTGATCATTAGTTATATTTTGGTGCATCACCTCCTAGAAATAACTTTTACATTCAATCAGTTATCCTTCTTCTTTTTTCCACAAAATTCCATTAGTTTCTAGGAGAATCAAAAGGGGAACCAACCCATAATCTAGAGATACATCTTCGTTATAAGCAAACCCACAGGCTCGAAGATGTTTCCATGTTTCACGGGATTGGTGAGCCTTCAAGCTTAGTATCTAGGTGCAATCTCGTGACAACAATTTTTGGCACGCCCGGTAGGACTCTAAACTAAGGTTCAAGCCACTTAAACATAATTTTTCTTTGTTTTTTTGGTATGCACAATAGAGTTTTAGCCTTTTGAGGTGAAAGTAGCATACTTGGCGACTCAATTCTCTGAATTTCATGCAGATCTAGTGCAGATTCTGATAATCTTTTTATCAAAATATTGTTGATCATGATCACGTATATCAGTAAGATCTACCTTTGGAGGCAAAATCTACACACATCTGGCGACTCTGAGCTCAAATCTACTGGTTTCAAGGTGGACAAAATGTTGGTATGTTCTTAAGTTTTGAAAAAAATATATAGTTTTGATTATTCTGATTTTTAGGTATTTTAATGAGATTCCAGCTTATATAAAAGTTGGAAAATGTATCCATTTCATGGAGAAAAGCTTCATCATGCTCTATTTCATGAAGCGGTTGTTAGAGTACCCTTCTTCTAGCCTTACCAAGCTAATCATGATGTTGGTTTTACACCTAATTCCTATGATTTCCAAAGAAACCAACATGCGCAATATGATTACCTCCCACCCACCCCTGCTCAACTTTCATGGCAGCATGACTATGCTCAAAATTAGCCCTAGAATGATAATTTTGTTCCCAATCAGCATACTTTTTCTGCTGATCAGCCTCAGTGTGATGATAGCATGAGCATTCAAGATTTTGCTTTGAATTTTCAAAGATAGTTAGATGATATTGACATAGAACGAGAGTATAACATGCAGCAGGAGGAACTAGCTTATCAAGCCTATTTTTATGAGCAAGAGTTGGAGGCACAAAGGTTACAGTTTGAAGAAAGTATTAAGAGGGAGATAGCCGCAAAAGAGGAGTTGATCAAGTTTTTGCTTGCTCAATCACAAAGGCATGAGGTCCAAACGGCTCTTTTCATCCCAGATCAGCTTGTTCAAGAGGAAGTTCATAAGTATAAGTTTTCAAGTTTCAAGCAAAATGAGCCTCTTAATCCTCCTAAAATCAAGATTCCAAGTTTTAGAAATCCTTTACCATTGCAAGAGCCTAAGTTGGCACAATCTAAATTTGTTATGCTTCAAAACCAGCCACTTGAAGAGCCTTTTTTCCTCCAAGAAACTCAAGAAACTCCCCAAGTTTCCCTACTAGATGAATCTGATTGTCCTATCACTATATGCCTTTATAAGGATGGACCTATTATCTTTCAAGATAACTCACTCACCATGAAGGAAGATAGGAATATAAATTTTGTGCATAAAGCTATGGGGCAGTATAGGTTAGAGCAGAAATAGATCGAACAAGAAAAGATCTCTCAAGAAGAATCTCTAAATGGGCAGATTGTTGTTGGTGAGGAACAAATGACACAACTTTTGGCCCAAGTTCGTACTTGGTTACAAGCTGAAGCTATCCAAAACCAGTCCATTAATCCTTAGTTTCAGTCATGTCAAGAACCTGAACCAAGTCACCAAAGTTTTGAATAGCCATGACAGCCTTCTTGGACTAAGCATCCTGATTTTAAAATGCTAAACCTTATTAAGGCTACTCCTTCCATACCAATTCAAAAACAAGAAGAAGAAAGAGTAGTAGAATCTAAACCAACTAAGATTCCAAGTTAGTGTGGTGGGCAAAAGGAAGAGTTAGTGAAGGCAAAAAGGGAGTCATCTGTTGTCTACAAGCCTCCATATGATATACAAGATGAGAAATTAGACCTCTTACAAGGAGGTAAGTATGAAAATGAAACTCTATTGCATGTGGAACAAGAGGTTGTTGTTGTTTGTGTTGTGTTCCCAGCTAAATTTTAGCATAATGCATGTAAAGAGGATGTTGGTTCAGGCATGACACTGAATCCTTTACATTTTGATTAATTTGAAAAGTTTTCTAATGTTGTTTATAAGATGAATGAAAGCATAGTACAGAGGTCACAAGGTGAAGGTCTTCGGTTGCAAAGACAAGATGCCCAAGTTTCATTGGAGGAGGCACCACATGAAGAGGAAGAATTGGTTTCTTTGTTTGATCATCTACCTAGTTTTATTGAGCAAGATGAGGAAAGCATGCTCATACCAACAGCAACAGCAATTTTGGGACAATAGGAGGATGCAAATAATTATGATAGGGTGTTGGTTTACCAAGAGCAGAATGAGGATAGTCTTGTTTTGAAGAATGGAGAGATTGATATACATGAAGACATTTGGAGCTTCGAGCTTGAATCAGTTGTTCCTAAGAACCTTCATAGATCTGATAACTTTGATGAGTTACTGGCTACCATAACGGAAGAAGATGATCCATTGACCATGGATGAGGAGTTGACATGGCAATTTATCATGCAAGGTGAAGGTAATGATATTATTTCTAATCAGTCAAATTATCTTCACTTGTCCAAACTTAGATTTGAAATAGAGCAACCATGAATAATAGGAGGAAAGGTTTGAAGAATGTAGCCATGACAACATTATATCAGCCTTCTTGGGTTCTTTGAAGGAAGAAGAGGAAGACCATGAAGTTCTAAAGTAGCTGCTCATCCCACAGAAACAATAGTTTAGACCAAAGATTTCAAGAGGGTGTCCTATCAAGCATCTAGTTAGGATGGTAGCCAGTAATGTATCACAGCTCATTCTTGCACCCATGCATGAGGAATCTATTGAAATGAGGTGCATCCAGTTGTCCTATCCGCCTCAAAACAACAGCATGAATGGGCATCATAAGTGGGTAAGTGGATTTGTTTTCTCTATTCAAGAGGATTTGCAACAGTTGGTTGGACATTTGCCATTTTTTCACCTCTTCTCGGCTGCTCAGAAGCATGTAAAATACTGTAAGTTGCAAAGAAAAGGCAGCTATTTCATGGAACCAATTAATGGCTTTGTTTAGCCAGCCTATTTAATTTGTTAGCTATAGGTAGGTAGACAAGTTTCGACTCAGTTTGTTTTACTTTCCAAGAAGTACAGTTGCATAGTTTGCGGGTCCTGTTTGGAGCCAACATTTATTTTGTTTTCAGTTTAGTTTATGTTGTTGTTCTATTTCTGGTAGCTGAGTTACATAGGGGCTTTTAAGTGTTTCAAGACAAGAAAGGACTCATATGCCCAATGGATATGGAAGGCTATTGATCCTATCTGTTTAGCAGGTAAACACCCCTAAGAGACAGCCAAAAATGTTACCAAATTGGGCTTGCAACCCAATTAGGTTGGGCCTTAACAGCAGTTGTTAAAAAGTGTAAAAAGAAACTTTCATGCTTAGGGTCATCTGGTCAACATCTACAGTCTTCCCAAAGAATTGTTACATGATCACATTATCAGGATCATGTAGCAGCTCAAATTGAGCTATTATACCATCCGGATAAGTGAGAATGACTCAGCAAGTCAAGAGACATTCATGGGATGACAGGTGATTGAAGCTAAACTAATCTTTACAAATCATGTTTTCAAATACGTTGTTGCAATTCATTCAGTGCAAATTAGGAAAAGGTACTTATAACTTGTCAATTCTTCATGATTATAAACATATGTTTCAAATAATGTTCAGTTCATGTTATGTAATTGATTCATAAAAGAAATTACAACAAAGTCATTACATGATATGAAATAACTGATATATTCAAAAGAGAAATGTTTGTATAGTCCCACACAAGCCGTGGGAGTAACTGTATCTGATAAGAGATAGAAGAGCAAGTACAGAACATGAAAAGAAGTGTATAGAAATTAATATGGGACTCATCATTGCCTGGATGAATGACGAATCCTGTTGTTGGAGGTTGCACCAGCATCTCAAGTTGCCCAAGTATAGCTCTAGGAGAAAACTTGCAAGGGGAGGAAGAAAAATGATGTTAGAGCTCGGGGTACAATCCTTAATCCTATATACATCTAGTCAAGAATACTTGCTATTTTATAACTGATCAACAAAGCAGAATGAATAAACTGAACAAGAGGTGCAAACATCAAATTAGGAGATAAATCAGAAAAGAGAAACATCAAAGCATACAGATCAAGAGAGAGACTTCAGCTTCTATGATTTTTATCTAACATGTTTGTTGACTGTGCAAGTTCAAGTCAAGTGTGATAACATATGAATATTACAGCATGTGGAGAAAATGTGGCTCCCACAAGGGTTGAGCCCAGCATGATGTTCTATTCTTGGCTAATTAGAACTGTTTCACAGTGTTCAAAAACCTTTTTAGTCATACAACACTTAAAAAGGAAATCAAAGATAGTCAACAGTAGCCAAGCTACTAGGAGGTAGTATTCATAATGTAGAGACATGTCATGTTAAATAGTGTCATAAAAGATGGCCCTTGTGAGGAACTTCATTAGCACTTTTTTTTCTTGTGAGTATATCATTTTTGCCGACTCTTTCTCTTCACAGAAATACTCTAAAGGAAAAGGCAGCCAATGTCAAATGAAACAATACAACAAGCCACTGTGGAAGCTTCTCCTTGCTTAAGTAAGAAAGGTACCAATGAAGCTCCTCAAAGTGAGGCAGAAGGACAAAAGAGAAGCTCATACATGGCCATGTACATGATAATGAAAAAGGACAAATAAATGAGCTGTAACAACACCCCAAGAGAGAAAAGTGTCAAACAGTGAGTTAATGCTAGAAGAGCCTGAACTGTGGCCTCGAGACACTTTTAAAGGCATGGAACATATCATGGACTATCAGAGGTAAGAGGGTGTTTTCACTATTCTAGGAACATTTTGGTCATTTTTATTAAGATCTAAGGAGCATTAAAAGTATAGTGATGCTTAAGGAGTTTCAAGATCTCGGTTAGTGTTTTAAATCTTTGTATAAAGCCTTGTAGAAGAGATACATTGCCAACAAAAAAAATAAGCCTTTTCAATGGATCAAAGATTTTGCTACAACATAAAAGGGGCAAAGGGTAGTCAATAGATTACTAGAATCAGTCACAAATCAGCCACGCAGATGACTGTTAAAAGAGGCATAAAATAGTCATTTTGAATGACTTTTCAAGGAGCCAAAGTATGGTGACAATCTTCAGATGTCAAGGAGCAGTCAAAAGGAAGCAAATATTTACCACTTTTGTTGTGAATGAGGTGTAAAATTACTATTGAATGATAGATACAGTAAAAGAAGCCAGGACAATCATAAAGAAGTGACTGTATGCAAAAGTAATGATAGCCATAAAGGACAGAAGACAGTCATTTTATGACTGTCCCAACAATATATGATAACAACCATGGAGAATCAAATCCCTCACAAAGGAGAACTACATTAAGTTAGATTTTTTCTACAGCTTATCAAAAAGAGCAATACAAGGTTTTGTCATCATTATCCTGTGAATACAACAGCAACATGTATGTAAAGTTTTCATTGTCAACATCCAAATGTAAGCATCAATGTAAACTACATAATGAAAACTTTATAATTTACAATAAGTATATAAGCCACAGTGGGGGCTTGATAAGGTTTAATGAGATAAGCCCATGGAGACAAGTGAAAGTTCCATGGCTAGAGCTTACAGGAGGTGCCTACACCATTTCTATCTAAAGAAAGGTACAGTGAAGTGAAAGAAATCACAGCATAGTTTCATTTCTTTTTCATTCTCATGAGGGTTACAACAAAAAGGGGCAAATACAGTCGAGCTATCATTTATTTCATGCACAAAGAAAAAGTTTTTCCTTACATTTTCACAGTGAACCAAGAAAGAGTAAAGAAACTAGTCTACAGTTCCTTCTTTCCCAGAGCTTAGCAATGACATGTATACAGAAGCAGTATCAAAACAAAGGGTTTTCATGATTTTATTGCAGAATATAACAAGTGTAGCAAAATACAAAGCAAATATTGCTTCCACACGGAGTATTAGCAAATTTTGTCTTCTTCTCACAGAGCCGAGGAAGAAATGGAGAAAAATACACAGAAACAGTGAGCAACAAAGGCATTTTTATGTCATTTTGTGTTTGAGAAACTCAGTAAAAGGAAAATAATCACTTACAGGAGTCACAAAATGACAGAATGGCCGAGATCCACGATCATATAAGCTTCAGAACCCATGAAAACAACACAGAAAAGATTCAAACCCTAAACATGGCGGCGCGGCAAAGCAGAGCTCAAGGAACACAAAAGACAAATGAATAAGATTTTTAGGGTTCGTCTTTCCTTTTTGCTGAGTTGCCCTAGCTCGAGCCTTGGGCTTTGACTTTTGTTTTATTGAAAATCATTACAAAAACAAAATGCCACGGGGTCACAACATTATATTTCATCAAACCTAGCAATGATTCCCAAGGAGCCCGTGAAGAATAAGGTAAATCATGATGTGTTTCCCAAAGGTTAAGGTTTTTTATAAGCCTTAAGTCAAAACTTAAAATCATCGCAAGGGTCGAAGGTGGTGAAGAAGGGCATGATGGCCAAGGGGGGTCATATGATTTTGATGTTATTCTTCATGAAAGATAATGATGACTTTTAAAGTCAAAGGAGTGAATGAAGCACAGTGGACACATGTGAAGATTGCATGGAGTTCTCATAGGAGTTATTAATTTTTCAGTTTAACTCTACCTCTTATGTTTACACAATCTGTAGACAAAATTTGTAACTTAGCAACTATTAAATGCAATAAATTATAAATTGCTTTCATACTTGCTATGTAATAAACATAAGGGGAATATCATGCATCACATAGCAATTATTAAATCAATCACATTGATTGCATTTAATACTTGTTAAATTAGTTTAATTTTGCCTCTCAATCATGCAAAAATACAAGGGAGAGTTAAATTGAAATACAGGTTCATGCATTTGGAGTTATTCTGAGTTTATCCTTGACTTTTGGTCAAATTGGAGTGCTTTTGGAGTCCTTTTGGGTCAAACTGATCATGAGAGAGAGTTTGGAGCTATTTTAGCTCAGTTTTCACAAGTTGTGGCTCCTCTTTTTGAGGCTTTTCAGTTTTGCACGTGAGACACATTTTGGAGAGATATTTTGAGGTGCAGTTGACTGCTCTTGAATCTTTGGAGTCCCTTTTGTATTATAGGAGAAGAAACTTAGTTTTCCCTCAGTTCTTGATTTTATGCTTTCTCTTGCACATTGCAAAAGAAGCTTATAGTTTTGTAACACATTTTGACAGATTCATATATAGTAGCAAGTTTACAGGTTACATTTATTTTGTCATTTTCTTTTTGCAGTGTCTTTCTTTTATTACTTAAAAGATCAATATTTTACCTTCTCATATTTATGTTGATGCCTTCATGAATGATTTTGATAAAGCTTAATGTGTTTTAATATCAACACCTTTGAATTTTTATCTCATTCATGATTTCACATACACAAAAGCAATTAATTATCGCAGGTCATAGGTTGTGCCATTGATTCATCTTGACTTCTAGGTTGTGAAACATTGTTTTCCTTCTAGAAGATAGATTTTTAAAGCCTTCTTATGAATTACTCATGTGATTAAATTGCCCAAGTTGAGCTGTGTAAATGAATCCTTTTGAGAAATAGTTGTGAACCAATCTGATCATTAGTTATATTTTGGTGCATCACCTCCTAGAAATAACTTTTACATTCAATCAGTTATCCTTCTTCTTTTTTCCCACAAAATTTCATTAGTTTCTAGGAGAATCAAAAGGGGAACCAACCCATAATCTAGAGATTCATCTTCGTTATGAGCAAACCCATAGGCTCGAAGATGTTTCCATGTTTCACAAGATTGCTAAGTCTTAAAGCTTAGCATCCGGGTGCAATCTCGTGACAACAGTGATATCTATTTGTGGTTTCAATCATTTATCAATTTGTTTTTGCCTTTATCCTACAAGGATACACAATCTTTTATCTAACAATGGTGTTTGGAAGACTTGAATGTCCTTTTAGGGCTTGACTGAGGCAAGCTCCTAAACACCACAACCCCCAACCGCACTCGTGATTTTAGGTGACAGGTGTCATATATGACGAAGTGGAGTTGCAGGGAATAGTGACAAAGTGGGTGGATTCCAGATCTCTGAAGAAAAGCACTGCTTGGGCTTGGGCACCTTACACCAAAGCCCTCCAGATCTCTGACACAAAAATCTCCGGGACAACAGAAATAAGTTATAGACATCTTTTGGGATTATCAATAGAAAACTACACCTTGGGCTTGGGTGCCTGCTCTTTAGCCCCCAACTTTTCCGCATCTAGAATCTTGAAACCTAGTATGTATCTACTTTGAATTTTACATCTTTGTCTACGAGCATTTGTCGTGATTTGTTTATTTGCTACTTTTTTTTCATAATTAGGGTGTTTAGCATAATCGGGCTTAATCGAACATATTAATCAGCAAATTCCAAGTTTCCTCTTCGTTCCAAGTGACAACTAACCTTTAGAAGAATTCTCTTACAAAAGAAGTGATTCAACTCGGTTGATCGTCCTTGAATGTTTGTAGGGAAAGGAGGATCTAACTATTCAACCCAATCACCCTCTTTTCCGATTAAACATGCCCAAAGATTAGTTGTGGTTCAAATAAGATATGTTAAGTGCTCAAATTGGTAGCATACATTCAAGAATTATGTTGAAAATGGCTTGTGAAGGGTCCAATTTATAGATTTTTGGATGGGTGGATGAAGGGATAGGATTGATTGGAAGGATCAATAGAAAAGAATGCTTGAGAAGATTGGAGGCATGAGGGACCTCCAAGTGGCACCTTGTGGTAGGTGCTCAAGTGGAGTTTCAATATTCAAGGGGAATCATGGCTGGAGGATTGTCTTGGAGAAAGTGGATGGTGGAGATCCAAAAAGTAGTTTTTTGGAGTGATGTGCAAATCCTTGCCAATGCCTAGTTACCATTCATGTACAAATAAAGGTCATACCTTCGACCCATGTACACTTTAGGAACTTGTGCAAGATTTACCTTGATTAATCATGCTTTAGAAAGTGTAAATGATATGGAAGGTTAATGATTAGATTTAGTCAACTAATGATTAAAGGATAAAATAGGAATTAAATAAATAGTTATATTTATTTAATTTTTCGGAATAGAGATGATGAGGTTTAGTTAAATAAATATTTGAATTTATTTAACTAAGGTTGGACTATAAATGAGGGATTCATTAACTAAATAAATAGTCTTGATTTATTTAATTAATGCCTAAGGAATAGTGTCATAGCCCATTTTTGTTATATGGCACTGTATTGATTATTACAAAATTGCATATACCATTTTTGTTGTTATACGACACTGTATTGATGATTTTAGACTTATATATATGATTATATGTGATGCATGACAATGTTGTTAACCTAATCCATATAGACATACATGATGTATTTGAACAGAAGCATATGATGAACAATTATCAGGATGGTTGTTATGTTTATTTCTATCTATAGAGTAGATAATTTTTACATGATATAGTAGCATATCTAGAATTTTAAATTCTTACATGATGCTAATTCGTCATAACTAATCACTGCTTGGTGTTGAGTGCAACAGGACCCATCACTCATCCCTACCAACGAGAGAGTATCATAGAAGAGAGGAACCTAGTTCCTCTCAAGGTCGCCAACATGACATCTTCACACACACACACACAATCATTTTTATAATTGCATTCGGATTGGGATAGTAGTTAATTCCGATTATTTTTCTTCCTGATAACAACCTTATGAAGAACTATTCCAATATGGAAAATATATATATATATATAATATGCATATATATGTGTGTGTAGTAGTATAAATTTCAATATGTGGTGTATTCACATATGCATGATATATGAATATATACATGAATATGTGCATACATGCATCATAAGCAGTTGAGCTAATACCTAGTACACACATTATATGTGTGTGTGTGTGTAATATTAAGTAAATATTATTTTTAATATTTATCTTGTATAATCCATAATGTGGCAAATAATTAAGGACGTTTTAGTTAAATAA
This sequence comes from Cunninghamia lanceolata, assembly GCA_027924645.1. Taxonomy (NCBI): domain Eukaryota; kingdom Viridiplantae; phylum Streptophyta; class Pinopsida; order Cupressales; family Cupressaceae; genus Cunninghamia; species Cunninghamia lanceolata. The sequence goes on along the minus strand of BSBN01000924.1, from coordinate 33,452,094 downwards.
GTAAAACCTTAGGTTTTCACCTTTAAGAGGAAATAAAACTATAATAAGGTAATTTCTTTTGTTTTAATTATTCTTTATTTAAGAATAAGGTATTCTTTTTCCCCTGGACACGTGCAACCAAATAATATACTTTAATCCATCAGAGTAAATTAATAAAAGGGGGTCTACCTTAACTTAAGAAATGAATTAAACTTTTAAAAAAATATGATTTATGTTTCCACCATTGTCCTTCCATGCATAACATCTGGCGGATTTCCTCTGTGCGTGGCTAAATAATAATTTGGGGGAAATTTTTAAGTGATACCTTGCACTATTCTATGAAAGGGGAAGGACATCTATAACATAGAAAAGGGTGGAAAAGAGACCTTTAAAAAAGGGAAAAAAATTTAGAAAGTGAATGTCAGAAGGAAGGAGGAGGAGAAGAATAGAATAGAAGGAAATAAAAGAAAAAGAGTTTGGCTTCCAATGAACTGAACAAGGTATGTGTTTTAGATTTTAATTGGACCTTGGCTGATTATTCCTTTCTGTGCATCAAACTTATGTTGTACATACAAATATTTTTGTCTTGTTCATTAATAGACTATCTAAGGGAAATAGAAATGCAATTGATTAATGTTGCTCAAACATTGTTGATACTCATTAGGCAGCTGTATAAATTCTTTAGAAGTAATCTGCCTAGAATTTAACCTGTAAATAACAGCAGAAAAGAGGAACAAAAATCAAGATATAATCTAGGAATGAGAAATCAAAAACTATACACAGGATGAATCTCAACATTACTTTCCAAAGAATAGTTGGACATGAAATAAATTTCTACAGAGAAATAATAGAAATTACCCAGATATGCATATTGTTTGTTTGAGCTAGATATTAAAACACAGGGAGAAAATTTGTTTGTACTGGCACCTTCATTGGAGGTGACTACTCCAATGGAGGCGCCTTCATCAGAGAGGCATTCTCTGATGGAGACACCTCTATTAGAGGCGCCTCTATGTAGCCATTCGCTGCATTCTAATAAATTTAAAAGAAAACCTTGGTTTATAAAAGAGTTTGTCAACTATTTATTTTACCATCCTCCAAATCTGTCGTAAAAGTCTAATTTGGAAATCTTGAGAAATTTTCTATACTGAAACATTAGAATGACTGAAGGTAAAAAAAAGTTATTTTGGGGGTGAATTTGTAAAATACATAGTGAAATCATTTGAGATTATAGGATGAGGAAATATTATCATTTTATTGATCAAGATTTTTTATTGAAATTTTCTAAAATATTAATTTACAGCTTATATGGAAGGTTAAATATATACTTATAAATTTTCTTTTAAGACAATATATGAAGACATGATCATCTTGATCAAAATGAAACCCATGACAAAACTGGGAATTATGAAAATAAATTTGGAGCCATAAGCCAAGGAAAGCTTAAATGCTAGTCAAGCCATCATACAAGATTGACATATGGTGGATTTCAAGCGTAAACTTGTTTTCCAATGGATTGAAATTATCAACACCATTTGAATTTATAGTTACTTTCTATATGTTTGCATGGGCAATGGGTAGATATGCATGGTTAAATTCACTGTCATGTATGGCGACCTTGACGGACTAGTTTCCTCGGGACGGGTTGGGCTGCCTATGTGGGGTAGCACGGGGAAGCTTGGCTTTGTGGTAGGATGGATGTCACTTCTATGATGCTCTCTCATCTTTGGGTGTATGAAGGGAGGAGCTAGGGTGAGAAATCCATCGAGATGCCACTTATTCATGAACTCTACACAAGAACTAAGATATGTAACTTAACTCTTGATATGCCTTGTACTTATAATTTGATAGTTAAATGAATCAAGTTAATGCTAGATGTTATTTTGTTTCAAGTTGATTTGAAATAATGTTGTAGGAACATTATGATATCACTAGATTTTATGAGTTCTAGAGAAGTGTGTTTCTTCTCTTGAGATAGTCATTCTAGAACTTTACTACTTGAAGTAAGCTTCTTCATAATATCTCATTTCATTTACATGTTTAGTGAGATTTGTATTTTATGAGTATTACAGTTGTAATGATCATGGATGTTTTCTTTATCTGAAGTTATCATGGGAATAATGTGTAAAGCATATTGAGCTGCAATTATACTTGTCCTATTCCTTAGACCCTGGTTTCATAACCTATTTTAGTTAGGGCTTTATATGTTGGAATGAGGTTATGATGTTACATGTGGTATCAAAGCTCTAAGTTAAACACTGGAGCCTAACGAGTCTACTTGCTTCTAGTGCAACTTATAAATTTTACAGAAAATTCCAATAATGGAACCTTCCTATAGTACAAACCAAAATGAAATCAGGAATGAAAGAAATCAAGAGGATAAACTTGATCAAATCTTGGCCTTACTGACAAACACTAGGGCCAGAATGAATGCCCTAGAACATGAGGTTAGGGCCACAAGGTCCATGTCAAGCTAGGAAGATCAATAGGAAACTTTAGTAAATAGAGAAAATCCATCTGAATGGAATCACCATGAAAGTGAATCCACACCAGGAAGCAAAAGGGCCAAAATTGAAAATGAATTGGCTAAAGATTTAAAGAAAATTTCACCCCCCAAGTTTGACGGCAAATCTGTAGGGGATGGCGTTGAATCCTAGATTGTGGAAATGGAAAGATATTTCAAACTACATAATCTCTTAGAGGAAACCAAAGTAGTTTGGGCATCTTTTCAGTTAAAAGGAGAAGCAACCACCTGGTTGGATAATGCAAAAATGGAAAAACATCTTTCAACTGAAAACATTACATGGGATATATTCTTATCCTTGTTCCAGAAGCGATGGCTTCCATGGCATTACTTTGACAGAAAAATGAATGAATTTCAAGGCTTAAGGCAAGGAGAACTCTCAATAATATAATATTGGGAGAAGTTTGTTCAACTTCTCAAATATGTTCCCCTCTATCAACAAGATGAGTGCTTCTATGCAAGGAAGTTTATTCTGGGATTAAAACCCCAAGTAGGTTCAGAAGTAGATCTTCATGGCCCTCGGACCATGGATGAAGCCTTTGAAAAGGCCATCAAGCAAGAACAAAAGCTCCAAAGTATTGCAGAATATAGAAGAGAGAATAAGGAGAAAGGAAAGAACTATCAGAATCAGGCTCCTGCAAACTCTTCCAAACAAAAGAACCAAAAAACTAATCCTTTCGGGGATAAGAAGAACAATAATAGATTTGTAAAAGGGGGTGAGAAAAATAAATCCTATGTCAAACCAAGGACCTTCGATGAAGGGGTGAATGACAATAATGACAAGGGAAAGTATCAAAAACCCAAAGAGAGACCAAGAGGCAGGTGTTTCAATTGTGGGGGTGAACATTTTGCTAACAAATGCCCTCAGAGAATAGCTGAGAGAACAGAAGGGAATTGACAACAACAACCTTTTCAACACCGTATACATGCAGCAGTGCATAACAGACAAGCCTATTTCCAAGCCACTCCAATAGAGCTGGTAGGTATGATTTATGGCCTTTCAATTAATGTGCTTATAGACACAGGTGCTATAGAATGTTTTATTGATCTTAGAGTAGTGGAAAATTTACCTAGGAAGGCTGGCTATATGGCCAACTCATGGACATTGATGTATGGTAGCCAGGATGAGAGAAAGGTAGACCAATGTCTAGCATCCAACGAGTTAATCTTACAAAATCTCGTAACTCAAGTTAATCTCTATGTGGCTCCACTAGGATCTTATAATGTGATCTTGGGTATGAATTGGTTAACACAACATAAAGCCATTGTAAATTATTTTGAGAAAACTATAATCTGTAGAGATGACTATGGGAACCCAGCCCAATTGTGTGGCATACAAAGGGGCATAAGCCTTAGATAGATTTTGGCCATGCAAGTTAAAAGGGCTCAGAGGAAAGGATGTACCTTATATGCTATTCATATAGTAGATTTGGAATATGAGAAAGAACCTTCTCTTGATGAGTTTCCAGTACTCCAGGAATTCTGAGATGCTTTTCTCGAAGAATTACCTAGCCTTCCACCAAAGAGAGAGTTTGACTTCTCTATTGACCTTCTACCTGGAACTGAACCTCAATCCAACGCTCCCTACAAGATGACCACTTCAGAATTATATGAAATGAAGGTTCAGTTACAGGAATTGCTTGATAAAGGTTTGATTCGACCAAGTGTGTCACCTTGGGGAGCACCTATACTTGTTGTCAAGAAGAAGGATGGAACTCTCTGAATGTACATTGATTACAAAATAGTCAAAAGGGTGACTTAAGAATAGGTATATATTATCAAGGATTAGTGAGCTATTTGATCAAATGAGAGGTACAACCGTATTCTAAAAAATAGATCTAAGATCAGGATATCATCGGCTAAGGATCAAAGAGGAAGATATACATAAAACAACCTTTAGGATTTGTTATGGACATTGTGAGTTCACAGTCCTTCCTTTTGGCCTTACTAATGCACCTGCAACCTTTATGAACCTAATGAATAGTGTGTTCAGAGACTACCTGGATGATTTTGTCATAGTTTTCATTGATGACATTCTTATCTACTCCAAGAGTGAGGAGGAACATTAACAACATTTGAGATTAGTCCTTCAGTGCCTAAGGAAACATCGTCTTTTTGGAAAATTGTCTAAATGCTCTTTTTATCAAAAGAAAGTACATTACTTGGGACACATTATTTCAGCAGAAAGTATATTTGTTGACCCTGCAAAAATCAAAGCTATTTTAGAATGGCCAATCCCCACAAACGTTCGGGAGGTCCATAGTTTTATGGCTCTAGCAGGATATTATAGGAGATTTGTTGAAGGATTCTCAAGAATAGCAAACCCTATTACTACCCTTCATAAAAAGGAAAATAAATTTGAATGGATGGAAAAATGTGAGCAAGCTTTCTAAATTTTAGAACATAAACTCACAACCACTCCTATTCTCATCGTACCTAATCCAAATGGAAGATTTTAAGTTATAGTAGATGCATCAGGAGATGGTTTGGGAGGGGTCCTTATGCAAAATGGCCAAGTTGTAGCCTATGAGTCCCAGAAACTAAAGACTTATGAGGTTAATTATGCTCCCCATGATCTAGAATTGGCTACAATAGTGCATTCCTTACAAATGTGGAGGCACTATTTGATCGGTAAACCATTTAAGTTAAAAAAGTTTTGATCATATATGGCTCAAATACATCTTCACCCAACCCAACCTAAAGGCACAACAGAGGAGATGGCTTGAATTTCTCAGTGAATATGACTTTGATATTGACTATATCAAGGGGAAAGAAAACAAGGTAGTTGATGCTCTAGACTTAGGAGAAGGCACATCATGGAAATTGTAGTTTTCCTCTCTACTTTTAGAGAACAAGTACTAGAACAACTTTAGAATGATGAGTTCTATGCAAAGGTTAAAACATCTTTAGGAAAAGATCCTTCTAACTGACAATTTGAGGGGTACAAGCTAGAACAGGATGGGTTACTCAGATTTAATTACAGAATGTATATACCAAATCTTTGTGAGTTAAGATTGAAAGTACTTGAAGAAGCTCATAATGCCCCTTATTCAAGACATCCTGGTGTAACAAAACTTGTAGCTGATTTAAAACCTCTATATTACTAGCCTGGTATGAAAAGGGATGTAACGGAATATGTGGCCAGATGTTTGGAATGTCAGCAAGTCAAGGCTAAACATGTCCATCTAGAAGGATATCTATACCCACATGATATACTAGAACAAAAATGGTAGGTAATTAGCATGGATTTCATTCAAGGGTTACCTATGTCTAAATCCAAACATGATGTCATCTTGGTGGTGATCGATAAGTTAACAAAGGTAGTCCACTTCATACCTGGAAATTTGTCAGATTGATCATTGACTTTAGACAAAAGATTTGTGCAAGAAATTTTCAGACTTCATGGAGTACCAGAAACCATTATCTCTAATAGAGATGTAAGAATGACATCAAGGTTTTGGAAAACCTTGCATGCCGCTTTAGGCACCCGGCTAAATTTCAGTTCAGCATACCATCCACAAACAGATGAACAAACTGAATGAGTCAATCAAATAGTTGAAGATTTGCTTCGAATACATGTTGTATGGATCAACAAAGCAAATGGGAAGAATATCTTCCATTGGTTGAATTTTCCTATAATAATTCACATCAATCCTCCTTAGGTATGGCCCCTTTTGAAGCCCTTTATGGTAGGAAATGTCAAACCCCTATTAGTTGAGACAAAATAGAGGATTGGGTAATAATTGGTCCTGAAATGCTTAAAGAAATGGAACATCAAATGAAATTGATCAAAGAATGATTGAAGGAAGCTTCTGAAAGACATAAGAGCTATGCTGATAAAAACATGAGTTTCCGTCAATTTATAGTTGGAGACAAAGTGTTTCTCAGGGTTAAACAACAAAAAAGTTCAATTTCCTTTGGGAAATTAGCGCAGTTGGCCCCCGAATATGTAGGACCTTTTGATCTTCTAGATGTGATAAATCATGTGGCTTATAGACTGGCCTTACCACCATCTCTCTCTCGGTTGCATGATGCCTTTCATGTTTCTTTGTTAAAACCTTATCACCCTGATGCCACTCAGATTTTGGATTAGCGAGCTTTGCAAGTTCAGGATCCGGGGATGGTACAGGTAGGGCCCCTATGAATCCTAGAGCAGCTCAAGATTAAATTGTGCAACAGAGAGGTAGCCCAATGCAGAGTGTAGTTGGACCAGTTTTTTATAGATAGTGCTACATAGGAAGATGCTACATAAATGTAACGACTCTTTCCATATCTTTTCTAGTTTTGTATTTTGCACCATAGATATCATCGGGACGATGACAACTCCTAGAGGGGAGGGATGTCATAGCCCATTTTTGTTATATGGCACTGTATTGATGATTACAGACTTGCATATACCATTTTTGTTGTTATACGACACTCTATTGATTATTTCAAACTTGTATATATGATTATATGTGATGCGTGACAATGTTGTTAACCTAATCCATATAGACATACATGATGTATTTGAACAGAAGCATATGATGAACAATTATCAGGATGGTTGTTATGTTTATTTCTATTTGTAGAGTAGATAATTTTTACATGATATAGTAGCATATCTAGAATTTTAAAATCTTACATGATGCTAATTTATCATAACTAATCACTGCTTGGTGTTGAGTGCAACATGACCCATCACTCATCCCTACTAATGGGAGAGTTTCATAGAAGAGAGGAACCTAGTTCCTCTTAAGATCACCAACATGACATCTTCACACACATAGACACACACACAAAATCATTTTCATAATTGCATTCGAGATGGGATAGTAGTTAGTTCCAATTATTTTTCTTCCTGATAACAACCTTATGAAGAATTATTCCAAGATGGAAAAGATATATATGTGTGTGTGATGTATTATAAATTTCAATATGTGGTGTATACACTAATATATACATGAATATGTGCATACATGCATCATAAGCAGTTAAGCTAATACCTAGTACACACATTGTGTGTGTGTGTGTGTGTGTGTGTGTGTGTGTGTGTGTGTGTTATATTAAGTAAATATTCTTTTTAATATTTGTTTTGTATAATCCATAATGTGGCAAATAATTAAGGATGTTTTAGGTAAATAAGTAAAACCTTGGTATTTCACCTTTAAGAGGAAAGAAAACTATAATTTAAGGTAATTTCTTTTGTTTTAATTATTATTCATTTAAGAATAAGGTATTCTTTTTCCCCTAGACACGTGCAACCAAATAATATACTTTAATCCATCAAAGTAAATTAATAAAAGGGGAGTCTAGCTTAACTTAAGAAAGGAATTAAACTTTAAAAAAATTATGATTTATGCTGCCACCATTGTCCTTCTGTGCATAACATCTGGCAGATTTCCTCTGTGCGCGGCTAAATAATAATTTGGGGGAAATTTTTAAGTGATACCTGGCACTATTCTATGAAAGGGGAAGGACATTTGTAACATAGAAAAGGGTGGAAAAGAGACCTTTAAAAAAGGGAAAAATTTTCAGAAATGGAATGTCAGAAGGAAGGAGGAGAAGAATAGAACAAAAGGAAATAAAAAAAGAGTTTGGCTTCCAACGAATTGAACAAGGTATGTGTTTTAGATTTTAATTGGACCTTGGCTGATTATTCCTTTTTGTGCATCAAACTTCTGCTGTACATACAAAGATCTTTGTCTTGTTCATTAATAGAATATCTAAGGGAAATAGAAATGCAATTGATTAATGTTGCTCAAACATTGTTGATACTCATTAGGTAGTTGTATAAATTCTTTAGAAGTAATTTTCCCAGAATTTAACCTATGAACAATAGAAGAAAAGAGGAACAAAAATCAAGATATAATCCAAGCATGAGAAATCAAAAACTATACACAGGATGAATCTCAACATTACTTTCTAGAGAATAGCTAGACAGGAAATAAATTTTAGTAGAGAAGTAATAGAAATTACCCAGATATGCATATCGTTTGTTTGAGCCAGATATTAAAACATAGGGAGAAAATTTGTTTGTATTGGCACCTTCATTAGAGATGACTACTCCAATGGAGGTGCCTTCATCAGAGAGGCACTCTCCAATGGAGACACCTCCATTAGAGGCACCTCTATGTAGCCATTCGTTGCATTCTAATAAATTTAAAAGAAAACCTTGGTTTATAAAAGAGTTTGTCAACTATTTATTTTACCATCCTCCAAATCTGCCGTAAAAAGATCTAATTTGGAAATCTTGAGAAAATTTCTAAACTAAAACATTAGAATGACTAAAGGTAAAAAAAAGTTCTTTTTGGGGTGAATTTGTACAATACATAGTGAAATCATTTGAGATTATAGGATGAGGAAATATTATCATTTTATTGATCAAGCTTTTTGATTGAAATTTTCTAAAATATTAATTTACGGCTTATATGGAAGGTTAAATATATAATTATAAATTTTCTTTTAAGACAATGTATGAAGACATGATCCTCTTGATCAAAATGAAACCCATGACAAATTTGGAAATTATGAAAATAAATTTGGAGCCATAAACCAAGTAAGGAAAGCTTAATTGCTAGTCAAGCCATTATACATGATTGACATATGGTGGATTTCAAGAAGAAACTTGTTTTCTAATGGATTGAAATTATGAACACCATTTGAATTTATAGTTTCTTTCTATATGTTTGTATGGGAAATGGGTAGATATGCATGGTTAAATTCGTTGTCATGTATGGCGACCTTGAGGAACTAATTTCCTCGAGATGGGTCAGGCTGCTTGTGTGGGGTAGCATGGGGAAGCTTGGCTTTGTGGTAGGGTGGATGTCACTTCTATGATGCTCTCTCATCTTTGGGTGTACGAAGGGAGGAGCTAGGGCGAGAAATCCATCGAGATGCCACTTATTCATGAACTCTACACAAGAACTAAGCTATGTAACTTAACTCTTGATATGCCTTGTACTTATAATTGATAGTTAATTGAATCAAGTTAATGCTAGATGTTATTTTGTTTCAAGTTGATTTGAAATAATGTTTTAGGAACATTATGATATCCCTAGATTTTATGAGTTCTAGAGAAGTATGTTTCTTCTCCTGAGATAGTCATTCTAGAACTTTACTGCTTGTAGTAAGCTTCTTCATAATATCTCATTTCATTTACATGTTTAGTGAGATTTATATTTTATGAGTATTACAGTTGTAATGATCATGGATATTTTTCTTTATCTGAAGTTATCATGGAAATAATGTGTAAATCATATTGAGCTGCAATTATACTTTTCTTATTCCTTAGACCCTAGTTTCATAACGAGTTTCAGTTAGGGCTTTATATGTTGGAATGAGCTTATGATGTTACAAATAGTTAGTTTATTAATTAAATAATAAAAGATTATTTAATTAATAATGTAAGAGAAAATGAAATAATGAAATAAATACAATTTATTTAATTATAGTAGAATGATTGAGTGATGAACTGGTGATGACAAAAATAGTGTGAGACGATTTCAAATACCTACAATAATTAAGTCTAGACATCTTTTGAGAAAAGGTATAAGGTGGAAAGTGGGAAATGAAGAGAACATTCAACTTTAGGAGGATCCTTAGCTCTCTAATGTGCCTCTTACTTCCTTTTTCCCTTGTTCCCACATCAAAGATGAGCTTTGTGATAGATTTGAATGCTTCATTATTGACTATTGGAATCAAGCCACCAAAGGTATCTCTTGGAAGATTTCCAGAGAATTGTCAGATATTGCTAACATTGTTGTTTTGGAGGATTTAATAACCAAGGTCAAGTCCTTCTAGTTTAATTTTTTTTCTAGGCAAGATGAGATGAGATGATTTGTAGCCTCAACTGGTTCTTATTTGAAACTAAATCTAGATTAAATTTGCTCATGGAATTGTCTTCTCCTGAATTCATTTGGAATCATAACTTAATTCCTAAGGTCAACTTCTTCTAGTGGGCCACCTATCATGGTAAGATCCTTACCATAGACAACCTCAAGAATAAGAGTTTTCTCCTTGCCAATAGATGCTTCTTGTGTGAGATTGTTGAAGAATCTATTAATCACTTGTTTACTGATTGTCCCTTTGCCTAGAATATCAAGAAAGTTATTCTAAACAAGTTGGAAACACATTGGGTTTGGCCCTAAGATATTCACTCCTTGGCTACTAGTTGGTCCCTCCCTTTGGGCATCCTACAATCGAGAAAATTCTGCTGCAAACCATCCCTCATCTCTAAGTTAGGGTATTTGGAAAGAAATGAATAACAAGATTTTTGGAAATAAATGTAGGCCTTGGAATTTGGTGTTGATTAAAATTTGTCATGCCATCTAGGAGAATGTGGACTCCTCTGATATTAAAAATCCTAAAGCTTTTCCCACATTCATTGAGAGGGAAATAGCTAAAAATTGAAACATCTGATCTTCTCTTGACAATGTGGATACTACTAGAATTAAGAAAACAAAGACCACTGAGTGAAAACCCCTAGATGCTGGATGGATTAAACACAACTTTGATGGTGCATCTAAGAGAAATCTAGGTCAAGCCGGAAGAGGAGGTGTACTTAGAAATTGCAAGGGAGAACTAATCGTTGCTTATGCAAAAAACTTTCATAGCCAAATTAATAATAAGGAAGAAGTTTTTCTATCTCTTCTCAATATCAAGCTTGCAACAATCTCAATATCTTTGACATTGTGGTTGAAGGAGACTCCAATAATATTATTGAAATGCTAAATTCTAAAGCTTTTAGTCATTGGTCTCTTAACAATATCATCCTAGATGATAAGGACTGTTTAGGGGAAAATTGGATTTGTCAATGTTCTAATGTTTAGATGTTTAAATCTGCCTCTCCACTATACATTGAAGGATCTAGGGTCGAGTGGCAAGCACTATCATACCCTAGGTCACTTGCAAATGTAGGGAAACTTGGATCAGGGAATTTAATTATTAATTTTCCTTCTCTTATGCCCAATTAACCATTAAAACCCTAATTATGCAAATACAACAATAAATTGACAAAAGACGGAAAAAGCTCTTGCAAATAAGAATAAAATATCAAATCACAGAATACCTATTTTTGGGGTTCCGAAGTAGAACAGTCAGGGACATTGGAGCGGGCGTCCAAGTCCAAGGTGCCAGTTTCTTTGCAGGATCTGGACCTCCTTGCGACACTGATCAGCCCTGTAACTTCTATTTTCTGAAACTCAAATGCAGAGGACACTAAAGCGAGTGCCCTAGTCCTGGAAGTGCTCCTTTGTCCTGCTTTTCTTCAGATCCTGAATCCTTGATGCCTGCCAATCCTTCCTGCAACTTCACTTTTCCCAAATGCGACACCTATAACCTGCAAGCACAAGACTTGGTTTGGGGGTTGTGGTGTTTAGAGGCTTGCCTCAATCAAGCCTCAAAGGACACTTAAGTCACCGAACACCATTATCAGATAAAGAGTGCATGCCCTTGTGAGGTAGAGGAAAAAACTAAAGGAATCAATGATGAAAACACAATATTATGTCACCTTGTAGTGAAGCTCTCATGGAGGAAGATGCTCTTCATGGAGGAAGATGCTCTTCATGCCATGAGGAAATTGATGCTCAAATATATGAATATCAACACACAAAACATACAAGTCTACTCTTGCAACACAATAGAATCCTTGAATCACCTTGAGAACACTTGAACATCACAATTGCCATCTAGTTTCTAAATGAATGCCTAAGCATGCTTATATATGCAACTACAAGCACTCCCACCAAGATTTTAAAAATTAAAACTTACCGTGTCGGCAAAAGGACCAAATAACAGTCATAAACTGACACCCAGAAATTAGGGCTACCCTAAAATAGGGTAGGACTAGGGCACGGGTGCCCAAGTCCTCCCCCCTATTTTGGGCAAGGTACAGCTCAAGCGGTCCACCTAGGTCCAATTTTCCATGGAACCTAGGTCTCATTCCATCGGGATGCCAAAATATGAACTAATATGTCCTAAATGCATACTAAAGACCCGGGACCTAAACCTTATGAGGGAAAAGCCCCCAAGGGGACATTTTCTGATGTTACATTTAGCCCCCACTTTAATGTATGTATGAACACGAGGTCCACACATGCATTAAAGTAAGGTCACAAACACAGCAAACATGCCAAGCATGAAGAAGACACGCCAATCACATAGGTGACAGTAACAGGCACGCAAAACACAGAGAAGACAATTACAGTCATGCAGAACACGGAGAATACAGTCAATGCATAGAAGACACATTAATGCATGGAAGACAGAAATGATATCTTTTCTTTTCTTTTTCTCATATATATGAAATGCAAATGCAAGTACTGGAAAGTAAACAAACCTCCCATACTATAGGATGCACTACCCTAGGGCATAGGTCTCTGTATATATGGGGCAACACACATGCAAGACACGCAAAACCTTGCAAAATATAGGAAGCACTACCCGAAGGCACTGGTCTTTGCATCTGGGGCAACAAATACGCCACACAAAACAAGCACGCCAAAACACCCACACTTGAAGACACAGAGAAAACATGGCAGACAAGCGATGGTGTGTTCCCTATTTCTAGGCTCATCACCATCTTAGGCACATTACAAGCACACACTGACGATTGGGCTTCGCCACAACAATCGCCGAAGACATGCTTAAGGGTTGAGTTAGTCACAGAACTGCTCCCTGCCTCCACAGAGGACTTTTGAAAATGACAGGATGATGCAATCTGCTCCGAGAAATACACCATTCCCACCTCTACAGAGGGCTTAAGAAAAAGGATATGCTTGATATCCTGCCTCCACAGAGGGCTTACATGATTGATTGATTGATTGCAAACAAACTCAGGATGCACGATGCACTACCCTGGGGTGCAAGTCTTTGCATCTGAGGTCAAACACATTGCTAACATCTATAACAAACATCTTACCTTATATATGCCCCCACCTTAAGGTGGTTGATATCAGTTATCGATATCAAGAATGTTAAGGTAGGAAGAAAACACACAAGGGAACACTAACTTCCACAAAGCCCATGCCCCCCGGATGTGACATGTACTTTACGATCACCAAATGTTCCCACAAACACATCCTTGCAAGAAACATGTTAGTGTCTACAACATCCTGATAAACAACAACATCAATGCATATGATTAACCACACAAAGAGCCAAGGTTATACAACGAATCTGGAGTTCAAGGATAATCGTGAGGCTATATCACGAAGCTCTCCAAATCGAGTACCACCAAGGCCATATTCAAAGACAAACAAAGGTGCACATAACAGCATTAATGTTAAGGTTTGTAAATGCGACAGAAACATCATAAAATATTCACTACGCGAAAAGTATGAGTGCTTCCACTAGCCAAGCATCGGATAAGATATACAACCCCATCGTCATATTAGGAACTAAGTCTAATTTTTGATTTCTCTCGAAAGGGACACTAGGTCCGCATCAGTATAAATGTTTGTCGTCATCCGCCCACTAGATGGAAACACTAGAGGAAGTGAAACAATAAATAAGAGAGGGGAAACAAGTGTCTTAGGGACAGTCACATAGGAGGGTGCCCCTAGGTCACTAACCATGACGCTATGTCTATAAGACACAACACACAACAATGAAATTAGAGAGAGGCAATTTAGAAGAATGATGATACAAATAGAAGAAGGTCACAATAGAGGCAGTCTCCTAGTATCCTGAACCTTACGGGAGAATCAGGGGTCATCCCAGGAGGCCTAAATAATATATAACATGTCACAGGGGAAGCACATTACGATAGAGATAAAGGGTTAGAGACACTTACCTGTAGGGCCCCTTTCGGGCTAGAAGTTGTATATAAGCAAATCATCATCGTCATCTTCCCACTCCCTAATGTTGGAGGATAGTGGGACATACGGTACCATAGTGAGATTCATATCTTGTTCATCATGTTGTTCATTGTTAGGATCATCTTTGTTTGGTTGAATGTTGGGATCAATGTTTTCTTGCTGAGAGGCTAGGTTTATAGCATATTCTTGTCTTCTTTTTGTTCTTTCTCTTGCTTTTCTATTTTGTCTTCTTTTACCACTTATCTCTTGTAAGACAGGGCCTTGCTCTTTCAAAGGTTTTTGCAAATGAGAAGATGAAGCACTTGGATCAAACCTCATTTGTCGCGGTGGAACATTTTGTTGTTGACAATGACCTCCCGATCCTCATAAGGATTTCAGGGGAGGAACCTCAGCATAGGGACCTTGTCCTTTCAGTCTAAAGTTCTCTTCACATGCGGTTTGTTTCTCTTTTGTCATTTCATGTATAGAAGGACCGTGCATCTCATTTTTGTCCCAAAAGTAATTCAACTTGTAATGTGTTTTCTGAACCAAAGGTTTATACTTGTTGCAAGGGACGGTGATTATACAGCCATCCAGAGGGGATTTCAGACAATGGTGTATTGTTGAAGGGATAGCTTGCATTTATTTTAGCCAAAGATGTCCCAATTTAATGTGAAAGAGGTCAGAAATAGGGACAACATCAAACCATTGTTTGACATGTTTTCCAGATAATGTTACTAACAATAATATCTTACCGAAAGGCTTGATAAAGGTTCCCTTATGTGTCTTAATCATCTTGAGATATCATAAGAACCTTGCATTAATTGATGTGAAAAGAGGAACTCCTCAGTGGCAACATTAGTCATGCAATTAGTATTAATAAGAGTTCCATTCACAGTGTTTTCCATTATTTTCACAGTGATGTAAAGAGGTCCTTTTTCTCCAGTTGTTCTATCATGGGGAGTGAAGACAATTTTAGGTTCAGGTGCTTTTATTTTCATGTAAGGTCTAGGAGGGAACCTATTATTGTTATTGTGATTAGAGGCCATGTTTATATGCTCAAACCAATGCAAATCATATTTTTGAAAGCTTTTCAAAATCGGTGCAAAAGATAAGAGCAAAAACAGCCCAGAATGCTTGACATTTCAATACTTTTCAATGCAAATGAATGAACCAAAGGGTGCTATAAGGATTTCAGTCAAGGGAAGCAAGTTATATGTCTGATATCAGTCCAAAATAGAAATATAATCACTCTCAACATGCTCTTGATGCAAATCCAAGATAATACCAAGTCAAAATATAGTGAAAATATGTCAAAATAGAAACTTATTTCACCAAAACTCAATGCAAGAGGGCATAACAAAGGGTGTTGTGAGGAAAATGGTAATGGAAAGAAAATAATATCAATAATAACATTCACTTACTGCCAAAATACCCAACACAACACACTTTTAGCACCACTTAAGGTTAAACCCTAGTGAAAATATAGCAAAAATAGGCTATTTTTCTCAATTTTTCAATTGCAAGACCTAGCAAAGGAGGTGTTGTCAAGAATTTTAGGAGGTATAGAAAATAATATGAATTATATCAGTCACCTAAATCCATAAAATTGATCACAACACGCTTGGAGTGCAAACTAGGTCAAACCCTAGGGCCAAAATAGCCAAAATGTGTAGTTTTTCCCCAAATTTTCTCTACAAGAGCCCGATAAAAGGGTATTGTGAAACTTTTTATGAGGGGAAGAAAATGATTACCATTAAATCAGAAAAATAATGCCAAAATACCTTTCACAACACACCTATGGTGCAAGTTTATAAGGTCAATAAGGCCAATTTTAGTGAAAATTGTTGTTTTTGGAGCCCTAGGTTTGAGATCTTGAGACAAAATGCTATGTGAATGATTTGAAGTCTAATTTATGATTAAAATTTCATGCTCTCAGATCTAAAAATTATTTTCAAGCTTGATCATGCAAAATGCCCATGCAAATTTAATGAAAATGCATCAAAATTGCTAGTTTTTGTTGAAATTTTCTATGCAAAAATGCAAATTTACACTAAAATGTATGACTACAACCAAATTTTAATTTGAATGAGCCTCTAAAATTAGTATAAAAATCTTGAGAAATGATTTTGCCTACTAACCCTAGATTTTGGAATTACTAGGTTATATCAAAATTGTCAAAATTTCCACAAAACCTTAGCAATTAAATGATAAAAATGCAATGCAAATTCTTGATTTTTAGATTTTTCTATAGTTTATATCAGATTTGATGCAAAAATCATGAATTAGGAAAATTTAGAAAGAATTGATGCAATTTAGTAAGCCCAAAAAAGCGATTTTTTTGTATTTATCCAAATTTTCAATTTTTTTGAATTTTTTCTCAATGTAATAAAATGAATGACCAAATCAATGAATGAAATCAATCCAAATCTGAAGACAAACACTTAGCAAGCTGCAATTTAAGTCCAAAAACACGGGGTCACCAAAATGTTTAGGGGAAAATTTGATTTGTCAATGTTCTAATGTTTAGATGTTTAAATTTGCCTCTCCACTATACATTGAAGGATCTAGGGTCGAGTGGTGAGCACCATCATACCCTAGGTCACTTGCAGATGTAAGGAAACTTGGATTAGGAAATTTAATTATTAATTTTCCTTCTCTTATGCCCAATTAACCATTAAAACCCTAATTATGCAAATACAACAACAAATTGACGAAAGACAGAAAAAGTTCTTGCAGACAGGAGTAAAATATCAAATCACAGAATAGCTGTTTTCAGGGTTCCGAAGCGGAATAGTCGGGGACACTAAAGCGAGCGCCCAAGTCCAAGGTGCTAGTTTCTTTGTGAGATCTGGACCTCCTTTTGACACTGATTAACCTTGTAACTCAGATGCGGAGGACACTAGAGCGAGCGCCCTAGTCCTGGAAGTGATCCTTTGTCCTACTTTTCTTTAGATCCTGAATCCTTGATGCCTACCAATCCTTCCTGCAACTTCACTTTTCCCAAATGTGACACTTGTAACCTGCAATCACAAGACTTGGTTTGGGGGTTGTGGTGTTTAGAGGCTTTCCTCAATCAAGCCCTGGAGGACACTTAAGTCTCTGAACACCATTATCAGATAAAGAGTATGTGCCCTTGTGAAGCAGAGGTAAAAACCAAAGGAATCAATGATGAAAACACAATATTATGTCACCTTGTAGTGAAGCTCTCATGGAGGAAGATGCTCTTCATGCCATGAAAAAATTGATGCTCAAATCTACAAATATCAACACACAAAACATATAAGTCTACTCTTGCAACACAATAGAAGCCTTGAATCACCTTGAGAACACTTGAACATCACAATTGCCATCTAGTTTCTAAATGAATGCCTAAGCATGCTTATATATGCAACTACAAGGACTTCCGCCAAGATTTTAAAAATTAAAACTTGTCGTGTTAGCAAAAGGACCAAATAACAGTCATAAACCGACACCTGAAAATTAGGGCTGCCCAAAAATAGGGCAGGACTAGGGCCCAGGTGCCCAAGTCCTGTTGGTTATTTTTCTCGAATCGGCAGAGGGTTTGCCAGTTCTAATGCATGGACAAAGTCAGCCAACAGATTATGGGAGGTTGCGTGAGCTACCTCCCCTTCACTTCTAGTTCTACCGCACCAAGGGGGGTATCCCTATAACTAAAGATATAACCTTGACTAGACCAATAACACAATGATTTAGCTTTACAATAATAGGCAGAATACTCTCATGTGTGGACCAAGATCTTCATGACAGATTCACAAGGTTGGCAACATTCTTAGACATATGTGTCTGGTTGGGTATGAGAGTATGCAGGGGGTTCCTAATCCTACTCCTACAACTAACAGGTGGAAGTAATGAGATGGGTGGACATAATGTCCTGGATGCAAGACAAGGGGTTTTGGCTCATAACTACTGACCCAGAAACAGACTGGTGCCTATCCATTGGGCAAGGAGTCAACTAGACGTATACAATAGATGGTTTGCAACTTTCACTCAAGTTTTAGGGGGCTGGACTGATGCTTGCCTTACAAACATCACCCAAGAATGGGTATCTAACTGTCTCTACTTACAGATATCCCTGCTGACATGCAACCTTCTCCATACATTGACCTAAAACAGTTTAATCCACTCCTTGAATGGAAGTTACAGATCAAGCATGCAGTATAGATATATATACCCTAGAATCTATGAAACCCTTAGCAACCAGATTCAAAAGAAGGATGACATGCAGCAAATGGAGACAAGCAGATAGACACTTGCAATAAGCATTTTTCATATAAGTCAACACTGAAACTAAAAATATGTGCAAAATACATGCATGTTGCAACTCATAAACTCCAAAATGAGATAGAACAACCAAGATCATGCTCTGTTCTTCATTATTTACACAAAAATGCCCCAGGTCTTCAACAACCTTTAAATGAGTGACACAGTCTACCTTTTATAGCAAAACTGTATACTCAGCATTAATTACATGGTACATCAAAATTCTGCCAGATACAATGCATGAGAAAATGGCGCTCAAAAATAAATGCAACAGCTAGAAACAGAGGACAGAGCAGGTGAGATTGGGATCTGGGCTGCCGCTCAGGGACATTCCTCATCAATCAAGTAGTTGAACCAGTCAACTCGACCCATGCCTCTCTGCACGATACACCATTACTGTTTCATCTACCCGCAGCCTCTGGAATGCAGCCACAGCAAGTTTCCTCAGAGTTTCCCGCTCAAAACAATTCCAAACGCTCACGAGAAAACCCGTGTTGCAGGCTCAAAACATGGCTGTCGATCTAAAACCCATCACTAAGATCCAATGGCCCCAAAAAATGCTAAAGAGTCATCATCCAATGATACTGTGCCACGTAGACACTTCACACTTCCATCGCTGACTTTTCCGCTCCACCATTTGCTTTTCAAAAAGGACACACGGCGACATCCGCAGCATCGACTATCGGGACAGGTGGCAACCTCCGCGGTCTCCCTTGAAACACTAAGACCCACCATGAAACTCAGGCAGAAGCAAACATGTGGCAGGTTTCGCTTCACCTTGAAACACATAGAAACTAATGAGAAACAGTCCTTAAGTTTCGGGACCCTCCGCCACGCGTCACCTTCTGCCTCACTTAATATCTATGCTGGGGCCCACCCCAATCTGTTACTAGCATCACGGGATACAAAAAAGAAACTTACATGGAAGCTGACACTTGTTAGCTTCCACAGCAACCACAAGGGACATGTGGCACTGTCCGCGCACCTGTTGAAACATAAAGAAACTGCCCCCGCTGCTCGACACTTGGCGCCTTCCGCGCTTATAGAAACGTTAAGAGGAGAGAAAAGGGGCATTTTGAAACATTATGTGGAGGCAGCCACATGTCATCTTCCACTGCAGCTGTATCTTAGAACTGGGTCCCACCATTACTTCGCCACACTCAGAAACAAAATAGAAACTATTTTGGAAGCCGACACTTGTCGGCTTTCGCAGCAACCTCAAGGGGTACGTGGCATCCTCCGCCCCAACTTAGAAACTTAGAAGAAACTTTTTGAAACATGGGCAGAGTCCGACACTTGGCATGGTCCGCGAGGCTCTGAGTTACTTTCTTTGTGTCCCCCAGGTGCCTCCACGTGGAGCATTCCATGGCATTCTTGAAACATATAGAAACTTTATAGAAACTTTGGCGGAAGCCGACACGTGGCGCCTTCCGCGCTCAGTTGAAACTTTATAAAGGGGCTGCTTCCGTCGCTGACACGTGGCACGCTCCGCGGGAAGCAAAAACAAAGGCACAGATTTAAACTGGGGCTCAACACACGGTGGTCCCGTGGCACTCGCACATTTTTGACCCTCACTGCCACACTTAGAAACATTTTAGAAACTGAAACTATAGCACAATAATTACTTAGAAATGCATCTGATCCATTTTTTCATCAGGGCGATAGTCTCTTCTGACCCGCAGATGCATATTTTCAATTGCAGAGGCTGAAAGTGTTGGAATTTTTTAGATTTTTTGGGAAGGGGCCTGCATATTTAAATGTTTGAAACTTGAATGTTTATGCAGGCACCACCAGTGGCTCTGTCTGGGGATGCATGCCTCTTGCAAGCATGGCGAGAACCTCAGAATCTCTGGTTTCATAGATTAGGCCTTGTCCATTGGGCAACAGAGTCAAACATTGCACCAACCTACAAACAAATTATATTTTCAAACATTATTTTGGTGGCCCAGGGCAGCCAAAAAGGAAGAACCAAAACTTTTTCTTGTCAAATGCCTGATTCCAAACTAAATAACCCCAACCATAACTGAAAACATTGGCATAATCTACCCATAAGGTCATCTGCTTAATTAGATATTCCACCATTTTTGACAACTTGCCACTTGTAGTATTGCCTCTGTCACTCTGGATTTCAAAATTAGACATATAACCATACACATAATAATATTCTTCAGCATTAAGTAACATATGTATGTTATATCCCTCAGACAGTACATCATACTGCTCTTGGCATTCTTCATCATTTATCTAGTTGATGCACACCATCAGGCACTCATCCAGCTAATCCAAAAACTCAAAATACTCAGAAAATATGAGACCCCCAATATTTAATGATATTGAAAACAAATCCTGATCCACACACCCATAGTTGCATATGTCTAGATCAAATGATGATGAACATACATTATTCACATTTTGTAAATCAACATCATCATCTTCAAACAAAGGGTTAACCCTGCACCAATGAAGGTCATGACTCACAACAATAAATGCATCCAGAGGCTCATCATAAAGGGGATTCACACTCAATGCAAAGGTCTCTGTTTCTTCTTCATGACAATCTATTTCTTTTTCATTATCAAATCTAAAGTCATAAGAAGAACAAACTTGATCCATGCACTAGTCATGGATACCATTTTTATCATCTGATTGCCCCACATACAAGATTGTTGTTGTTTCAATGCACTTTGAAGTTGAACAATCCACATCACTTTCCAGCCCTCTAATACTTTCTGATGAAACTGATATTGATTGTTGATCCATATGATCACAACTTTGCACAACTGGATCATTTAAACATGAATGCTCTTTGATGAGGACTGGCATGTAAATATTACTTGAAAAACCATTGTTTTCAATTTCATTTTCTGGGCAAAATGGGACATCCTCCTCTATAATAGAAACATCATCAACTTGGGATGATGCAAAAACTGGGACAACAGGGGTGTGAGCACTTTGACATTCATTGCCAACTCCTGAATTAAATCTTTCATCAACAATGGGGGCTTCAGGACAACAAATTTTTTTAGAAAAATAGCCCTTTTGAATTCCATATCTCCAATTGTTTTTAATATCAATTGCAAATTGATGTGCCTGATGCAATGTGGTGGGCTCCTTGTCTCTCAATCTATAACTCATTTTCTTATCAAATGCTCCCAAATAGACAACTAAGCACAATGCATCATTAGGTCTCATGCCTTCTGGAATTCTATTCAATGCCTTCATAAATCTAAGGTTAAAGGTTGGAATCAACTCATCCTCTTCAATATGGATGTACATAAAATTACTAATAACTGCATAATCAGAAATTCTTTCACCATATTGCACTAGAAATATAGATTTTAAATCATGCCAAGAGCTGATAGAGTGAGCTGGAAGGTAGGAGAACCAATCCTTTGCATCTTCATCTAGAGATTGAACAAATAATCTCATAACTACATCTTCATGGTCAATCTCAAAATCATCTATCACATTTAGGAACTATTGCAAGTGTCTCTCAGCTGATTCATCCTTTACACCATTGAATTTGGGCATGATTTTAGGTGGAAGAGCATTTGGGTAACCACAAATGCTACTAAAATTTATGGGCTTATATCTATCTATGTTGAAACTTCTTTTATTACACGGTTGGGACTGACTACTATACATTATTGCATTTGACACCTCACAAGGGTGCATGGGCTGACAATACATCTTTTTATGCTTTTGCAACCCTCTTCTCTACTCAGATTTTCAATCACAATATGACCTTAGGCCCTTAAAATACAAACTACTATTTCAACCTGCCTAAAGTCCTCTATATGAGTCTTTTGAACAACATTGCATGCCCTTTTGAAATATAGAGTAGGTTCTAACAAAAGCATGCAAGCTCTGCTTTCACCAATGTTTCCCTTTTAACCAGTGCTATTTCACCAAATAGGGAACTTTTCAAAAACTTGTACAAATACCTGGATATGTTGCAGCTGCTGATAGGTTCATTCAATAGAGTCGCCACCTCCTTGGCAGAGGAATGAGCTTCAAACTAGCTGAAGCTGAAAATTGATTTCTTTCTTTCTGGGTCATCCACCAGCAAAGCCACAGATAAAACTTTTTCTTTTACTGCAACAAGGCACCTCCAGGTTTGATTCTTCACCAAGGATGACTAGATATTACTTTTGATCAATCACATCCCCAGCATAGTCGCCAAAATCTATTGCGACTCAGATGGGCACATAGATATTATTCTTTTAAATCAACTCCCCAGCAGAGTTGCCAAAATCTGTTGCGACTCGGATGGGCCACAAATACATTCCTTTTTTATCAATCCATCCCCAGCGGAGTCGCCAAAATCTGTTGGTTATTTTTCCTGATCGGCAGAGGGTTTGCCAGTTCCAATGCACGGGCAGATTCGGCCAATAGATTACGGGAGGTTGCGTGAGCTACCTCCCCTTCACTTCTGGTTCTGCCGCACCAAGGGGGGTATCCCTATAACTAAAGATATAACCTTGACTAGACCAATAACACAATGATTTAGCTTTACAATAACAGGCAAAATACTCTCATGTGTGGACCAAAATCTTCATGACAGATTCACAAGGTTGGCAACATTCTTGGACATATGTGTCTAGTTGGGTATGAGAGTATGCAGGGGGTTCCTAATCCTACTCCTACAACTAACAGGTGGAAGTGATGAGATGGGTGGACATAATGTCCTAGATGCAAGACAAGGGGTTTTGGCTCATAACTACTAACCCAGAAACAGACTGGTGCCTATCCATTGGGCAAGGAGTCAACTAGACGTATACAACAGATGGTTTGCAACTTTCACTCAAGTTTCAGGGGGTTGGACTGATGCTTGCCTTACAAACATCACCCAAGAATGGGTATCTAACTGCCTCTACTTACAAATATCCCTGCTGACATATAACCTTCTCCATACATTGACCTAAAACAGTTTAATCCACTCCTTGAATGGAAGTTACAGATCAAGCATGCAGTATAGATATCTATACCCTAGAATCTATGAAACCCTTAGCAACCAGATTCAAAAGAAGGATGACATGCAGCAAATGGAGACAAGCAGATAGACACATGCAATAAGCATTTTTCATATAAATCAACACTAAAACTGAAAATATGTGCAAAATACATGCATGTTGCAACTCATAAACTCCAAAATGAGATAGAACAACCAAGATCATGCTCTGTTCTTCATTATTTACACAAAAATGCCCCAGGTCTTCAACAACCTTTAAATGAGTGACACAGTCTGCCTTTTATAGCAAAACTGTGTACTCAACATTAATTACATGGTACATCAAAATTCTGCCAGATACAATGCATGAGAAAATGGTGCTCAAAAATAAATGCAACAGCCAGAAACAGAGGACAGAGCAGGTGAGATCGGGATCTGGGCCGCCACTTAGGGACATTCCTCATCAATCAAGTAGTTGACCCAGTCAACTCGACCCATGCCTCTCTACACGATAGACCATTACTGTTTCATCTACCCGCAGCCTCTGGAATGCAGCCACAGCAAGTTTCCTCAGAGTTTCCCACTTAAAACAATTACAAACGCTCACAAGAAAACCCACGCTGCAGGCTCAAAACATGGCCATCGATCTAAAACCCATCACTGAGATCTAACAGCCCCAAAAAATGCTGAAGAGTCGTCAACCAATGATACTATGCCACGTAGACACTTCACACTTCCATCGCTGACTTTTCCACTCCACCATTTGCTTTTCAAAAAGGAGGACACGTGGCGGCATCCACAGCATCAGCTATCGGGACAGGTGGCAACCTCCGCAGTCTCCCTTGAAACACTAAGACCCACCATGAAACTCAGGCGGAAGCGAACACGTGGCAGGTTCCGCTTCACCTTAAAACACATAGAAACTAATGAGAAATAGTCCTTAAGTTCCGGGACCCTCTGCCACGCGTCACCTTCTGCCTCACTTAATATCTATGCTGGGGCCCACCCCAATCTGTTACTAGCATCGCAGGATACAAAAAAGAAACTTACGCGGAAGCTGACACTTGTTAGCTTCCGCAGCAACCACAAGGGACACGTGGCACTGTCTGCGCACCCATTGGAACATAAAGAAACTGCCCCCGCTGCTCGACACTTGGTGCCTTCCGCGCTTATAGAAATGTTAAGAGGAGAGAAAAGGGGCATTTTGAAATATTATGCGGAGGCAGCGACGTGTCATCTTCTGCTGCAACTATATCTTAGAACTGGGTCCCACCATTACTTCGCCACACTCAGAAACAAAATAGAAACTATTTCAGAAGCCGACACTTGTCGGCTTCCGCAGCAACCTCAAAGGGTACGTGGCATCCTCCACCCCAACTTAGAAACTCAGAAGAAACTTTTTGAAACATGGGCGGAGTTTGACACTTGGCATGGTCCGCGGGGCTCTGAGTTACTTTCTTTGTGTCCCCCAGGTGCCTCCACGTGGAGCATTCCGCGGCATTCTTGAAACATATAGAAACTTTATAGAAACTTTGGCAGAAGCTGACACGTGGCGCCTTCCGCGCTCAGTTGAAACTTTATAAAGGGGCTGCTTCTGCCGCTAACACGTGGCATGCTCCACGAGAAGCAAAAACAAAGGCACAAATTTAAATTGGGGCTCAACACACGGTGGTCCCGTGGCACTCACACATTTTTGACCCTCACTGCCACACTTAGAAACATTTTAGAAACTGAAACTATAGCATGATAATCACTTAGAAATGCATCTGATCCATTTTTTCATCAGGGCGATAGTCTCTTCTGACCCGCAGATGCATATTTTCAATCGCAGAGGCCGAAAGTGTTGGAATTTTTTGGATTTTTTGGGAAGGGGCCTACATATTTAAATGTTTGAAACTTGAATGTTTATGCAGGCACCACCAAGTCCTCCTTCCGGGCAGGGTACAACTCAAGGGGTCCACCTATGTCCAATTTTCCATGGAACCTAGGTCTCATTCCATCGGGATGCGAAAATATGAACTAATATGTCCTAAATGCATACTAAAGACCTGAGAGCTAAACCTTATGAGGGAAATGCCCCCAAGGGGACATTTTTTGACATTACATTTAGCCCCCACTTTAATGTATGTATGAACGCGAGGCCCACACATGCATTAAAGTAAGGTCACAAACACAACAAACACGCCAAGCACAAAGAAGACACGCCAATCACATAGGCGATAGTAACAGGCACGCAAACTAACATGAAGAAGACAATTACAGTCACACAGAACACGGAGAATACAATCAATGCATAGAATACACATTAATGCATGGAAGACAGAAATGATAACTTTTCTTTTCTTTTTCTCATATATATGAAATGCAAATGCAAGTACTGGAAAGTAAACAAACCTCCCATAATGCAGGATGCACTACCCTAGGGCGCAGGTCTCTGTATATATGGGGCAACACACATGCAAGACATGTAAAACCTTCCAAAATGCAGGAAGCACTACCCGAAGGTGCTGGTCTCTACATCTGGGGCAACAAACACGCCACACAAAACAAGCCCGCCAAAACACCCACACTTGAAGACACAGAGAAAACATGGTAGACAAGCGATGGTGTGTTCCCTATTTCTAGGATCATCACCATCTCAAGCACATTATAGGCACACACCGACGATTGCGCTTCACCACAACAATCATCGAAGACACGCTTAAGGGTTGAGTTAGTCATAGAACTGCTCCCCGCCTCCGCAAAGGACTTTTGAAAATGATAGGATGATGCAATCTACTCCAATAAATACACCTCTGTAAAGAGCTTAAGAAAAAGGATATGCTCGATATCCCGCCTCCGCAGAGGGCTTACATGATTGATTGATTGATTGCAAACAAACGCAGGATGCACGATGCAATACCCTTGGGCGCAAGTCTTTGCACCTGAGGTCAGACACATTGCTAACATCTATAACAGATAGCTTACCTTATATATGCCCCCACCTTAAGGTGGTTGATATCAGTTATCGATATCAAGCACATTAAGGTAGGAAGAAAACACACAAGGGAACACAGACTTTCGAAAAGTCCATGCCCCCCGGAGGTGACATGTACTTTATGATCGCTAAATGTTCCCACAAACACATCCCTGTAAGAAACATGTTAGTGTCTACAACATCCTGATAAACAACAACATCAATGCATATGATTAACAACACAAAGAGCCAACGTTATACAACAAATCTGGAGTTCGAGGATAACCATGAGGCTATATCACGAAGCTCTCCAAATCGAGTACCACCAAGGCCATATTCAAAGACAAACAAAGGTACACAGAGCAACAATATTGTTAAGGTTTGTAAATGCGACAGAAACATCATAAAATATTCACTACGCGGAAAGCATGAGTGCTTCCACTAGCCAAGCATCGGATAAGATATACAACCCCATCGTCATATTAGGAACTAAGTCCAATTTTTAATTGCTCTCGAAAGGGACACTAGGTCCGCGTCAGTATAAATGTTTGTCGTCATCCGCCCGCTAGATGGAAACACTAGAGGAAGGGAAACAATAAATAAGAGAGGGGAAACAAGTGTCTTAGGGACAATCACGTAGGAGGGTGCCCCTAGGTCACCAACCACGATGCTATGTCCATAAGACAAAACACACAACAATGAAATCAGAGATAGGCAATTTAGAAGAATGATGATACAAATAGAAGAAGGTCACAATAGAGGCAGTCTCTTGGTATCCCAAACCTTACGGGAGAATCAGGGGTCATCCCAGGAGGCCTAAATAATATATAACACATCACGGGGGAAGCACATTACAATAGAGATAAAGGGTTAGAGACACTTACCTATAGGGCCCCCTTCAGGCTAGAAGTTGTCTATAAGCAAATCATCGTCGTCATCTTCCCACTCCCTAATGTTGGAGGATAGTGGGACATACAGTACCATAGTCAGATTCATATCTTGTTCATCATGTTGTTCATTTTTAGGATCATCTTTTTTTGGTTGAATGTTGGGATCAATGTTTTCTTGTTGAGAGGCTTGATTTATAGCATATTCTTGTCTTCTTTTTCTTGTTTCTCTTGCTTTTCTATTTCATCTTCTTTTACCACTTATCTCTTGTAAGACAGGGCCTTGCTCTTTCACAGGTTTTTGCAAATGAGAAGATGACGCACCGAGATCAAACCTCATTTGTCGCGGTGGAACATTTTGTTGTTGACAATGACCTCCCGATCCTCGTAAGGATTTTAGGGGAGGAACCTCAACATAGGGACCTTGTCCTTTCATTCTAAAGTTCTCTTCACATGCGGGTTGTTTCTTTTTTGTCATTTCATGTATAGAAGGACTGGGCATCTCATTTTTGTCCCAAAAGTAATTCAACTTGTAATGTGTTTTCTAAACCAAAGGTTTATACTTGTTGTGAGGGATGGTGAATATACGGCCATCCAGAGGGAATTTCAGACAATGATGTATTGTTGAAGGGATAGCTTGCATTTATTTTAGCCAAAGATGTCCCAATTTAATGCAAAAGAGGTCAAAAATAGGGACAACATCAAACCATTGTTTGACATGTTTTCCAGATAATGTTACTAACAATAATATCTTACCCAAAGGCTTGATAAAGGTTCCCTTATGCATCTTAATCATCATGCTCGAGATATCATAAGAACCTTGCATTAATTGATGTGAAAAGAGGAACTCCTCATTGGAAACATTAGTCATGCAATTAGGATCAATAAGAGTTCCATTCACAGGGTTTCCCATTATTTTCATAGTGATGTAAAGAGGTCCTTCTTTTTCTCCAGTCGTTCTATCATGAGGAGTGAAGACAATTTCAAGTTCAGGTGCTTTTATTTTCATGTAAGTTCTAGGAGGGAACTTATTATTGTTATTGTGATTAGAGGACATGTTTATATGCTCAAACCAGTGCAAAATCAGATTTTTGAAAGGTTTTCAAAATCGTTGCAAAGACGAGCAAAAACAACCTAGAATGCTTGACTTTTCAATACTTTTCAATGCAAATGAATGAACCAAAGGGTGCTGTAAGGATTTAAATCAAGGGAAGAAATTTATATGTCTAATATCAGTCCAAAATAGCAATATAATCACTCTCAACATGCTCTTGATGCAAATCCAAGATAATGCCAAGTCAAAATATAGTGAAAATATGTCAAAATAGGCACTTATTTCACCAAAACTCAATGCAAGAGGGCATAACAAAGGGTGTTGTGAGGAAAATGGTAATTTAAAGAAAATAAATCAATAATAACATCCACTTAGTGCCAAAATAACCAACACAACACACTTTTAGCGCCACTTAAGGTTAAACCCTAGTGAAAATATAGCAAAAATAGGCTATTTTTCACGATTTTTCAATTCCAAGACCTAGCAAAGGAGGTGTTGTCAGAAATTTTAGGAGGTAAAAAAAATAATATGAATAATATCAATCACCACAATCCATAAAATTGATCACAACATGCTTGGAGTGCAAACTAGGTCAAACCCTAGGGCCAAAATAGCCAAAATGTGTTATTTTTCACCAAATGTTCACTACAAGAGCCCAATAAAAGGGTTTTGTGAAGCTTTTTATGAGGGGAAAAAAATGATTACCCTGAAATTAGAAAAATGATTCCAAAATACCTTTCACAACACACATATGGTGCAAGTTTATAAGGTCGATAAGGCCAATTTTAGTGAAAATTGTTGTTTTTGGAGCCCTAGGTTTGAGATTTTGAGAAAAAATGCTATGTGAATGATTTGAAGTCTGATTTATGATGAAAATTACATGCTCTTAGATCTGAAAATAATTTTTGACATTGATCATCCAAAATGCCCATGCAAATTTAATGAAAATGCATCAAACTTGCTAGTTTTTGTTGAAATTTTCTATGCAAAAATGCAAATATTTTAAATCTAAATGCAAATTTTAACTAAAATGCAAGACTATAGCCAAATGTTAATTTGAATGAGCCTCTAAAATCAGTAGAAAAATCTTGAGAAAAGATTTTGCCTACTAACCCTAGATTTTTGAATTACTAGGTTATATCAAAATTGTCAAAATTTCCACAAAACCTTAGCAATTAAATGATAAAAATGCAATGCAAATTCTAAATTTTTGGATTTTTCTATAGTTTATATCAGGTCTAATGCAAAAATCATTAATTAGGAAAATTTAGAAAGAATTGATGCAATTTAGTAAGCCCAACAATGCGATTTTTTTGTATTTTTCCAATTTTTTAATTTTTTTAAATTTTTTCTCAATGCAATAAAATGAATGACCAAATGAATGAATGAAATCAATCCAAATCTGAAGACAAACACTTAGCAAGTTGTAATTTAAGTCCAAAAATATGGGTTCACCAAAATGTTTAGGGGAAAATTGGATTTGTCAATGTTCTAATGTTTAGATGTTTAAATCCGCCTCTCCACTATACATTGAAGGATCTAGGGTCGAGTGGCGAGCACTATCATTCCCTAGGTCACTTGAAGATATAGGGAAACTTGGATCAGGGAATATAATTATTAATTTTCCTTCTCTTATGCCCAATTAACCATTAAAACCCTAATTATGCAAATACGACAACAAATTGACGAAAGACGGAAAAAGCTCTTGCAAACAGGAATAAAATATCAAATCATAGAATACCTATTTTTGGGGTTCTGAAGAGGAATAGTTGGAGACACTGGAGCGAGTGTCCAAATCCAAGGTACCAATTTCTTTACGGGATCTAGACCTCCTTCCAACACTGATTAGCCCTGTAACTTCTATTTTCTGAAACTCGGATGCGGAGGACACTAGAGCGAGCACCCTAGTCCTGGAAGTGCTCCTTTGTCCTAGTTTTTTTCAGATCCAGAATCCTTGATGCTTGTCAATCCTTCCTGCAAGTTCACTTTTCCCAAATGTGACACCTATAACCTGCAATCACAAGACTTGGTTTGGGGGTTGTGGTGTTTAGAGGCTTGCCTCAGTCAAGCCCCGGAGGACACTTAAGTCTCCGAACACCGTTATCAAATAAAGAGTGCATGCCCTTGTGAGGTAGAGGAAAAAACCAAAGGAATTAATGATGAAAACACAATATTATGTCACCTTGTAATGAATCTCTCATGGAGGAAGATGCTCTTCATGCCATGAGGAAATTGATGCTCAAATCTGCAAATATCAACACACAAAACATACAAGTCTGCTCTTGCAACACAATAGAAGACTTGAATCACCTTGAGAACACTTGAACATCACAATTGCCATCTAGTTTCTAAATGAATGCCTAAGCATGCTTATATATGCAACTACAAGCACTCCCACCAAGATTTTAAAAATCAAAACTTACCGTGTCAGCAAAAGGACCAAATAATGGTCATAAGTCGACACCCAGAAATTAGGGTTGCCCCAAAATAGGGTAGGACTACGGCATGAGCGTCCAAGTCCTCCCCCCTATTTTGGGCAGGGTACAACTCAAGGGGTCCACCTAGGTCCAATTTTCCATGGAACCTAGGTCTCAATTCATCAGGATGCCAAAATATGAACTAATATGTCCTAAATGCATACTAAAGACCCGGGAGCTAAACCTTGTGAGGGAAAAGCCCCCAAGGGGACATTTTTTGACGTTACAAGGACCTTCTTAATTCTTTTAGGAACTTCAAAATCCTTCATACATATAGGAAGGTAATCAATTGGTAGACCTTCAGCCAATTTGTGTTGTTCGGTTGGTGACCATACTTGTTGGTTAGAGGTTGATTCTCTTCCCTCAAGTGTTAAAGAAAAACTAAAAAATGAGACTATTAATCTCTCATAATTATAAGCTATCACTTAGATTGAAGATTGGCTAGCTTGACACGAGGCAACTTAATTTCAAGTACCAAGGTATTGGCTTAGATATTCCTATAGATTATATTAGGATTACCATTTATGACTTGTCTTGTAGCTTTTACAACAAGAAATTGTTCATCTCCTATTTGAATGTTGTGATATGGGGTTGCAAGAACAAAAACATGGTTTTCAAAAAAGCTGAGGAAATGGGAGGTGATATGCTTAAGATCAAGCCATCCTCATGTGAATTAGTTAAAAATAATTCTACCATTTGGGATATCTTTAGAAGGGGGTGTTTCTTTCTTTCTGAAAGTTATAAATGGTTATGATCTTGTCTTGTCCAATGAGTTTTGAAGATCTTAGAAAGGTAGAGTGGTCTATTTTAGGGGCATTTCATTCTCCATCATCATGGAGCTCATTGCCCATGCCATGGGGTTGAGGATGGATGGCTTAAAGTTGAAAAAAAAAATCAAGCCTAGGAACCACAAACAAATGGAGACCTTCCTTAGAACAGGGGAAAGATTAGCAAGTTCCAAAATAGTTTTGAAAATGATGATTTATTGGAACCATGGGGAGATGTTGCTATTACCTTAATGAGATACTTCACCCTTGAAGGTAGGTATAAGTGGGTTTAATATTCATACCACTTCCCTATGCTGAAACACTTAAGGCATAAGATTAAAATGAGTTTTTCCTTTTTTTCTTTTAAGCTCTGCGGAACAATTTGTGGAAAAATTTATTTGGGGGAAGGCTAAGTTGTTGTTACATCAAGGATTGATATATTTTTTATACAGATTCAATCTTGCAAAAACTCCTACACCTACCACATTTCCTAGAATTGTCAACCTAGCCAAGGTTCCTCCCAAGCTTATAAAGTGTTCTTCCTCCTAGACGATCTCGACCTCTACTACCCGGGCTAGGTTACTGAATCCTAGATCCTTGTAGCTCTAGACTCTTCCACCCCTTGTTGATGATCCCACTATCTCTGTTGATGATAATCCTCCCCTATGACTCCCAATATCATGGTCATTGATAATGTCAAGAGGCCCTCCAGTCAGCCTCAAGCCCCTAAGAGAAAAGGTGATTCAAGCTCTAGGGTGGTGATAATTCTAATCCCTTCGAATGTAGCCTAGATGGAGGCTAAATCCCTACCACCATTCCCTCTTCTACTCCAATGAATATTACTACCAGTCCCAAGACCTTCATGGACAAAGGCAAGAAGGTCATGGTTGAAGGTCCCTCTTCTACCTCCCCTATTTCCCTTGTTGAGGATAGGGACCAACAAGCTACCGTGTTTACCAAAAATCTCACTACTAAGGATACCTCCCACAAGGTGCACAATGGTAATCTTTATCCCCTAGCTAATCCTAATATTGCTCAGCCCTCAACCTACCAAAATTGTGAGAATTTGAAAAGTTGAGTAGACATTCCAGAGGAGAATCTTGATCTCCAAAACAATATCCTTAAATGGTTTATGCAACAACACTAGAACACCAAAAATTATGTCCACAACATTGAAAAGGAACTCTTCCAAGATGATGAGGAAGGAATAAAAGGAAAAGGGCATTTTTATGAAGAGTTATGGGAGGTGTTACACATATGGTTCCTAAGGTTGTCATTGATGTTAACACTATCATGGATGTGTGATGGTGTTCATGGTTGGATGTCATGTCCTATCCAACAGAGAAGATACAGTTCATGGTTGGATGTCATGCTTTGATCAGTGCAGAGTTGAGTATGAAGTTATTATAAGATGGGAATTAGAAGCATCAAGAAGATACATTAATATGGGAATTAGAAGCACTAATATGATCAGATCACCAAAAGGATGTTTTACAATTGATAGTTTGAAGATAGAGTTGGTTCTAAAGAAAACATTTTCTATACAGTAATAGATTGTTCCACATTCCTCCACATTTGTAGTTATGGCTATGCGGTTCTGGAATTGTGTTTAGGGTGTGGTGAAGGTGATAATTCCAAAGTTTTAGATCATTTGTCCTTCTGCTATGAAATTTATGCATGATAGAGTATCGGCATGTGTTCTGACAGAGTAAAGTAGTGTTGAAGGCCTGTTGGAATGCTCCGCATTCCTCCAAATGTGAATGTTTGCCTTTGTAGTTTTGTGGACATGTTTATGGATGTGTAGTATATGATCTCTTGTGGTTTCAAGGTTATTGGTGATCCACAAACTCAGTTTTTTAATGACAGTATGTTGCAGTGTGTTTCGAATGACTTGTTGTTCTCAGAGTTCATGGTTGAAGATGTGCAGCACAAAATCTTTGATGTGCAAAGGTAATGGAGTATTTGGAGATGCTGTATGAGTCATATAGACTTATCTGGAAGAGTTTCATGAAGATCTTTCTTGTTTCCAGTACCGCACAAGGTTTTCAAGTTGTTGTGGCCATTATGCTTCAAGTTTCATATGGCTTTGCTTAAAGTTGTCCTATTTTCAAATGAGCGGAGTGTGCAGATGTAATTCCTTGATGTTTGATGCTGTGAATGATGTTTTGGACCTAGTTAAGCAAGTGTTGATGTCTACAAGGCATGGGTCTTCTGCTGGTGTAGTGTGTGGTCTTGTTTAGGACTTGTCCTCTACACGTTTCATGTTGTGTGTTGTCTGGCCAACTTGTAATTGTATTTTTCATGTTGTCTCTGGCTGACAAGCCATGTAATCAATGCAATATCATGTATAAATTGTAAATCAAATCAAGTTAGGTGAAGTATGGTTGCAAAGTGATTGATAAGGTTCGCAATCAAGAAAAAGAACAGAATGACTACATTATGATGTGTGACTGAAGGAGAAAGAGCAGATGTGTTAGAATTTGTCTTGATTCATCTTGAAGACATTTATGTGACATGAAGGAAGTGAAGAGTGTGCCTAATTAATCCAGTTATCAGAAGAAGCAGAATTGCAATCATCAAAGGTGTGAACTTTAATGTCAGTTTTTAGGTAGTAGAAGGACTGTCATACTATTTAATCTTTTCTAAGTTTGTTCTAAGATCAGGGAGTAGTTGCTTCCTTGGGTTGTAGCCCTAAAACAAAGTTTGCAGGGAATTGTAGCTACCTTGGGAGTGACCCCAAAGCAAAGTTTTTTAGGGAGTAGTTGCTTCCTTGGGTTGTAGCCCTAAAACAAAGTTTGCAGGGAGTTGTAGCTTCCTTGGTAGTGACCCTAAAGCAAAGTTTTTCAGGGAGTAGTTGCTTCCTTGGGTTGTAGTCCTAAAACAAAGTCACCAATAAGTAGTAGCTTCCTTGAGTTGTAGCCCTAAAACAAAGTTATAATTTTGAGCTTCATATATTGTGAGTTAATCCTCATCGTGGTTTTTGCCTTCTTGGGTTTTCCACGTATATTTGGTGTTATGTGTTGATGTGCATTGTGTTAATCTTTCATGCTTATATTAATGTTGTAATGCTCAAGTTTTAATCTACTCTGGAGAAGTTGAAGTCTGTTTAGATACTGATTCACCCCCCCAGTATCCTAGTGTGTTCAACAGGAGGAAGTTAAGAAACTTTGCTACCTTCCAGAATTGGGAGAACATGGAATAAAAAATTCTCATGATACAAAAAAAATAGGAAGAATTGGAGGATAACATAGCTAGAGTGGTCACTTTTAGCCAAAATACCATCAAGACCTCTACTACAAGCCTTTTTGTCCTTTAAAATGAATTCCAAAAAAGAAAGAGAAAGATCAACATGGAGGGACCAACTAAGAAACTAGAGCTAAGTTTGTTGCCTACAACTCTGGTATTATAGATCTTGATGAGGAACCTTTGGGGGATACATCTATAGGTCAAGTCAACTTTATGGCTGGTGAATGGCAGCAACTTCTAGCCTGAAAAACTAGTTGATATCAGTTAGTGGTGTTTCTTCCTTTGTTTGACTACTCTTTTGACTATTCTTGTTTTGATCATTTGTTGTCCTTTTTCTCGGTTGTTGTTCTTGCTAGCTAGTTGTTCTATTTTTTGTAGAACTCGTATCTTACTTGTAAACTGATCTAGTGTAAAAGAGTTTGGGCCCTTTCAAAAGCCCACTTTTACCAATATAGAAACCATAAACTTTTACACAATTTTCTACCAAAAGCACTCTAATTCACTAGAAATTATGAGATGTTCATGCAATTTTTGCTACATATTTTTTACTTTTTGATATATTTTAAATTTTTCTTTCTTTAAAATTTTTCTTTTTTAGAGATTGTACACAGGTTTTTTATTTTTATAGAACATTTTCTCAATTCTAGAGATACTCTTATACCATGAGCCATTATTCAATTGAATGTTATCTCATTATGCTCAAGAATTGGTGCTAACAACCTACTACTCTTCTATTTTTTCAAAGCTTCTTTGACATTGCTTCCCTTGTTTTCTTTGGCAACCTTTTGTAACTCTATGTAAGAATTACAACCATAGCTTCTCAATTCTCACCAATCTTTGCAACACATTTCTTAGTGACTAACCCTTTTATGTTGTCAAATTCTAATTTATTCTTACAACTGTTATTATGTACAAATTGTAGGGAAAAATAAGAGAAATTTTTTGCATAGCCTCTTTGAGTAAAATTATTTGTTATAATAACTTAAATGTTAACACTATGCATTCTTAGATATTATAGGGAGGTGATCAATTATTAAAGGCAAGATCCTCCGTCCTTTTCAATTTGTAGATTCATTAGAAGTTGTGCAAACTTCCATCACAAGCTTCCTAAATCCACTTTCTTCACTTGGAAATGTTTTTGACTTAAAAAACAAATAAAAAGAACCTTTATTTTTTAATGATAACTTAGGTCTCTTTCAAACTTTAATTTTTACCATTATTTTTTGAACTTTTTTTTCCTTCCAAAATAATTTAAAATTGCATAACTTGTCAAACCTTATTACCTATTGCTACTTTTATTTTATAATTCTCAATTTTAAAAAAAGGGCATGTGCAGGATCATGATGGGCCAAACTATACCTCTAAGTGGCAATGAAAATACAAAAAATCAGACTTTATCAAGTTCATGTGAAAATTTGAATGGATTATCTACACAATTTGAAAAAGATGTAAGAACGAAATTTGTAGAGGAATTGAATCTAGTTTATAGGCTACTAATTTTTTTTTTTAAACTAAATTTACTTAGTGAAAATTGAATATTTCAATGAACAGCTATTAAATTTTTTAGAAAAAAAAAAAAGTGGGTGTATGTCCCAACCAACCTAACTATGAGTAAAAATATATATATATATTTGAAACTTTCAAAATAAGTAGAGGACTCATGTCCCGGATGTGACGCATATTTATTTGAAAATTTTTTCCAATAAAATAATTAGTTTATAATTTTTTTACTGACTTTTTTTAAAAAATAAAAAGTAATTTTCCCAGCAAACCTAACTTGATAAAAAAATTGAAATTCAAAATTTTTTTTTTAACCTATAGCCAGAAAAGTATAGAGTGTGACGTAGGTTTCGGATCTCAAAAAGGTGAAATGGTTGAAAGTTATGGATGTTTTTCAATCAGTGTGTCCATCAGGATTTCAGAGACATGGTATATAGAAAATTATTAATAATTATTTAATAAAATGATAACCAAACAAATCTTATATTTTTAGAAAGCTAACAATTTTTTCTATAAACCTTTTTCATTTTATCAATTTTGCATAAAAAAAAGTCATCAGCACGAAGGGTGAAGTTTGAAGAAGAGACTGAAACATGAAAACACGTTAGAATCCACGAAACGTCAACAACCAAAATGGATATCCATTTTGCTTCGGTAAAAGCAACTCAAAACGGATATCCGTTCTCCTTGATCTATGAAAAATTTTGTACCATTGGTTTTGGATGAAGAGAAGCAACATATTTTGAAACATCGAGGCAATAATACAAGAAGTTAAAGTTAGTTGGTCATTTATAGGTGTATCTATTGTTTCATATCACATTACACATAGAATTCTAATTAACAATCTAGTTTCCTCATTTGGGGGAACATTTTTTTATCCGTTTCTAATGGAAATATTTAGTTAAAAATTGGTGGCTCCTTGTGAAAAGTATGGGCTCTTATCAAGCACGCATAGCCAAGAAGGTTGATATCCATTTTTCTTACATGTTTGTTGATCACATCTTATGATGTTGCTTGGTGATAGTTCTAGGTTTAGTGAACAATATTCTCAAGCTTATTGCAATTTTTACACTTGTGACCAAATTTGGTACCAAACCCTTTCACCTTTTCAATTAATCCTAATAGTGCCATCTCACTCCATGCAAATCAAAACAACATTAGGACCATGTGAATGAGATTAAGGATAGACTTGAAATATGAATCTTTGTACTGTTGACTATCATTTTAGCATGACAATCCTTTAGGATCATTGTACCCAGGTGCAACAATCCTTCAATCTTCTTTTATTTATATTTTCTTTCCTCTTCATACACAGAGATTCTCATGCCTTGTAGTCATGACAATCCACAAATCACCTAACTATCCTTAGGTTGACTATATCTTATTTTGACAGTGATAGTCATCGTCCATTCACAACTCTCCTCTTTAACATAGATACCCTTTGCACATGTTTTGACTTCATGATTTTCCTTTTGTATGTTGTATTATGGTATGAAAATACTATGGCCCCCTCTTCATCCTCTTGTATAATGAAATTGAAGGTCGACACTTACGGTTACTCTTCTTTATTACTTGGTGATAATGAATCCCTAAGCTCATTTTTTATTGTCTTGAAGCCAAATTTACCACTGTTGAGACAGTCAGAGTTGATTCTTGATCATGAATATTGTGAATTACTTCAAATATCCATGGACAATTTCAATTGTGTTTCTTAAGACACCCATGCCTTGACCATCCCTTGATGTTGGTCATGATTGTGATTAGATGGCACAATAGTTCATAGTTAGATTTTTGCCACTAAAGTTTTCCTTTGACAAAGTCGTATTTGTAGTCCACCTTTTGATGATGTTCAAACAATATAAATACTTATTCTTAACATAAACAATACATTTCTCACAAATACCAATGCATTCTACTCATAAGGTTCATGGCACCATGCCTAAAGGTATGATAGTCAGCAGTGTACTATTATGGCAGCCTATGGTTGGTTTGACAATCTATAATAGTGATAGCATTCATGCCTAAAGGTTTACCTTTCTCACCCATACCTTCAGTATATAAAGGACATTGATAGGGAATTTTTAATTTCCACTCAGTCAGTGCAATCTAGGAGAGGATAGATTGTCTAAAGTTGTAATCTATTTCCATTTACACTTGCCATAACTACAAATGCTTCGTGTTTATTCTCAACCCCGATATATGAATAAAATGTGACCTATTGTTCTAATAGGCCTATAGGGACAAAGAGGTGATAAAGCCTTTAATTTTAAACATGACATGGTTTTGATAACTTCCCATATTGGTAGGTCCTGGATGACAATCCTTTGATGCACCTAATTGTAATAGGTGTTATGATAGTCCTTGGTATCTTTTCATTTCTTTCTTGAATGGCCTACAAATAAGACATAAGACCTATTAGATCCCTCATAAATAAGAATTCTCATACATTACATTTAAACTTAAACTCCCTAAACATCCATTAATATCAAAATGCCATGAATATCCTATGATCAACCATTCTAATTCCTAGGATAGTCATATATTACAATTTTGCTTCTCTATACTAAAATAGCCCAAGGAATATCTACCCTTGAATTTGTATTTTAACAATCTAATGTCTTTACAAATAACATTGAGCCTTCTTTTGGGACAACATTTTTGCCTTTAGAAGCTCCTCATTTGACGATAGCCTAAAATAGAATAAGTGGATAGTCATAACATTTTAGCATAATGGGAAAACCCTAAAGTGTGATAAAGTCTATACATTATCTATTCCCCATCCATGTCACGAAGCAACTATTCAAATGCTAGGCCAACATGATTTAAACAATCATAAGGGCCAACAATCCACTCCAAATGCATGGGAAAAGGACAACTCTTGGATCCCATATTAATCATGTTCACATGGCTGCTAGCATCTTCAAGTGAGTCAATACAAAAATTGAAAGCCTCAAACTCATACACTTCAGAAAAATATACCTAATTATAAATTTGATATGCATGAATAAGGAAGTCCTCATCAATACAAACTAAAATGTGTCATATTTAGACATGTCATCAAGTTGAACTACATCATGTTGAGACTCGTGTTTACTTAAGCATTACAAGTCACTTGCCTCTTTGCATGCTTCAAAGTTCCAAACAAAGGACTCAACTTTAGGTGTAGCAGAGTCCTCATCAATGACTGATTTACATGGCCTTCAACAAACTAAAATTATATATCATCTTTATGCTTATATGGAGGTTATATCATCTTTACAATTGTATGTCCAGGCTCTTTAGGAGTCTTCACAAATGTCTCCAAAGTAAGATTACTCAAATCAAATAATGGGCTTATATCCAGAGCTTTATTAAGTTGATGCCTAGGTGATTAGTGTGTAAACATTCAAATTAGATGGTAATTCACAAGTTTATAGAATAATAAAATGAATCCCTAGTTTAGAATCCAAATGTACATAATAAAATGGATATCTGTTTTGTAGTAGTATGGATGTTGTAGAGTGTCCGTTGGCAAAGAATTGGGATTTACTTAAATTTGCTTGTTCATGCTTCTCACAGGACGTCACCTTCCCTACCCATCTAGCTCTATAGAAGAAGAGAGACAACAAATGATCAAGAGGGATCACCAATTGGTGGTAAGTGATTGATTACTTATGTCATGTTATATATTTTGAATATTAAATTATATATTAATGTGCACGTTGTTTGATTGTATTAATAGGTGGAAATTCAAAAATCTCTATCGAGGAGGTCTAGTCGATAAGCGATAGAGGATGAGTCATTGACTGGTTCACCATCTTCATGGCCTAGCAAGAGTCATAGATTATTTGATAGCAATCCATAGGAGATTTGATTTTGGGACATTTTGTTACATATGCCTATTTGGCTTTGTAAACATACTTTTGTATGTTATCGATGTATATCGTTGTATATACCCATATGGTTTTATTTGTACATGCCTATATGGCTTGATATATATGCTATACATTATTTTCATGACATTATGCATATATGTATATATAAGATCCTAATTTGGCACAAGTAGGGAGAATGCTTGCAAAGGTTATGGAATTTGGTTTTAAACGTTCCAATTGTATTTGCTTCAAAGTTTCTAAAGCCTTTTCAAAAAATCCATTTTGTGCATATCTTGCAATCATTGCATTCCATGAGATAGCATCTCTTTGAGGTGTCATGCCAAACTCTTCACATGCCTTGTCTATGCTTCCACACTTTGGATTTACACCCCCCAATTGCATTTTCTTAACATTTCCTTTCAATCCTTATCAAAAATTCCGTTTTGTGCACATATTGCAATCATTGCATTCCTTCATTTACAACACATGATTAAATAAGAAGATGCATATTTACAACACTTAAGATTATGTAGTAGTGTTGCTCATGTCACCAATACTATGTTTACATCTTCACATACATGGCTTACAACATGTGGCAATATGAAGTGATGAAGAAACTTGTTATTTTGATGTATTTCAACTCCAAACTTGCACCTAGAAGTGAAGGCGCTAATCCTTGATCAAACTAACCTAAAAGTGCGCCTTGGTACTTAGGGCGCTAGATTATGATTGATCAACCTAAAATGTGCGCCTAAGGCTAGATATTGAATTGGAAGGATAAAATGCATCATCAAAGGAGTTTATAGTTATTGAAGGCATCAAATGATGACTTCGGCGCACATCTACCTCTCTACACCATCAAATGTGCACCTAGATTAGTGAGGTACCACTTCATATCTCCATGACTTTGGATATGCGCCTTGATAATGAATTGATCTTGCAAGTTGAGGTTGTCTCCACAAGTTGAAAGAATGTCCAAAGAATACAAGGCGCCAATTATTGAACAAACAACCTAGAATGAGTGCCTTACTATTTGAGGTGCTAGTTCATGCTTCTAGAACACCAAAAGCGTGCCTAGATGTTGAGGTACTAGCTCTTGCTCAAGCAACC
This sequence comes from Cunninghamia lanceolata, assembly GCA_027924645.1. Taxonomy (NCBI): domain Eukaryota; kingdom Viridiplantae; phylum Streptophyta; class Pinopsida; order Cupressales; family Cupressaceae; genus Cunninghamia; species Cunninghamia lanceolata. Next base: position 33,410,728 of record BSBN01000924.1, on the reverse strand, counting down.
TTGAAAGTGCGCTTTGACAAGGAGGTTAAAATGTATTATCAAAGGATTAAGTTGAATCAATGAATCATCATTGAAGACAAGTAAAACATGATTGTGAATGAGGCGCACTTTTCATCATCTCCAACCTCACAATTGCGCCTTCCCTTGGAAGCTCATATTGTGCCTAAAGGAATGGTACTGAGATATCATCCATGTCAATGATTGAGAATGTGTCAACTAGAACAATATTTTTTGTTTTGCTCATTGTGGGGTCGAACGGACTGTGCCAATGTGTCGGGGTGGGTGGGTAAATGCTAGTGGAGGTCTCATTTTGTGTGCCAAGCATCCCAGTCGTTCTGGGAAAGAGGCTACCAGCAAAGTCCCTTAAGATCCCTAAGACCAAAAATGCACCAAACTTTGACAAAGCAGTTCTCAGAATTCATGACAGCTGGGAATGTTGTGTTTGGACCTACAAGTGCACATGGGGTCCGTTGACAATAACCTCTCTCATTTTTGGTCAACTCCATTCTGTTTGACTGTGCCGAAATCAAACGCATTGTTGCAAAATGCTTCAATTTGATGCAGTGGAAAGGTGCTAGGTGTGACATTTTTCATTCCATAGCTCGTGGGGTCGAACGGACTGCGCCAACATGTCGGGGTGGGTGGGTAAATGCCAGTGGACATCTCATTTCGTGCGCCAAGCATCCCAGTCATTCCAGGCAAGAGGCTACCGGTAAAGTCCCTTAAGATCCCTGAGACCAAAAATGTGCCAAACTTTGACATAGTAGTTCTCAGAATTCGTGACAGCTGAGAATGTTGTGTTTGGACCTACAGGTGCACATGGGGTCCGTCGACAATAACCTCTCTCATTTTTGGTCAACTCCATTTCGTTGGACCGTACCGAAATCAAATGCATTGTTGCAAAATGCTTCAATTTGATGCAGTGGAAAGGTGCTAGGTGTGACATTTTTCATTCCATAGCTTGTGGGGTCGAACGGACTGCACCAACACGTCGGGGTGGGTGGGTAAATGCTAGTGGAGGTCTCATTTCATGCGCCAAGCGTCCCAGTCCTTCCAGGCAAGAGGCTACCGACAAAGTCCCTTAAGATCCCTGAGACCAAAAATGCGCCAAACTTTGACGAAGCAGTTCTCAGAATTCGTGACAACTAGGAATGTTGTGTTTGGATCTACAGGTGCACATGGGGTCTATTGACAATAACCTCTCTCATTTTTGGTCAACTCCATTCCGTTTGACCGTGCCGAAATCAAATGCATTGTTGCAAAATGTTTCAATTTGATGCAGTGGAAAGGTGGTAGGTGTGACATTTTTCATTCCATAGCTCGTGGGGTCGAACAGACTGTGCCAACGCGTTGGAGTGGGCGGGTAAATGCCAATGGAGGTCTCATTTCGTGCGCCAAGCATCCCAGTCCTTCCAGGCAGGAGGCTACCGGCAAAGTCCCTTAAGATCCCTGAGACCAAAAATGCGCCAAACTTTGAAGGAGCAGTTCTCAAAATTTGTGACAGCTGGAAATGTTGGGTTTGGACCTACAAGTGCACGTGGGGTCCATCGACAATAACCTCTCTCATTTTTGGTCAACTCCATTCTGTTTGACCGTGCCGAAATCAAACGCATTGTTGCAAAATGCTTCAATTTGATGCAGTGGAAAGGTGCTAGGTGTGACATTTTTCATTCCATAGCTCGTGGGGTCGAATGGACTGCGCCAACGTATTGGGGTGGGCAGGTAAATGCCAGTGTGAGGTCTCATTTTGTGCGCTAAGTGTCCCAGTCGTTCCGAGCTGTAAACTACCGATAAAGTCAAAAGTTGCTAGGATTGAAATTTTGCATTCTACAGGTCTTGGGGCTGAACAGATTGCACCAACATGTCGGGGTGGGTGAGTAAATGCTAGGGGAGGTCTTGTTTTATGTGCCAAGGCTCCCAATCCTTCTAAGCTGTAAGCTATCGGCAAAGTGACTATCACGGGGGCAGCCTTCCGAGTCTAGGAGCTCGCCTGACACCTCCGCGCAGCACCGCTAATTCTAACCACAAGAACTTCAGACTACGCCTTCAGTGTTACCTGCACTAGACACACACACAAATCTAGCATTCAACCATTACATGGGTTAGCAGAAACATATACAAACTAGCAATGATGAAACCAATACCCAGCCCATACTAGATACCCATACAAAGCCAACACACAATAGGGAGAACGTGTTTTCTTCTTATTCACAATATACAAGGACTAGCCCAATGTTACAATAAGCTAGACAAAACCAAAACACAACTAACCTCCAAGTCGGGCACAACCGATAATGCTCGGTGACTACTCAAAAGATTACAATGCAACAATCCCCTCCCAGGCTATGACAACTCAACTCGTAGGAAACCCAACTATTTGAGAGCACCACCTATAGGACTATGCACTAGGACTCTGACAAACTACACCGGGAGAGCCCACTGCCCTAATGCGGAACAGAAGCTCGCTTCACACACCCAGCACTAGTGGTTCCCCAAATCTGAGAACACGAACTAGCACACCATCATCTTTATCTCTACAGGTCTTGGGGCTGAACAGATTGTGCCAACATGTTGGGGTGGGTGAGTAAATGCTAGGGGAGGTCTTGTTTTATGTGCCAAGGCTCCCAGTCCTTTTGAGCTGTAAGCTACCGGCAAAGTGGCTTTGCCGGTAGCTTATAGCTTGGAATGACTGCAATGCTTTGCACACAAAACGAGACCTCCCCTAGCATTTACCTGCCCACCCCGATGAGTTGGTGTAATCTGTTCGGCCCTAGGACCTGTGGAATGCAAAATTTCAATCCTAGCAACTTTTGACTTTGTCGGTAGCCTCTTACCTGAAATGACTGGGAAGCTTGGTGCATGAATAGAGACCTCCACTAGCATTTACCCGCCCACCCCGACGCATTGTTGTAGTCTGTTCGACCCCACGAGCTATGGAATGAAAAATGTCACACCTAGCACCTTTCCACTACATCAAATTGAAGCATTTTGCAACAATGCGTTTGATTTCGGCACGGTCAAACAGAATGGAGTTGAGCAAAAACGAGAGAGGTTATTGTCAACGGACCCCATGTGCACCTGTAGGTCTAAACACAACATTCCCAGCTATCACAAATTTTGAGAACTGCTCTATCAAAGTTTGGCACATTTTTGGTCTTAGGGATCTTAAGGGACTTTGCCGGTAGCCTCTTGCCCGAAAGGACTGGGACGCTTGGCGCACGAAACGAGACCTCCACTGGCATTTACCCGCCCACCCGACGCTTTGGCACAGTCCGTTCGACCCCACGAGCTATGGAATGAAAAATGTCACACCTAGCACCTTTCCACTGCATCAAATTGAAGCATTTGCAACAATGTGTTTGATTTTAGCATGGTCAAACGGAATGGAGTTGACCAAAAATGAGAGAGGTTATTGTCGACGGACCCCACGTGCACCTGTAGGTCCAAACACAACATTCCCAGCTGTCACAAATTTTAAGAATTGCTCTGTCAAAGTTTGGCGCATTTTTGGTCTCAGGGATCTTAAGGGACTTTGCCGGTAGCCTCTTGCCCAGAACGACTAGGACGCTTGGCGCACAAAATGAGACCTCCACTAGCATTTACCCACCCACCCCGACGCATTGGCACAGTCTGTTCAACCCCACGAGCTATAGAATGAAAAATGTCACACCTAGCACCTTTCCACTACATCAAATTGAAGCATTTTGCAACAATGCGTTTGATTTCGGCACGGTCAAATGGAATGGAGTTGAGAAAAAATGAGAGAGGTTATTGTCGACGGACCCCACGTGCACCTGTAGGTCTAAACACAACATTTCCAACTGTCATGAATTCTGAGAACTACTCCGTCAAAGTTTGGCGCATTTTTGGTCTCAAGGATCTTAAGGGACTTTGTCGGTAGCCTCTTGCCCGGAATGACTGGGACGCTTGGCGCATGAAACGAGACCTCCACTGGCATTTACCTGCCCACCCCGATGCGTTGGCACAGTCTGTTTGACCCCACAAGCTATGGAATGAAAAATGTCACACCTAGCACCTTTCCACTGCATCAAATTGAAGCATTTTGCAATAATGCGTTTGATTTCGTCACAGTCAAATGGAATGGAGTTGACCAAAAATGAGAGGTTATTGTCGACGGGCCCCACATGCACCTGTAGGTTCAAACATAACATTCCCAGCTGTCACAAATTCTAAGAATTGCTCTGTCAAAGTTTGGCACATTTTTGGTCTTAGGGATCTTAAGGGACTTTGTCGGTAGCCTCTTGCCCGGAACGACTGGGATGCTTGGCACACGAAACGAGACCTCCACTAGCATTTAACCACCCACCCTGACATGTTGGCGCAATCCATTCAACCCCATGATGAGCAAAACAAAAAATATGGCACCTGACAAGGTTTTTGCTCTTAGGATCTTAAGTGACTTTGCTCTTATGGAACAATGTATCGGCAAAGACCCTAGTTTTCATAAAGGGAGAAATGTGATTTTAAGAGGTTTTTGGAAATGTGACTTTATCCTTCCACTCCTTATCCAATGACGAGTTTATTCTCAGAGTTTGATGGCTTTTATGAGCATATACACAATGTTGTTTTAGGATAGTCATAAAGGGCATTTTTAGATAGCCATGTGTATCTTTTTAACAATCATAAAGGGCAAGTTGTACATGGACTGTGACAGTCCCAAAACTCATATAAATCATCCATTTCAGTGTTTGACAACCTTATAAATCCATTAGATCATTTATACAAACCCTAATGCAACTTATAAACCCTCTTTGCATAGTAATTTCATGAATGACTGTCTTGTATGATTGTTTTGTGCATTTTAACAGCCCAATGAGGATTGTATGATGTTGTGATCTTCATGATTTTAAATTGATGCAGAGATAGGATCCAACTCAACATGATAGAGGCATCATTACAAATGAATTGAATTGCAATAGTGGGAGAGCCAACCTCCTATCAATGAGAGTTCAATGATAGTAAATAGAGAACTACTTGACCATAAATAGGATTTACATACATACATATATAAATGATCTCGTAGGCATCTAGGTTTCATACACAAATTGCAATAGTTGTAGAGCCAACCTCCTATCAACGAGAGTTGAATAATAGTAAATAGAGAGCTTCTCGGCCATAAATGGGATTTGCATACACACACACACACCCAACTGAAATAGTATCCTTATTGGCCTTATTGGTACCTCTCCCCAAGATGTAAGTTTTTTATGTTTATAATGTGCCCCCAATGTCCTTATTGGCCTTATTGGCACCTAAAACACAAGAAAGTAGATTCCACCAGCTTTTAATTACAATTGCTCTTAGGCCCTAACACATCCATACAGGGCTGTACTAAACAAAAAATAGCAGGAAAATAGTAAAATCTGCAAAAATAGAGTTTCTTGACATTAATTTCATTCAAACTTGTCTTCAATTCATCTTCAAAATGTTTTCAATACATCTCCAATGCCTTTTCCACGAAGGTTTATGCATATTTATACATGATTTGAGGGAAACCAATAGTCTCCAACAGACTTTTGAGTACTTGACTATTCATCTTCCATACTTTTGCATTTTTTTTACATTTTTCATATGACAACTTTGACATATTTACAAAATTTGACAAGATGAAGACTAAATACATGATGAAATGGTCTATCATGACCTTATTAGATTTCAATCTACTATGCTTGATTAGGGCATATAAGGAATTTTGTCATATTGATTCTATTGATCTAAAACCATTCTTAATGCTAAACATATCATCAATGGACTAAAGAGCTATCATCATAATGTATGGCATCATGGGAAGTATCATGACATGCACATAAGGAATTTAAATTATATTGTATATCAAGGTGTATATATATTAAAATCTAGTCCATAATGGTAGACATATACAAAAATTTGGCAAATATGCCAACTCAAAACATTTTTACAAAATGTGGCATATGCCATGTCTCAAAATATATATACAATCTACATGCCAAATAGCTACATCAAATACTACAAGTCCACTTGACCCTCAATCTGTGATGGATCCTCAAAAAGTGTTCTCTTTGTACCAAAATGTCTAGTAATTGATGGAGGCGAAGTTTCCTGCATTAACAAGTCAAAACACAAATTTGATTAATCTCTTCAATGGTAAATAAAAATAAGTTAAAGTTAGTAAATAGATTCTTATCTACTAAAATTAAGAACTTTCATTTATTAACATACATCTAAATCACTACAATCAACTATAAGACTGCTAGATAAACTATCAATTATTTAGAAAAATTCAATTCAATTACCTCGACTCTATGTTGTTGTTCGAACAATCATTCTGCAAATGATTTTCTCCTAAGACGATCAGGTGTCCTACTGAAGCATGATGGCAAAGGTGGCACATCACTCACATTCTCAAGAGACTACATAAAAGCAAAGCAACATTGAAATAAATTAATATATAATTATTAAACAAAATAGGAAATGCATACATTTAAAAAGGTTAGATGTGCTGCACACAAACAATCAATTAAAGTACAATTCAATCAAATTACCTCCACCCTTTGTTGGTGTTGAGAAAGTCGTTCTGCAAATGATAGTCCCTTGGGTCGATCAGGAGTTCAAGAAAAGACTATTGGCAAAGATGCCACATCATTCACATTTTCGATTGACTATAAAATAAAATTAAAATCAAGATATAAATTAATATATAATTACTCACAAAGAAATAAATGCATAAAAAAAAAAGTTGATGTGTAGAACAAATTATACCGGCAAGTCCAAGCCAAATTGGATGGCAGACAAAGTTCCATGATGAACTTCTGTCAACTCCTCCTCTGTCATCAACTGTTATCCCACTTAGATACATTAGTACTAATAAATTTGTTTATATATTCAAATGGAATAGACCATAAAATTTAACTTTAAATTTTATCTGCATAAAAGATTGCTCATGCATTTCTATTTCTCTATGGTTCACTGATCCAGTAGCTTCTACTCTTGTCCCTGACCCCTCAGCTTGAGTTCTGGACCCCATTGCCTCATCTTGTGAATGGAGATCGTACTCTGATGTGTTCAACGGTGGCTCACTACTCTCCATAATAGGACCTAAGCATAAATGATTGCAAGAAATGCAATGATGGGGCACACATGCATGTGTGGACGATGATGGTCTAGTAGAACCAGGTGATCCAATATCATTGCCTTCATCATGTGCTTGTGCAAACTGAGATGTTTGTATAATCAAATGCTCGGTCAAAGAGTGTATGGCACTAAGGCCCTGTTGTGTTGCATTTGCAACAATGTCTAGGTGCTGCATTGGGGGTGGAGAAGGGATAGCAGGAGGGGGAATATAGGGACCTTGTACTTGTCTCACTGCCCTAGGTCTATCTTGAGGCATTCCCTTACCTACTCCTTGAAACTCTCTAAAATCAAAATAATTAACATGTTGACCCATGACGAACTCTGCATAGAGTTTACAAAGGAAATACAAAGGTACATCTAAATTGTTGTTGGGTGGTTTATCAAAAACCATCCACCAACGATCCCAAAAGTTCTGACTAATGCTCTCATGATTACACCATTTGATTGAAAACTTGGGCTTACGGATATCAACATGCAATCCAGTTTTAGGATTGACAAAGCATTGGGCTAACATAGTTTTTGTAATCCCTAATTCTTTGACTTCATCATATGACAAACCATTAGCATATTCAGCCTTCTTGGCTTCTCGCCATTGCCTAAATGATTCATGTTGGGTTGACAAGGTTTGAACATGATTAATGATTCCCTCTAAATTCGATGTCATTGTAGACAATCGAGGGTGGTGGTGATACATTTCTATGATCCTACTTATTTGATCAATATTTCTTTGAATATTCTCTTCTATTGTTGGAGGGGGAGGGTTTGGTGGTGGAGGGTTTGGGTTTTCATTTTGTGCATCCATTTTACCTAATTAAAATATAAAACATACCCACTTAGCATAAAAAACAAAAAAAATTGCTTGAATATACAAAACAAATAAAAAAAATGTGAAAGATCTTACCTTTTCGGATTGGATATCCATTCTTCACCTCTGATATCCGTTCTTTAGAGCTGACACTGCATTTTTGCAAGCCGCGGGTTTGCAAAAATGCGAGCCTTTTTCGATTTTATGTTTTTTCAAAACGGATATCCATTATCAAAACGGATATTCGTTATCAAAACAGATATCCGTTATCAAAATGGATATCCGTTTTCTTTTTCTCAATTATTTTCAGTGTTTTTTTGTTTAGTATTTAGGCATTTTAGCTATAAAATACAATCCAAATTTTAGAAAGACAGTATCATATGAAAGGAGAGATTTTGGACAAACTATCAAAATTTATATAGGATTATGATGATATATATATTTGATTTTTATATATGATTTACTTATACTAAGGTATCTCATAGTATTTCAAAGGCACTTTTGAATAGATAAACCATAAACCCTAAATAATTCCCCTAAGCCCTAAACCCTAACCCCTAAACCATAAACCCTAAATAATTCCCCAAATCCTAAACCCTAACCCCTAAACCATAAACCCTATATAATTCCCATAAGCCCTAAACCCTAAACATGAGAAAGGGAATCCTAGTTTTCTTGTTTCCATTTCCTTCATCAATAAGGGAGAGGGAAAGATAGAGGGGAGAGATAGGATATATAGGAATGATAGGGGAGAGAAGCAAGAGATAGAGAGATTGGGAGAGATGGCTAGGTACAGAGAGATAGAGACCTAAGACAGTTAGGAAGAGATAGAGGAGACGAAGGGGAGAGATAGGGAGATTGAGAGTTAGAGAGATGTCCAGAGAGACAGGGAGAAAGAGGAATGATAGGGGAGAGAGAGGCAAGAGATAGGGAGAGATAGATATAGGTAGAGAGAGAGAGAGGAGATAGATTGGGAGAGATAGAGGAGACAACGGGAGAGATAGGGAGATAGAGAGAGGGAGATAAGGGAGAGATAGGGAGATAGAGGTGGAGGGATATTAATTTTAATGACCTCCACATTTTCCATAAATTCTTCTCCACTAAACCCTAGACCATCACCCAAATCCTTACTTTCCTAATAAAAGCCCTTCCCCAAACATCATTTGATCATGTGACTCCTTCCATCACTAGACAGGTGCCCAGGTACTTTCCATTATTCATCTAATACTGTAATCCCAATGTCATAGCTCACATTCCCACACCTACATTCATAAACTCCATTCCCCCTATTGACACCATCGTTGATAATCATTATATAAGGACACTCCCTTGAATAATAATTAAACCATGGATTATCTTGTATCCCCATCTTACACTTTCCTCACCTTTGAACCCTTAGAAGATGACATTTAGCTATCCCCACCATTACCAATCACACTTTCTAGCAATCCCACATAAGACACCTTACCCAACACTTCACCTAGGTCATCACCAATTAAATCACCTCATTACTCCATTCAACCATACCCATACCACCCATTTCTCACTCCACAACCTATATTAACGCATGATTAAACCTAACCCCTAAACCCTAACCCCTATTTCCTAACCCCTAAACCCTAAACTTGAGAAACCATAAACCCCTAAATCCTAAACACTAAACCCCAGAAACCCTAAACCTCTATCTCTCTATCTCCCTATCTCACTATCTCCCCATCACTATCATTCCTCTACCTCTCAATCTCTCTCCCTATGCTTTGGCCATGTCCCTCACTTTATATCTCCCTATTGGTCCTCTCTCTCTAAACACTAAACCCTAAACCTCTAAACCTTAACCCCTAAACCTTAACCCCTAACCCCTAACCCCTAAACCCTAAACCCTAAACGCGAGCAACCCTAAACCCTATCTCCTATCTCTCCCTTATCTCCCTATCTCTATCATCCCTCTACCTCTCAATCCTTCTCCCTATTTCTTTGGACATCTCGCTCACTCTCTATCTCCCTATCTCTCCCCTTTGTCACCTCTATCTCTCCCTATCTATCTCCTCTCTCTTTCTATCTAGCTATCTCCAAAACTGAGAAACCCTAAACCCAGGTAGACCCTAAATCCAATCAACTCTAAACCTATATCTCCCTATCTCTCCCCTATCTCCCTATCTCTATCATCCCTCTACCTCTCTTGATCTCTCTCCCTATGTCCCTGGCCATGTGCCTCACTCTCTATCTCCTTATCTCTCTCCTCGATCTCCTCTCTCTATCTCCCTATCATTCCTCTCTCTCTATAAACCCTAAATCCAAAACCCTAAACCTCTAAACCTAACCCCTAACCCCTAAACAATTTAAATTCTAAACCCTAAATAATGCCCCTAAACCCTAACCCCTAACCCCTAACCCCTAAACCTGAGAAACCCTAAACCCCTAAACCCTAAACCCTAAACCCCAAACCCCTAAACCCTAAACCCAAGTAACCCTAAACCACTATCTCCCTATCTCTCCCCTATCTCCCTACCACCTTTGTCCCTCTACCTCTCAATCTCTCTCCCTATGTCTCTGTCCATGTCCCTCACTCTTTATCTCCCTATCTCTCCCCTCAGACTCCTCTATATCTCCCTATCATTCCTCTCTCTCTATAAACCCTAAATTCAAAACCCTAAACCTCTAAACCTAACACCTAACCCCTAAACAATAAATCCTAAACCCTAAATTATAATGCCCCTAAACCCTAACCCCTAACCCCTAAACCTGAGAAACCCTAAACCCCAAACCCCTAAACCCTAAACCCAAGTAACCATAAACCACTATCTCCCTATCTCCCTATCACCTTTGTCCCTCTACCTCTCAATCTCTCTCACTATGTCTCTTGCCATGTCCCTCACTCTTTATCTCCCTATCTCTCCCCTCGGACTCCTCTATATCTCCCTATTGGTTCTTTATCTCTCTCTAAACCCTAAACCCTAAACCTCTAAACCTTAACCCCTAACCCCAAAACCCTAAACCCTAAACCCTAAATAATGCCCCTAAACCCAAGCAACCCTAAACCTCTCTCTCTCTCTCTCTCTCTCTCTCTCTCTCTCTCTCTCTCTCTCTCTCTCTCTCTCTCTCTCTCTCTCTCTCTCTCTCTCTGTGTGTGTGTCTCTAGACATGTCTCTCACTCTCTATCTCCCTATCTCTCCCCTCTGTCTCCTCTATCTCTCTTTAAACTGTAAACCCTAAACCCCTAAACCCGAGCAACCCTAAACCTCTAAACCCTAACTAATTTCCCTAACCAACCTCTAAACCACTTCTTTATATAGGTGCAACTAATACCACTTTTTCATTGTTTTCCACATTTAATTATATTCTTTTCCATTTTCCAAGTCCTACATGTGTCCAAGTTTTATTGTTTGTCAAGTTTTTAGTCTAATTGTTAGTCCCAGCTCTCATGGTTATTAAAATGTTAGTATAGTTAGACTTATCCTTCGGTGACATTAATTTACACATTGTTGCACAAACAACCACACTAAAACATAACCTTACCTAATTAAGGTTAACCTTTAAGGTTCTTTCATAAATGGCGAGCTTAACAGATCCAACTAGTTCAATGTTCTTATAGTCCATGCTTACCCTTCCAAGAGAGTTCATGCCATGTTAACTTTGCATTATATCCTAACATATCACATGAAGGACATCATCAACACAAGGAATAACAATGTCATGAAGGATTAACGAAGGTGTAGCTTCACCACATAAAGTATCATTCATAATTTTATCATTAGAGGGTAAGGGTATATCATGTGTATCCTTCTCAAACCATGTATCATGAATCAAATCATATGAAGGATTAGGTAAAGCAATTTAGGGCATGAAATCCAAAACTTCTCAAAACACATCCCCTGCTGCCCCACCATTCCTATCCCTGAAATATTGGAACATAGTCTAAAAGTGATTATTTCACCTGATGAATAAAACTAAATATTTTATTATTGATTATTTGAGTAATTCATTAGTGATGATTCTTAGTGTTTAACAAATCCTTATGGATCAATGTGTAAAGAAGCTACCAATGTTAATTTGCCCTCCTCCTTCACTAGAAACGGTCTTTAAGGAGGTTCATATATTGATGGGAGATCCAAAATTTAAGAGGTATATTTTCAAAAAGAGTAAAAAACCTTTTTCCCAAATTTTTTTAGAAAACGGATATCTGTTTTGTATTTCTAGAAATGGATATCCGTTTCAAAGTCAAACTTTGCCAAGTCGCGAATTTGGCTAAGTAAAAATGCAATTTTTTTCCTATTGCCACTATTTGGCCCACGATGATCCTGCACATACCCAAAATTCAATGTGGATTGTCATGAGAAGAGGCCCCTGCCAATTAAAAACAAACAACAAAACATCAAATTTGGCATAAAATATATATAAATCGGAGTGAACCGAGCTAAGTAATCCATGTCCAGTCCATAGCAGAATATTAGTAAACTATACAAATAATAGTAAACTATTTAAAATATTAGTAAACTATACAAATAATAGTAAACTATTTAAAATATTAGTAAACTACACTATCAGCTTAAACCTAACGCAGGAAATGGCACGCCCATGTCGCAATCACGCAATGTGCTGGGACATTTTGATTTAAATAATTACCAGTAAAACTGTGGGATTTGTAGCAAGTATGACAATATTTTGGCTTCGCATCTGGAAAACAACCAAAATTTGGCTTGAGGAACAAGAGTCTGTGCGTCATGCGAGGACATGGAATGAAACGTCGGCATTGCCAGTCACAATAAATGTTATTCAAAAAATTTAAAAACTTTCAAGCAAATGTAATTGGCAAGTGTAAAACCAAATTCCTGTAATGATAATTGATCATCATATTAAATATCTAATACAAACTGTCATATACATAATGGCATGAACATAACATCTAGTTTATATACAAAGCCATATAGGCATGTCCAAACAAAGCCATACAGGCATATATACAAAAATATACATCGGTAACATACAAGAGTATGTATACAAAGCCATCTAGACATACAAAAAAAGTCCCAAAAACTAGTTTCCTATGGACTTTTATGAAATAATCAGCAGGCCTTGCTTGACCGTGAAGATGGAGAGCCAATCAATGACTCATCTTGTCTCTGTCGTCGAGTAGACCTCTTTGACAGAAGTTCATCCCGCTCCACCTGTTAATACAATCAAACAATATGCACATTAATATAGAAAATGTATGAAATACATAACATCACATATGTAATCGATCACTTACCGCCATCCGATGGTCACTCTCCATCATCTTGTCTCTCTCTTCGTCTGTAGTTGGACAGGCTAGAGTTGTGACCTCCTGTCAGAAGCATCAAGAAGCAAAATTGACTAAACATAAATATCATTTATGTACATCAAATGACATGAGATAAAACAAGAAATGTAAAATTATGACATTTTCATGTTATTGGCTCATACCTCGGTCAAAGGATTTGAAGACATCATGGCTACAACAATGCCTACCTGCGCTGACTCATGAAGATGAGGAGGAGTCTTCATATTCAGCATCTGAAAATCAAGTTCAAGATTATTCAACCAAAATAAATACATAACATTATTTTAAAAATGCATAATGATTAGAAATGGTTAAATTTACCTCCGTATAAGTGGTGGATTTGCATCCAGGGGACCAAGGAAACCGTGGAGGTGCCGATGACTGTTGAAATAATCAAATTGTCACAAAATAATATTACCATTGATATATCTACAATAATTATGATAATGTGATAAATTACATACCTGCTCACTTGACCTCCTCTCATAACCCACTAATGGACGGTGAATGGAGGCAGGATGAAGACTCTAACCCTAGAATTTCATTGCGCAGATAATTACATACATTATTTTTGACTTATAATATAGATAGTCATATAAAATTAATTACAAATTTCAAATAACAATATATTAAATCAAGATGAAACTTGTAAAAAATTACCTAAGAGTCAATACCAAATGTATGCTATAAGAGATCATCGGTGAGAATAATCTCATCCAATATGGATGCCTCCATCATTAGATGATGCCCTTGCGTGGCAACATCCTATCGAGAGTCCTACCGTGCATACTATGTCCCATAATCACACACATTTTCCCACATGAACTGCACAAATGTGGGGACAAATGACGCCTACTACTCTCACCTTCGTCGGCCTGGGTAAGATCATCGACATGCTGTGCTAGAGACTGCGTGAGAGTAGTCAATGAATGTAATATCTCCACCTCAACACTCTCCTTCAGAGTCAAAGGGAGTGACCTACATTCTAGACTCAACAGGGGTCCAGGTACAAGGTTTTCATCTCATTGAGCCCCCTCTCTATCTTGGGCAAAGCCACCACCTCTACCCCAGAACTCTCGAATGTCAAAATAATTAGAAATCTTCTTGAGGACGAACTTGCAATGGAGTTTCCTCAAGAAATATTGTGGCACCTCATCGTTGTTGTATGAGCGCTCATTGAGGACCATGCACCATCTATCTCAAAAATTTTGGGATATTTCTTCATTCCTACACCAATGAATAGGGAACCGTTTGCAAGTTTCTTATAATCTTTGGCCAGTTTTAGGATTAATAAAGTGTGCAGGGTAAGTGCAAAGAGATGGGGGGCCAAAAAGTGGCCAAATGGTTTTAAAAAAAAAACAATACATAACGCGAGCGCGTTATGGGTTGGTAATGACGAGCCTAAGGCTCATCAAAACCAAACCATAATGTGCTCGTGTTATAACGCGAGCACGTTATTAACTACTATAAATAAATAAAAAGGCTTGTCATTTCATTTCATTTCATTTCTATTTTTCTCCTCTATTCCCATGGTTTGCAAACCCTAGGAAACGCACTCACGTTTTGGAAAAGACAATTGAATACCAAAATCTTGCTGATTTGTCACCAAAATGCCGCCACGAAATTGAGCACGCCAAAGGAGTGAGTTTTATTTGTTTTTTTGTTTGAATTTGCTTCTAAATAGGTAGGTTTGAGTTGTTTTTTGATGTATATTTCGTTAATTGTCAGAAAATGTTAATGCACCACCTCCTCCTCCTCCTTAAAATCCACAAAATCCTGAGGAGGAAATACCTGCAGAACAACCTCCTCCATCCATTCCTCGACATGCCCCTAGAACACAAGAAAATATAATGGGGCAAATTGAAAACAACAAAAAAGAAATTGAAGATATAATTGCAAGGTTGAAAGATCCTTCCACTTCAACCTTGCATAGGTCCACGCTTGCTGAATCTCTTGAATCTATGTTATCAAATGTAGATTCAATTAGCAAGCAAATAACTAGTTGGACAAATAAGAGGAGAGAGTTTAGAGATTATTATGCAGATAAGCTATCATACCAAGATGTGAAAAAATTACAAATCACAAAATTAGACTTGTGTTCGATTTTCACAAACCCACAAACAAATCAACCTCCACCCATTACATGCAAGAGGTTCCCTATCCATTGGTGCAACAACCAAGCGATAAGGGACAATTTTGGGCATAGGTGGTGGATGGTTTTTGACCATCCTCCATGCAATAATAATGAGGTCCCGTAATACTTTTTGAGGAAACGCTACTGCGAGTTTATCCACAATAAAGTGCCAAACTATTTTGATATGCGGGACTTCCAGGGTAGAGGTGGGGGTCAGCACAAGATAGACCAGGGGCACGTCTTGACCCATAATGGGTAGCGAGATGAATAATCAGCAGAACAGCCCATGAGCATGTTTCTATCCCTTCCATTGTGAAGGAGAGTGTTGAGGTCGATACACTTCAGTCCATTAGTGCCTTGACCCAGAGCATCATAGAGCATGCCGGTCCTGCAGCACAGAGTGGGTTGGGAGATAGTGCGAGGAGTAGGGTCCCACCCCATGCTTGTCAGGCTTGCAGGTCAGCCTGTGGTTATGACCCCATGGATAGTCAGGACGCAGGTGCACAAGCTACATCTACAGCTGAGCAGATGGTGATGACAGATACCCTCCTGAGTGAGACTTTCAGCCTTGATACTCAGGTAAATATTAGCAAGTTTATTGAATTTAATTTATTAAATTTCATTTTTGAAATGCAAGATTAACTAATTTAAATTGATGATTTTAATGAAATTTCAGGGTCATAGCGTTGATGCAGTTTTCAGTGGTTCTCCACCTGCATTTTACACTAGATCATCTACTGTCGGGGTATGTAACTAGTAAACAATTATAAATATTACATGTGAATAGCATCGTTATATGAATGGTATTCTAATATCTAATTTTGGATGTTGAATAGGTTAATACTATAGATTTCACGGCAACACCTGCCAGTGGTGGTGGACTTCAAAGCTTTACGGAGGTAATAAAATAAATAGTTTAATGAATGAATTGTACTTACTAGATTTTTGTATGTGACTTATGTGCTCTATTGTGTGTACTTCCATGTTTAGATGAACGTGTGTGTATGTTAGGAGCCATGATTTGCATCACTATTATAGTTTTTGTAATTGAATAATGTTGTTTTATTTCCAGATGATGCAGGCTGCGGAGACACCTCCCCATGTTCATAGGGCAATGGAGCAGGGTGTGGCCTCTGCGATTCATAGTTCCATGGCATTGACAGGGGTATGGGGCAGATTAGTAAATTTCAATTTACATTCATTATTATAGTTGTCTATTTTTGAAAAATCAAAAGATTATTGATTTGAAGTTTAATTTCTATCTGGATGGTTTCTATAGGACATGACATCACCACGGCCTATTCCTACTACTGAGGCAAGTGAGGAGACAGATTATATGGTAGCGGTAAGTGATTATTTTGTTAAATGTTTCATTTTTTATAACATGTAATTTCTATATATTAATGTCTATACTTTTTATTGTAACAGGTAAAGATGCAGGAAGAACTAAATAGGAGGAGCAGCCCTCGGGTTCATAGTAGACCACCCACATGCGTGTCTCCATCCCCTAGAAGATCAAAGGCTGCTCGTGAAATATTCTCTTCACCAGCCAGAGGGGAATGACTTTTTATTGTGTTCCTTTGTTGTATGCCTATATGGCATTTGTGGACATATATTTTGTATTGTATATAGTTGACATTGTATGCCTATATGGCATTCTTGTAAGCCTATATGGCTATTTTGTATATATGTTATACTTATATCGACAGATATTGATGTATGCCTATATGGATATTTGGTTAATACAAATCTTTTTTATTGATGGCGTCCATACTTGCATTATAAATCTACGTTTGAATGGATATTTGTAGATGGCTACTTCAAATATTTAAAGTCCAATTGTATGACATAGGATGTTTGTTGATCCAAAAAGCTAGCATTCATGTTTTATTGTTTCTTACTGTGAATTTGAATATTAAAATTAACATAGATCCACACTCAAGAGATTGTAGCGAGCATCATACTTAGGAAATCAACATCGTTGATGTGTACCAATGCTCTTTCAAGTGAAAGACCTTGAGATTTATGGACTATCAAAGCCCACAACATCTCATGTTGGAGTTGACAATGAATACTATGAGATATTAGAATAATTGGCATAAGGTGCAAGTCATGCAAATCCTAAGGCATAACGACATAATTATCAAAATTGACCATAATGAAGTATGGAAAACAAGGTGGTTTGCTATCACTTTTGTAGATAATAGCAACAACTCTCCCAATCACTCCATTGACAAGACTTGCAATAACCCATAAATTGGAATTGAGAACATGTTGGTCAATGCACAAGAGAACTATGCAAGGTAGTTGCTCATCCTTGAGATTTATAATGGATCTCCCTCTCATCTATTCTACATTACACCATGCAACTAGCACCCCTAAGGATATGTTTGTCATTCAAAGAAACCAACCTCTCATCATTGCTAAGGAAAGGATTAGTGCATACATAGCCTCCCCATATACTCTTGGGCAAGCTAACATGGCTTCCAATGGTACTCATGTACTGCCTTCAAAATATCCAGTATTAAATGGATTTGTCATAGCTCCAACTAGAACAATGGTAATGTTGAAATCATTGAGAATTAGAAAGAGCCACCTAACGATGTAAGGCACACTTTTCACCCATACAAGCCTAAAATTGCGCCTAAGGGAAATAACTTGATTTCATATCAATAGGTGAGTGCCTTGAGAGAAAGGATCACTGTAGGTCATTTTCAATTGTTGAAAGCACAAAAATGATAAAGATAAAGGCAATTGAGTTAGGCGCACTTTAGCCTCTGAGGACACCTCAATGAGCGCCTTGGGTGAAATTGCATGAGATGACCTTTTGGAGTGAGCGCTTGAAAGATAGAATTCATTCTAAGACATGTCTCATCATTTAGAATTGCAAAATTGCAAGTATAAAGACATTTAAATCTAGGCGCACTCTCCATCAATACAAACCCATTCTGGCGCCTAAGGGAGAAATTGCATTGATAGACACCTTTTGAATGAATCTCTTAAGGGAGATTGACCTCTTTAAGCCATTACAATTGTTTGGAATCATTTAAAGTGATAAATATGGACCAACTTGTGTTTCTCAAGCGCTTAGTAAAGGAGAGTTTCTCAAACATTTAAACATGTGAATGAAGTCATAGAAATGCACTAAGTCATCTAGGCGCCATTTTCCCCTTGTGTACCCTTACATTTGTGCCTAAGAAGAAGTTGCTTCAGTTCATTGGAGTGTTTGAGTATTGAGGATTTCTTAGCAATACTTTGCAACTTTGCACTGCCTCCTTCTGACGATTTTTGGGGCAGCAAAAAACTTTTCACCACGGGCAAACACCTCAGAGATATAAAAAACTGAGAGAGGTTATTGTAGAGGCACTCTACATGATCGCATTACCTCAGACAGAATGTTTCTAAGTGACACAATTTTTGAGTAACATATAGTCAAAGATTGCTACCTTTTTACACTTTGGACTCTTCAGGGATATCGTCGGTACAATGTAGCTCGGACTGTTTCGACATGTTTGGGTGAAAAACAAGACCATGCCTAGCGTAAATGTACCCATCTGGATGCGTTGGAACAGTAAGTTTGGTCACATCAGGAGTAGGATGAAAGTTACACTCCTTTGCAACTTTACACTGCCTCCTTCTGATGATTTTTGGGGTAGCAGAAAACCTTTCACCACGGGCAAATGTCTCAGAGATATAAAAAATTGAGAGAGGTTATTGTAGAGGCACTCTACGTGATCGCGTTGCCTCAGATGGAACGTTTCTAAGTGACATGGTTTTCAAGTAACATCTCGTCAAAGATTGCTACCTTTTTGCACTTTGGACTCTTCAAGGATATCGTCGGTACAATGTAGCTCGGACTGTTTCGACATGTTTGGGTGAAAAACAGGACCATGCCTAACGTAAATGTACCCATCCGGATGCGTTGGAATAATCAGTTTGGTCGCATCTGGAGCAGGATGAAAGTTACACCCCTTTGCAACTTTACACTGCCTCCTTCTGAAGATTTTTGGGGCAGCAGAAAACATTTCACCACGGTCAAATGTCTCAGAGATATAAAAACTGAGAGAGGTTATTATAGAGGCACTCTACATGATCGCATTGCCTCAGACAGAATGTTTCTAAGTGACACAATTTTTGAGTAACATCTCGTCAAAGATTGCTGCCTTTTTGCACTTTGGACTCTTCAGGGATATCGTCAGTACAATGTAGCTCGGACTGTTTCGACATGTTTGGGTGAAAAAAAAGACCATGCCTAGCATAAATGTACCCATCCAGATGCGTTGGAACAGTCAGTTTGGTCGCATCAAGAGCAGGATGAAAGTTACACCCCTTTGCAACTTTACACTGCCTCCTTCTGACAATTTTTGGGGCAGCAGAAAACCTTTCACCACGGGCAAATGTCTCAAAGATATAAAAGACTGAGAGAGGTTATTGTAGAGGCACTCTACGTGATCGCGTTGCCTTAAACAAAATGTTTCTAAGTGACACAGTTTTCAAGTAACATCTTGTCAAAGATTGTTACCTTTTTGCACTTTGGACTCTTCAGGGATATCGTCGGTACAATGTAGCTCAGACTGTTTCAACATGTTTGGGTGAAAAAAAAGACCATGCCTAGCGTAAATGTACCCATCTGGACAAGTTGGAATAGTCATTTTGGTCGCATCAAGAGCAGGACACCAAAAATGTAAAAGTTGCTTTGTGCAACTTGACAACATTGACACTTTTTTGCAACATGACTCAAAGACTCAAACTAACCCCAAATGACTCAAAGTGACTTAAAATCACCTTGATTTTGGCACCCAATGTACATTATAGAGGTGTAGGCGCTCCTTATCATTCAAACATCTTAGATGAGTGCCTAGGAAAGGAAAAAACTCTAAGTTTCATCATCATGAGCGCCTAATATCAAGAGACTTTAATGGCTCAAACCTTAGCATGGAGTCCTAAGGCGGATTTCATGTCTCCTTTCATCCATTTTGGCGCCCTTATGTAGATTTTTCAACTTGATTTGGCGCCCTGTATGTGAAGGAAGATCTAAAGGCATGAAAGTGGATGTCGTTTTGCAAGAGTTTGGATCATCAAAATTGAAAGAAATAAGTCTATTAAGCTTGGGTGCCCTTGGTCTTCTTTTCATTCATTATGAGCACCTTGGGAGAATGGTATATAGGTCATCATCATGATTGGGTGCCCTGGATCCAGAGTGTTGGAGAGATCATCAAATGGTGTCTAGAGGAAGTAGGGTGAGTTATGATTTTGGTCGCATCAGGAGCAGGACACCAAAAATGCATAACATGATGATGTAAAAATGTGTATATGTGTAAAAATGCAAGAGGAAATTAAAAAAAAGACCTTACAAATTAATGTGCATACTTACAACTCAATGTAACATGACTTTACAAAATCAATGTGAATACTTACAACTCATAGCATTCTTTGCATTCTTAGCTTCTATCTCTTCCTGTGTTGGTTTAATTCTTGATCGTTTCCTCGGCATGACGAAGAATTTGTCTGTAGCATGATAAAGAGACCAATATTAGTTTCGAATAAATGAATACAAGATAATAGTGGGATTGTATTTTTATTATGTTGTAAGGATTTATTCTTGTATAGTTTGACATCATGGTATGTTAAGGTCTGTTTATTACACATAATTATTAAAGAGCCCAAGTGTAGAAAATATACATGGCATCATGTGAGATTGTAGGCTGCTTTCTTGATTAGGAATGTGTCTATTTTAAACATGTATGATAAAACATGATAAAGTAATTCAATCTGAAATAAGGAAAATGTAAAGAACATGCATGTAAAGACTTGACATACCTAAAAAATGAAGATTCAAATGGAGAGAGTACCCAATTATGTAGTGTTTTTTTCTTCTTACATCAAACTCCTGAACAATTTGAGTTTTTCACCACTTGCTTCCTTTTCAATGTTAAATTGAATAACACTCAAATATAATTACTAACAACAATACTATTAACCAATCTATGATGTTAAATTCCTAAAATTGAATCACAATTAACATTGCAACACTACAAAAATTGAAACTTGAATAGATATATATCAAACTTGGTGTGAAAACTATGTTATTTCCTCCTTCTCAAGTTGGCAAAGCACAAAAGGTGGTGGAAAGATCATGCAAAGGTGGTACAATGTGTCAAATGTGCATGTGAACTTCCCAACAGCATGAAAGCACTTCTTTTTTGTCGGAGCACGCGCAGAATCAATATGAAAACAGAGCATGTGGGCCTGGATCACGGGGGTCAACACTTTTTTATCATTTCTATAGCAAGACAAAACATGAGCGCATTATAATGCGCTCACGTTTTGTCCTGCTATAGATTGATCACATCCTTTGCATTGATCACATCTCTTTCCAAACCTTCCCCTTCAGACTTGAATGACCACAAGGTTTTTGAGGGAGAACTTTTCCTGTTTCCTGCAAGAGCTTGCCAAATGCTCCACCATATGATAGGCATAACAATGAAGGGGCAAGCCCTCATAATCAAGTCCTTGATAGAAAATGCCCATCGAGGAAGAAAGACAGATCTTCTTTGGAAGCAGAAGTTCTAGTTTGTGACAAATCCTTATCCAAGCATAAATAGTAGGGGTTCTGTCAAGCGATTTCTAATACACTTCCACAAAGTCTCCTGAAGACTTCCTGATTGATTCCAAAACATCCACACCCCAAGATTGGAGAGGCAATCAATATAATCGAACCCATAAATCTACATTTGATGACAGATACCCTCAACACTATACCTTAAACCCTAATCCCTCAACCCTCAACCCTAAACCTTATCCCTAAACCCTAATCCCTCAACCCTCAACCCTAATCCGTCATCCCTCAACTCTAATCCCTCATCCCTAAACCCTAATCCCTAAACCCTAAACCCTAAATGCTATCCCTATTCCTAAACCCTCAACAGACTTGATACTATACCTTAAACCCTAATCCCTTATCCCTAAACCCTCCAACCCTATCCCTAATCCTTATACCCTCCACACTCTACTTTAACCCTAATCCCTCGACCCTCAACCCTATCCCTAAACCCTTGACCCTCGAACCTCAACCCTAAACCCTCAACGTCAAACCCTAATCCCTCAACCCTTAACTCTGATCTCTCGACCCTCAACCCTATCTCTAAACCCTCAACCCTCAACGTCAAATCCTAATCCCTCAACCCTTCACTCTAATCCCTCAACCCTAAACCCTATCCCTAAACCCTCAACACTATACCTTAAACCCTAATCCCTCAGCCCTCAACCCTAAACCTTATCCCTAAACCCTAATCCCTCAACCCTCAACCCTAATCTGTCATCCCTCAACTCTAATCCCTCATCCCTAAACCCTAAATGCTATCCCTATTCCTAAATCCTCAACAGACTTGATAGTATACCTTAAACCCTAATCCCTTATCCCTAAACCCTCCAACCCTATCCCTAATCCTTACACCCTCCACACTCTACTTTAACCCTAATCCCTCGACCCTCAACCCTATCCCTAAACCCTTGACCCTCAAACCTCAACCCTCAACCCTCAACGTCAAACCCTAATCCCTTAACCCTTAACTCTGATCCCTCGACCCTCAACCCTATCCCTAAACCCTAAACCCTAAACCCTTAACCCTCAACGTCAAATCCTAATCCCTCAACCCTTAACTCTAATCCCTCAACCCTAAACCCTATCCCTAAGCCCTCAACACTATACCTTAAACCCTAATCCCTCGGCCCTCAACCCTAAACCTTATCCCTAAACCCTAATCCCTCAACCCTTAACCCTAATCCATCATCTGTCAACTCTAATCCCTCATCCCTAAACCCTAAATGCTATCCCTATTCCTAAACCCTCAACAAACTCGATACTATACCTTAAACCCTAATCCCTTATCTCTAAACCCTCCAACCCTATCCCTAATCCTTATACCCTCCACACTCTACTTTAACCCTAATCCCTCGACCCTCAACCCTATCCCTAAACCCTTGACCCTCGAACCTCAACCCTCAACCCTCAACGTCAAACCCTAATCCCTCAACCCTTAACTTTGATCCCTCGACCCTCAACCCTATCCGTAAACCCTAAACCCTAAACCCTCAACCCTCAACATCAAATCCTAATCCCTCAACCCTTCACTCTAATCCCTCAACCCTAAACCCTATCCCTAAACCCTCAACACTATAACTTAAACCCTAATCCCTCAACCCTAACCCTAAACCCTAATCCCTTAACCCTCAACCCTAATTCGTCATCCGTCATCCCTCAACTCTAATCCCTCATACCTAAACCCTAAATGCTATCCCTATTCCTAGACCCTCAACAAGCTCGATACTATACCTTAAACCCTAATCCCTCTACCCTCGACACTCTTATTTAACCCTAATCCCTTGACCATTAACCCTATCCCTCAACCTCAACCCTCAACCCTCAACCCTCAACTCTCAACATTAAACCCTAATTCATCGACCCTAAACCCTAATCCCTCAAACCTAAACCTATCCCTAAACCATCAACCCTCAACACTATACCTTAAACCCTAATCCCTATCCCTCAACCCTTAACCCTTAAAACTTAAACCCTATCCCTACACCCTCAACACTTGACACTATATCTTAAGCCTTAAACCCCATCCCTAAAGCCTCAACCCTCAATCATTAAATCTTCAACCCTAAACCCTATCCCTAATCACTCTACCCTCAACACTCTAACCCTAACCTTGACATTAAATGCTAATCCGTCAACCCTAAACCCTAATCCATCAACCCTAAACACTATCCCTAAACCCTCAACCCTCAACACTATACCTTAAACCCTAATCCCTCAACCCTAAACCTTATCCCTAAACCCTAATCCCTCAACCCTCAACCCTAATCCATCATCCCTCAACTCTAATCCCTCATCCCTAAACCCTAAATGCTATCCCTATTCTTAAACCCTCAACAAACTCGATACTATAGCTTAAACCCTAATCCCTTATCCCTAAACCCTCCAACCCTATCCCTAATCCTTACACCCTCCACACTCTACTTTAACCCTAATCCCTCGACCCTCAACCCTATCCCTAAACCCTTGAACCTCGAACCTCAACCCTCAACCCTCAACGTCAAACCCTAATCCCTCAACCCTTAACTCTGATCCCTGGACCCTCAACACTATCTCTAAACCCTAAACCCTAAACCCTCAACTCTCAACGTCAAATCCTAATCCCTCAACCCTTCACTCTAATCCCTCAACCCTAAACCCTCAACACTATACCTTAAACTCTAATCCCTCAACCCTAACCCTAAACCTTATCCCTAAACCCTAATCCCTCAACCCTAATCTGTCATCCGTCATCCCTTAACTCTAATCCCCCATCCCTAAACCCTAAATGCTATCCCTATTCCTAGACCCTCAACAGGCTCGATACTATACCTTAAATCCTAATCCTTTATCCCTAAACCCTCCAACCCTATCCCTTAACCCTAATCCCTCGACCCTCAACCCTATCCCAAAACCCTTAACCCTCGAACCTCAATGTACTCAACCCTTAACGTCAAACCCTAATCCCTCAACCCTTAACTCTGATCCCTCGACCCTTAACCCTTAAAACTTGAACCCTAAAACCTATCCCTACACGCTCGACACTCGACACTATATCTTAAACCCTAATCCCTTAACCCTCATCCCTAAAGCCTCAACCCTAAATCATTAAACCTTTAACCCTAAACCCTATCCCTAATCCCTCTACCCTTGACACTCTTATTTAACCCTAATCCCTTGACCATTAACCCTATCCCTCAACCTCAACCCTCAACCCTCAACCCTCAACCCTCAACATTAAACCCTAATTCATCAACCCTAAACCCTAATCCCTCAAACCTAAACCCTATCCCTAAACCATCAACCCTCAACACTATACCTTAAACCCTAATCCCTATCCCTCAATCCTTAACCCTTAAAACTTAAACCCTATCCCTACACCCTCAACACTTGACACTATATCTTAAGCCTTAAACCCTCATCCCTAAAGCCCCAACCCTCAATCCTTAAACCTTCAACCCTAAACCCTATTCCTAATCCCTCTACCCTCGACACTCTAACCCTAACCTCAACATTAAATGCTAATCCATCAACCCTAAACCCTAATCCGTCAACCCTAAACCCTATCCCTAAACCCTCAACCCTCAACACTATACCTTAAACCCTAATCCATCAACCCTAAAACCTAATCCCTCAACCCTCAACCCTAAACACTATCAATAAACCCTCAACCCTCGACACTATACCTTAAACCCTACGAGAAAAGCTTTGCGTATGGTACATCCACAGTGAGTAATTAACAGTTGAAATCAGAAGGATGATCATTATGAGAAAAGATTTGCATTGGGGTACATCTATGTTTCTTGCTATCCACCCCACACTTAGGGAATGTATATTGTTATGAAATAGGCAAATAATCTCCCATTGTTTACTGGTTCTATCCACAAGAACTACTAAACTATACCTTAAACCCTAATCCCTCAACCCTAAACTTTCAACCCTAAACCCTATCCCTAATCCCTCTACCCTCAACACTCTACCTTAAACCTAATCCCTCGACCCTTAACCCTAAACGCTATCCCTAAAGCCTCAACCCTAAACCCTAATCCCTCAAGGTCCTAAACTCTAATCCCTTATCCCTAAACTCTAAATCGTATCCCTAAACGCTCAACCCTCAACCTTAAACCTTAATCACTCAATCCTTATCCACCCCTCTCCTCCCCTATCTGGCTCACTCCCATCTCTACCCTCGTCTGCCCTCGACACTATACATACATACATATAGGCATACATAGATACATACATACATACATATAGGCATACATAGATACATAGATACATACATACATATAGGCATACATACATGATTAATAGCCTTGGACATAAAAAAATTTAAGGGGAACATAACGCAAGTGTGTTATAATGCACTTGCGTTATGTCAAACATGACAAACAACAGACTTGCGGAAAAGGAAAAATGCAAAGCAAAACATAACGCGAGCGCATTATAACATGCTCGCGTTATGTCTTGCTTTGGGAATCCCAAGCCTTAGGCTTGGGATTTGCTTTGGATTTCCAACCTAAAGGCTTGGAGTGCCTTATGAACAGTCACATACGTGTTTTTCCATATTCTTCAAGATTTCACATAATTTTATTCGTGCTAACCCTCAGATTTACACGTGTTTCAAGGTTGAACAAATCGAACACCTAGGTAATGTTAGGCTTTCTCTTAGCTATTTGACGATGTGATTTTTTTCACATTTTAACAATGTTAAACCTTTCATCTTTAATTTCTTTTGTTTGTGTGTCCGTTTTTGGGCAAAAACCACTGTTTGGTCTTTTTTTCATTGTAAATTAACTATTCATTGAAATTTCAAAAAAATTACATATTTAGAAACTAGACTCCATTCTACAAATATTAAAAAAAGAAAAAAATAATTTTCAATTAGTTTTCAAAATTTATAGGGGTAGCACGGCCAAAATTCTATTTTTTAGGATGTGTCCACTTTGAAAATTAGTAAAAAATCAAATATTCATCAAAAAATTATCAGAAAAATCAGGCATAAACTACATGCTATTAGCTAATTTCTCACTGAAGCGATTTTAAAAATACCAAAAAAAAGTTGACCTTTTGAGGGAGCCACAAAACATGCTATGTTATTTTTTTTGACAGAAACAACACCAATTTATGTGGCTCCCTCTTTTGAACCCCTTAATCTATGTCATTTTTTTAAAAAAAATAGTAGTTTAGAAAGTAGACTCGGAGCACTACGAACATTGTTTTAGTTACATCTCCAAATTTTGAGTGTAACTATGCTCAATTTTTCATCCAAGGCCAGTATTTCCTGATTTTAGAAAAAAAGTGGCCACTTAAGACCCGTTTTTGGCCCCCCATCTTCTTGCACTTACCCATTGATGCATTTAGTTGGAAGCTTCTATAAAGCCTTTTCAGTAAAACCATTTTGTGCATATCCTACAATCATTCCATTTCATGAGATGACATCTCATTGACGCATTCTGTCAAAAGTTTGAGAGCATGCACTTTGCTTGTGCGCTTTGCATATAGCATCTCCAACTTAAATATCTGTTAAGAAATTTGCTTCTAATATTTTTGGTTGTGGCGCTAGGTTAGAGGTTTAGTTTTGGGTGCCTATTATGGAATGTTAGAGCCTCTTTTTTTTGTGGCATAAAATCCATTGGAATCTCTTAGTTATTTTCCTTTTAACTATAGTATCTGATGAAATCTCCCCTTTTGTTATGCCTTGATGGGTGTCAGTTCATTATTATTGGTATCTGGCATGGTGCACATTATTGTAGTGCCAGTTTATTTCCAGATTGCTTCATTTAACAACACTGATAACCTCCACAAGAACATTGTCCATGTTTAAATGTTGGAAATGGTTCTAAGCTCTCCCAAAAATTAGTTCCTCTTGCAGCATACTCAAAGTTAACTCCTCCAGGCACCCACCATAGGAAAGAAACATTTCTACAAAATTTTTATGGCATCCTTCTATATTAAGATAAGGATATTCACTTACATTAAATCCCATGCTATTATGAATTGTGGTAAGATAAGAAATACATAAAGTTTTATTGGAATTCTTGCTAAGATAATGCACACATAATTGAGATTTTGTAATTTTTTCATTCTTCACTTGTTCATATGACAAATTGTCGGCATAGTATTGCCAACACCTCTCCCTATAGTCTTGAAATTCGGTGATTTGTTTTGTCACTGATTCAGTGTGGGAAACAATCTCCTCTAATGACTTCGCAAGCGCTCTCCTACGATCGATGCTTGCACTTGGGGATTGTTTAGCATTTGAATAAGAGTTTGAAGATGTTTCTTGTTTTCTTCTATTATCCCTAGGTAGTTTTCTTGTGTATCCCTTACATTGTGAGGACGTGAAGGTGGGTTTTGAGGGTTTGGAGGGTTTTTGGGGTTGTTTTCACCTTCATCAGCTGGATTTGGGTTTTCTCTTGCCTTAATAACTATAAATGTAATATAAAATACTAATCAAACATTACAAAAGTAAAAAAATCTTCTCAATCTAACAAAAATCAATCAAACCCTACCTTCTTTAGCTGCTAGACACTCCAAATTTGCTTCACGACGTCTTTGGTGGTGAGGTGGCATCGTGAAAATGTCAATTTTTCTCTTGGACTTACTTGGAGAGACTTTCCTTGAACGCGATCGGGCTTTTAACACTATTTTTTCTGCAGATAAACTCCTTTGGCCACGAGTGAATGAGAGAAAGTGAAGTTTTTGAACTTTTAAGGGAATGCAAAATGCGAGTGCATTATAACGCACTCATGTTTTGGCTTGTTTTGGACCAAAAAGTCCCATGGTGGTGACTTTTTGGTCCCCCATCTCTTTGCATATACCCTAATGGCATAGGGGCGCGAACCATTTGTCCATCAAGCGAGAAGGAAGGGAATTTCGCTATATTTCGTAAGTTAGAACAACTTTACTTTTCCGCCAATTAGAGGTTATCATACACATTTATGAGGGTAAAGGATTCCTTTTGCAAATAATAATAAGTTGACAGGGTAATTCCCAGAGTTAAGATAATTACTTGATGCTACAACGCCACAATCTCTTAGGGTGAAATATAAATATTTCTTGCTAAAACAGAACTTTTAACTATTCAATCCTTAATTTAGGTGGCAGAAAAGAGTAGAAAAGGGTTTACAATCTCAGAATAACAAGAAAAGAAGCATAGATTCTTCTATTTATTCACATATTGCCAGATTTAAGTTGCAAACAAACACAAAAATGAAGAGAACCTGGTGAGAAATTGAGGAATTTTGTTCCAAGCTTGAATGCCTTCCAACTCCGGCATTTTTCCTTGCCCCCTCTCTGTATTCCGTTGAATTTCTACGTGGTTTCTTCTTTGACCTGCTTACTGCCTTTATTTTTCCTTCGGCTCTATTTTTTCTCTCCAAATTAGGGCAAACTTCTTTTTTTCCTCTCTCGTTAACTATTTGTTATCCTCCCAAAATCCATGCAAAGTTTAATTTATTTCTTTTTAAAGTTCATAACCAACACATGTCTCTTTTTTTGGAATTATTTATATATATATATATATATATATATATATATATATATATATATATATATATATATATATATATATATATATATATATATATATATATCAAGAACTTTTATTTTACAATTAATATATATAATTCAACGAACTATCATGTTCATGCGAAAATGAAGTAACTTATTCACAATGAAATCGTGCTCTCGAGAAAATTAAATTCCATTACTTTGAAAACAAGAACTTCTATAACCTTTTTGGATTTAGGCATCGAATAACCATTCATATAAAACATTTGCAAGGAAAAACAACAGTCACATGCATATATATTCCATCAAGAACGTCAAATAGATAGTCAACAATGCAAAGCAATATGATTTCTACGTGAATGTGTGATAGGGCACCACATAAAACCCAACCAAGTGTATCATTATTATGTTTTTATCTAAAATCAAACATTAAGTAGAATTCAATAGTTTTTCATGAATTAAACGTAAATGAAATCAATCCAGAGGACAAAAAGTTGTGCAAACTTCCATCACAAGCTTCCTAAATCCACTCTCTTCACTTGAAAATGTATTCTTACTATAAAGAGATTTAAAAACTAATAAAAAGAACATATATTTTTTAATGATAGCTTGGGTCTCTTTCAAACTTTAATTTTTACCATTATTTCTGAACTTTTTTTTCCTTCCAAAATAATTTAACAATTGCATAACTTGTCAAACCTTATTGCCTATTGCTACTTTTATTTTATAATTCTCAATTTTAAAACAATTCAATGTAGATTGTCATGAGAAGAGGCCCCAACCCCCCCAAAAAAAACAAAAAACAAAACATCAGATTTAGCATAAAATAAAAGAATATAATTCCACAAGAGTTGAGAGACTAATGCAAAAGTTTTAAATATAAAATGCAAGAGTACCATAAGTTTTACATATAAAATGCAAGGGTACTAATAATAATAACTTAAATCTCTTTCAAACTTTAATTTTTACCATTATTTCTGAAAAAAAAATTTCCTCCCCAAATTATTTAACAACTGCATAACTTGTCAAACCTTGTGGCCTATTACAATTCTCAAAAAAAAAAAAAAAAACATCAGATTTGGCATAAAATATATATAAATCGGAGTGAACCGGGCTGAATAATCCATGTCCAGTCCATAGCACAATATTAGTAAACTATACAAATAATAGTAAACTATTTAAAATATTTGTAAACTACACTATCAGTTAAAACCTAACGCAGGAAATGGCACGCTCATGTCGCGATCCTGCTTTGGTGACGCAGTGTGCCGGGACATTTTGGTTTAAATTAATTACCAGTAAAACCGTGGGCTTTGTAGCCGGTATCACAGTATTTTGGCTTCTTATCCGGAAAACAGCCAAAATCTGGCTTGAGGAACAAGAATCCGTGCGTCATGCGGGTACATGGCATGAAACATCGTTGCCGGTCACAATAAATGTTATTCTAAAAATTAAAAAAACATGGTTGACTGTAAAATCTCTATAACTTAGCTAACCCCACTGTAAGAGAAGAGGAAGACGAGCTCTGTTTTGAAAAACTTAGATTGTGCGATCATAGTTGCCCGAAGCTGTGAAGTATGGCGATCATGCGGGGAAAATGGCTGGAGGTATGAAATTGCTCATGTGTTGTAGTTAAAGATCTCAACTTTGAAGTTAAAGATCTCAATTTTGAAGCTAAATATCTCAATTTTGAAGTTAAAGATCTCAATTTTGAAGGTAGTTATGTGTATCGATGGAGTATGTTCTGTAGGCGAAGCAGAAGGAAGGAGGGCCAAAGGCGCGCAGTTCACACGCAGTTGCAGTGGTGGGGAAGAAGGCGTATGTGTTCGGAGGGGAAGTTGAGCCCCGCGTGCCTGTGGACAACTTAATTCATGTCTTCGATCTGGAGGATTATACATGGAGCGTGGCGGAGGCGAAAGGGGCGGCGCCGCCTCCCAGAGTGGGCGTCACAATGGTTGCCGTCGGCCCTATCGTTTACATCTTCGGCGGCCGCGACAAAGATCATAAGGAGCTCAGCCATTTCTATTCCTTCGATACCCGCTCCGGGGAGTGGAATCTCATTTCCTGCGACGCCGACGGCCCGCCTAATCGGTTATCTCTCTCTGTCTCAGAAAAAAAACCCCTTTTTTTTTGCCCTGTTGCCGTGTTAGGGTTTCTGATCTTTAACCTAATGATGCTGTGTACAGGAGCTACCATGCAATGGCGGCGGACGAGAATCAGGTTTATGTTTTCGGCGGCTGTGGCGAAAATGGGCGGCTGAACGATCTGTGGGCCTACAATATTGAGGAAGGGAAATGGCGCGCCTTGCCTGGTTGCAGCAAATTGGCGGCTAGGGGAGGACCTGGACTTGCAGTCACGGGTAACAAGGTTTGGGTTGTGTTTGGCTTCGGCGGTAAACATGAGCTCTCTGACGTTCATTGCTTTGACCTCGAGACGAACCAGTGGGAGGAGGTGGAAACCCAGGGGGAGAAGCCTAGCCCTAGGAGTGTCTTTTCCTGTTTTGCTCAGGGAAAATATATTGTTGTGTCTGGAGGTGAGGTGGATCCGAGTGATTTGGGTCATATGGGTGCGGGGTCTTTTGTCAGTGATTCATTTGCTCTTGACACTGAGACGCTGGAGTGGAGTAAGGTCCATGATGATGCTGATGACGTGGAGGGCAAACCCCATCCTGGACCCCGTGGATGGACTGCGTTTTCGCCAGGGCATTGCTGTGGGAGCTATGGAATGCTTGTATATGGTGGGAACTCCCCTTCCAATGCAAGATTGGACGACATATTCTTCCTTCAGCTCCTTTGAATTGCTCCTCTTACTTGCTCTGTGCTTATATACTGTAGAGAAGTGCTGCTTATGGTTGCAGGTAGAATAGCTATCTCATGTTCGTAGGGTTTTGATTACCTCTGCCTTGTAGATTTTATGTATCCTTCTGGTTTCTTACTGCTTACCATGTTCCTTGTGCGCCACTCTCAATATTATGTAATAGCAATATGTATGTTTCGTTGCTCTTGGTGCTTACTGCGTTTTTTCTGAACATGGTTTCAGGTCAGTTGATTTCACTTTCCTGCATTCTATATAACTTTTGTCATGCTTGGGATATGGGCTAGAAGATTGTAATATGGTTTCATTTCCTATGCCACTCTAGGATTGATACTCACACTGCCGTCCACCAATAGCTCTTCAGGATCTTCTTAGTAAACCAGTGTTGGTTTTGCCTGCTGATTTTATTTAGGGATCCCAGAATTTGCCTGTAAGTTAATTTTAGGAAGTCACATAACTCGCATTGAGGCAAAACATCCTGCAATCCAAAGAGTTCAGCAAAAGTACACCACAACCAACAATAATATATATGAAATTTTAAAAAAATAAAAATCAGTCATAAACATCAACAACGATCTTTGGGAACGTCATAGTACATGGACTCTGTCCATGTAAACAGTGAAACTGGAAGATGCAATCAAAATTAATCATCGCATGATACACTGCATTGATGATAAATGGATTAATTGTTATAATCGGCAATTCATCATTTCAGTCGAAGATATCCGTTCCCAGGCTGACCAAATATATTAAGAAGTTCATCATTCTCTCGGCAGAAAAAGACAGTTAAAGTGACCAAATTAAGTGAAACCAAAAGCAAAGGGTTGAAAAAGACGCAGGGGCTGACTCGACACTGAGTGAGCCAGGTTGTCTCATTAGCTTTTGTGAATCCATTTGTCCATAGTTTTTCTAGTCTTCAACACACCAATAATGACCATGCTTTCATATGACCTGGGAGGTTGCACTGAAGAAATAGGACCAAAGTAAAAGAAATTTCTGGTGAATAACATTCTATATTTGATTTTGATTTTGATTTTGTTTCTCTTTTGTGCATCCCTGGACCTGATAGCATCTTTGAGATAACCCGTTATAAAAATTGAAAGGCTTATGCAGCTCTGCTAAACTCTGGTCTCTCGTTGCCCACCCTTATAAGGTGGTGGGTACATCTCATCAATGTTATTGGATCCAAAAAACAGTGACCATATTCTGGTCTGTGTTGCAAATCTATCTATTCACCACAGGATGCTGATCAGTAATTAATATAAAATCTCAAGGTTTGCATCATATACTTTAGATGATTAGCTTCTATTGTACGATAAGCTCACAATGCTTCTATTTGAACGAGCATCTACTGAACGGGCAATCTAAAGTGCCATCCAAAATGCTCTCATGAGTATTGTTCTCAAAGAAGAGATGTTTATGACTCTTTTAGATAGATTGTGCCTTTTGTGCGAAGGTGATCATTGCAAAAGCCCCCTCTTGACACTATCCTGCATAATTCAAGTTAATCATTGTCCAAGTAAAATGAATGGAAATATAACCAAATGAAAAATTTGCTTTGTTCCATTTTCAAATCATTAATCATTTTCCCAGTATATATATGGAAACAGAACCAAATCAAAAGTTTGTTCTGTCCCAATTTCAAATCATTCACTGGAAAAAAAAAGCAGCATGCCAGGCTGTATTTGTTAATCTGCCATAGACCACTCTAATAAATCCATGTATGAGGTTGTTTGGTCATGGCTAGTGGAAACCAATGTCGCAGAATAAAACACCTAACTGGCAGTCATTAAGTGGTAAATCTTAGGAATCAGACTGGGATAAATTTAGGAGCTTTGAACATGCCATATTCACAATGACATTAATCTTCGCATTAAAAAAATAATTCAAATTGAATTGAATAACCAGGTTCCTATTACTATAATCGAAGCCAACAATATTTTTATTCGAAATGAATAGGGGAAAAGACCCAATAGGTGAGATAGTTCCAATGGTTGAGATAGTAGCTGTGACTTTAAGGCCCAATATTTTTTGAAGTTTAGTATTAGTAGTTGTGACTTTAAGGTTGTTAGTGTTACTATAAGTACTAATAATTGAATGAAATGTGCCCTTTAGATTTAAAAAGCAACCAATCATGTGATGCCAAATCAGCGCACCATCAAAGGAGGTCTTAATGCACACCTATTGGTCCACCTTTTTTGGGGGGGAACTATTTGACACCTCAACAAAAAGCATGCTGATGTGGCATCATATTTGATGATGTGGCTCTAAAACCTTAGTTATAAGCAGGGGCATTGCCAAGTAAGCTACTGTAAAAATATTGGAGTGATTCGAAATTGCCACGTATGATTTTGAGAGGTGTGAAGTTAGGGTGCACAACTACTGGGTCCTCTCCCCTACCACCTTGAAGCCAACAATATTTTCTTCGAAATGAATATGATATATGGGTATCCAGAAGGCAATAAATACTTTTTTTATTGAAAAATATAAAACTATTTAAGATGCAGGCCTTTTAACCCTGTTCTGGAGGATATGGCTAGATTTAGCCAATTGAATGTGAAGCATTGCCTAAGTGCAAAGTGGTGAACTTGCTGTGATTATACTGTATTCAGTGATTCACTCAACATAGATCTAAAGCTGATGCCTAACTGTACAAAAATTTATTTGATATGGTGCTGCCAAGCAAAGTATTTTACAACTCAGATCAACTACCACAGAAATAGCCTGACAACTTTTAACCAATTTTTTCTTGGGTTGTAAGAGCACACATATATTAACGAAGATCAAGTATTAATTATTACACTTGGCATGACAAAGTCTTATTTTCAAAACAGAGTATTTCATCCCATAGCTACCACATTTGGTAACAACTAGTTGAAATGAGTTAGACACATTGCAGTTGTCAAGGAGGGAGTGTTTCTGTTAACCGTACTGATAACCCTCAAGACTTTTATCATCACCTGGGAACTTCTTGCTTTGCAATGAATGAATCCAAATGAATTAGAAACAACAAATCGTACTCATTGTGGGTGCTAACATTATAACCCTTTTAATTAGATTATTCTTTGCAATTAAATAAAATTATCATAAATTGATAAAACAAGATGAGTGATGAAATTATTAACAATAATATTTTTTACTTCTTCAGAACGGACAAAAATATCTGTTACCAGGCTGAGAACAATTTCACAAATGATAAAAGCTTCGGTTCTATCAAACATTTCAATTGCTGGAGGTGTGAAACCAGTCTAAAGGCAGAAAATGACACTCATAATGATAGAAGTGACAGAAATCAAGGGAAATTTGATTGAAAAATAAGGGAGGGAGCTGGATCTGCATTGATCAGGCCAGTTTCTCACAGGCTCTTGAGAGTAAATACATGTATGTTTTTTCTTAATCTTCAGCACACCCATGTTCACCATAGTGCCGTGCAACTAGTGAGGTTACGCTGAGTAAATAGGATAAGGTTGTGAGAAGAAAATTGTATGAACTGAACTCTGCTGAATTGCAATCCAGTTGATTTTGATAGCCAAAAAATAACCTTGCTTGCTACTGTACATGAATTTGGTTTTCTTTTGTATTTTGTTTCAGAGGAAGATGTATATTGTCTGTCTTTTCACATGGTTATCTTTGACATAATCAATTAAAACATAAAAAGGCTTGTGCATTTATTCTGTATCATTGAATCAGACCATAAATAATGGTGAATGTGTAAGCGGCTTCTTTAATGCCTCAGAAATCCTCATCTACCGCCTTCATATTTTTTGCATATGATGGATTGAAAATCTATATTTTCACCAAAGAACCTCAATTGGTACCGGAAAAGTATTCTCACGGTTTTCACCAATATAACATAGATGATTTGCATCTATTCTAGTATTGGACTAATGAAAATACTCATCTGCTACCTTCATATTTTTTACATCAGACCATGGATTGAAAGTCTATATTTTCACCAGAGAACCCCAATCAGTGTCCAAAATTATTCTTGAGGTTTGCAATATGGAGTTTAGATGAGTTGTATCTATTCTAGTATCAGAGTAATGATAAATCCTTGTCTGCCACCATATTTTTTTGCACCAAACCATGGATTGAAAATCTATACTTTCCCCAGAGAACCCTGATCAGTACACCCAAAGATTATTCTCAAGGTTCGCATTATGTACTTAGATGATTTGCATCTATTCTAGTATCAGACTAATGATAAATCCATTCTAGTATCAGAACATGGATTGAAAATCTATATTTTCACCAAAGAACCTCGATCAGTACTCAAAAATTATTCTCAAGGTATGCAATATATAATTTAGATGAATTGCATCTATTTTAGTACCAGACTAATGATTCTTGTATTTGAACATGTATTACTGAATGAGTAACCTGAAGTACCGTACAAAACCCTGTCATACTTATTGTTCTTAAAGATATGGTGCCATGGCACTTTTCAGTTCCTTGTAGTTGTAACATTACTATAAGTCCTCATCTGCCACCTTCATATATTTTGCATCAGAACATGGATTGAAAATCTATATTTTCACTAAAGAACCCCTATCAGTACTAAAAAAATATTCTCGAGGTTTGCAATATATAATTTAGATGAATTGCATCTATTCTAGTATCAGACTAATGATTCGTGTATTTGAACATGTATTTCTGAACGAGCAACCTGAAGTACTGTACAAAACGCTGTTATTCTTATTGTTCTTAAAGATAAGGTGCCATAGCACTTTTCAGTTCCTTGTAACATTGTTATGCTAAGGGAGACTCTGCATGGCTACCTGCAGAGTATTGCTGTGACAATTGACTTCACCATTTTCAAGGTTAATAACTAGAGAAAATCAATTTGGCGAAGCCCACATTTACAAATTCATATACTAGAAGAAAAGCATGATGCCAGGGCCTTATCAATCCCCACCAGACCACTCCGATGAAGTCCTCTAAAAGGCAGTTAGCACATGGTCTATGGAAGTCCATATTGCAGAATAAACTTGAAACCAATTTTTCTCTTCTACATAGGGACTTGCAGAGAAGCAGTACCTATCTCAGTCATAAGTCGAAATCTAAGATAAAATCTTAAGATAGATTGTTATATTAGTATGAAAGATTATTTGGAGTGCAACCATCATTTGCAGTTGAAAGCAACCTTCCAGAAATTAGCTATTATCTAATTGAATCACCTTTCTATCTGATTATTAAAATGTCAAAGTTTGACAAGGCTGTTGTGAGAAGACAAAGCAGCCTTTCAAAAACTAGCTATTATCTAATTGAATTGCCATGCCATTTGATCGTCAATTAGTATGGCATAGTTTTCACAAGCCTGTTGTGAAAGAACAAACTGGCTGTAAAGTGCAGAGGGGTTTCTTTAGTTCGTGCTCATCACTTACACTAACATATTGAAGCAACAATTACTTTCTCAAAGTGAATGATGGTGGAAAACTTTGGCTGAAGCAGTATATACGTTGTGATCAAAACTGAAACAGTGTACAATATGCAGCTTTTCTTTAATTTTTTGTAACACTGTTTGTTGAGGATATGAGTTGAATTTTGCCAATTGAACGTGAAGGATGCCTAAAGTGCAAAGTGCTTGAACTTGCCATGATCATATTGTTTGAATGATTATAGATTTAATTATTCATTTAAATCTCATTGAAACCAAAGACTCGTTGATTATGCTTTTCTTACAAAGAAAAGCACGTAGTATAAGTTCAAGGAAGATTTCTATATTGACCAAAAGAAAGAAGGTATTTCATGGCATCCAAATTTGGTTTTAACTGGTGGGAATTAGGTAAAACTCATTTGAATTCTCAGGGAGAGTATTTTACCTCAAACTGTTAGCATCCGAGGGAACTTCTGGCTCTGCAATGGCATCATATAATAGTGAATTATTCCTGTGTTGTGGGGGCTATCCCTACAGTTTGCATTTCAGTACAAAGACACATTGCATTGGAAGACTAGAGTAAGGACTGAAGCTTATCCTGCATTTAAAGATAAATATGAATTGAAAATCTTTATTATTAATATTTTGTATTTTAGAATTTTCCATATTTTAAAATGTTACAGATCATTTCTAGCTTTTTCTATTGCTGAGTTTCATACAGAGGGCAATCTGAATATCCTCGAAGGAGGGCCACGGGTTTGTGGCACCGCTATCTTTTACATGTAATTATGGTCCCCAAATATTAATGTTATACCTGAGTTGCCAGATACTTCACCTCCCCTGTTTGGATGCGCATATTTGTGTATCGGATACTTGATACAGATACAAGTCATGGATACCATATCTAGATGTATCCATAAATGAGCCTATATTTGGGCTGTATTTGATACATTTGGATATAAAACCACACCATTTGTTGCCGTATCCGGTTTAGGGTTTATGAAAAACATTCAAAATTTGCAAAAACAAAATTGTACACACACATGCATATATATCACCAAAGACAAACAAAATATCACAAAATAAATATTGTAGACTAAAATATAAAAACCAAAATACATATAAATAAATTTTAAAGTTATGTTCTATGGCCTTAGATAGATCTAGGTGCAATCCCTAGTTTTGTCTCATTGTGTCGAACAATGTGGGTTGGTGAGTCTTCAACCTGAGGGGTTGGGAACTGTCGACTTAGCCTCTGGGATGAAACAAACCATTAGCAGGTTGTTTAAATGGTTTCTACTAGTCATAGGGAATCTCACCACAGCCATAGATTTGTATTGTACTAAATCAGGAACCTACGATGTTATAGTGGAAATGGATAGGCCATTTGATAAATGCCCAATTCGACTTATTTTTAGGGGCCACATTGTGAGCTTATGCAGCTCATTCTTCTAGTTTTGATACAATTACCCATGCTGACCAAACTCATTTTTCTGCAATCATTGCATCTAGCTGTATCTGTATCAAGAATCTTGAAAATTTGTTGTATCTATATCTGATACATATCCATTTTCATGCAACTTTGCATACAACTCGTATACTATCTTTAATACCATTTTTTTACACTAGATACCTGGGAAGGGAGGCCACTATTGGTGAACCAGGCCATGGCTCAAACCTGGGCCAGCATTGGTCAAGTCCCAGCTTTACTGCCGG
Organism: Cunninghamia lanceolata; assembly: GCA_027924645.1. NCBI lineage: Eukaryota > Viridiplantae > Streptophyta > Pinopsida > Cupressales > Cupressaceae > Cunninghamia > Cunninghamia lanceolata. Next base: position 33,371,357 of record BSBN01000924.1, on the reverse strand, counting down.
GCAGTCTGCAGGCCTTAAAATGCCATTTTATTGTAAAGTTTAAACTGCCAAATCTTCCACTGCCTTTTTCTTGAGGAGATGTGAACGGCCATTCGAAATGTGTTGTATGGTTTTGTTTTAGTCCCAATATTTGATTTATATTTTTAAAAATAAACTAAAATTTGAAAATAAGAGTGATCTGATGGTGAGGGAATCTGTGTGTTGGGTCACTGAGGTTCCTTTCCTAGGTAAGAAGATTAATATATTGAAGTGGAGAAATCTAAGTTCAAAGTCAACATCAATCAAGGACAGCTGCACGAAGATGGAAAATTGGCTGCACAGCACCTGGTACTTCTGAACCTTGAGAGTTTGGCTATTCCCTTTGAGACACTAAGGGGCATTTAGAGGATCAAACTAGATCAAAATAAAATCTGAAATAGTTGGTTGGACTAAAATTAACTGTAATGCTCACTTCTCACCCCTTCAAGAATGCTATGGAGTCGGGATGATGCAGAGCCTACACTCTGCCTCTTCTATTCACAGATAAATCTGTCATAAACATTCTAATCTGCATATATTAGGTAAGCTTCAACTAAAATAATAACTCTAAACAGGAGAGGAATAATTCTGCCACCATTCAGTTTTAATTGTTCACGTTCTCTTCTTTCTTTCTTTCTCAACCATTCAATAATATTGCAAATTACAGAGCATCCCAATCTAAAACTGCCCCACTTATCTTATTTTTTAACTAAAACAATTTAATAATAAAAACTTCCATCAAAGCTGCTCATCATTACATTATTTAAGTATAATTGGGTATAAGTACCGACTATACATGCTGTATTTTCTACATGCCTCTTGTTTCTCAACAAAAATAACCGCCTCATTCACTAACTCCTATTTAAGAAAAAAAACTCTACTTTTTTTCAATTATTTCAAATGAATTTGGTAAGTGTCTTTTGTTTGAGCTCCGCATCATTCTCCCCTTTAAAAAAAATTTAAAAACTACTCTTGATCTTGGTCCCTCCTTTTTCCATTATGATCAACCTCTATGAACATATCCTCTTTGGTTCCTTGATCAACCTCTATGAACATATCCTCTTTGGTTCCTTGTCTTTGACAAGTATTTTGTTTGCTACATATCATTTTTTCTCTTTCATATCTCATATGTTCATAGTGAACTTGGAAGCTCCTTATACACGCATTCACTTTTCCTCTCCTTTGAAACTCTTTAACACTTGCCATGTAATACATATACGTAACATAAAATATTTGAATTTAAGAAAACTAAATTCACTGTCTTCTTCTCCTTTCATTTTTTAAAAAAATTTGAATTTAAGAAAACTAAATTTACTGTCTTCTTTTCCTTTCATTTTTTTAATGATACAGTATGCAATTCCTCTCTCCCCCTTGAGAATTCCCTTTACTATAAGAAGTTCTCACACATTTTCTTGGACAAATTTTGATTTACTCCAACTCAAAAGAGATTTCTCCCAGAATCCATCCCCCAAGGATGGACACCTTTTACTTTAAGGTATTTTCTCATCTTCTTTAAGAAAGTGCCCAATCTCATCTTTCTCTTGATAACATAGCAAGACCACATCCTCTTTATTTTCTCGTGTCTTTTGTGTCATTGTGTGGTGGTTTTTATGCTTGAGTGTGCAATTGTGACATGTGAGTGTTACAATTGCATCACAACATATTTGTTTGTCTTGTTTTTGTCCATTAATGTTCTAGTCTAAAAGCTAGGGCATTACAAAAAGGCATACAAATTTGAACCTGATTGGTTGGGTCCTTATATCATCATTGCTAAGTATATATTAGGGGCATATCAGTTGGCCACCCTAGATGGTTAGGAGCTTGAAAAACCTATTAACATAGTGCATCTCAAGTGCTTCCATGCCTAATTTGTAGTAATTCCAAAATTAGAAAATCCAAAAAAATCAAAAAAATTGCAAGAAAAAATTAAAAAACAAAAAAGTATAGGATTTTTTTTCCTATGGTGAAAACACCCTATGGCAACTTGGGTAGGTACTGTAGACACCTAAAATTGACCACATAACTTTTAACACTTCTAACATCATTTTCAACACCTTTCAACATTGTCCTAATTCCATCCTAAACCACATTCACCCTAACACTAATTAATTAGATAAATTATATTTATTTAAGTAATTATGATTATACCTTTAACATTCCCTTAATTAAATAATGTTATTATTTGATTAATTAAGCCAAAAATCTTAAATCCCATTTTAATCCCCCATTTATCATAATTAAATCCCATCCTTATCCATTATCCATAAATAAATAAATCCAAAAAGGTCACATGATTAGCTAAGAGTTATCTAGACACATTGAAATTAGATACTCCCACAAAAGTCAAATTAACTTTACCTAATAATAAACACTTCCATCAAAGCTACTCATCATTACATTATATAATTATAATTGGGTATAACTACCGACTATACACACTGTATTTTCTACATATCTCTAGTTTCTCAACAAAAATAACCTCATTCACTAACTCTTTCTTTTTAAGAAATTAAAAATAATTATACTTTTTTTCAACTACTTCAAATGAATTTGGTAAGTGTCTTTGGTTTGAGCTCCACATCATTCTCCCCTTTAAAAATTAAAAAATAACTTTTGATCTTGGTTGCTCAAAGCTTGGCCTTTTCCTTATGATCCACCTCTATGAACATATCCTCTTTGGTTCCTTGTCTTTGATAAGTAATTTGTTTCCTACATATCATTTTTTTTCTTTCATATTTCATATGTTCATAATAAACTTGGAAGCTCCTTATACATGCATTCACTTTTCCTCTCCTGTGAAACTCCTTAACACTTGCCATGAAATACATAACATAAAATATTTGAATTTAAGAAAACTAAATTCATTGTCTTCTTTTCCTTCATTTTCTTTTATGATACAGTATGTAATTCCTCTCCCCCTTGAGAATTCCCTTTGCTATAAGAAGTTCTCACTCATTTTCTTGGACAAATTTTGATTTACTCCAACTCAAAAGAAATTTCTCCCAGAATCCATCTCCCAAGGATGAACACCTTTTGCTCTAAGGTATATTCTCATCTTCTTTAAGAAAGTGCCCAATCTCATCTTTCTCTTGATAACATATCAAGACCACATCCTCTTTATTTTCCTTAGCCGTAAATTTGTCAACGAATGCATCGTTCATCTACTTCTTTTCCATTCATAATGAAATCTTCCTTTGATGTTTTATTTTCTTTTCATAATATTTTCTTATTAGTATCCTCCTCCAACATGAAATTCTTTAACTTCTTCCAAAGTTCTCTTGCTCCAAACAGTTCCCTTCATTCTAGTCATGCATGGTGTGATCCATGCCAACTTTCTTCCCCCCCCCTTCTCTATGATGTTTAGAAATCTCTTTTAGAATCATCTCTTCTAATTCTGTTTTGGTCTATAATCTTTTTTTTCCCTTCTCCATTTCCTCTTTTTTCCCTTGCCATGTCTTGAGATTCCCATATTTGTATTTAGCTCGTCTCAATGTTGGTGTTGAATGAGTGTGGCATTCGGTATGGTATTTTTCATATTTTGCATTAATGTTAGTTTGAATTGGTAATTGTATATTACCTTTATTTGAATTGTTATCATGCTTTTGGTTAGTTATCATGTTGATTCATGGTTAGCAATTGGATGCTGTGTTTGGATCCATATTGGACATTTTGTCCTTGCAAGGCTTCATAAGCGATCCTCCTTTTGGTTTGTTAGTCATTTGTTGAAATTGCTTGGCTTGTTGGCCATTTATCGACGTCAGTTGTTCTTGTCAAGTAGAGAAGTGTGCGTCCTTTCCACCTTCTCTCTTGTGTCTTTTATGTCGTTGTGTGGTGGTTTTTATGCTTGAGTGTTCAATTGTGACATGTGAGTGTTATAATTGCATTACAAAACATTTGTTTGTCCCGTTTTTGTTCATTAATGTCCTAGTGTAAAAGCTAGGGCATTACAAAAAGAGGCAAATTTGAACCTAATTGGTTGGGTACCTATATCATCATTGCCAAGTATGTATTAGGGGCATATCAGTTGGCCACCCTAGATAGTTAGGAGCTTGAAAAACCCATTAAATAGTGCATCTCAAGTGCTTCCATGCCTAATTTGTAGTAATTCCAAAATTAGAAAATCCAAAAAAAAAAAGTATAGAAAAAATTGTCCTATGGTGAAAACCACCCTATGGCAACTTGGGTAGGTACTATAGACACCTAAAATTAACCACATAACTCTCGACACTTCTAACATCACTTTCAACACCTTTCAACATTGTCGTAATTCCATCCTAAACCACATTCACCCTAACACTAATTAATTAGATGAATTATATTTATTTAATTATTATGATTATACCTTTTTTTTTGCTTGATATACCTGGGTTTTTAGCCTGGTTCGGGCCCAAAGAGACCCTTATGGGGGATCTCTTCCCATCGGCTTTATTACCTGAGACCACTACTGAGGGGTCTCCATCCCCAATGGGCATTATCACCCATTTGGTCAAACCCATGAGCTCGTTGGCCCAACGAAGGCACACAACCTGCGAGCATGCCAGCCCAGCGAAGGCACACATAGCTTGCGAGCACAGCAGCCTAGTGAAGGCACGCATGACCTGCGAGATCGTTGGCCCTGCAGGGGTTTGAACCATGGTGGCCGCCACAATAACCGTGCGACATGACCACCGAACCACACCCTTATCGACATTATGATTATACCTTTAACATTCCCTTAATTAAGAGCTTTTCCCCAGTGCTAGGGGCTTCTTCATTGCAACATTTGCTTCCTCAGAGGAGCGGGATTTAGTTCTGGATGGTAGGGTTTGGTTGTGGGGTGAGCATCTATCTCCATCAAACCTTGGGCTTGGTCCTTCAACCCTCTTATCAAAGCACTTCATATCAAACTAATATGGATTCGACTTCCGAATATCCTTCTTCAGTTTTGGGAGGATTCTTGCTATGAGGCCATCGGCAATGCTATTGGTCGTTTCTTGAAGGTAGATTCTACTACCTCAGATATTGGGCATACTACGGTTGCTCGAATCTTAGTTGATATTAACATCTCCAAGCCCCTCCATGGAGATGTTGTGTTGATGGTAGGGGAATGGCCTTGGACTCAACAACTTGACTATGAGAGCCTTTGAGGTGTAGAAGATGTTTTTCTATTGGTCACTTGGCCTTAGATTGTCCTCACTCTTCTTGTAAGGGTGCGACAATTTGGTGGAAGAATGCACTTATGGATCACCTGATAGTTAGCGCTTCTCCAGAGGATGGCTCCTTTCAGGGATACAACTCTTCCCAGGATACCTTGCCTATTCACCCTGCGACACTTGAGGGTGTGGAGGTGGATATGGTTGTTGACTCATCCGTTCATATCGAGGCCCCTATAATGGCACCTTCATCAGCTCTTGTTCCTGGCCAGGCTACTTTGACACCTCTGGTCTCATGTTTGGCTGTGCCTGCTTTTGGTTCGGTCTCTTTGTGTGCAACTTCTTTGGTTGCAGCATCTAGGGAGGGCCCCCCCTCTCGCCACACTTTGAAGACCTTGATTTAGAGGTTTTGTGGATTGTGGTCCAACATAGAAAGAAAGGACTCCCCAAATCTGTTGCAGTTTTGTGCCCAAGGGCCAAGGGAGTTAGAATTGCTTGTTCGGGATCTGCTGTTGTGTAGATCCTCTATTTTGTGTTTTCAGCAGGTTGTTTGCTATTTGACAACTTGCCTTTGTTTTCCTGCTATCACTGTGCATCATGTGCACTGTCTGCAGCTCCTTTTTGTTTCTTGAAGCTTGGCTGTTGTTGGTTTGCAGTGTCTGTATTGCTCTTTTTCTATGTCTGGCCTGTTTGTGGCCTGTTTGTTTTGCCTTGGGGGCCTTGTTTGTAAAGGGTTCAGCCCCTTGTTAGTTGCTTATCATTATAAAAAACATTCCCTTAATTAAATAATGTTATTATTTGATTAATTAATCTAAAAATCTGAAATCCCAATTTAATCCCCCATTTATCAAATTAAATCCCATCCTTATCCATTATCCATAAATAAATAAATCCAAAAAAGTCACATGACTAGCTAAGAGTTCTCTAGACACATTGAAATTAGATACTCCCACAAAAGTCAAACTAACTTTACATCTCCATCATCCATTTTCACACATCTTTTAATCATAGCCATTGACATAAGGATAAACCCTAAGAGCTTCCATCCTTGCCCTAATTCCTCTCACTCAATCCTATCCATCCATTTATCTTTAATCTAACCATTCGTCCTTATAGAATGCCTAAGAAGCTTCTAACCTTGCCCTAATTTGTTTTATTCAAACCTAGCCATTCATTTTTAATCAAATCTTAGCCCTCCATCCTATCATCCAAAAATCTATAAATTAATCCTCAATCAAGCCATTTGCAAGACACTTTTAAACGTAATGCCGTGCTATCCAAGTGATCAACCAACAATCAATCTCAACATCAAGAAGCCATTGGAGCACAACAACCACTTCTTGGTGTAACAAGTGCTAGTTTGGTGAGAGCTTTCTAGTTTTTCATCTAATTTTGCTAACCCTTTGCTCAATCATAGGTGTTGTTAGATATGAAATAGGTACTTTGGTTTGATGCATTGTTCGTAATTTTGTTTCATATTTTAGCATACATAGGTACCATGGTGAAAATTTGCTTGCAAGCACCATACATAGAGCTAGATTCCATTATCTTCTAGGTACTCTCTATGCCATCGTACACCATTTCATTCCATCCTTATGTCTTATCATCCCTTCAACCATCTTCCCCTTTCTTGTGGCTGACTTTATCATATGTTCTAGGGGTAGTGTCTTGTATCATGCTTTGCAAAACACCTTGTTGGTTTTTCTTCTGAATCAGCATTAGGGTTTGCCACTTCTAATGCACAGGCAGATTCAGCCAACTAATACAGGAGGTTGCGTGAGCTCCTCCCCTTCACTTCTGGTTCTGCCGCACCAAGGGGGGTATCCCTATAACTCAAGATGTCCTTGACTAGCTCAAAGATAGAAAGATCTAACTTGACAACAACAGACAGAATACTCTCATGTATGGACCAAGATCTGTATGATAGATCACAAGGTGGGCAACGTTCTTGGACATATATGTCTGGTTAGGGATGAGAGCATGCAAGGGTTTCCTACTCCTAATCCTACAACTAACAGATGGAAGGAAGAGATGGTTTAGTTTGAATTTTGGATGCAAAGCTGGACATGGTGTATAACCTCAACACAGAGCTAGATTGGTGCCTATCTAGGGCTTGGAGTCGGTAGACATACACCTGTGAATGATCAGCATGAATAGCTAAAACTGGATTTCAGGGGGATACACACGATATCTGCCTTACAGATATCTCCCAATAAAGAGTGTTAAGCTGTCTATACTTATGGCATCCCTATTGCAGTAAGAAAGATACATGCAAAACTGGAGACAGAATCAGCATAACACATGCAAACACAGCATTATTCATATAAGATTAACCATGAAATCAATGGATTCATGCCAAATCGTACAACAGGAGATACATAAACTCACAAGTTTTGCTGCACAGAGCAACCAAAACCAGTTGTATCTTATTACAGAGCCAAAATGTCCAGTTTTCAACAACCAAAAATGAGTAACACTTCCTGCTTATAACAGCCAGGTAGTGTACCACAGCAATTAATTACATGGTTGACCAAAAATCTCGCCAGATACACAGTATCAGAAAAATGGCGCTCAACGCATTACCAGATTGGCGCTCAAACATGAATGCAGTAGGTAGGGGAGGAGACAGGAAGAAACCTCGAGCCCTGCGCCACTGTCCGTTGATGTACACCTTCAATCGGGTACCAGATCCGTCCATACCTCTGCAACCTTCGCCATTAATGGCGCACCAACACGCGGCCTCGGGAAAACGTCAAACAGTCGATCGCAACCATTTCCTGCCAAAACACCTCGTCATGATATTTGAAAATATGCAGGATATCAATTATCCCACATGCACCCCGCGGCGACCTTTTCAACACTTTATATACTAGGCCACGAGCATATATGATGTCGGTGATTTTGCTCCTGACGACACAAGTATAAGACTTCATCATCATTATCCTTCAGCAGCATGATATCCTGTCGCTTGAAATATCACCCTGACGTCAGAATCATATCGCAATATAACCTGCATGATAATCGCCTTCATCGGCACAACCTGATCCATCGGAGGAAGATCCTCCTGCTTAGCCGATACCAAATGTCTGGCCGATGAACATCTTGATGACGTCACCGTCATATCCTGCTGACGTCATCAGCATATCTGCCTACTGCGCACTTCCTCATATCCGGATGACATCATCGTCATATTCGCAACATTGGGGGATCTTCATAAGATGAGTAATGTTAGAAATATGACCCCCCGGACCTTGATGACGTCACCACCACATGTCGGCATCAGGATGATATTCGGAAGATAACCGGATATTTGGAAATATCATCCTGATGCACAAATATCATGCTGCACTGTAGCTCCGCTATAAGATCGGGGTGATATATGAATATGACAGATATTTGAAATGATCACCCCCCACTGGATAATGCATGAAGCCGACAGGCAGATATCTCCCTGATATCAGCATCATCATGATGCTGGAACAAACATACATCCGGGTGATATTCAAATATGAAAATATCACCCCCTCCTTCGGAAATATCATGATGCAGATAGGCAGAGAAATAGATATCACCCTGACATAAGAATGACGTCAGCATCATCAGGATGATAAAACAACGAACATGAAGTGATACAACAACATCAGGATGATATTGACTAAGATCATCCTGACGTTCAAAATATGATGACCACGATGAATATCGGGTCGCACTTAGAACTTTACAGCAACATCATCAGGATGATCTTAACAAAGATCACCCGATGTTAAAATATCACCCCAGCGAAAGATCATGCAGGTAGACAATATGATGACCCTCGCAAGCAACACGGCGATAACCGGAAATATGATGATGATGATGACGACCCTCCTAAAGAAAAATAGGTCGGGTTGAACAACTTAGAAAATAACCCCTTCAGAAGATCAGGGTGACATCATCATCATATAAGGGCAGGGTGATAATTAGAAGATCACCAGATATTTGAAAAATCACCCCCCGCAAGAAAATCAGGGCACACTGTAGCTCATCAGCAGGATCGGGATGATATCCAAACATCACCCGATATTGAAACATGATGATCCTGATGAAAAACCGGTTGACAGAAAACATGATGATGCTGACCACCATCGAAGAAAATATGATGCTGCAGTTGAAAAATGCTGAGGAGGCCCAGAGACTTGGAGTATTTTTTGGATTTTTTGGGAAGGTGCCTGCATGTTTATATGCTTGAAAACTGACTGCTCATGCAGACACCAACAGTGGCTCTATCTGGGGACGTGCAGGTGCAAGACTGCAGCGAGAACCCCAGATCTCTGGGATGCAGACCGGTCCCTTATCCATTGGGCACAGAGTCATGATGTTATATTGATTTGCATCACCAAACACATTATTTTTAAACATTATTTTGGCGGCCCCGGGCAGCCAAAAAGGAAAAACCATAATTTTTTCTTGTCAAATGCCTGATTCCAAACTGGAATATCCCAATCCCAACTGAAAAGATTGGCATAATCTGCCCATAATGTCATCTGCTTAAAAAGATATTCCACCAGTTTTGAAAGCTTGCCACCATCATTTTCAGCTCTGTCATTTTGAATTTCAGAATTAGACATATAACCATACACATAATATTCTTCAACATTAGGCAACACATGTATGTTATGTCCCTCAGACAGTACATCATACTGCTCTTGGCACTCTTTATCATTTATCTGGCTGCTGCACATTATCAGGCACTCATCCAGCTGATCCAACAATTCAAAATACTCAGAAAATATGAGATCCCTAATATCTACTGATATTGAAAACAAAACCTGATCCACACACCCAATGTTGCACATGTCTGAATCAGGTGATGATGAACATTCATTATTCACAGTTTGCAAATCAGTATCATCATCTTCAAACAAAGGGTTAATCATGCACCAATGAAGGTCACGACTCACAACATCATATGCATCAGCAGGCTCATCATAAAGGGGATTAACACTCACTGCAAAGGCCTCTGCTTCTTCTTCATGACATTCCAATTCTTCTTCATTACTATCAGATCCAGAGTCATAAGAAAAACAAACCTGATCCATGCACTGGTCATGGATATCATTTTTATCATCTAATTGCCCCGCATACAAGATTGCTGCTGTTTCAATGCACTCTGAAGTTGAACAATCTGCATCATTTTCCAGCCCTCCAATGCTTCCTGATGAAACTGATATTGATTCTTGATCCATATGATCACAACTCTGCACAACTGGATCATTTAAACATGAAGGCTCTTTGTTTAGGACTGGTATGCAAATATTACTTGAAAAATTATTATTTTCAACTTCACCTGCTGGGCAAAAAAGGACATCCTCCTCTATAATAGAAACATCATCCACTTGGAATGATGCAAAAACTGGGACAACAGGGGTGTGAGTGCTATGACATTCATTGTCAATTCCTGAATTAAAACTTTCATCAACATTGGGGGCTGCAGGAGAACAAAAATTTTCAGAAAAATAACCCTTTTGAATTCCATACCTCCAATTGTTTTCAATATCTATTGCAAACTGATGTGCCTGATGCAATGTGGTGGGCTCCTTGTCTCTCAATCTATAACTCATTTTTTTGTGAAAGGCTCCCAAATAGACGACTAAGCACAGTGCATCATTAGGTCTCATACATTCTGGAATTCTATTCAATGCCCTCATAAATCTGAGGTTAAAGGCTGGGATCAACTCATCTTCTTCAATATGGATGTACATGAAGTTACTAATAACTGCATATTCAGAAATTCTTTCACCATATTATACTAGAAATGCAGATTTAAAATCATGCCAAGAGCTGACAGAGCGAGCTGGAAGGTAGGAGAACCAATCCCTTGCATCTTCTTCTAGAGATTGAACAAATAATCTCATAACTACATCTTCACGGTCAATCTCGAAATCATCTATAACATTTATAAACTGCTGCAAGTGTCTCTCAGCTGATTCATCCTTTGCGCCACTAAATTTGGGCAAATATCTTCTGATTTTAGGTGGAAGAGCATTTGGGTAGCGACAAATGCCACTAAAATTTATGGGCTTATATCTATCTATGTTGAAACTTCTTTTATTACATGGTTGGGATTGACTGTTATACATTTTTGCATTTGACACTTCACAAGGGTGCATAGGCAGATAGTACATCCTTTATGTTTTTGCAACCCTCCTCTCTACTCAGATTTTATACTAACAATGACTTTAGGCACTCAAAATTCAAACTGTTTTTTCAAACTTTCCTAAAGTCCTTTAAATGAGTCTTTTGAACAACATTGCATGCCCTTTGAAATACAGGGTAAGTTCTAATAAAAGCATGCAAGCTCTGTTTTCACCAATGTTTCCCTTTTAACCAGTGCTATCTCACCAAATAGGGAGTCTGTCAAACAATATGAAATACCTGGATATGTTGCAGGAGCTGCAAATTCTTCTCTGACTGATTTTGTTCTTTTATCAGGTTCTTTGATGCAGAGTCGCCACCTCCTTGAAGAGGAATGAGCTTCAAACAAGCTGAAGCTGCAAATTGATTTCTTTCTTTCTAGGTCATCCACCAGCAGAGTCACATATACAACCTTTTTTCTCTGCTGCAACAAACAGTTTCCAGGTCTAATTTTTTAATCTTGTAGACTCAAACTTTCATGGATATGACATTGATCTCCCCAGCAGAGTCGCCATTTTGTTGGTGACTCGGATGGGTCACAGATATATTACTGGAGATGATTAGATAGTACTTTTACTTCCCATTCCCCAGTAGAGTTGCCATTTTGTTGGTTTTTCTTCTGAATCAGCATTAGGGTTTGCCACTTCTAATGCACAGGCAGATTCAGCCAACTAATACAGGAGGTTGCGTGAGCTCCTCCCCTTCACTTCTGGTTCTGCCGCACCAAGGGGGTATCCCTATAACTCAAGATGTCCTTGACTAGCTCAAAGATAGAAAGATCTAACTTGACAACAACAGGCAGAATACTCTCATGTATGGACCAAGATCTGTATGATAGATCACAAGGTGGGAAACGTTCTTGGACATATATGTCTGGTTAGGGATGAGAGCATGCAAGGGTTTCCTACTCCTAATCCTACAACTAACAGATGGAAGGAAGAGATGGTTTAGTTTGAATTTTGGATGCAAAGCTGGACATGGTGTATAACCTCAACACAGAGCTAGATTGGTGCCTATCCAGGGCTTGGAGTCAGTAGACATACACCTGTGAATGATCAGCATGAATAGCTAAAACTAGATTTCAGGGCGATACACATGATATCTGCCTTACAGATATCTCCCAGTAAAGAGTATTAAGCTGTCTATACTTATGGCATCCCTATTGCAGTAAGAAAGATACATGCAAAACTGGAGACAGAATCAACATAACACATGCAAACACAGCATTATTCATATAAGATTAACCATGAAATCAGTGGATTCATGCCAAATCGTACAACAGGAGATACATAAACTCACAAGTTTTGCTGCACAGAGCAACCAAAACCAGTTGTATCTTATTACAGAGCCAAAATGTCCAGTTTTCAACAACCAAAAATGAGTAACACTTCCTGCTTATAACAGCCAGGTAGTGTACCACAGCAATTAATTACATGGTTGACCAAAAATCCCACCAGATACACAGTATCAGAAAAATGGCGCTCAACGCATTACCAGATTGGCACTCAAACATGAATGCAGTAGGTAGGGGAGGAGACAGGAAGAAACCTCGAGCCCTGCGCCACTGTCCGTTGATGTACACCTTCAATCGGGTACCAGATCCGTCCATACCTCTGCAACCTTCGCCATTAATGGCGCACCAACCCGCGGCCTCGGGAAAACGTCAAACAGTCGATCGCAACCATTTCCTGCCAAAACACCTCGTCATGATATTTGAAAATATGCAGGATATCAATTATCCCACATGCACCTCGCGGCGACCTTTTCAACACTTTATATACTAGGCCACGAGCATATATGATGTCGGTGCTTTTGCTCCTGACGACACAAGTATAAGACTTCATCATCATTATCCTTCAGCAGCATGATATCCTGTCGCTTGAAATATCACCTTGACGTCAGCATCATATCGCAATATAACCTGCATGATAATCGCCTTCATCGGCACAACCTGATCCATCGGAGGAAGATCCTCCTGCTTAGCCGATACCAAATGTCTGGCCGATGAACATCCTAATGACGTCACCGTCATATCCTGCTGACGTCATCAGCATATCTGCCTACTGCACACTTCCTCATATCCGGATGACGTTATCGTCATATTCGCAACATTGGGGGATCTTCATAAGATGAGTAATGTTAGAAATATGACCCCCCGGACCTTGATGACGTCACCACCACATGTCGGCATCAGGATGATATTTGGAAGATAACCGGATATTTGGAAATCTCATCCTGATGCACAAATATCATGCTGCACTGTAGCTCCGCTATAAGATCGGGGTGATATATGAATATGACAGATATTTGAAATGATCACCCCCCACTGGATAATGCATGAAGCCGACAGGCGGATATCTCCCTGATATCAGCATCATCATGATGCTGGAACAAACATACATCCGGGTGATATTCAAATATGAAAATATCACCCCCTCCTTCAGAAATATCATGATGCAGATAGGCAGAGAAATAGATATCACCCTGACATAAGAATGACGTCAGCATCATCAAGATGATAAAACAACGAACATGAAGTGATACAACAACATCAGGATGATATTGACTAAGATCATCCTGACGTTCAAAATATGATGACCACGATGAATATCGGGTCGCACTTAGAACTTTACAGCAACATCATCAGGATGATCTTAACAAAGATCACCCGATGTTAAAATATCACCCCAGCGAAAGATCATGCAGGTAGACAATATGATGACCCTCGCAAGCAACACGGCGATAACCGGAAATATGATGATGATGATGACGACCCTCCTAAAGAAAAATAGGTCGGGTTGAACAACTTAGAAAATAACCCCTTCAGAAGATCGGGGTGACATCATCATCATATAAGGGCAGGGTGATAATTGGAAGATCACCAGATATTTGAAAAATCACCCCCTGCAAGAAAATCAGGGCACACTGTAGCTCATCAGCAGGATCGGGATGATATCCAAACATCACCCGATATTGAAACATGATGATCCTGATGAAAAACCGGTTGACAGAAAACATGATGATGTTGACCACCATCGAAGAAAATATGATGCTGCAGTTGAAAAATGCTGAGGAGGCCCAGAGACTTGGAGTATTTTTTGGATTTTTTGGGAAGGTGCCTGCATGTTTATATGCTTGAAAACTGACTGCTCATGCAGACACCAACACACCTTTTGACATCCTCCCATTTGCAAACATATGGCATTTTGATGTGTCAAGTGCTAGTTTGGTGAGAGCTTTCTAGTTTTTCATCTGATTTTGCTTACCCTTTGCTCAATCAGAGGTGTTGTTAGATATGAAATAGGTACTTTGATTTGATGCATTGTTCATAATTTAGCATACATAGGTACCATGGTGAAAATTTTCTTGCAAGCACCATACATAGAGCTAGATTCCATTATCTTCTAGGTACTCTCTATGCCATCTTACACCATTTCATTCCATCCTTATGTCTTATCATCCCTTCAACCATCTTCCTCTTTCTTGTGGTTGACTTTATCATATGTTCCAGGGGTAGTGTCTTGTATCATGCTTTGCAAAACACCTTTTGACATCCTCCCATTTGCAAACATATGGCATTTTGATGTGTCTCCTTCTAAGGCATATCCCTAAAACACTTGTAACATGCTAACATCATACTTTCAAAACATCACCCCCTTAGCAAAACTACTGCTCCTAAATGCAAAAGCAATGAACCTTATCTATAATCATCAATTCACATGCATTGAATCCCTAACCAATGTGAGATTCCCATTCCATCATCTCATCATTTGACTTCACAAGATAAATCATTCCCCACATTAGGCATTAGCATCATCCTACCCTTTTCAACACTTTGGTAAGAGGTAAAACCCCTTGTGTGTCATTTAACTATTGAATTTGATTATTGGCTTACCTTTTGACCTACAACATACCTCCTCTTTGTCACCACGATCCTTATATCATGGTGCATCTTGATTGGTATACTAGGGCATTTCTTTTGTTTGGTTTACATGTTGCGTTTATTGGTTGTCCCATTGCATATTCTATTGAGGTCATTACACGCCTTGGCGATGTACTAGGGCATCCTCTTGATTGCAGTGTGTTTGCGAGTTAGTCCTTTATGCACGGGACACATTGTCACTATGGTCTTTATACTCTGATGCATAATGTCAAGTGTTATATAAAATCTAGGTTGATCACCACATTTTAGCATGTACCTACATCCAATTTTAAAAACATTTCTCATAAAATCCATTCCATCTATCATTATTTCTATCATCCCATCTATCATGTTTGTTACCATAATTCTATCATTTTCCTCAATTATTAACATCATTTTCTAACATTTATATCATTCATCATCTACCCATTCATAATCATAAACATACTAATCCATAACCATAATGTATTGCATCTTCCATAATTATGTAATCATAAACATGCATAATCCATATACATCCATCAAATTTCCACAACATATATACATAATCATAAAATCATACATAAATCATCATCATATATCACATCCATCATAAGCATCATATTAGCATAATCATATCATAACCATCATCACATGCATCATGTCATAAATAATATTATCCATGCATCTTAAACAAAATCCTCAATCAACATCATATCATAAAATAATCTTCATAACATCATCATGTACCCATCATCATCACATAACAAAATCATCATACCATAAATAAAAATCATATCAACACCATAGTGCATCAATAAACCCATCTCATCATATAAACATTAGATCACATCATCAAAATCATCCATCTCATAAATAACATGCCAATAGTCAAAACTAGACTCCATAAAGCATCATCATATTATAAATGTATCAAAAATGTGTATATACATGAGCAATCATATATACATATAAAAAATATCAATCCACAGAACATGTCTAAGCATGCTAGCTAGGATGACCTTGTTGGTGATGGTGGCCCCTTAGGTGAACCCATTGCTACTAATCCTAACTGTGTTGCTGATCCACTAACCCATGAGGCGGTCTTCTCAACATAATATGACTCTCTTTGCTTTGCAGGCACTGCATGCTCATATAATGATCCATAGTATTCTGCCTCTCACAGTGCGAACTCTATACTCCTAGAGGCTCCACCACTACAACAAATATTCAAGTCAATTGAGAGAATAAATAAAATATTAATATCTCTCAACCAGCTACATGGGTGTCCAAATACCCATTACAAGATGTTTAGAGATCTAACATTATACATGAGGTCTGTAATTAAATATCACGCTATCCTAACATCATCAACAAATAAAGAAGGGATAGATTTGGAACCATTTGAAGATGGTGGTGAGGGATGAGGTTTCCTAACAAGATAGACATAGATCAAATGATCTCTATGGTAGTCAAAACAAGCATTCAACTTATTCAAGTAATTGATAGACCAAGTAAATTCATATTTGGGACTTGAGAGCTTGATGGACACTAGAAGGGGTTTGTTATAGAGGAGGTTATCGGTGTGAGATTCAAATATAGATTTTATGTATATACATCAATTGCATGCCAGGAACAATTTGTGAGTATATCGCATTTGTATGCGAGTATCATCCTGTGTATATCCTATGAAGAAAGGTATGTATAAGAGTCCTTTTGGGTTAAGTTCATGTTGTTCGCTGAATATACAAGCAGTGTGTATATTGCTAATGTACCTGAGTACATTTCATGTGTATATCGCATTTGTATGCGAATATACATTTCGTGTGTATCCTGCATCTGTGTATCAGGGTGAAGCATATCAGGGGAACCGATAATAGATGTTTGTGGGTGGTTGAACCAATTCAAAGGTTTAACAGGTTCAATTGGTTCATCAGGGTAAGTGGCGCCGATAGTTGAATCGATGGTTGAATCGGTTCAACGGTTCAAAGGGTTCAGTCGGTTCTTCGTAGTAAGTGTTGCTGACAGTTGAACCGATAGTTGAACCAGTGCAATGGTTCAACAGATACAACGGGTTCATTTGGTTCGTCAGTTTAACAAGGAGCATCGGGTTCAACAGTTCAATGAACTCGGAGGTTCAATCGTAAAGTCTATGCGACGGGAGTATATTGAACCGGTAGTGTATGTTGAACCGAATAATTGAAGGTTCAATGGTTCAACGAGTTCGAGAGGTTCAAATGGTTGAATCGATAGTTGCCGACAACATTAAGTCTGGGCGATAGAAGTATGTTGAACCAATAGTTGAAAGTTCAATGGTTCATGAGGTTCAATCGTTCAATGACCGTAGGTTCAGTGGTTCAGTTAGTTCAAGTGGTTCAAAGGTTCAACAACAGTAATAGTTCAGTATTCTTGAACTGTTTTCACCGCTTTGTTGCGTAGCTCTATATCAAGTGGTATCAGAACGAAGGAGTATCCTTTGGGTAGAAGAATTTGACAAGATGTCAGATGAAGAGGGGTCACAAGAGTACCTAGCAAAGATGACCAACACTGAGTTAACGGTCCTAGTGAAGAAGCAAATGGCAAAGAGCAGGGCAGCTCGGGCTCAGAATTAGACCTTGAAAGAAGAGTTAGAGAAGTTAAGGGACAGAGTAGAGAAGGGAGAAGAAGATTCTGGTAAGCGAGAAGACGGGGATGAAGAGGAGATCCCTAGGCAGGAAGAGATAGAGGTTCCTGCAGACCAGAGACCCTTACTTAACGCCCTCCAATCCATGGAGAGAAGGACTATGGATATGAAAATAGACCTGCCAATGTTTGTAGGCAAAATGGAACCTGATTCAGTGATGGAGTGGATAGACTCCTTGAATAACTTCTTTAAGACTGAGGAAATACCAGACCACCAAAGGGTGAGAATGGCCCAATCCAAAATGAAAGGGGCCGCACTAAATTGGTGGAATTTCATCCAAGATGATAGGGTGAAAGAAGGAAAGAACAGAGTTGCTACTTGGAAGAAGATGATGGCTTTAGTGAAGGAGGCCTACGTTCCATTGGATTACAACATCCAATTACATAAGAGGAAACAAAACCTGAAGCATAAGGAGTTAGATGTCAGCTCATACATAGAAGAGTTTATGAAACTATGTGTCCAGACAAAGATAAAGTAGGGTGAGGAAGAGAAGGTAGCAAGGTACCTCAATGGATTGAGGTTTAACACCAAGAAGACATAAATCTACATAACCCAGAGACAGTCCAAAAGTGCTACCAATTGGCACTCAAAGTGGAAGCAAATTTAAAGAGAAGACAAGAGCGGAACAGTAGAGGAAGAGGGAGACAACAAAGGGGAGGAACAAGTTCTTTCAGAGGCAGAGGAAATGGATTTGGATACCAAGGTGAATCAAACCAAGAGAGCAACAAAGGAGACAACAGTCAAACTCAAGGGGGAAGTTACAATCAAAGAGGAAACTTTAGGGTCAGAAGACCACCATTCAGAGGGAGATCTCAGGGCAGGGGACCTATCAGATGTTACAATTGTAATCAAGAAGGCCACATAGCCAACAGATGTCCAGGAAAGGCAACAAGTTCAATAGGAGAAAGGAGGATAAATCTGATCCAAGAATCTGATTGTCAAAGTGTGACAAGCTCAAACACTTTTCAAAGTGTGAATGCTCCTGACAGTTATGGATATCCTGAGAAACAAGAATCTTTGATGATTAGGAGAGCAATGACCACCATAAAGGTGCCTAACAAAGAACCCCCACAAAGGAAGTCTCTCTTCAGAACTACTTGCAAGGCAGGAGGCAAGGTATGTAAAGTTCTAATTGACTCCGGATCCACTAAAAATTTTGTGTCATTTGAAATGGTAGAAAAGCTTAAGCTTAGAAGACTGCCACATCCTTGCCCATACAAGGTCTCACGGCTCACCTAAGGTCAGCAAATAGTTGTGGAAGAATAGGCTTGGGTGGAATTTCAAATTGGACCATACAAGGATAGATTATTGTTTGACATTGCCAAGATGGATACTTGCCATCTCCTATTTGGAAGACCATGGCAGTATAACTTGAAAGCACACCATGATGGAGTTAGAAACACATATTCAATCACCAAGGATGGTAAGGTGATAGAGTTGCTACCATTAATGGAGAATGAGGTGGAATCAAAAGTGAAAGAAGTCAAGGCGATGATGGTAGAAGGCAAACAATTCATGAAAGAGACAGTAGAAGAAGGAGCAGTTGCATATGCTCTAATTCCATGCCTAAAGGTGAACAAGGAGCAACAGCAGGAAGTCAAGGGAGAGAAGAGGCAAAGGTTCATAGATCTGGCTGTCCAAGAGCTATTGGACAAATACAAAGGCATCATCTCTAATGGAATGCCAAGGTCCCTACCACCTATGAGGGACATCAGCCATTGCATAGATCTGATCCTAGGATCTACACTTCCAAACAAAGCAACATACAAGCTTACCCCAGAGCAGAATACAGAGGTAGCAAGGCAGATTGAGGAGTTGTTGGAGACAGGCCTAATTGGCAAGAGTTTAAGCCCATGTGTAGTACCAACTGTACTAGCACCAAAGAAGGAAGGCACTTGGAGACTTTGTACTGATTCAAGGGCTATCAACAAGATAACAATCAAGTATAGGTTCCCAATCCCTAGGATAGAAGATTTGCTTGATTGTTTGGGGGGTGCTAAATATTTCACAAAAATAGATCTAAAGAGTGGCTATCATCAGATTAGGATTAGGCGAGGAGATTAATGGAAAACTGCATTTAAGACCAATGAGGGGTTGTATGAGTGGAAGGTCATGCCTTTTGGTTTGTCCAACGTCCCTAGTACCTTTATGAGGTTGATGAATGATGTCTTAAGGGAATTCATAGGTAAATTTGTCATAGTATATCTAGATGATATCCTAATTTTCAGTAATACAAGGGAAGAGCACCTCAAACATATAGACCTGGTCCTCAAAAAGTTACATGAAGAGCAGCTAATGATCAACTTAGAGAAGTGTTTGTTCATGCAGGAAGAGATCATCTACTTGGGATTTGTCATCTCACATAACATACTGAAAATGGATCAAGAGAAGGTAAGTGCCATATTGTCTTGGCCAACTCCTAAAACCTTGAATGATGTTAGAAGTTTCCATGGGTTGGCAACCTTTTATAGGAAGTTTATAAAGGGGTTTAGTCATGTTTGTGCACCCATGCTTGACACCATAAAAGGAGGACTGAAGTGCAAATTCACTTGGACAAAGGAGGCCGATGATTCATTTGAAACATTGAAGAAGAAGGTGACATCACAGCTAGTCCTTGCATTTCCTGACTTCAACAAGATTTTCTAGGTAGAATGTGATGCAAGCCGCATGGCAATTGGAGCAGTACTCAGTCAAGAAGGTAGGCCTATTGCATTTTTCAGTGAGAAACTAAATGATGCAAAGAAGAGATACTCATCATATGATTTGGAGATGTATGCTCTAGTACAGTCACTCAAAATGTGGAGGCATTACTTGATGCCCAAAGAATTCATAGTGTTCACAGATAATCAGGCCCTTAGTTTCATAAACAACCAAGAGAATCTGAACCATAGGCATATGAAGTGGGTGGAGACTTTGCAAGCTTTCACCTTCACACTCAAACACAAGAAAGGGGTCAAGAACAAGGTAGCAGATGCTTTGAGCAGGAGGGTTCTAACCATCAATCAGATCCAATTGGAGAGTGTCGGCATTGATTCTTTGAAGACCATGTATGATGCTAATGAAGACTTTGGAGAAATCTATAAGGTATGTATTTCCTTTGGTGACAAATATCATGTTGAGTTCTCTGAATTTCTAATCCAAGATGGATTACTTTTCAAGGGTGGACAGTTGTGTATTCCATGGTGTTCTATGAGACTGAATATCATTAGGGAGAAACATTGTGGGGCCATGGCAGGACATTTTGGTCTAGATAAGACTCTTGATCTTGTGAAGAGGCATTACTATTGGCCCAAGCTGTAGTCAGATGTTAGGAGATTTGTGGAGGCATGTGTGATATGCCAGAAAGCAAAAGGGAGATCCACTAATGCAGGTTTGTATCAGCCACTACCCATTCCTTCTAGGTCGTGGGAGAGCATAAGCATGGACTTTGTATTAGGTTTTCCTAGGACAAGGAAGGGATATGATAGTGTTTTTGTTGTAGTAGACAGATTTAGTAAAATGGCACACTTCTTGCCATGCAAAAACACCTGTGATGCTTCATATGTTGTAGATCTATTTTTCAAAGAGATAGTGAGGATACATGGTTTGCCATTGAGCATAGTGTCAGATAGAGATGTGAAATTTGTTGGCCACTTTTGGAGGACTCTTTGGAAGAATCTTGGAACCAATTTATCCTTCTCATCAGCCTACCATCCTCAAATAGATGGTCAGACTGAAGTGGTTAACTGTTCATTGGGAAATCTACTAAGGTGTTTGACAAGGCAACATGGAGAGAAGTGGGATAACATCCTACCACAAGCTGAATTTTCCTATAATGACACCATTAATAGGAGTACAGAGAAGTCACCTTTTCAAGTGGTATATGGTATTCATCCAAGGGGTATTTTGGAGTTGAGAGTTCTACCTACAAGAGAGTCCATTAGTGCAGATGGAGAAGCCTTTGCATCAGCCATCAAGGAGGTGCATGATCAAATCAAGAACCAACTCCAACAAACTACATTGAAGTACAAAACACATGCTGACAAGAAGAAGAGGGATGTACAATTTGATGTGGGAGATTTGGTGTGGGTTAATCTGAAGAAGGAGAGGCTCCCAAAAGGTAAATATACCAAGCTCATGCAAAGGAAGATTGGACCATGTCAGATTTTGAAGAAGTGTGGGCAGAATGCTTATGAGATCCAACTTCCTCCTGACCTTGGATTATCACCCATTTTCAATGTATGTGATTTAACTCCATACAAGCAGAATGCAGATGTAGAACAAGAATCATTGCACGGTGCAGCAAATTATGATATTCCTAAACATGATCCACCAACAAGGAACAAAGAGTACATGGAGTACTTGGTGGCTTGGCACGGGAAACCTGATTCAGAGGCAGTTTGGATGACTGAAGATCAGATCACAAACCATGGTGCAGAGCTTCAAACTCTGATCTCAAGTGGGCTTGAGATCTCTTCTCCCGAGGAGTATCGTGCAGGAGCACCCCTTCAACAAGATAAATATACATCTGAGGGAGAAGAATAAGGTTTTAATATGTTTTATATATTTCATGTTGTCATGTAGTATTTGTGTTGACATTTCATGTTTGTAATAAAGACCCCCCCATGAGAACCGACCCCACCATATGAACCGAGGTCACAAATTCGGCATCCTGTTAAGCCAATTTGGACATCTTAGACATTTGGGGTATGTGGATGATTAAATCAAATGTGTCATGTTGTTAGGTGTTGTGTTGTCTTAAGCCAAACATGTGTCGTGTGATTAGTTAGGGTTTTGGCTTATAATCTTGGTTAAGCCAAATCAGAACAGGGGAGTTGGTAATCAAAAAATAGGCAGAGGTGGTTGAGGAACAGTCGGCCTTCCACCTTCTGGAATTATCAAATGTATGAATCTTTGTAATCGGCCTGTGTTCCTTGAGACACAGAGAGACGAAGTTGGAATGAAGAAATAGAAATTCTGTCAGTTGTGTTTTACAAATTCTGGATTTTGTGTAAATTCTCTGTGTATCGAATTGTTCTGTGTATATTATCTGTATAGAATTGTTTTGTATTTAATTTAGTTTTCTGTTGTCGAGATGCACGATTAAAACCATTCCACTGGTGGATTTCTGTGAAATTAGTGGAATGGACTTTGTACAATAGTTTTCTGTTTTGTTTTCCTTTTGTTCGTGGTCATGGCAGAAGAGATATTGCAAGATTTGTTACAGAGGAGGTTATTGGCGTGAGATTCACATATACAATTTATGTATATACGTTAATTGCATGTCGGGAACAGTTTGTGAGTATATCGCATTTGTATGCGAGTATCATCCTATGTATATCCTGTGAAGAAAGGTATGTATAAGAGTCCTTTTGGGTTAAGTTCATGTTGTTCGCTGAATATACAAGCAGTGTGTATATCGCTAATGTACCTGAGTATATTTCATGTGTATATCGCATTTGTATGTGAATATACATTTCATGTGTATCCTGCATCTGTGTATCAGGGTGAAGCATATCGGGGGAACCGATAATAGATGTTTGCGGGTGGTTGAACCAATTCAAAGGTTCAACAGGTTCAATTGGTTCATCGGGGTAAGTGGTGCCGATAGTTGAACCTGTTCAACGGTTCAAACGGTTCAGCTGGTTCATCGTAGTAAGTGTTGCTGACAGTTGAACCGACGGTTGAACCGGTTCAACGGTTCAATGGATACATTGGGTTCATTTGGTTCATCGGTTCAACAAGGAGCATCAGGTTCAATGGTTCAATGAACTCAGAGGTTCAATCGGTAAAGTCTATGCGACGGGAGTATATTGAACCGGTAGTGTATGTTGAACCAAATAATTGAAGGTTCAACGGTTCAACGAGTTCATTAGGTTTGAGAGGTACAAACGGTTCAACCGATAGTTGCCAACAACATTAAGTCTGGGCGATAGAAGTATGTTGAACCAATAGTTGAAGGTTCAATGGTTCAGTGATCGTAGGTTCAGCGGTTCAGTTAGTTCAAGTGGTTCAAAGGTTCAACCACACTAATAGTTCAGTATTCTTGAACTGTTTTCACTGCTCCGCTGCGTAGCTCTGCATCAGGGGTTGGGTGAGGTCCATTCCCATGCAAGCCCTTGAATGAAAGAATATGTTGGAGAACTTGTTAGTGTTATTCTTGCAGCAAATAACACAACCAAGTTTCTCTACAATATCTCACAAGAAGGTTCAAAAAGAAAAATTCATAAAGGGAAGTCCAATCCATACTAGTTATTTGGATTTGGAGGACCCTTCTTGATAAAAATCAAAATCCCAAGCTTGTAAATAACAAGCTTTCCCACATATAGCCCATGACTCATATTGTAGGATATCTGAATGTGATATGGAGAGAAAAACATGCATGAATTGTAACATTAAACCTACCCTCTAATTGAGTCAATTTGCCAACCCTTTCATTTCTAGTTTACCCTAGCCCACTTGCAAAAGTCTTGTTCAAATGGGACATTTTCAAGAGAAATATTATAATAGAACGAGCTTTACAATCAGAAATCTAATTTATAATGTCACTAAGAAGTTCAAAAGTAATACCCCTATATCCTCAAGTGCTACTCAGATTAGTGTGTCTATTGATGACCTCCCCTATAACCTCAAATAGATGGATGTTGCATTTGTTGGGTCCATTGGTCTTGGTAGTTGTTGCAACAATATCCTTGAAAGAATTAAGACTAAGGTCATTTAGGGTTCAGGTAGGATTACTAGAAGAGGAAATGAATAGTGATCAGAGTAGTATAATAGGGTTGGAAAAGTAAGACACTAAGGATTTGCAGTTTAAAGAACACATGATAAAGTGATTAACAAGTGCCTTGTATAGTGCATCATGGCAATCATCCAAGGGTGGTAAGTTGGTTAGGGTTTCATCTAGAGATTATATTTTTTCAATCCAACCTTATTATAGATTTTTCATCCTTGCAATGTATCTTGGATTTAGTTTGGGATGATGTCCATAGGAATCAAAAGGCCCAAAGACAACATGGGCTTTGGATTAGACTATAGTGACTACAAGAGGTACTCAGAGATCGTAGGTAAATGCAAAAGGGTTGTTACAGAGCTCATGAAAAAGGCACTTTTCAGTCTTGTAGCAATTTTTTATCACAATGTGGAAAGATTAATGTTCAAGTGGTACTATTTTTAAGTGTGACAAGTATCAATAACATTATCTATGGATATCAATTTTGTACTATTATTCTATTATTATTGAAAACAATGTTAAGTAATTAACCATGTTTCTTTTTTCATTTTTCCCATTGACCTTTTAGTTAACCATTCAATTTCTCAATCTTTACAATTATTATAATTTTATTTGTTTTATCTTGAGAATTATATAAGATATATATTTATTAAAGATATAGAATTATATATTTCAATGAAACAGTTAATTCCAACGTAGACTAAGGTAGTTCGAACGAGAAGAGAAAAGGGATAACATGCAACTGAACAGACTAATAAGCCGAAAAAAACTGCCCTAAAAAAATTGGCCAATATAAACTTATATTTAGTGATGTTGAAAATTGATTGAGCTGTAACATAAGATAATGAGAACTCCTTAAAAGATGCAAATTCCCAAACGTGGAAGGTGCATATTCAATCCAAAGAGCTTGGAATCCATTCCATAGAGCTCGGAATGCATATACTGCGGTACCTAGGTTCTAATAACAAAACATGTAACCATAAAAACTAACACCTGGAACTGCTGAAGGCATTACATTGGGACAGAAACGCGTTCAAGATTGGAGGAATGGGTAATCTGTGTACCCAACGACAGGATCGGAAGTATAAAATGTTTCTCTGTTGTATTTATTGAGGGGCGCATTCAACTCAAATCTTTTTGGCAAATCTGGATTTGCCAAAAACAGTCGCCCATAAACCACTAAATCCGCCTTGCCACTGGAAATAGCTTCGTTCCCATCATCCCGATTATAACCCCCTGCAGCCAAAAAGGTCCTCTTGAATGCTTTCCTCATGGGGATAAGGCTCTTTTCCGTCGCTATCGTTGTCTGCGAATTAACAACCCTGGGCTCTACAAAATGTGCATACAAAATGTTATATTTATTCAGAGACTCCGCCATATAAAGCCCCAGCGCCTCTGGATTTGAGTCATAGGCTTCTGAATGAGCAGAAAAGGGAGAAAGCCGAATTCCCACATGCTCTGCTCCGATTTCATCCACCACGGCTTCCACAACTTCAAGAGCAAATCTGCAACGATTCTCCAATGTTCCGCCATAACGATCGGTTCGATCGTTTACGCTGTCTTTCATGAATTGATCGAGAAGGTACCCATGAGCCCCGTGGAGTTCAACACCGTCGAACCCTGTTCAAAAACCTACTAATTATAGCCAACAAAAAACATTCTCTTCTCCAAATTAAGATAGCCACAAATAAGAATAAAAACATACCTGCATCTATAGCATTTCTGGCAGCATTTCGAAAATCTGCAACAATTTTGGGAATTTCCTCTGTTTTCAAAGGCCGAGGAGGAGAGAAGTCTGCCACATCCTTTCGATTCGGTAAACCAATCTTTCCAGATATTGGTTTGCTTGTAGATGAAACTGGAGATTGGCCATCAGGCTGATAATCTGCATTGCAATGCACCCAATACATGTACCTTTCACTATTTGTTTTGCAAGACAACCAACCAAAGGGGTACAAACAGTGGAAAGCGTAAATACTGACCGACATGAGAGACTCTTCCACAATGCCATATTTGACAAAAGAAAATGCCCCCCTTGTCGTGCACAGCCTTGACAATGGGCTTCCAGGCTTCAACCTGCTCCTGTGTCCATATTCCAGGCGTATCTGCATACCTACCATGTGAAAAGAATTTCTTATCAGTAAAAAGTTTGGAAATGTGGAATAAGGAGAAATTAAATTAAGGTAACTGGAGTCCTGACCCACCCTTGAGCAGTATCAGAAACGCCGGTTGCCTCTGCGATCAACAAGCCCCCGCGAGTTGTTCTCTGAGAGTAGTAGAGAATTGCATGCGGTTGAGGAATGTTATTGTAGGACCTTTGCCTGGTCAGAGGAGCTAAAACTACTCTGCAAAAATAAAAAGAATTGAAAAAAGTTTTGTCAAAGAGAAAAGTCAATTTCCTTGTTGCTTCGTAAGTAGGTAAAACTGCGTGGTGAGAGAAACTTACCTGTGAGCCAAATTGAAAGGACCCATTTGGTAGGGCGTTAAAAGCGGAGCTGAGATCTGCTTGGTTTGTTGTGTCCATTGGAGTTGGTTAAGCGTTTGAGACATGGTGGCTGTAGAAGCGAAAGCTAAAATGTTGGGAATGAAAAGTATACCAAATTGTGTGTTGAGGCATTGAAATTATGTCATATTTATAAGGCCTGGGTGTGGTGTGGGATCTTCAGTCAAAGAAATGCGAACGTCAGTCCCTACGTCTGCACAAAAGTGAAGTTTAGTATTGTTGTGTCCCTACGTCTGCACAAACGTCACTCCCTACGTCTGCACTCCAAAACTTTATCAAGTCTCCAAATTGTGAAGTCTCACAAGTTAAAAGGTCCATGGTCAAGGGACAACTATAAACGAAAGCATTGGCATGTGTGCGCCACAGATTATGGAGACATGCTACCGTCCACATTTATACACACGTGAAAAGATTGGTATATATTTAAAAGTATAAGTGACAAAAACAAATTATGTGAAAAATAGCATGCATTCAAATAACTCGTTGAATGAAGTCGCTGCTTCCTTGAAGATTCGATTGATTTGTTGATACAAAAGATTATTCCAGAAGATCATCTTAATTTCCCTTCCTTGATTCGATTTTGAGAAAGTTGCTAAGAATACTCTGGCACGTCCACTTGAGGCATTACGATGGCCAGTGATCATGATGAAGGAAATGTACAAAAAGTGTTGTTGTATGACACGAGATGCCAACGTATTGCGTAGACGTCTGCGTGTCATGCCCTCATCTAAGGGAAACAAGCCCAAAATTGTCAGGTAGTTCATGATGACAATTACAACCATCCAAAACAATTTTCACATATATCATGATTCAGGGGAGATCATTGCAAGTCATCCTATACGAAGGAACTTAGAGAGGGGACACAAGACATAATATAAAATTGTAGGGTATGTAAATTATGAAATTACATTTTGCTTCCACTTTAGTAGGATAAAGGTGCTAAAAACTAAGCATGCTAAATGAAATAATGAAATGCATGAAATAAATTGGCATATGTTTGTAAAAAGGATAATGTGAGATTGTAAAGGTTCTTCAAGTGGAAGCCCAGATGCCCCCAGTTTGGAACCTAGAAAACCACGACGTTAGAGCCATAGGTCCTACAAAACCATGGTGTCAGAAAATATATAATCCTGCAAGACAATAAGAGAGAGGATCATATCTAATATAAGCATGTTGACCAATCACATGATCTGAGACATAATGAGAGATAGTATGATACATATCTACAAAAAAGAAAAAAGAAAAATAAAAATAAAAGACGTCTCAAGGGATAGAAAAGAGTAAAAAAAAACATTGTAGGGAGCGGTAAAAAGGGTGTTGCAATGAGCAAGAGACGTTGCAGTGAGTACTAAAAAGTCGATGCAATGAGCAAGAGATGCTGCAGGGAGCAGTAAAAAGATGTTGCAGGGAGTAGTAAAAAGATGAACTGCAATGAGCAAGAGACGTATTAGGGAGCAGTAAAAAGATGCGGCAATGAGGAGTGTCACTAGATATGAAGGATGTCACCCACATGAAGACAACTGGGGAATCTACATGCTCGAGGTCAGTATTAGTATAAGGAGATGAACATCATGAGGGAACAAGGATGGAATTGTCACCATTTCCCCAAGCATGTAGAACAATAGAGACATAGGAAGAATGGCACATGAAGACAAAAACAAAAATTAAAAATTTCAAGTCAACATGGAAGGGACCTAAATGTCTCAACACTTTTCATCGTCCCCAAAATGTCAAATAAAAACAATGATACGATAGATAAAAGAAATGAGGTACAAATAGAGGAATGTCACAACATTTCATTCCCCCTATATCCATGTACCTACAGGGTAGCATGGGTCCTCTAAGAGAAACTGACAACATATATCAAGCAAATGTACGAGAGTAATAGAACAATTAGGCAAACAACAATCAATCACATGCACATAAAACACATTAGAAATACAAAGGTTCATGTCGGGTTCACCAGAAAATGTAGAATGGGGAAAAAAATCTACTTAATTCCTATTCCACACTTATCAATTTGAATCCTACAAATGTAAACTGATAAAAATGAATTTTAAAAAATAGAGTGTAGATAGTGGAATGAAACATGAAATGGAGCCTAGTACTAAAATCTGGAGATCTCTATCAGGGATGACAACATGTTGTGTGGATGTTTGCACTAAGCGTTGTCATTTATAGGCACCATATGGATGACAGAGTTTGGAAAGAATATTTTGTGTCAGCCCAGTGAGCTTCTCCTCTATCTGTGGGATTTCTCAATTAATCGGCACAACACAGAAAAGACAAAAGCTAGCGTAATCCAAGAGTAATTTGAATAAATCAAATAAACTGTAGCTAGTAAATTCAACAAATCAATGAAATAAGATACTAGAAAACCTCCATGTGAGTAATCTCGTCTAAGTGGACTATAGTAATAAGCTGAGAAGAAATGTTGGGATTGCAAAGGAGCTTGTTGAGAGTGGTCAAACCCCTTCTTTGGTATTTCTACCTCCACAAGCAGCCAAATGGTAAGGAATGATTGAAATGTGTGTGTGCACCTAAATGCAGTGAAAAATGAGTTTCCTAAGAGTGCCTCTCTGGTCTACAGAGAGGATTTCAAGCTTAGATTGTGCAGATAACAAGGTGGATAAACAAGAATTAGGATTGGAATAAAAGGGGAAAGAGGGATTTTGCAGTGATTGTACAGTCAAGGGAATGCTTATTGGAGAAACGAAGTTTCTCCACAGGTTCACTTCTAGTGATTTTAGAGAAGTGGATTCAAGAATGCAAAGCTTTTAGAAAACTTGATTTCTTCAATGCATAAAATAAATATTTTAGAGAGCATACACGTATAACCTACTAAAATAATTTTGCAAGTGATTGTGATACTTTAGAGATGAAGGCAAGCATCTTAGAGGAATCTTCAGGAGAAACTCTTAGCTTCAAGTTTCTTGAACAATATGTTCTCTCCTTGTGTTGGAACCTGCAAAATGGGATATGAAAATGAGAATATGCAATAGTAATGCAAGGATTCTCTAGATCAATATAGAAACTATGCTCTCAATAGTGTAAGATTTCACATATGCTACCAACTATGAAGAATTCTAAGAACACTGTATTTTTCTAAGTCTAACATGCTTTGTGCTACTCTCTTTAGAAGATTAGATTGATTCGTTGATACAAAAGATTGTTCCAAAAGATCTTCTTAATTTCCCTTCCTTGATTCGATTTTGGGAAAGTTGCTAAGAATAGCCTGGTGCGTTTGCGTGAGGTGTTATGATGGACAGTGATCATGATGATGGCGGCTGCATGGAAAGGAAACATACAAAAAGTGGTGTTATATGGCATGGGACACCAATGGATCGCACAAATTTCAGCGCCTCACACCCCGTCCAAGGGAAATAGCCCCAAAATTGTCATGGAATTTCAGGATGACAATTACAACCATCCAAAACATTTTTTAGAGATATCATGATTCAGGGGAGATCGTTGCAAGTTAAGCTATATGAAGGAACCTATAGAAGGTACATAAGACATAACATGAAATTACAGGGTATGCAATTTATGACGTTACAAAATCCAAGAAGAAACTAATGTGTGAGAACAAGACATGGGTAAAGAAACAACTAAAATAAAAGGCTAACTTTTATAATTTTCTAATTTCTATATAGTTTTTAATTAACAAATTCATGGGATGTTTTAATTTTTCCCACCAAAACTTGAGTATTTCAAATTTGTCGTTATTTCCTAACCACATTACAAAAACAACATGTCTAATTAGACTATGCAAATGGTCATAGTGACAACCAAAAGGATCAAAATATGTTAAGATAGATAGTGGTGATATCTACAATTAGGCATATCAAATAACCTATGATTGATAGTGATAATACTATAGCTAAGAAGATCAAATGATCTAAGTTTGACAAAGAAAACAAATACACGACTATGAGCCAAGGACTACATGGTCCTCTCATGGCCTAGATATGCCTCAACTAGAGCTATAACCTACTTATCACATAAAGTAACGTCCTTCGAGCCCTATGGCCAAGGACAACATGAAACTTATGGTTCAATCGACTCCCCAAAACATAAACTAGGTTGTAGTCTTAACCAGAGATAATCAATATAAACTAGCTCATGGCTGATCTCACAATAGTGTGTTGCACTTGTGGGACATCTTGATTTTTTGTTGAAATAACATATTTTTTAGAAAAAAATAATGATTTAAGCTTGGAGGGGTTCCATCTAAGGGGGTTTGATTGAATTTCTCTACAAAGGAATCATCATAGGATTTCTTTCTATTTCTACATTCTTTCTTCACATGTCCTCTTTCTGTAGTTTCAACACTTTACTATTCCTAGGGTTTTTGGATTGTCCTTTTACTTGGACCTATCTTTCAGTTTTTTTGATCCTCTTTTGACCCACCTTTGTCGTTGGGCCTTCCCAAAAGATGCAAAGCTTCCTTTGAGCCTTCATCCATAGATTTTCTCCTCTTTTCGTCAAAAACCAAGGTAGTAATAAGGGAGGCCATATTTAGATTTGTAGCACTACCACTAATAGCAATAACTAATTTCTCCCAAGATTTAGACTAAGAACAAAGCAACAAGATACCTTATCTTCTTCATCAAGCTTAACATCTAAAGCTAGCTGATTCAAAATCAAGTTAAAGGCATTTAAATGTTCTACAATAGAATCATCTTCCTTCTTTTTTAAAGAATAGAAACATCTTTTGAGATATAATTTATTTGTTAGAATTTTGGTTTGGTAAATATCACCTATCATACTTCATACTGGACAGGCAATAGTCTCCTATGAGATAATCAAGAGGACTAAATTTGCAAGACACAACCAAATGGTTCCTCATGCTTTCTTGTCCAAACTTTTTAAATATTCATTAGACATTCCTTCAAACTTCCCTTCCTTTACCACAACTTTCCACTAATTCCTCTCTTTCAATATAGCCTCCATCTTTAGCCTCCACAACTTGTACCCAATGCCATTAAAGTTGTCAATTTTTGAATGAGAGGTAGAGGCCATGGTTTCGATCACTTATAAGTTTACAAAACCACTCAAGTCAAAAGATCCCACTATAACTAAAAACCTCTCAACACTTCAAGAAATGCATTCCCTTCTCAATAGAACCAAAGCTCTGATACCGCATGTTGTAAAATAAGGTAAACTACTATAAATGAAAATTTGTTAACTAGGTATGCAAATGTGAAAGTTTGATTATAGCATTATAAATAACTTAGGTATGTGGTAGTGTAAATTAGTAAATGAGAATTTAGCAAACCATACAGTTCAAATACAAGATTCCAAATGTTTGTGGTTAAACCCTTTAGGAAAAATCTTCACCACCAAAGAGAGCATCAGTAATGTATTAATCTAAACAATGTGTTACATCAATACAACTTTCTCCTCAATTTGATAGTATTTTGGTAGTACATGTGTACCTATAAAATAATCCATGAAACCTCTATCTCATGCCTCTAATATATAGAGAGAATGTGAGAGCAAAACCACAAGTAGTTTCCCAAAACTTGACATACTACCAAAATCACGGGATCATGCAAAAACCCATGGCCCCACTCAAGGAGAGCATCTTCTAAGAATAGAAAATATCAATAATGAACAACATCTTTGATTTTAACTCCCTATTGCCACACCTCCCAAAGGATAGGATTCCATAATGGAGTAGACAACTCACATGAGACCCACCTAATAAATGCAATACGCTCCACTTTCTCACCTAGAGCCCATGAAAAGGAACATGCCATAAATAATCTCAAATCAATTTGTAACCACTATTTTCATGTTCCACCTTCCCTCTTAATGCCACTATAATAAGTATTCAAGTCAATTGATGAGTAAACAAAATATTAATATCTCTCAACCACCTGCATGGGTGTCCAAGTACCCATTCCAAGACTTTTAGAGATCTAACATTATACATGAGGGTTGTAATTAAATATCACACTATTCTAACATCATCAACGAATAAAAAGGGTTAGATTTGAAACCATTAGAAGAGGGTGGTGAGGGATGTGGTTTCATAATAAGATAGACATAGATCAAATGATCTCTATGGTAGTGAAAACAAGCATTCAACTTCTTCAAGTAATTGATAGACTGAGTAAATTTATATTTAGGACTTGGGAGCTTGATGTAATCTAGAAGGGGTTGGGTGAGGTCCATTTCCATGTGAGCACTTTAGTGAAAGAATAGATTGGAGAACTTTTTAGTGTTATTCTCATAACAAATAACACAACCCAGTTTCCATACAATATCTCACAAGAAGGTTCAAAAAACAAGATTCATAAAGGGAAGTCCAATCCATACTAGTTATTTGGATTTGGAGGACCCTTCTTGATAAAAATCAAAATTTCAAGCTTGCAAATAATAGGCTTTCCCACATATAGCCCATGACTCATATTGTAGAATATCTTGAATGTTATATGGAGATAAAAACATGCATGAATTGTAAAATTAAACCTACTCTCTAATTGAGTCAATTTGCCAACCCTTTCATTTCTAGTTCACCCTAGCCCATTTGCAAAAGTCTTTTTCAAATGGAACTCTTTCAAGAAAAATATTGTAATAGAATAAGCTTTACAATTAGAGATCACATTTATAATGTCACTAAGAAGTTCAAAAACAATAGCCATTATCCTAAAGTGCTACTGAAATTAGTGTCTATTGATGACCTCCCCTATAACCTCAAATAGATGGATGTTGCATTTGTTGGGTCCATTGGTCTTGGTAGTTGTTGCAACAATATACTTGAAATAATTAAGACTAAGGTCTTGTAGGGTTTAATTAGGATTACTAGAAGAGGAAATGAATAGTGATGAGGGAAGTAGATTAGGGTTGGAAAAGTAAGACACTAAGGATTTGCAATTTAAAGCACACATGATAATGTGATTAAAGAGTGCCTTGTATAGTGCATCATGGCAATCATCCAAGGATGGTTAGGTGATTAGGGTTTCATCAAGAGATTATATTTTTCAATCCAACCTTATCATAGGTTTTTCTTCCTTGCAAAGTGTCTTGGATTTAGTTTGGGATGACCTCCATATGAATCAAAAGGCCCAAAGACAACATGGGCTTTGGGTTAGACTATAGTGACTACAAGAGGTACTTAGAGATTGTAGGTAAATGTAAAAGGGTTGTTATAGCGCTCATGAAAAGGGCACTTTTCAATCTTGTAGTAATTTTTTATCACAATGTGGAAAGATTAATGTTCAAGTGGTACTATTCTTAAGTGTGACAAGTATCAATAACATTATCTATGAATATCAATTTTGTACTGTTATTCCATTATTGAAAACTATGTTAGGTAAGTGACCATGTTTCTTTTTTCATTTTTTCCATTAACCCTTTAGTTGGTCATTCAATTTCTTGATCTTTTTATTATAATTTAATTTGTTTTA
The DNA here is from genome assembly GCA_027924645.1 of Cunninghamia lanceolata. Classification (NCBI taxonomy): domain Eukaryota; kingdom Viridiplantae; phylum Streptophyta; class Pinopsida; order Cupressales; family Cupressaceae; genus Cunninghamia; species Cunninghamia lanceolata. The sequence continues at coordinate 33,336,822 of BSBN01000924.1, read as the reverse complement.
TTTAGAAAATTATATAAGATATTATTAAAGATATAGAATTATTTATATATTTCAATGAAACACCTAATTCCAACATAAACTAAGGTAGTTCAAATGAGAAGAGAAGTGGGATAACATGCAAATGAATAGACAAAGGAAAAAAATGCCCTAAAAAAACAAGGCCGCGTTGCAACGTAGTTCCTGCCAAACGCTGGCAAGGCGGTCTTGTCCTTTGCAGTAGTTCATTTAGGGTCTTCTTTGAAGTTGGTTAGTTTTCGCAAATATAAAGCTCAGCACCTTGCCACAAGGATAAGTATCCATTAGGCCAACTCAAGATGTACATAGACCAAAAGATAATTCTAGACTAGTACCTAGAAATCACAGAGAAAGATAATACATAAATAGGCATGCAACATTTCCAGCAATAAGGTGTCCATGTGAGAGCAGACTTCCACTGATCATACCATCCCTGTAACTCAATGTAACTCAATACATCACTCAGGCTACAGTACATTAAGGCTTGCAGAATGTAAAATATATATGCATTAATCAAATTTGTGTTTACAATCATGGATGCAATAAATAACCCTATACACTATAATCATAGATATAGTTGTAAACATGATGTGGATAACAATCTAAAAAGCATATTACATAATTCATGTATCAGGCCTTTTGGCAAATAATTCATTGCCAATCTCCTCTACCAGAGTGAATGACCCTACAGTTAATAGTCTTTAGACCAAGTCACCACCCAAATTTAGGCCACATATCCAAATCACAACAATTATAATTTAAACTTGTACCAATGTTGCCAATTGCTACCTGAACAAAGAAAATCTCTGCGTAAGAGACTGCTGTGAGAACAAATGAGAATTTGAATCTCAAATAATAAGATTGCAGACCAAAATCCCCATCTATATCCATCCTTATTACAACAATTCAAGCAAGCCAAACACCTAAAATGCTAGTTGCCATCTGTATTTTAGATTAAAGAAGAGGTCAGGCAGAAGTCCTAAATTTGTCCATTCCCTTCACTAAATGTCCAAAATGCATTAGCATTCCATGCTGATACAACAGAAGAGGGGATTGTTCCCCTTATATCCTCATGTCTCATGTCTGTGTTCTATGCACAATAAATGCCAAAGGGTGTAAGTTGTTCCAACAGAAATGGAGTGTCACTCTTCCTCGACCAAAAGACTAAAAAATGACATAGAAGTTTCTCAGAAATGCCCATTAAAAATAAAAGACAAAAAATTAGAGACTTTAGGATTAAGTCCAGATAAGGGCCTAAATTTGACGGTCGACCCTACCTGTCAAACAAATTTTTCATGACGGTTATCTACTCAAACTTGCCTTTTGAATATTAAGACATTTTTATTATAAAAAAATTATATATAAACTAAATATATATATAGAATAACTCTATAGAAATTTTGACGTTCTATCTAAAATCTACCCTTTCATGTGATACAATCTTTTAAAAATTTTAATTGTATTTTACGGCAAAAATAGCCAAATACGGCCATACGGCCATCAAATTTAAGCACTGATCCAGATACTGGAAAGATAGAAACACTTCTTGTATATCTGAGAAATCTTAGGCACCTTTCTTAAATTGAAACTAGTCCCTGGCCATATTTTCTGCGTGCACATTGCCTTTACATGTAGGACCCCTGTCAATAATACCCCACACCACAACAAATTTGAGGTTATGGAATGTAGGAAAAATCAGAATGTCTTCAGAGTTTTTGCAGGTTACGTGTCAGAAAATTTAGCCTTATTGTAGCTCGTAACTCCCACCTTTTCTCTGACGGTTGTTCTTAAATATCATCCACTTCAACAGTCGAAGGTCAATTTTGGCCAATAAAAATAGGACAAATATTTACCACTTTTTGTTGTGAATGAGGTGTAAAGTTGCTATTGGTTGTTTGACCATTGAAATGGATGATATTTATGTAGAGTGTTCTTTAACAGCTTGCAAACAACAAATTTGGGCCCAATGAAACTGTCAAAAATAACTTTGCTAATTTTTGGCCCTAAAAAACGTATAGTTTTCTTGCACAAACATTAGCATAAAAATATTTTTTGAAAAATCGAAAGTCTAATTGGCTGCAATTAATCACTTGTTAAAATCTACCCTCCGCTATAGTTCCATGGCAAGAACTAATAATGTTGAAAATTGATTGAGCTCCTTAAAGTTTCATAAGATAAGTAGCATGCAATTTTAATGAGAACTTGTTAAAGTTTCAAATTTCCAAACGTGGAAGGTGCATACTCAATCCAAAGAGCTTGGAATGCATTCCATAGGGCTGGAAGTGCATATGGCTTAGTTTTTATGGCTCACACCTGCTCAAATGCAAACGTCACTCCCTACGTCTTCACAACCGTGAAGTTTTAAAGCCACATTGTTGTATTTTGGATTTAGTCGTTTCAGGTACTTTTCACTGTCGGCAATTTTGAGTTCGATAGTCTCAAATTTGTGGAGCCCCACAACTATAAAGGAAACGGACATGCTGCTGTCCACATTTATATACACGTGAACAGGTCGGTATATTAAAATTAAAAGTTACAAAAGAAATTATGTGAAGAATGGCATACATTCAAACAATTCGTGAATAAAGTAGCTGCTTCCTAATGATTGATTTAGAGGAAGGATTTGTTTTTATTTTAATAGGTGAGTGTATTTGTTATATTACGATGAGGGGACTAATGTTTTTATGTGGATGAAATGTTAATACGTATGTGTTGGAAACCACATATCTCAATATAATATAAAATTATATATAAACCAAATATATATTATTATAATTCTATATAAATTTTCATAGTGTATTCAAAATCTCTCCTTTCATGTGATACAGTCTTTTTAAAATTTTAATTGTATTTTATAGCAAAAATGCCTAAATACGGCCATACGATCATCAAATTTAGGCCCTGGTTGGAAGTTGTTCCCAAGTAGAAAATTGCATATTTCCATTGTGTTTTGCAATGGCTAGATTTTTTAATGGCTTTTATTGTTTTTTCTTGATTAGTTTGTGTTACTTTTGCAAGGGATTTTTGTTTTTTTCCAATTACAAAAATGGGCCAAAATACTCTGGCAATAAAAAATGAGTAGAAGAATTTTTTTAGAGGGTTTCTAATGTTTGGAGGGTTGTAAACATGTCTTCGCCATGAGTTTTAGGTTCTATTTCAAGGGCTTGTTGGTGGACAATTGTGGACATAGGTGGCTATTGCATGGGGTTTGTGCACAACATGTGTCACAACTTGGTGCAATGTGGAACTCCTGAGATCTAGTCGCTTCAAAATACATAAACAATAGCATGAAAGCAATGCAATCTACCTAGTTGGATTTTCATGCAAGTGGGATGGATTTGGTGTAGGCTCTTCTTGTTATTTTTAAAGGCCCCTGAGGTAAACACCTCCTTTTTCTATGATATGTGTCCATGGTGTGGTTTTTTTATAGCAAGGTTAAAAAACATGCATATATTGTTCTTCTTTTTTGTTGTGTTGTGGTTATTAAAGGTTTTTTTGTGTCAATTATGTGTAAATCCCATACAACGTTGTACATATTCTATTTTGTAGCTTGGGTATACTCTCTACTTTATTTTGCATGACAAATTTATGGAATGGGTCTTCCACATTGTTTTGGTGAATGTGAAATTGCGTATGCATTTTTCCTTTTTAAGTATACCCATTTCAAATTTCGCAAGACTCACATAGTTTGTTTCAGTAAAGGGGATTGCCCATTGAGTTTGAATTATTATCCTATTAGTTTTCTTAGTAAACTTGATATGGGGATCCTGAAATTCTTCTTTTTCTTGGGTTTTATGGTAGAGAATCAGGAGGGTGATCAAACTCTAAGTGGTTGAAGTGCGCTAAATTTCGGTTTGTATCTGGCTATGTCTATTGATGTTGAATTGTATTTTTATAAATCTAGTGTTGCACCTTGTTTTCTTGCATTTAGTGGCAACCTTGCTAGTTTTGGTTTTTGAAAGTTCAATGCTTATTGAAGAGAGCTTATTGGAATTTCTGTACAAAACATATAGGCTCAACTAAGCAATTACAAAAAGGCTCCTTGTTCCATTTGGTATCTACAAAATGAAGAAAAAATGGTATGAAGTAAATATCTTTTTAAAGAGTGAAGATGCTGACAATTAACGATGATTGTAGGTACTCACAACAACAAATATGTCCTTGGCAAACACAGAATATGCAGTCCATATTAGTGCATTGATGAGATTAAATAGTGACAATAGAAACAACATGCACTCCACAGTTTTGTTGCTTGTCACAATGCCTTGCTTCACCACTAAACACATTCTTAAGTTTCTAAAAATCCATTTGAATTTAGGACTTAAAAATGATGCCCTGGGTCTTTATGAACATGAAGTTTTTATAGTAAATTACTAGTATTTAAATAAAAAATTGTGTTTTATTTTTTATTGAGTTAATTCTATAATTTTTTGTATTTTTATTTTATTGTGATATTAAATATTGATCCAAAATATTAACCACTATGTATAGTATGTGCTACTACAATAACAACTACCACACAGGCCAAGGTCACCCCTATTGTCGATGCCAGCCATATTGTCTTCATCTATAGCGAAGCATGATTCCATTAAAAACTTAGACCAACTCAAGTGAATGACACCTAGTTACCTATTTGAAGATGATGAAGTGTCTTATTACTGTTGTGAATGAACACTTCCATACATAAAATAGAATTTCAAATTCATAAAAAAAGAATAATATATACATTTTTAATTGTAAAATAGCTTTAAGAAGTGCCAAGAGATGTTAACAAGACACAAAAATAGAAGAAAAAAGGAGATGTTTTACTTTTATTTTGGGTTTAACATCTTCCTTGGCATCTCTTGATATTATTTCTAAAATTTTATTGTTATTTGATATCATCTTTATGATAGATCACAGAATGTGACTTCAACTTAAATATCAATAAAAGCAAAACATAGTTTATTTTCTAAAAAGCTCTTGTGAGGGTAAAATAGTGCATCAATCAAATGAATAACAGATGACCCAAACATCAACAGAATAGAGAAACAAAGAAGATTCAAATAAGCAAAGCAATGAACAAAACACAGCCAACCTCTTCCGTTTCGAAACTTCTGTTGTCCGCCTATCACGAATCGTCCTTTCGCAGATGAGATGAGCCCTCAGAGAGTGCAATCTTTTAAAGCTGTTTGAGGAAGTCGATGGTGAACGGCTATGGTGTGATATGCAATGAAGGTGAGCTCCAATGCAACAATGGTGATCTCAAGCTTGTGGATGACAAATGGGTGCCAAAGGCGCGCTGGTGATATTTCTGCAGAGTAACGATGTCAAAAAGCCTGGATGATTAGAATGAAGGGATGAAGCTTCATTTATAGACCCGGAGGAATAGGAATCAACGGTTGAGAGAAGATATGAAGATCAACGGTTGAGGATGGTTGAGGAATGTGCAACCAGTGGAAACGTGCCAAGTGTCCCAGCTCCATCATGAAAGGTGGGATGTGACAAAACTGATTGGAGAGTTAACTCCATTGACTGGTCTGTTAACAGAATTGATTGATCAGTTAGAAGAGTGGATTGTGGAACTGACTGGGTTGATTGAGGATTTGACTCAACTGACAGGTTAGTTAACAGACTTGATTGATTGGTTAACTGACCTCTGATTGGAGAAGAAATAGGCCATGTGGGTGAGGGAAAATAAGATAATTAAATATTAAATATATTTAATTACATGTGCAACCTGATGAGGTGGACAAGGTGAGGTGGAAAAGGTGAGGTGTAAAGGTGATGTGGAATTTTGAATTTAGAACTTTAGGATAGAGGAAATAGGATTAATTAAATAATTTATGATTATTTAATTGTGAAGGATAAATGGAAGAATTTTAATTAAATAAATAGAATTTATTTAATTATGGAACAGTGAATCGATTAAATAAATTTAGAATATTTATTTAATTAATAGAAGAATGGAATAAATATTTAGAATATTTATTTAGGATGATTTGTGTCATTTTTAGGCGTATACATTTTGCCCCTCTTTGATGCAATGCAGTTTACAGCGTTGCTTCAAAGAAATTGATAGTCTGAATGATGATACATGCCCCAGTTTGCCCCTGGTGTAGGTTAAATGACGATAGGATGCCCCCTCGGGAGATTGGACGAGAAAAACGGCGAAAGTTTTGGAGACGGACGATCTCACGACGAGGAAGGGGTTAGGATAGGTTGGAGGAAAAGGGACGCGGTCAGGGACGCGGGAAGAAAACGGGAGGAAAAACGGACACGGGAAGCAGTCACAGTCATCACCTAGCCAGAATTAGGGTTTTGGAGGCTATAAATAGGAGCTGGGTCCACAAGAATAGTCATTTGCACACTTGTTTGATCTGGATTGGAGAAGGAGAGCTCAGAGCAAACCTAGAGCAGCATGGCGGCCAGAGCAGCAGACATTCCACGCGAGGAGCATCGATTCGAGCGAGTCTGACGATTCGGGCGGCCAGCAGAGGCAGGACCCCCGGTACGTGCTTCGAAAAAATTCTCCTAGGGTCGAGTTTAGGTGTCATAAATGCTCATAGAAAATAGGTGAAATGAATGCGCCGAAACGCAGAACGGCGCATATGCCTCGCGAGGCTGCGCTTTTGTGATTTCACGGCGCATATGCCTGTTTCGGCGGCGCATGCGTGAAAGCTGCGCATGTGTTCGTTTTGGCGGCGTTTTCGTAATTAAGCGGCGCATTTGTATTTTCGCCGCGCATGCGTGAAATGTAGCAGCGCATTTGCCGAAGTTGCGCATATGTGACTTATTGCGGCGCATCTGTAATTTAGCGGCGCATATGTTGCTTTATGCGGCGCATGCGTTATAACGGCGCACATGTGGCATGTAGCGGCGCATATGTATTTGTGCGGCGCATACGTCGATTGTTGCGGCGCATATACCAGAAATGGCGCATTTACCACCTGTAGTGGCGCATTTGCTTGGGATGGCAAATTACTTAGCCAAACTGATTCGATTAGCGTCCTGTTTGACGCAGGAATCGATGAGCTATCTCCGAGATTGCAGGAATCTAGTCAAGAGATGTAGTGTGCTGTTTTGATCAATTTGAAATGCTAAGTTTAGTTGATATAGTCCAATAGATATGTTGAGTATGGTATATGCGGTTTTGAGACTGACGCCTTGCTTTGCGTGTTTGCAGGAGGAGATACGAGAGACACTGCAGTCGAGGGAGACGTTCCCTATGCCTCTATTGCAGAGACATATGTTGACGGAGGCTGACAGGGTGGCGCTTGGGGCTATGGGCCTAGATTATGTTTGCTTCATGCCCGAGGTGCGGGCGAACCGAGGACTGCTGACAGCTGCCGTGGAGAGATTCCACAGCGAGGACGGGACCTTCCACTTCCCTACTGGAGAGATGACTGTGACGTTGGAGGACGTCTATAGGATACTGCACTTGCCCGTGGTAGGCGAGTTGGTGGAGTATGATGCACAGCGGGACGCGGGACTCGCCGAGTGTCAGCGAGTATTCGACGATCCCGAGCTAGCGGGACAGGTCATCCCGTGGCAGGATATCTATGACTGCTACGACTACTTCCCTGGGATCGTGGCTGGACTGATTGCGGGCGTTGTATGCCCTGACAGGAGATCGCACGGGTTCCCCATTGGATGGGGCCGGATTATGGAGCGGATGGTGACCGAGGGCACTCGATACGCGTGGGGACCTTGCGTGCTAGCTCACCTATACCACGACATGCATCAGGTGGTGTACCACCGCAGCACGAGTCTATCGGCTGGGGTGCTGCTGTTACAGTTTTGGCTGTGGGAGCACATAGCGGTGACCAGGCCGATATGTGTCTTTGCTAGGCAGAGGGGAGAGCCGTACAGCTATGGCTACGCAGGAGTGATTTCCCAGCACAGGCTGGGGAAGCTAGAGTATTGGAGGCATACATTGGATGGGATAGATGTGGTCGTCTGGCGACCATATCTAGACTGCGAGCCTTGGGACGATGAGGCAGATGAGCTGCCTTTCTGCTTCCAGACCAGGTGGTTGATTGGCCGGACACGGCACATCTTGGAGAGGCAGACGGTGGGCCGAGTACTGAGACAGTTCGGCAGGAGACAGGGCATGCCGCAGGGACAGGCCATGTTCGCACGGACACATGCAGAGAGGGTCCGATGGGGGCCGATGGCTTCTTACGAGGAGGCTCTGGCAGAGTTCCGGCAGTTGCCCTATGTGGCTTGGGATATGAGGCGAGAGATTGCAGATGCTGGGGTTACACAGGAGTATGAGGACTGGATTACTGCACATCCATTTCCGAGATATTCCGGACCTGGTATGCTGGTGCCGCGTATCGACGAGGCGGACTCAGAGGAGGAGGGAGAGGCTGGTCCAGGGCGGAGGGCCGCTAGAGGAGGACGAGGACGTGGTGGCCGAGTTGCAGAGAGGCCGAGGCAGCGGAGGAGGATAGACAGGGCCGGGCAGGCAGTGCCAGGACAGGGGGAGGGACAGCAGCAGGCACAGATGCCACCACCCCAGCAGGTACCACAGCAGCAGGTGCCACAGCAGCAGGTGCCCCAGCAGCAGGGGCTAGGACAGGCAGGGGCAGCACAGGGGCCAGTGCAGGGTGAGGCACACGACAGGACCATAGCCAGCCTGAGAGGACAGGTGCGGGAGCTGCAGGCACAGCTGAGGAGAGTGGAGAGGATGCGAGATACAGATGCAGCAGTGATCGCTGGTTTGACTCGCGAGCGAGACATGGCAGATGCCCGTGTACGTCTGATCCGAGTAGAGAGGGACACAGCAGTAGCTGCCATGGGCACAGATGCAGCGAGTACCTTTTTGGTTGGGCAGGTGCAGCAGGCACAGGCACAGGTAGGCCAGTTGCAGACGCAGTTGGCACAGGCACAGACAGACTTAGCCAGAGCACAGCAGCAGGTACAGTACTACCGAGGTCTATATCATGGTGCCGTGTCGGCGAGCCAGAGGGCAGGTAGTTTCAGGACTCAGTCTGGGGTGGCTCACAGAGCAGGTCCATCCCAGTCAGGGGCATCTGTCATGGGACCCCAGCAGTCAGGAGCCGGCAGTGGTGGCTCACAGCCGCAGGGGTAGTCAGAGACCAGATTTTGTACTTTTTGGGACACGTATCACCGTCTATTTAGACGTATATTGTATATGACATTTTGATTTTGAGAGAGATGGTGATATTGTACATTTGGACATCCTTGTATATGATAGTATGGATGATGATGCAGCTTTGTGTATCTATTGCCTGCGTTTATGAGATGATTACTTCTATTGCATGATGTGGTTCTATTGCATAGTTAGATGGTTTATATGATGTTTATATGAGAAATACTTTGATATGCTGCTATATGATGTCTATATGATTTAATGTGACAAATGAATGCAAATTTAATATGATGTTCTTGTGATGATGCAAATGTACGTATATGAAACATGATTTCTATGCTATGATGCTATATATGTATGTGAGATGCTATTGGATACTTATATGATGTAATGTTTTGAATGTATGCATTGGTAACATGAGTACTATGGGGTGATGTAACTATGTATGTGATGCAAATGTATATGTGACCTAATGCATTGGATGATGTACTATACTAACCTAATCATGTTCAAGACTAGTTTCTACGAGTGATGTGATATGCTCTTATATGCCTTGTTTTTGTGATGTCCAAATGTACGCTATCGACAGAAGATTGACATGATGGATAGAGGGATGGTTGCGAAAGAACGACTGAGGAATTTTTCTTGATATCGTTACCCTGCATAGTTTGAATGATGAGGATTGTATGGATGGGTGTATGGATATAGGACGGATGCTTTGCTTTTAGATTGCTTTATTTCATCATTGGGCATTTTGTTTTTGGTATTTTCCTGAAATGTTGTAAGTGAATACAAGCATCGAGGTATAATTGAATCGAGATGACCTGAGCATCGCTTACATGGATTGTGATTTAGCAAGTTTAAGACAAGCATCTAGTCAAAATTGAATCTAGATGACCTGAGTATCGCTTGCGTTTCAACAAGCAAGGATTGCCCCCGTTCATGTTAGACCTTTGATGTCCTCGGTGATCTTTTGCCGATCACGTCCTAAGACAAGGCTTCACGTTACTAAAGTTTAATCGCCAAATAGCAAACAAAGAAAGTAATCATCCCCCCCATCATAGCATCTCTAGCTTTTGGCATCCTTGAGTAGCAGAGGAGGGTATGACAGCAAAAAATCAAGACTCTGTAACTTAACCCTGTTTCTGGTCTACAAAGCATATTTGCGTTGATATGTGTTTATTTCTTGCCTTAATTTGCATAAAATCATTGAGAAGACCTTGGGTAGTTGCTTTGCATTGGATAGGTTAAGATGCTCACAGTCAAGATTTCTGCTTGAAGCGCGGGTGTTTGCTTGCATTTGCTTGCTTGGTGAGAAGATTACACAATCCTTATTGAGAAGACGGACCCTAAGGGACTGACCTAGTGCCTCGGGGGCTCATTGCTAAATGGCCTTGCCTACGTGATGACGCAGAGGCAACGTAGTTCGGGGTAAACCCTAATGGACCATGGATGGACTAGAAGAAAGACGACAAGAACGAAGACAAGAGGGGAGATGGAAGCCTCGGGGGAGATGGAAGCCTCGGGGGCGCATTAGAATAATGGCCTTGCCTACGTGACGGCGCAGAGGCAACGTAGTTCACGGGTTCGGACCATAGACATTGACGAGAGACACTACGCTAGGCTCACTTCGAGGGGACGATATGGGACAAAACCTTGGTTGACAAGGCCACAAGCTGAGTATCAAGCCATGATAGGTAACTGTCAAGTGTTTATTGTGGGATGGATATGGGTCGAATGGGGAAAATAGAGAGAGAAAGGGCTCAAGGTGATTGGGTTCCCAAAGATGGAGAATGCGGTTTGTCACAAGTAACGCCTGTTTACCAGGTTTTCATCACTTGCTTTTATTTGCACAAGGAGCTAGAAAGTAACATGACGCCTGATTGCCAGGTATTCCCCATGATACCTATCCAAGGCGCCTGTTTGCCAGGTTTTCACCAAAGGACGATTTTTTTGCATGCTTTCTATTATTTTTATTTTTATTTTTATTTTTATTTTATTTTTTTGTAGCTTTTTGATTTTTTTTTGATTTTATTGCGCCCCCTTGCATTGGGGTTCTCTTAGGTATAGAACCTGCGAAGGTGCATGCTGTTGATTGGATCATCAAACAACTCACCTTCCGATGTGGCCAACTGATATGCCCCCGATCCATAAGCTGCTACGATTACATAGGGTCCCAGCCAGTTAGGCTCGAACTTACCTTTCTTTTCTCTGTCCTGCTGGTTGCGAGGGTTCTCTTTTAGAACTAGGTCCCCAACCTTGAAGCATCTTGGTCTGACCTTGTGGTTGTAGCTTCTTGACATCATCTGTTGGTAGGCTTTGAGATGGTCAAAAGCTTTCTGGCGCCGTTCCTCTAGCAGTTCTAGCTCTTGCAGTCTGGTGACTCTGTACTCTTCGTCTGAGATGAGACCTTTCAACGACACCCGAAGGGAGGGGAGTTCGACCTCAATGGGAAGGATGGCTTCGGAACCATAGACGAGGGCGTAAGGTGTAGCACCTGTGGGAGTGCGTATGCTGGTTCGATAGGCCCACAGAGCGGGATTGAGCTGGACGTGCCAATCGCGACCAGCTTCATTGACAGTCTTCTTTAAGAGTTTCAGAATGGTTTTGTTTGATGCCTCAGCTTGGCCGTTACCTTGGGGGTAATATGGGGTGGAGAAGCGATGTTGGATCTTGAACCGTTCACAAAGTTCCTGGACATCTTGATTTTTGAAAGGTCTCCCGTTATCCGTTATGATGGATGAAGGGATGCCATATCGGCAGATAATGTAATTCAGAATGAAAGAGGAAATTTGTTTTCCTGTGACGGTTGATAAGGGAACGGCTTCAATCCACTTTGTGAAGTATTCAGTAGCGGTTATGATGAATTTATGGCCGTTGGAAGAAGGCGGATGAATCTTTCCTACGAGGTCTAGTCCCCATTGGCAAAAGGGCCAGGGTGTCGTTAGAGGTCTCAACTCCTGAGCAGGTGCATGAATCAGGTTCCCATGTATCTGGCACTGTCTGCACTTTTTGACGAACTGATATGAATCCATTTCCATATTGGGCCAGTAATAACCCAAACGCATGAGTTTCTTAGCTAAGGAAGGACCGCTGGAGTGTGTTCCGCAGATCCCTTCGTGCACGTCTTGCAAGGCAGTAATAGATTCTTCCTGTTCTAGACAACGGAGTAAAGTACCATCCAGACCACGTCGGTAAAGGGTATTGGCGATAATGGTGTAATGGGAGGCTTGTCGGATGAAGGTTCGTTTTTGGTTGGAAGAGAGGTCCAAAGGAAGGATATTGTCCTTGAGGTAAGTGTAGGTCTTACCGTACCAAGGTGAATCAGATCCTACTAGGTGGCAGATGGAATGGGTTTCAAGGAGATCATAAGCCGGCTGTCGAATTGTTTCTACTAGGAACTCATACCGTGACTCCTGTTCAGGTATCTCAAGAAGAGAGGCTATGGTCGCCATTGCGTCGGCTGCTTTGTTCTCGATCCTGGGTATTTGCTCAAACGAGATGGTCCCAAAGTGTTCTTTGAGATCGTCGACCATTCGCTTGTATGGGATGAGCTTCTCATCTTTGGTCTGATACTCGTCGTTGACCTGGTTTATGACAAGCTGAGAATCGCCATAGACTTGTAGTGCTTGAATTTTCCACTCAGTGGCCATCTTGAGACCAATTACCAAAGCCTCATACTCTGCTATGTTGTTAGTGCATGGAAATAACAACCTGTAGGACTTTGGAATTGTGTCGCCATGGGCAGTGATGAACAAGATACCTGCCCCCGATCCATGGTTGGTGTAAGACCCGTCGAAGTAGAGTTTCCAAGGAGATGTGGATAGGGTGAATAGAGATTCATCGGGGAACTCAAACTGCATTGGTGAAGTGTCCTGTAATGGTGCCTCAGCTAGTTGATCTGCGATGATTTGCCCCTTGATGGCTTTTCTATCCACATACTCTATATCATATTCGCTAAGAAGCATAACCCATTTGGCTAGTCGTCCTGTGAGAGCTGCCTTGCTGAGAAGATATTTTAGTGGGTCGATCTTGGCAATGAGTTTGACAGGATGTGCCAACATGTAGTGTCGGAGTTTTTGTGAGGCAAAAACCACCGCAAGGCATGAACGTTCCACCTGTGAGTACTGTAGCTCGTAGCCCACTAAGGTTCGACTGATATAGTACACAGCTCTTTCCTTGTTCTCATAGTCTTGCTGCGCTAGGAGAGCCCCAAGAGCAGTAGGTGTAGCGGATATGTAGAGGATCAAAGGTTTTCCTTGGATCAGAGGCATGAGTATAGGAGGATTCGTGAGGTACTCCTTGAGCTTGTGGAATGCCTCTTCGCACTGCTCATCCCACTTAAATGGAACGTTCTTATGTAGAAGGTGGCTGAAAGGATGGCACTTGTCGGCCAACTGTGAGATGAACCTGCGGATGGCCTGTAGCTTGCCCTGTAAGGATCTCAACTGTGTTAGAGTTTTGGGCGGAGGCATGTCCATGATTGCCTTGACCTTAGCCGGGTCTACCTCTATGCCGTTTGCTGACACGATGAAGCCTAGCAGCTTACCTGATGTGACCCCAAACACACATTTCTTCGGGTTCAATTTTACTTGGAATTGGTCCAGCCGTTGGAAGACTTTCTCTAATGTGTCCAGGTGTGAGTCCCTGGTGAGTGATTTTGCCAAGATGTCGTCAACATAATCTTCCATGGTCACATGCATCATGTCGTGGAATATAGTTGTCATGGCCCGCTGGTATGTAGCACCTGCATTTTTCAGCCCAAACGGCATGACATTCCAGCAAAAGGTACCCCATGGACAAGTGAAAGCGGTTTTGTGCTGATCCTCTGGTGCTATTTTGATCTGGTTGTACCCTGAGAATCCATCCATAAGTGACAACATTGTATGTCCCGCTGTGAGGTCGACTATGATATCGATGTTGGGCAAGGGGAAGTCATCCTTGCGACATGCTTTGTTTAAGTCTCTAAAATCGTTGCATAGTCGCACCCTGCCATCTGGTTTAGACACTGGCACGATGTTTGATATCCATTCGGGGTAATCAATAGCCCTGATGAACCCCACGTCTAACAATTTCTTGAGTTCTTCCTTGACCAGGAGGGCAATATGGGGATGCATTTTTCTCAGTTTTTGCTTTACGGGCTTCACCCCTGGATCCAATGGCAAGTGATGTAGAATCAGGTTTGGGTCCAAACCTGGCATGTCGGCATATGACCAAGCAAAGCTGCCTCTCTTCTTTTTAAAGAATGGCACAAACTTGGTTTTCTCAGGCGGCGTGAGAGATTTTGCAAAGTGGATTATCTAAGGCTGCTCTTCGGTTCCAATGTTCACTGGCTCTGTTGGCTCTACCACGATCTGCGACCTTTCTTGATACATGTCACTTGGGAGGGTGTCAAGCAATCCATCGTCAGGTGCCACAGTTGGGTTTTCACCTTCAGATACGTCCTTTCTTTTTACTTTTTTATGATCTGACACTGCCGCATGGCAGTTTTCACCGTCAGATCCCTTTTTGATCTTTACATTTTTGCGACTAGAAGGCTTGGCACCCTCCCCAAAGTAAGCTACAGTATTGAGTTCGATAGCGAAGCCGGCTTTATGATCTCCGTTTGGTAAGTGATCTCGAAGTTCCATATAGTCAATGTAGGCATCATCATTCTGGAACATATCTAATTGAGGGGTTCCTTTCAGGTCCCAGTCGATAAGCTCAGGGTGTAAAAGGGGAAGGGAGTCGGATGAAAGACCTGATTCGTTGATAGTGTGGATGGAAATACTAGGGGCACAGGTGGGGGTAGTGTTCTGGATGGTACTTTCTTCCAGGTTGTTTATCGCAATGGAATCGACACTTTCCTCGAAAGCTATAACTTCGGGGAGGGGCAAATCAGACTCCAGTGGTCTGTCCCGTTGCGTTTGTCTCTCATGATATGGGCTAAGGGTTTGGATGGTATCAATCTCCTTATCATCGTAGGAGTGTTCTGTCAGCTCGTCCCATTCATACTGATTGGAATCATCTGAATCTGCGTCACTATCCACTTGGAGCGTTTGAATTGTCTCCACTAGGCAGGCATTTTCTTTGGTTTTACCTTTACCTTTGTAGCCTAGGCCAGTCGTGTTTCTAGCCGAAGAGGAGGAAGAGGGTTGTATAGGTTCGGTGATCCCCTCTTTTCTGAGGCCGATGGGGCCTTGTCCTTCATATCCCATCCTATGCAAGATGGTTTCACCTCGCCCATAGAGCTCTGTAGGGAGTTTGGGTGGATCTTGGGATGTGTTTTCTTCTTCGGCATAGAGCCATTGTAAGAGATCTCGCTCCTCTGATTCATCGGATAAGGTCCCCCATTTTACAAAGGGGTTTGCGGGAGTTGTAGGAGGAGCAGAGGGCTTTGGAAAATGCCTGGGTTGATGTTTGGGCTGGCCAAAGGAGCGAGGAGACAAGGGCATTTTTGCAAGGTTGAGGCTATGCTCAATCTGGTATTCCCCCACGCCATTTTCTTTTATGGTGATTTTCATTGGTTTGGGCTGTGAAGAGGAAGCTTCAGCAGTATGGTCTTGTGGCGGAGTGGGGGAGATATGGGCTCGATTGTTGGGAATGACACATTCTGGTTTGGCTTGGAATGAGTTGCAATGCTGGTAGGGGTCGGGGTCGCCGTGTATGGTGACCTGCTTGCCATCGTGTGGGAACTTTATGCATTGATGGTAGGTGGAGGGGACAGCTTTCATGGCATGGATCCATGGTCTCCCTAGTAGAATGTTGTAAGCCAGCTCCCGATCAAGGACTTGGCACACCACATCTTTAATTACCGGTCCCACTTGAATGGGTAGGACAACCGTGCCCTTTGTGGTGCGTTCCTCCTCGTCATAGGCCTTTATGGTAATCTTTCTCCGTGGATCCACTGCCTGTTCAGAGAACCCCAATGCAAGGACTAGCTTCAAAGTGCAAATATTCAAACCAGCACCCCCATCAATGAGAACCCTCTTGATGCGGTGCCTGTGTACGAATGCGACAATGTGTAGAGGAGTGTTGTGGGGTTGAGACATGGAAAGGTCGTCTTGTTCTGTGAATGATATGGAAGGGGAGGATGTCAAGTTACCCACCATGGTTTGAAACTTTTCTTGGGCTAGGTTAGTGGGGACAGTAGTCTCCACTAAGGCTTTCTCAAGAATCTCCTTATGAGAAGGAGATAGACGTAGGAGCTCCAATATAGAAATATGAGCCGGAGTCTTTTGCAATTGGTCGATGACATTATACGGGCGGGGGTTGGACGAAGATGGCGACGACCTGGGAGGAGTGTTGTTGATAGTGACTCTACCACTGCGGGTAAGTATACTACAACCAGTTCCGTTAGGTCCTGGTTGTTGGTTAGGGGAGATGACGTTGACTTGCGGAATGTGCTCAGAAATGCAGTTAATGGTGTACTCAAAGGGAACGCTTGCATAGTTAGCATTACTCGACCCACTGTTCTGGTTCGGCCTGTTGCGATTGTTGTCATTATTGTTATGACCATTGGGATTGTTGCCAGTGTGACCATTGTTGTTATTGTGACCGTTGTTGTGATTGTTGTTATACGGCCGGTTGTGGTTTAGGAGAGGGTCCCGGTAGGCCACATGAGATTCATTGGAGGTATGCTGTTGTGTTCCTCCCTGATTCTGATCCAGTATATCTTGTATGACGTTCTTAAGACGGATGCAATTATTGGTTGTGTGCCCCCTTCCTCGGTGATACTCGCAATAGTCTGTGTCCTTCCAATAGGGAGGTTTGACTATGGGCTCATAGTCACTTGTTGGCGGTAGAGAAATTTCATTGTTGGCCAACAATTTCCTGAGAGCGGACTCTTGAGATTCTCCTA
This sequence comes from Cunninghamia lanceolata, assembly GCA_027924645.1. Classification (NCBI taxonomy): domain Eukaryota; kingdom Viridiplantae; phylum Streptophyta; class Pinopsida; order Cupressales; family Cupressaceae; genus Cunninghamia; species Cunninghamia lanceolata. The sequence goes on along the minus strand of BSBN01000924.1, from coordinate 33,319,870 downwards.
ACGGCGTGAATTTTCTCCTTGGATTTGAATTTAACCAAGGTCTAGATTCCCGAGGGGATGGCTTGTTGTGTGCACCGTGATTTGCTTCTTCTTTAAGAGTGAAGATGGGTTGTTGTTTAGGGGCTGCCGCCTTGGCATCCACTACTCCATCGTTGACCACATTCTTGTTCTTGGTCCAAAACTTTGACTTGTCCGTTGTGTAATTGGAAGGAGGTGTGTCCTTGTAGAGCTTGAGAGTCCCTTTAGCGATCATAGCTTTCTCAATGAATAGCCCCATTTCGATGACTTTGGTGAATGAGGTAGGGCATTGTATCTGAATCTGATAGCTAAGGTCGGGATTCAAATTGTGGACAAACATTTCCAATAGTTGTTTCTCAGGCATGTCATAAGAACACTTGCTAGCTAGCTGTCTCCATCGTTGTAAGAAGGTTGCGAAAGACTCACCACCCTTTTGTTTGGTGTTGCATAGGTCTAGCATAGATACTTCGTGTTCTATGTTGTAAGAGAAGTGCGTTATGAATTTATTGACAAGTTCATCAAAAGTTTTGATTCCTGGTGGAAGACGCGAGAACCACTCCATAGCTTGACCTCCTAAAGATCTTGGGAATAGTCTCATTAAGTAGGTCTCGTTGTGAGCTACTTCTAAACATGCTGCAGTGAATTCCCTGATATGATCTCTAGGGTCCCCCTTCCCTTTGTATTTGTCGAATTTCGGGATTCCGAACTGAAAGGGGAATGGTTTCATGACCAAATTTCTGTCAAAGGGGTACGGTGCTATATCCTCCAAGGAGTAGTTCTTGGAGCTGGTGCCGATCTTAAGGTTGGAGATTTCTAGCTTTAGACTCTCAATTTGTTGTCTCACATCCGCTATAGGAGCGTTTTGATCTATGTGTTGTTTTCCTCTTTCATTAGCTTGGGGGACCGTGTCATTTGTGCCTTTCTCATGTGCATTTGGGACCGTGGCATTTGTGTCCCTCTCACGTTCATTGTCTGCATTTTCCATGATGGAGCTAATGTCAAAGTCTGCAGGGAGTTTGAGCCCGAGATTAGCAAGATGATGGAAATATTTGGTGGGATCCTCAAGGAGTACTCTCTCCACTAGGCGTTGGAATTTGCTATCTTGCATGTGTGCCACTAATTCTTCACGAGAAAATTCTTCATCATCATCGTGTGGTGGGGCGATGTGATCGGAAGGGTCGGCCATTTCAGTTAGCTTGTTGTACTGGGATCGAGTAAGAACCATGCAAGGTGGGGTGGGACGGAATGGACAAGGATTAGAAATTTTGGCCAGATGCCGACTAAGACTGTAGTGAATGGGATACCTAGGACAAGATTTGGACAAAGGGTTCTCTCGCTCAATGACTTCAGGTAAGACGGTTGACACAAGACGCTAGCCACTAGCAAGGGTAGTCGATACCAGTCTCACTGTGTAGGGCTTAGTCGTTCAACAAGACTACTAGCAAAAGGTACGGTGACCTACTAGGCTTACGTGAATTCACTAAAGAAGGACCTATGTCGAATCGGTATGGAACAGAATGACGTTGGGGTAAGAGTGACTAGGACAGAAGGTGACTGGGACGACTGTCGAAAGAGAGAGAAATGGGTGAAATGGATGAAAACTGACTGCAAGGTTGATTCTGACCTTGAAAAATGAAACTAGGCTGAAATGGGTACTCCGAACAGCTGACGAAAATTTCTCAAAAATAGGGCTTATGCTCACTGTCACGCATGCGCAGGAACAGATGCGCAGCAAGAATAGACAAATGCGCAGTAAGTCGTTGTAAATGCGCCGCTCTGGTGAGGTATGTATGCGCAGTAACAGTGCGCAAATGCACAGCAGAAAAGTATATGCGCAGCAGGTCGGCGTACATGCGCAGCAAGTCGCTGTAAAAGCGCAGCAGAACAGAGTATATGCGCAGCAGAAGGGTACAAAAGCGCTGCAAGTCGGTACAAAAGCGCAGCAAGTCGCTGTATATGCGCCGCAGAAATGGATATATGCGCAGCTCTGGTATTTTTGGGCAAATTTTTGGGATTTTTCTCTGTTTTTGGGTATTTTTTGGCTGGAATAAGTCTTCCTGATATGATTTAATGAATTAATTTAGCAAGAAAACACAGCAAGCACAAAAAAATGTTTTGTAGTTTTTCATTGTTTTTGTAGTTTTTCGACTCTATTTTGGACAAAAGCAAGTACAAAATCCTAGGCGAGAAATGGATTATAAGGGATTTGGGCCACTAAAACAAGAGGTTTGTAATTCGGGCAACCGTTCAAGTGGTTACACATGCGGCAGCGCTACTCTCCGTTATGGAGTCTCCCAGCCTCACAGGGTTGCGCCTGAGAGGGTTTTGGGGGAGGTTGGCCGTCGGTGTAACATAACAGCACTCGTTGCAGGAGGTTTTCACCTCAAGCACAATTTATTTTAAGTGGCTCGGTAGGGCTTGGCGTTAGCCTGTTACCACTCAGGGTCGTTCCCGCTTGGACAAGCGTGCATCCAAGGGCAGGCCCCTCCTAAAGGTTAGACAAGTAGAATGACAAGTCTGGCATTCTGATCACCCAGAAGAGGGGAGAGCATAAGCCTATTGTCATTCGCAAACACAGAATACACTGATTCAATCCACCCTAGTTAAAAAGATAAAAACTAAATGGGCTAAGCTAGTCAAACAAAACTTTGAAGTGATTTTGACAATATTGCAGTGGTTCAATTTTAAGTCCCAGAAAGCAGTTGTGAGTCCAATTTTAAATCCACGTTGCGCGAGATTGTTAACTTTGAAATTCAGGTCTCGCGATATAGCAATGGTTCATTTTAACTCCAGAATGCAGTTGTGAGTCCAATTTTAAGTCCACATTTGCACGAGATTGTTAACTTTGAAATTCAGGTCTCACGATATAGCAATGGTTCATTTTAACTCCAGAATGCAGTTGTGAGTTCAATTTTAAGTCTTAGATAGCAATAACTTGGAAGTTTGTTTGCAATGCAAGCATGAAATAAACAAGTTTACTTCCTCCCTAATTAAGACTAGATGAAGATTTGTAATGAACAGCCATTTTACTATTTCCCAAAAAATGAAAGGTGAGCTAGTTAGATGCAACTACATGTAACTGAACCCGAGCCTAACCTGCAAAACCGCTCCAGCAAACACCTGCAAAAGGGTTAGCGTTAGCAAAATACCCTAGAAAAGTACTCAAAAACTGAACCAGTTACAAATGCGCAGCTTCAGTGATCAGATGCGCAGAAGTGATCAACAGAAGCGCCACATTAACGAATGCGCTGTAAGAATGAACATATGCGCCGTTAAAATAAACAGATGCGCGGTTTTAACGTATGCGCAGTAACAGTTATCATAAGCGCCGTAACAGACAACGGATGCGCCGTTTTAACATATGCGCAGCAATATTATATGAAAGCGCAGCAAAAATCAACGAATGCGCGGTTTAAACAAAAGCGCAGCAACAGTACATATAAGCGCCGTTACAGTCAACAAATGCGCAGTTTTACAAAAGCGCCGTAACAGTCTTCAAAAGCGCCGTAAAAATGAACAGATGCGCCGAAAGAACCTGTGCGTGACTCTGCGGGGTCTGTACGGAACCTGCCTTCAAAAAAGCTCAAAAACGATAAAATAAAGGGGCAACGGCCCCACGGTGGGCGCCAAAAATGTGAGGGTAAAATAGTGCATCAATCAAATGAATAACAGATGACCCAAACATCAACAGAATAGAGAAACAAAGAAGATTCAAATAAGCAAAGCAATGAACAAAACACAGCCAACCTCTTCCGTTTCGAAACTTCTGTTGTCCGCCTATCACGAATCGTCCTTTCGCAGATGAGATGAGCCCTCAGAGAGTGCAATCTTTTAAAGCTGTTTGAGGAAGTCGATGGTGAACGGCTATGGTGTGATATGCAATGAAGGTGAGCTCCAATGCAACAATGGTGATCTCAAGCTTGTGGATGACAAATGGGTGCCAAAGGCGCGCTGGTGATATTTCTGCAGAGTAACGATGTCAAAAAGCCTGGATGATTAGAATGAAGGGATGAAGCTTCATTTATAGACCCGGAGGAATAGGAATCAACGGTTGAGAGAAGATATGAAGATCAACGGTTGAGGATGGTTGAGGAATGTGCAACCAGTGGAAACGTGCCAAGTGTCCCAGCTCCATCATGAAAGGTGGGATGTGACAAAACTGATTGGAGAGTTAACTCCATTGACTGGTCTGTTAACAGAATTGATTGATCAGTTAGAAGAGTGGATTGTGGAACTGACTGGGTTGATTGAGGATTTGACTCAACTGACAGGTTAGTTAACAGACTTGATTGATTGGTTAACTGACCTCTGATTGGAGAAGAAATAGGCCATGTGGGTGAGGGAAAATAAGATAATTAAATATTAAATATATTTAATTGCATGTGCAACCTGATGAGGTGGACAAGGTGAGGTGGAAAAGGTGAGGTGTAAAGGTGATGTGGAATTTTGAATTTAGAACTTTAGGATAGAGGAAATAGGATTAATTAAATAATTTATGATTATTTAATTGTGAAGGATAAATGGAAGAATTTTAATTAAATAAATAGAATTTATTTAATTATGGAACAGTGAATCGATTAAATAAATTTAGAATATTTATTTAATTAATAGAAGAATGGAATAAATATTTAGAATATTTATTTAGGATGATTTGTGTCATTTTTAGGCGTATACAGCTCTTAGGAAAACTTGATATAGGTTATTTGAAATTCATCCCATTAAAAAATATAAACAATGGCTATTGTAAGTGATCACCTTTTTTTTGAAGCAAAGGCCATGTAACACAATAGGTAGAATAACTCTATGAGAGTTCCATAGAGTAGCCAGAGTGCACAGTTGAACAATGTGCACACATATGGTAGGGAATAAAATTCTTGGGTAGACTTTAATTTGTATATGCAATCCATAGTTATGTTGAACACAGCCTTTGCAAGATCGGTCCACATTTTATTTTCTTTACTTCAATTTATGTAGCTTAGACCCAACTCCTATTTGGTTTGAAATCATTACAAAGAGGATATTGCATAATCTTGTTTTTTGAAACCAATCTTAGTAGTGTTTGCATATGTTACAATCTTAGAGTCAAAATGTGACTTCCCTTCATTCACAACTTGTTTATTTCATACAAAATTTTAGTAGCATGCACCCACATTGACATCTTGCTTTTGTGAAGTGTTGTTTATCCTAAATCTACCTTAAAGTAGTAATGTATCCACTAGCATATGAGCTTGGCATCACCTATAAAGGTTCTAAAGTACATCAATACCATACATGTTTTTTTCAAATATATATATAGAATAACTCATCTATCAAAATAAATGGTAATCATCCAAAGCCTAACTCAATGAGGAAATACAAATTAGCTAGTATATATGTGCCACCAACAAGTGAGGCACTACAAAAATCTGCTGACATTTCCTTATTTAAACTAAAATCTGGTGACATCCATCATATCTTGTTATGAAACACTCAATTGTATTTCCCAGCATTAATTCTTTTTTTTTTTTTTTTTTTCAGATTTCTCGAGCTCACACTTACATCTTCTTGTGCGAGATGAATTTATGTTCTAGTTTAGTATTTGAGGTTCTGAATAATTTGGATACTCATGTTAGTGTATTTTATATATTTTTTTTGTGAGAGGTTTTTTAACAGTGTCTTGCTTTTTTGAACATTTCTAAATCAGACTACACTAAGCTGATCATTAATGAGATGGTCAAATCAAATGCATTTTTAGAAATTATGTTTTAATTAGTTATGTATTAACAAGTTAGTTAAAACAACTATTCACTTTACTTTTTAGAGAAGCTCATCCTTGCTAGCCTTTTAGATTTAGCCACATCATTTAAAAATCTATGAGTCTAAGGAAGAACAAGTGAGTTCCCTAAAATCATGGCTTTGCAAGAAGCATAGAAAGGAACAACATTAAAAATATTTTCTTTCATAAAACTATTCCAATAGCAGTGAAATTAGGAATGTACATTGAATTCACCAAGAAGCATGAAGTCCACTCATCATGGTACAAGAATATCTCAGGTTGCTAGAGAACTTGAAATATTGACTTACCTATACATTAAGTATAATTTCTCTGTACTTTCCCAATTTTATCCTAGGGACAATAACTCACTAATTTCTAAAGAAAAAAAGAATGGATAGGGCAGGTTAGAATTCTATTTGCATTGAAGCTCCTTTGATGGACTTCCTTTTAATGCTAGGCTAGTTTACATTAAAAATATTTGTGTTGTACAAAACAACATCCTTTGTGGCATTTCATCAAATAGTTCTGGTGCCTTATCTATGCTTTTAGATGTTAAAAAGGCTATTCTATCAAATAGTTCAAATATCCTATGTATACTTACCTTCTTGTGGTATTTTGTCATGCAGATCATGTGCATCATTTATGTGTTCATATTTTTTTATGTCTACCTGGCAGTTGGTGTTGAAACACTAAAAAAATCCTCTCTTATGCTTAGATAGGCCTCCTTAGATTGTACAAAGTCCCCATGTGTTGTAGGGATGGGAGAATTCTTGCTAAAACAAGGAAATAGGGATTTATCCTTTCCATTGTATTTGCTAAATTTTGTTGGATGGTTTGTAATACTATAATCAGTAACTTTAGTCCTTTGTTGAAAAAAATTGACCAATGGCTATGTAATGTATTTGTTGTTTCTAGATAGATTCCTTGGGCCTTGACTGAAATGTCTCTTTGCTTTGGTCTATTAGATTATGTCAAAAATTTGTTGTTGCTGGTTCTACAACAATGACTTTTAACTAATACTTTCCTAAGGGCATGCTTGGATAATTCTTATCACCATGTTCCATAAAATATTATGGAATTAGATAGTGTAATGTATTTTACTTGTTAGATTAGGTTATTATACTTCACAAAAGGTTGATATTTTTCAATAAGAAAATATTTTGCAGTTGATAGTATTGGTTTCTTGATATTGTGGTGTTATTGTTGTGCTTCAAGTGTATAGCAATATGATCTAGCAAAGTGTTTCTAAATTTACTTGATATTAATCTAAAAATCATTTTTGTCAAATGTTTAAGGTTTTAGTTTAGAAATTAAACATATTTGTGAATTTCTACATATCATTTTGTATTTTGACTTCTATGCATCTTCATGGAACAGAGTGGGATAATTCTTGACTAGAGTGAAGTCTAGTCAAGAATTTCCTCTTCCTGATGATGGATCATTGTGTATGATCCAAAATATCAATGCAAAAACACACATAGTCAAATCTAGAAGCTCTTTATATTACTGTCATGGACTGTGGAAAACTCATGCTTACTAGAGTGAAGTCTTTTGGATTGCATAAGTAAATACTCATGTTTTTAGAATCAAATTCAATTTTCAAATTATGTATATCATATTAAATCTTAATTTTGAGCCACCATCATACCATGTGGGCATTACTTTAGTTATTTGTCTGGAACTTGTAACAAAAGATCATAAGTAGGTTTTGTGGTTCTTGCTTGATTGCTATTGTGTATTATCCCTGACAATTTATCCTATCTTTTAATGGTTGTCAAAAGGGGGCTACTAGTTGTTTCCTAGTAGAAATACGAGAAAACATATATGTAAGCAATTTTGTGGCTTGTTGCATGCTTCATAGCTGGATCTTTAGTGCTACAATAAATGCTAAATACATAATTTAATTTGTTTGCATTGTATATCAAAAAATTTGGATTTGCAAATGGAAATGATCAAACAATGAAATGCATAACCTAAACCCAAATCATTCAATACCTCGAAGATGCAAGATGAAATGCTTGATTGATTTGATATGTTGGTTGCTCGATTCTAAAAATCTCCTCTAATCTCCTCTCTAATCTCCCCCCTAATCTCCTCTAATCTCCTCTTCTAATCTCCTCTAAATGGTTCAAGAGAGGCTTACTTTATAGGAAAGGCTTGGTTCAAATGGATGGCTAGGATCAATTAGGGCTTTAGATGAAATGGATGGATAGGATTAAGTTAGGTTTCCTTGCACATTAAGAAATTGTAGTCATTTGACAAGTGTAAGGAGAAGGATAAGGCTTATGTGTGCTTGTGTACATATATACTAAAATTAGGTCCCATTAGTTGTACATGTGAAGGGTTTTAAATGAAAGTTGTACTACAACACATGATTGAATTGAGAGATGGACAAGTGTTGAAATGTGATGAAAAGTGATGACTTAATTCAAATAAAATATTTGAATTAGTTGGGATATGAGTTGGATAATTAATTAATTGGGTAGATGAATAGGATGTGATAAGATATGATGTGGAAATTAATTAAATAAATAAAATTTATTTAATAAATTAGGATGATGGGATTAAGGATAGGACTATGAATAGGAAATTAATTAAATAAATAGAATTTATTTAATTAATTAGAAAGTGGGATTATGAATGTGAAATTAATAAAATTTATTTAATTAATTGGCTAAGTAGGATAAGGATGGGATTAAGATGGGGATTTAATTAAATAAATAAAATTTATTTAATTAATTAGCTAATGGATAAATGGGATTAAGAGTGGGATTTAGGACAAAATGCTACATGATGTCTTAATAATGTTTTTGACTAGGTGTTGCAAGACATGAACAATTTTGGGACAAATTTGGGTGTCTACATTTTGCCCATCTTTGAGATGATGTTCGAGATGATGAGATTTGTGTGGAGTAACATCATTTCAAAGAAGCTAAGGTATGGATAATCGATAGGGATGATGATGTAAGGATATGATGAGGATGAAGATGAAATGGGATGATGATGCCCCCTCGAGAGGATAGGCAGGTTGGACAAACACGGGTATGCTCTTGAAAAGAAATGGCTTGGCTACAAAAGAAAGATAAGGGGATAGATAGAAGAAATGAAGATGTGTTATGTTGCAATGAAGGTGACCAACCATGATGTTTGTTATAGCACTAGACGTTATGCACCAAGGTATAAGGACCAGGGTGATGATGTGTCTTGTGCCCCAGTGTAATACAACCTTGTCTAATGCATGAGGAAGTAATCTTAGAGCATTAAAGTCCTAATGCACAAAAGGTATGATATGACCTTAGATGCAAAGGATAGTGCAAAAAGCTATTCCAACATACACAAGATATGAATATTAGCTGGAATGATATTGATGTGATACAAATGCAAGATAAAAGGATAACACACACATAAGCAAGCAAGCAAGCATGCACAAATGATTCAAAAACAAACAAGGTATTGCCCCTGTCAAGCTGTAAACCAATGATCGATTGATTGATTGTTTTGTTGATGATAATAGATAGTTGTGAGTGTTGTCATGGCAGGGAAAGCTATATCCCTAGATCAACACAAGTTTGTTTGCTAAGTTGGTTGGCTAATTGGATGATTGATTTGGCTTACAACAAGATTAGGATCAAGACCATTGATTGTGCTTGGATAACTTGGCTTGATTGGTTAACTTGATTGGTATGACTTAATGATGGGCCTGCATTTGGATCATTGCTTTGATTCTTTGGATTGATTTGATTTGATGAATTGGAAGAAGTGATGATTGATTGGATTTTAGGTGTTTATTGATGATATGAAAGATTAGGTTATGGATTGAGATTGATTCATGAAATGGATTGATGATGTGATGATATGTGGTGGATTGAGCTGCTTTTGATTTGTTGGAGTGATTGGATTTGTTTTGATTGGATTGGATGTGATTGAGTTGATTTACTTTGGTGTTGATGTTGATGATTGATAGGATTTGTCTTGATGTTTGGCTTGATGTGCTTTGGTTGTGATGTTTGCTATTGTTGGGTTAATTATTTTGATGATTGGATTGTTTTGAATGATGATAGTGATGAAGTGATGATTAGAGTGTCCACTCAATCTAAGCATAAGCAAATGTTTTCAGTGTGCTCAAAGAATGTAAAACAAACAAGGTATTGCCCTTGTCAAGTCATAAACCAATGATTGATTGTTTGATTGATAATGATAGTATTGTCATTGCGGGGAAAGCTATATCCCTAGATCAACACAAGGATGTGGGAACACTATATCCCATTGATGATGATTTATTGGGCTCATGACAAGATTAGGACCAAAACCTATTGATTTGATTGGATAATGTTCCTTGATTGATTGGCTTGCTTGATATGGATTAGTGTGACTTGGATTGAAGATCATTACTTAGATTGATTTGATTAATATGATTGGATGAAGTGATTGATTGAAATAGATGAATGTTATTGATAGGAAGAGTTGATGATGATGATTTGATTTTGATTGAATGTTGATGGAATGGATTGGTTTTATTGCTTGGATGTTTCGTTGGATATTTATTTTTTTGGATTTTTTGACATATTTTGATTTTTTTAATTTTTTTGAATGTTTTGGAATGTCAATGGATTTACAATTTTGGGTAGCCTTTGTGCTAGACACCAATGACAAGGGAGGACCAAGTCTAGGTGGAAGGATGGATGTAAGATGGATGGATAAAAGGATCGGTGATGGTGGATAGGGTCAAAGGCTCATGATAAATGGGTGGATAAAAAGGAGGATAGGCCATATAAGGGATGGATGCATGCCTCATGATAAACGGATAGGTAGGCTATAGTGGAAAGCTTCATGATAAATGGATGGGGATAAGCTATAAGACAGAAAGCTCATGATAAGGGTATGCCATAGTGGATGGATTATAAGGGAGCTAGGATGTGATCTTTAAAGGCTATGTTGCATAGGAAGAACTTGCCCAATTCTAGGTGGTAATGCTTAGGATTTTTACATGACAAAGTTCATGATCAAGGGATGACATGATAGATTGGTTTGAATGGGATGGATAAATGGTCAATGGATAGGACTTGGTTTGGAAAGAAGGTCTGTCAAGAAATATCCAACATGTTTCAACATTTTTCCCCTATGTCTGCATCAAAATCAAAAGGAGGAAGGATGGATAAATGGGTGCAATAGGATAGGCATGTTTATGTAATGGCTAAGGATGGTAGGATGGTATGGTAATGGAAAATGATAAGTTGAAAATGATAAGATGGATGAGACCATGTGCCCCCAAGTGTGAGTGACATAGAAGATCAACCTACACATGACACCTATTTGCCAAGTTTTCATCATGGTACTTATCCAAGGCGCCTGTTTACCAAGTTTTCACCATTGGACGAAGGGATTTCTCTTTACTTTTTTAATTTTTTTTTTGATGGCAAAGCATGACAATTACACATGGCACCTGTTTGCCAGGTTTTCACCATGGTAATGAATAGGAGGGACTCAAGTGTCTAGTGCTATGAGAGGTGATAGTTCCCATTAGAGATGGATGATGTCTTTGCATGGACCATGTCATTATGCTCATCGATGTTGATAAGGGATTGCGTGGATGGGAGATGGATTAGGTAGAGAGTGGATTATGATGAAATGGATTATGGAAGGTTCATGCAAGGATAAATGGATGGGGATAGTGGATTATGATGTGGATTATATAGGCTTATGGAATGAAGATGGATGATAAGTTTATGCCAAAGCATGGGCCATAGGGATAGCATGGGGGAGATATGTAGGATAATGGATGGAAGATGGGGAGATGTAGTTATGTGGAGGTGCTGCGGAGTGGAAGGGAACCATGACCAATGGTTGCACACACCGTGATAAACATTGAAGCTTTTGATGAGATGGTGGTGTAGGAAGTAATGGAGATGTTTTCTTAGGAGATGGTTGATGAAGTGATTTAGGAACCCACATAGATTTAGTATTTTTAGTGCTTTTACTTTGCTTGTGGGATTTTTGAAGGGAATGTAAGTTTTGGATGGAAATAGGCTCTTGGATATAGGTGGTTGGGATTCTTGAGATGTGGATGAGGATGCCTCATTTGACTTGCTATCTATTTGCTTAGGAACCCAAACCATTTTACTTTTGGGCTTTGCTTTTGGAGGTAAGGGTTTAGATGGTTGTTTAGATGAACTTTGCTTTGATTTTGATTCCTTATGTCCTAAGGTATGAAGACCTTTAGGATTTCTGGTAGGATTTTTAGCTTTATAGGTAGAGGCATCAAAATTTTTGCTTTTGAATCCCATGGGGTGGGTGAAGTGGATGGAATGATTGGAAGCTTTATGCTTAGGCAATGTGTGCTTTTGTTGGCCATGATTAGGGATGTAAGGATACTTATGAATGATAGGTATGTTAGGTGTCAGAAGCAACGGTGGCAAGGTGTATGGAGGGATACTTGGAGTTGGTAAAAGTGGAGGCAAAGTGGATAATGGGATGTTAGGAGTTGGAAGTAATGGAAGTAAAGTGGATGGTGGGATATTTGGAGTTGGTAAAAGTGGAGGCAAATTGGATAGTGGAAGGTGTACGGTCACATGCTTTTGGAGTTTGTAGGTTGATGGAGGTGGAATGGCTACATATGTTTTGGGTAGATGATAGGGGATGCGATGGAAAGTGGTAGGTTTAGGATGCATGAAAGGATTACCAACATCTTGGCCTTGTTTACCTTGGGGTGTGTATCCAAGGCCATATGAGCATGGAGGGACTTTGTAATGGTTTGGCTCCAAAATACCTGGTTCATAAAAGTCTAGACCTTTGCCTTGGTAGTTCATGTTTTGGAGTATGCGATGGAAAATGGGACTAGGTGTGCTTAGGGAACTAGAATTGAGCTCTTTATTGGATGGAGAAGGTGAAGTGGATAGATGTTGTTTTTGTCCTAAGAACATTCATGTATAAGGGTGGTAAGACCAATAGGACATGATGGTGGACTTGAAGTGGAATCGATGGTGGATGTGGAAGGAGGATCATTAGGATCTTGATTAGCATTGTGTTCACTACGATCCAAGTTATTTGTTTGATCTTTTATGCTTACTTGGGGGACAAGTGTCTCATCATGACAAGTGGATGTTTGCTCATTATGGATAGGGCTAGATGGAGAATGGATAAGAGTAGTTTGGATATCTTTCTCATGGATGGTTATGGGATTATGGATAGGATCAAGGTACTTTTGAATAGGTTCTTTATCATAGATATCATCTTGATCATGAGATAGATAAAGTTTGGCCAAATGGGTCATCATGGTTTTCATGATCTTAGCTAGAACCTTAATCATAACTATGAGCAAAAATATGATTAAGTGGGTTATAAAAGGGATAAATTTTCTCATGAATAGGGTCATGGTGATGGCTAATAGCTTGAGGGAAAACCATATGTAGGTCATGGATAGGTGGAACTTAGAGGTGCTTTGATCTTGATTAAGATTAGGGTTTAATATTTCCACATGTTTAAGATTATGCTCTTGACATACCTCTTGACTTTGGATGAAAGTGGAAGGTTCTTGAGTGGACTTGATAGACTCTTGATGGTTATAAATATGAGAACATGATGGCTCTTGACTTAGGCTTGTGGTTGGAGACTCTTGAATAGACTTGTTGGCTTGTAGGTCACATGATTGGCTTAAAGGGCTAGATATGTTAATGAAAGGCTCTTGAAGAGGCTCAAGGATATGTGAACCACATGATGAGATTATAGGATTGGACATGACCTTTGGAAGTTCTTTGGTAGACTCACGAATGAGTGTTTGACATGGGGGTAGTTTATTCCTAGCTAGTAGCCATTGGATCACATCCTTTGCAAGTGTATGGGTGGATGGGAAATATAATGGATGGATGATAAGGGTGGATGGCGTTGGATTAGGATTAGGATTAGATGGAGGGATAATGGGATTGAATGGATTAGGATTTGGACTAGATGGGGGTGACACATGGGATTTGAATGCTGTCGCATGATTGGGACAAATATTGGGCATTTATTTGTATTATGGCCTTTGGTCTTGGTGGTGATCACCTATATTTAGGGTTCTAAAATTAGGTTGCGGTTATTTGTTCTTGTCCCTTCTAGCCCTTGGTACCTTAGGCTAGGTTGTTCCTCAACCCACATGCTGTGTTTTACCACTTTTTCCTGTCGCATTGGAGAAAGTGTTAAGTTTTTGTATGTGCAATTCCAAATGTATGTTGGTGGGTTTTTGAAATCTCAGTCGGCTTTTGAAAATTGATAAGAAATTGAATTATATGCATTTTAGATGCATATCAGGTTGCATATGCAAAGGGTGAATCTATCGCAAATCCCTGGAATATTCGCTATTTGTATATCGGGTCTGCATGTATATTTGGTTTGTATGTTCAGACATACAATGGTTAGATACATTGCAGGTATATTCCAGGAAAGATTCCTTGTTTGTATGCGAAAGGGTAAATGTATGTTTGGACATACAAAGGTCATATGCATGGAAAATATGCAAGGCAGCGGGATATACATTTGGTGGGGTCTACCGCTTGTATATTTGCAGTTGTATGTTTAAAACATACACCTGAATATACAAAGGATAGGATACAAGCCGGACCCGAAAATATTTCAAATTTGTTCTATGGGCCCCTGGAGTCCGTTGCTTGTATGTATGTGAGTGTTGTATGCCGTGGATATACAAAGTCCAGATTTGAAATTTTTTCAAACCCAATGGATAAGTGGCAGGGATCTGCGTTGTATGTATCTCGCATTTGTATAATGCGACATACAAGGAAATATACAAAGAAGGGGAGATGCAACCTAGATGCGAAGACGGAATCCAATGCAGTGAATAATCTTCTGGCGTCCGTTGGATGTATAAGATGCTTGTATGTCTAGGTATACAATGAGGTTATACAAGGGATTTTCAAAGGTGAACAGTGGTGATTGTATATGCATTTGTTTATGCATATACAAGGGCAAAAAGGGAAAATGAAGAAGTGAAAAGTTAGCGATAGGAACATGGAGTGCATACGTGGCATGTAACCATTGGTTCTTTGCTTTTTTGTGGTTTTTAGCGCCATGGATCTCAGTGATGGAATCATGATCGACGGCCATGTTTTGAACCCACAACTTAGGTGTTTTCCTGTGTATTTGCAATCATTTTTGAGCGGGAAAACAATAGATGTGTCCGCTGTTGCATTTCAAAGGGGCCTATGGGTAGGTGAGGCAATAATGGTGGATTTGCAGAGGATAGTTGATGGAGTTGATAGGTCGGCAACCTGATTGAAGATGAAAGTCCTTGAGCGGCGGTGCGGATCCCAATTCCACCTGCTCCCTCCTCTTTGTCTCTCTGTGGGATTAACTATTTTGAGCACCATTTCTCATGCATTGTATCTGGTAGATTTTTGATTTTTTGCCTTGTAATTAATGCTGAGTGTACAGTCTTGGTATAAATGCCAAACTGTGTTACTCATTTTGTTGTTGAAAACTGGACACATTTTGGTGTTGTGACATAATACAACTTCATTGGTGGCCCTGTTCTTGATGCCTCGTAAGTTTATGAGTCTCATGTTGTATGTTTCATGCATGAATTCACTGGTTTCATGTTGTTTTATATGAGAAATGCTCTGTGCATGTGTTTAATTATTTGTCTCCAAGCTGTGGACATATTTTCTTTTGAATCAAGATAACTAAGGGTTATTAAGGCTCGGGAATATAACATTTTTATATTGAATGTTAAATCTCCTACTTTTGTTCAAGGAACAAATTAAATGTTTCAGATTAATCATTGAGAAAATGTGTTGCAGCAGGGATACCACTAAGAATGAATGATTAAGCACCTAATTTTTGGGAAGTACCTGTAGGGCAGATACTAAAAATCCCCTTGATACCTAGTCATTGGTATATGTTCATGCTGGCCATTCACATCTGTATGTCTATTGACTCTGAGCCCTAGAAAGGCACCGATCTAGTCTTGTATTGAGGTTGCAACCTAAAGTCTTAGTTTTGCATCCAAACATAAAATCAAATTCAAACTTTAAATCAAACTATTAGGACTTTAGAAGTAGTTTTAGGACCAAAATCCTCTATCTCACAACTGAAATAGGCCCAAAGCTAGCCCCTTTGCACTTATCTCACAGTTTTGGTCTTCATAAAGGAGGATTTATCTACTTTGTATCAACATCCAAGTAAGTTCATGTGCATATGTCATAGATGTTGAGTAGGGAATAGCCCCCTTGGTTCTACAGAGCCTAAAGAAGAAGAGGAGATATTTATAGAGTCTATCTCCTATATTGTTGGCCCCTGGCCCAGGAATCCTATTGATCAATGATGGCTACTTTGTAGGGATAACTGGGAACAAGCATCTAGTCTGGGAAAATAACCAACAGATTTTGACAACTCTATTGAGGACGTGAAGTGAAAGTGTTATCTTTTCATCCTTGGTAAATTATTAACAATTTCTAGTTATAGGTGGCGACTCCAAACCAATCTCCCAACCGATAAAGTAAAAATTTGTATGCTAGGGAGAAGATCCCTGCGTAATTCTCTGTCTGAAGAATTACCTAGAAAAATGATGTACAGAAAAAAGGGGACTGTTCAAACCAGTCAAGAGGGTTCTCCTAGAAGTAATGATAATATTCAGGACAATCCAGGATCTTCAGAGCGGACAATACCCTACTTTTCAAACACTGAGGCTGAAATCCAGAATGTATATGAAAGACAACAGGGTAGTGGATTAAGAATGAGATCAAAGGTGTTTTAGGAATGCCCTTTCCATGATTCCCCTGATAGATTTGAAGAAGCTGAATCCCCAAGAGATGATAATGATTATTAGAATATAATGAAACCATCTTCTTCCATGCCCAGAGAGGAGGAATTAGCTGAAGAGATTAAGAGCTTAAGAGTAGAATTAGAATATCTGCAGGTAGTAAAAATCAGAGATGACATGAGACAGAAAGTGCAAGCACTGAGAGTTGCTCTCGATTCAATTCCTACTCTTGAAAATGTGAATATGCAGAGAAATCAACAAAGAAATGAAGTCCAGGATTAGCATAATGATCAAAGACAAGATGCAAATAATGCTAGAGTACCGTTAAATAATGTAAGAAATCAGAATGTAAATAGAAATGTAAATGCAAATTAGTTTGACAGGCAACCTATGCAGCTGGATAGATTCAGACATCTTGTTTTTGATGGCATCCCTGGTTTCCCAAATCCTATCGACAAATATGTGAGGCTACAAGTGCCTAAGTTTTCAGGAAATAATATTGTGTCAGGGGAAGACCACTTGAAAGCTTTTCAGAATATCATGGACAACTTTGAGGTTGAGCATGAGGATGTTTTCATGAAATTATTTATGCAATCCTTAGTTGATGAGGCCAGAGAATGGTACAAGGGTCTGTCTGACAGAAGTGTATCATCATGGGATGAATTCAGAAGAATATTCAAAGAACAATATGGTGACAAAACTGATCCAAGTTTCTTCATTAATGAATTCACTGGTATTACCAAGGGGTCAAATGAGCAAGTTACTGATTTCAATGCTAGATTCATGAAGGTGTTCAACAAATTGCCACATCACCTGAGGCCTAATGAACCTATGTGCATAGTGTTGTACATAAATGCTTTTGATGCCAAGACAACTTATGGGTTAATGGATAAGGGTCCTCACAGCCTCAGAGATGCTTTCAAAATTGCAACAAATATTGAAAATAACAGAAAAGCATATGGTAAGACAAACAGAAGAGATGATGTAAAAATTCTACAAAATCCAAATACTAAATCTCAGAGTGTTCAAGGCAGTGCATCTACTTCTGAGGATAAATTAGACAAATTGACAACTATTGTCAAGGACCTGAGCTATAGAATGGCTAAAAATGAAAAAGGAGTAGGTCCTGACAGACAGGTTTACCAAAGGTAGGAAAGAAGACCATCATTACATGATATGCCATATAATACCAATTGGCATAATGGTAAACCCATTCTTCCAAACAGTAATACAAATTCAAGGACTCAAAATGTAAAGGAGACACCTGACCCTTTGAAGAAGGCGGTTAATAATGTTAATGACACCCCATGGTGTATCATATGTCAGATGCCTCACTCACAGTCACAATGTATGATTGCTCAGTCTCTATATAACAATGATGTTGCCTGTGATGAGTGCAATTAGCCGCATTGCATGGAAGATGACAACGTCAATATGCTGTCTACAAATAGGGAGTATCCTTCCCAGGATGTTGATGCAAGCACAAATAATGAGATTCAGGTTTGCCAGCAGTTTCCTTGTGATGAAGATGATGAAGATAATTATGCTTATGCTCAGGACTCACACAATTTTTTGAATAATTTGAGGAGACCATCTGATGAAGAAATTAGAGCCTTCACAGCTACAGCAGTGGCTCAGGTCAAAAGCAATTACAATCTCAGGGGTAAAGCTCAGGTGAGTAACTCACACCAACCAGAGAATACTTTTGCAAGTCAGCCAGTTCACAGTCATAAAGGGACTGAAATACAAAAGAAGCAATGGAGTAATAATAAGCAAAATTTTAAGCAAAAAATAGGTCATGATTCTCAAGGACCAGAAAATAGAATTCCCGAGGTTGAGGACCAAAACAAAAGTTTTCAGATCAAACATGACAGTCAAGGAGCCACAAAAATTAAAGCTAGATCATATCAAAATAAAAATAAAACTATGGACCAGGCTACAACTGTTATACAAAATTATGCTCCGTTTGACATAACTCAGGGCTTGTCCCAGGTAAAAGTTTCTGTCCCATTGATGGAGTTGATGAAAGTTGAAGAGTTTAAAAATAAAACATTATCCCTGATTTCAGGAATACCCTGTCAAGCTAATCAAAATGATGAAACTCAGGGTGAAAAACAAGCTATGTATATTGAAGAGGATGAGGTCCCTGAAGTTTATTTGGGGATGACCATGACAAAATGCCCTTCACAGGTTGAGCCATTCTATGTCTCCCTTGTTATAAATGGAAAAGTGATTAAGAATTGTATGCTTGATTTAGGAGCATCAAAGAATATCATGCCTTTGGCCATTATGCAGCAAGGTGGGTTATAGATGGACAAGGCATGTGGGAAGTGCTATGCCATGGATGCTAGAGAAGTACCAGTCATTGGAATTATGAAAGATGTAGATTTCAGACTGGCAGGATATCCTGAGAAGACCTACAAAATGAACATAACAGTTGTTGATATCAAGCCACAATATGGCATGTTATTGTCAAGAAGATGGGCAGCATTGATTGGTGGGAGTATGCAATTGGATTTGTCATATGCTATAATCCCTATGAATGGCAAGAATGTCAAATTGATTAGAGAAGAAAGGTCACCAGATACAATTGAGGATCAAGAGTCAGAGGAGCATATTTGTTTTGTGGACACTGACTGCAACAATTTCAGGGTTGTCTCCAATGATAAAGGGGGTAAAGAGGGAGATATATGCATTCAAGAGCTTGACCAACTCGGTCTCTGGACCATGTTTTTCGATGGAGCTTGTTCAAAGGAAGGCTCTAGTGCTGGAATTGTATTTTTGTCTCCGACTGGTAAGCTTCTAAAATTCTCATTCTTGCTGAAGTTTACCTATACAAATAATATTGCAGAGTATGAAGCTCTGTTGTTAGGATTGAATGTTGCTTTGAAGCATGGAATTAGGATGCTCAGAGTATTTGGGGATTCAAAGTTAGTTGTTTCCTAAGTCAGAGATAAGTATGCATCAAAGAATAAGAGATTAAAACAGTATAAGCATGCTGTTTGGGATACAATAGAATTATTTGATACTTTTTCAATAAACTGGATAGAGAGATAAAAAAATGTCAGGGTAGATTTTCTAGCTAATGTAGCCGTAAGGCCAGATGATGTTACTCTGATAGATGTTACAAATGTTGAGGTTAAACTTAGACCTACAGTGCCAGATAATATATGCAGCTGGCAAGTGTTTGATGATGATAAGGATTTACTAAGATTTCTACATTGCATTGATGAATATGAGAACCAAGAAATAGATTTTCAAAACTTTGTAGAAGTTGTAGATGGGAGAGAAACCCTCTTAGGGAAGAAGGTAATTCAACTCAAGACAAATAAAATCCCTAGAGGGCTGGTTGCTTTAGAGAGAGCTTTTGACAATAGAGACCAATTTGTTACAAAGGCATCTCCAACAAACAAGAATGATTTAGAAGAGATAAACTTGGGGACATCTCAGGCCCCCAAGAAGGTATACATTGGCAAGCAGCTCAAGCCACATATCAGAATTATGCTGATTACACTACTGAGAAAATATAAGCATGTTTTTGCCTGGTCGTATGAGGACCTGAAAGATTATAGAGAAGATTTATTTCAACATGAAATCCCTTTGAAACCTGGAGCTAAACTGTTTAGACAAAAACAAAGGCCTATCAACCCAACCTTAGCTCCAAAAATGCAAGAAGAACTTATGAAGCTTAGGGAGGCTGGAATAATCATGCCTATCAGACACTCGACTTGGGTGTCCAACCTTGTTCTGGTTAGAAAGAAGAATGGTGACATCAGACTTTGTGTGGACTTTAGAAATCTGAATGTATCTTCTTTGAAGGACAATTATCCATTGCCAAACATGGAAGCCATGTTGTAGAAGGTAATTGGCTGTGGACTTTTATCCATGATGGATGGATTTTCGGGATACAATCAAGTGAAAGTAAAAAAATTAGAATAGTTTAAAACTACCTTCACCACTCCATGGGGAACTTATGCATATGTGAGAATGCCATTCAGACTGACAAATGCAGGTGCCACATTTCAGAGGGCTATAGATGTTGCTTTCGCAGGATTAATTGACTCAATCTTGGCTATGTATCAAGATGACTTAACTGCCTTTTCAAAAAAGGAGGAGCAACACTATATGCACTTGGAGCAGATTTTTATTAGAGCATTAGAGTATGGCATCTCACTCAACCCAAAGAAATGTGCTTTTGGGGTAGCGGAAGGAAAATTGCTTAGACACATTGTTTCCAAGGATGGAGTCAGGATTGATCCTGAAAGGGTAGCTGCAATTCACAAAATTCAGATCCCTAAAATAGTAAGAGGTGTTCAGTCCTTCTTTGGACAAATTAATTTTCTTAGGAGATTCATTCCTAACTTTGCAGAGACCACAAAAGATATCTCTAAGATGTTGAAGAAAGGTGCAACTGTCAAATGGGAAGATGAAGTAGCTAAATCATTTCAGAACATCAAAGAGGCTATAAAGATGGCTCCTGTGCTAAAATCTCTTGATTTTTCTAGGCCATTTCAATTATTCTCATTTGTTTCTTTCCATACAATTGCTGCATGCTTACTACAAAAAAATGAAGAAGGTTTTGAACAACCTATAGCTTTCTTTAGCAGGTCATTGTAGGCTGTTGAATTGAAGTATGACATCATGGAGAAGCAGGCATATGCACTGGTTAGAGTAGTCAAAAGTTTTAGGCCATATTTAGTGGGCTCTTAGACAGTTGCATATGTGCCCCATGTAGCAGTCAAAGATATATTTACTCAGCAGGAAGTAACTGGGAGGAGATGCAGATGGACAAACAAATTGCAAGAGTTCAACATTGAAATACAGATCACAAAATTGGTAAGGGGACAAGGTTTAGCAAAACTAATGACACAGTCAAATCTAGAGGCATGCCAAGTGAATGTAGTGCATGATGAAATTATAAATATGTCAGAATCTAAATGGTATAAGGACATTGTACATTATTTGCAAAATTTGAATTGTACCCACCTCGGTGATGATCAGAAGAGGACCTTGAAACTACATGTTAAATACATCATTGTTCAAGGAGAATTGTACTGGAAAAATCCCGACGGTGTGCTGCTCAGGTGTGTGAATGAGAATCAGACTAAGGATATTCTAAGTGACATGCACAATGGAGTGTGTGGTGGACACTATGCTGCCTATACAACAACCCACAAAATTCTTAGAGCTGGCTACTGGTGGCCAACTCTCTTCTCAGATGCACAAAAAATGATAAGAAAATGTGATCCTTGCCAAAGATTTTCAGGAAAGTTAAAATATGAAGGTGCATTGCCCCTTAGGACTAAACTATAGAAGCTCCATTTCAGCAGTGGGGGATTGATTTTATAGGGGAAATCTCAGAAAAATCAAGTGGAGGACACAGTTGGATTTTGGTTGCTACTGATTACTTCACTAAATGGATTGAAGCCATTCCAACTAAAAAGGCTACATGCAAAGTGGTGATGGATTTTATTCTAGAAAATATAATTATCAGATTTGGAGTTCCAACCAAATTGGTCACAGATAATGCAATGTGCTTCAGGTCTGGTGAATTTATTGATTTTTGTAGCAATTTTGGAATAAATTTGTTACATGCATCACCGTATCATCCACATAGAAATGGTCAAGCAGAGTCAAGCAATAAAAGCCTCATGAAGATTGTCAAAATGATGGTAGGTAAAAACAAAAGGGCTTGGGATTCAAAGCTGAAAATGGCATTATAGGCTGACAGAATAACTATGAAGAAAGCAACTGGAAGGTCACCATTTGAACTAGTGTATGGTGCAACAACTAAATTGCCTGTGAACAACCTCCTACCAGTCTATAAATTCATACAGAAAAATGAGGAGAT
This sequence comes from Cunninghamia lanceolata, assembly GCA_027924645.1. Taxonomy (NCBI): domain Eukaryota; kingdom Viridiplantae; phylum Streptophyta; class Pinopsida; order Cupressales; family Cupressaceae; genus Cunninghamia; species Cunninghamia lanceolata. Next base: position 33,297,496 of record BSBN01000924.1, on the reverse strand, counting down.
TAAGGAATCAATGACTAGAAGAATAAATCAGCTGGTTGCACTAGATGAAGTTAGAAGGGAGGCACAGGAAACAAATATCAAGAGACAACAAAAAGTAAAATATTTGTTTGATAAAAGGGCTACAGAAGGAAAGTTTCAGATAGGTGATTTGGTCCTTGTGTGGAATGCAAGGAACCAGGATAAGGGCAAGCACGGTAAATTTGAATCCTTATGGGTGGGCCCGTACCAAATCAACGACACTCATGGAGAAGATTCCTATTTTCTCCAGGCCCTAACTGGTGAACTACTGGAATTGCCTATGCATGGACAGTTCCTAAAACCGTACTTCTCATAAATGGGTAACTTTTGTACACATTGTAAACTAGATGTGAATATTTTGTACATGCCTTGTATAGTCGGTCGTGTTTTGAGTCTTGGGTTTTATCTAGTCTGCCCCGAAGTAGTTTGGTTCTCGCTGCAGTCTTGTGTCTGCACGTCCTCGGTCAGAGCCACTGGTGGTGATCACCTATGTTTAGGGTTCTGAAATTAGGTTGTAGGTATCTATTCTTGTCCCTTCAAGCCCTTGGTGCCTTAGGCTAGGTTGTTCCTCAACCCACATGCTGTGTTTTACTGCTTTTTCCTGTCGCATTTGAGAAAGTGTTAAGTTTTTGTATGTGCAATTGCAAATGTATGTTGGTGGGTGTTTGAAATCTCAGTCAGCTTTTGAAAATTGATTAGAAATTGAATTATATGCATTTTAGATGCATATCAGGTTGCATATGCAAAGGGTGAATCTGTCGCAGATCCTCGGAATATTCGCTATTTGTATATCGGGTCTGCATGTATATTTGGTTTGTATGTTTAGACATACAATGGTTAGATACATTGCAGGTATATTCCAGGAAAGATTCCTTGTTTGTATGTGAAAGGGTAAATGTATGTTTGGACATACAAAAGTCATATGCAAGGCAGCGAGATATACATTTGGTGGGGTCTGCCGCTTGTATATTTGCGATTGTATGTTTAAAACATACACTTGAATATACAAAGGATAGGATACAAGCTGGACCTGAAAATATTTCAAATTTGTTCTATGGGCCCCTGGCGTCCGTTGCTTGTATGTATGTGAGTGTTGTATGCTGCGGATATACAAAGTTCGGATTTGAAATTTTTTCAAACCCAATGGATAAGTGGCAGGGATCCGCGTTGTATGTATCTCGCATTTGTATAATGCGACATACAAGGAAATATAGAAAGAAGGGGAGATGCAACCCAGATGCGAAGAGGGAATCCAATGCAGCGAATAATCTTCTGGCATCCGTTGGATGTATAAGATGCTTGTATGTGTGGGTATACAATGAGGATATACAAGGGATTTTCGAAGGTGAACAATGGTGATTGTATATGCATTTGTTTATGCATATACAAGGGCAAAAAGGGAAAATGAAGAAGCGAAAAGTCAGCGATAGGAACATGGAGTGCCTACGTGGCATGTAACCATTGGTTCTTGGCTTTTTTGCAGTTTTTAGCGCCATGGATCTCAATGATGGAATCATGATCGACGGCCATGTTTTGAACCCATAGCATAGGTGTTTCCTTGTGTATTTGCAATAATTTTTGAGCGAGAAAACAACAGATGCGTCCGCTATTGCATTTCAAAGGGGCCTATGGGTAGGTGAGGTAATAATGGCGGATTTGCAGAGGATAGTTGATGGAGTTGACGGGTCAGCAACCTGATTGAAGATGAAAGTCCTTGAGTGGCGGTGCGGATCCTGATTCCACTTGCTCCCTCCTCTTTGTCTCTCTGTGGCATTAACTATTTTGAGCGCCATTTCTCATGCATTGTATCTGGCAATTTTTTTTATTTTTTGCCTTGTAATTAATGCTGAGTGTACAGTCTTGGTATAAATGCCAAACTGTGTTACTCATTTTGTTGTTGAAAGCTGGACACATTTTGGTGTTGTGACATAATACAACTTCATTGGTGGCCCTGTTCTTGATGCCTCGTAAGTTTATGAGTCTCATGTTGTATGTTTCATGCATGAATTCACTGGTTTCATGTTGTTTTATATGAGAAATGCTCTGTGCATGTGTTTAATCATTTGTCTCCAAGCTGTGGACATATTTTCTTTTGAATCAAGATAACTAAGGGTTATTAAGGCTCGGGAATATAACTTTTTTATATTGAATGTTAAATCTCCTACTTTTGTTCAAGGAACAAATTAAATGTTTCAGATTAATCATTGAGAAAATGTGTTGCAGCAGGGATACCACTAAGAATGAATGATTAAGCACCTAATTTTTGGGAAGTACCTGTAGGGCAGATACTCAAAAATCCCCTTGATACCTAGTCACTGGTATATGTTCATGCTGGCCATTCACATCTGTATGTCTATTGACTCCGAGCCCTAGATAGGCACCGATCCAGTCTTGTATTGAGGTTGCAATCCAAAGTCTCAGTTTTGTATCCAAACATAAAATCAAACTCAAACTTTAAATCAAACTATTAGGACTTTAGAAGTAGTTTTAGGACCAAAATCCTCTATCTCACAACTGAAAATAGGCCCAAAGCTAGCCCCTTTGCACTTATCTCATAGTTTTGGTCTACATAAAGGAGGATTTATCTACTTTTTATCAACATCCAAGTAAGTTCATGTGCATATGTCATAGATGTTGAGTAGGGAATACCCCCCTTGGTTCTGCAGAGCCTAAAGAAGAAGAGGAGATATTTATAGAGTCTATCTCCTATACTGTTGGCCCTGGCCCGAGAATCCTGTTGATCAATGATGGCTACTTTGTAGGGATAACTGGGAACAAGCATCCAGTTTGGGAAAATAACCAACAGGTCCTATGGTATGCACAATAATCATGTTCATCATATGGAATTTCTTCACATGGTTTGACTTTGGGAAGTTCAATGAGTTTTGCTTCAAGCATCCTTTGTAAGACTATCTCAGCTACATCCGTTGGTGAAGGATTAGAATGACATGGTGATGAAGGTAATGGAGGGCATGGTGGTTTGGAAGGTAGAGGGATTAATGGACTAGGAATGGGATCACATGGTGGTGTTGGGATAGGACTTGTTGGCTCATGTGTTGGCATGGGATTGGATGGTGGAGGCCACTCTAGATTGGTATTTCCCTTGTCAAAGGTTATTAGATCTTGCATACAATAACTTGGGCTTGTTTGATTTATGTACAAGGGACCACTTGGACTTGCATGTGCTTCTTGTTGCAAAGGTGGACTTAGGCTCACTTGTGCTTGTTGTGGAGGCCATTGATAGTCTTGGTGGTTGGGTGAAATGGTAGGATATGTAGACAAAAGATCTTGGGATTGATATGAAGTTGATGGCATTTGATCTTGTTGCCAATGTGGATTTGAGCTTACATGTTGTTGTGATGTGGGTGGATATGTTGATGTGACATTGACATGATAGGTGGATGAATTAGGTTGGTATGAAGTTGAAGATGATTACACATAGGGTTGAGGTGGAATTTGTTGAGGTTGAGATGGTGTTTGGATTTGTTGTTGTGATATGATTTGTTGTTGTTGGAATTATTGAATGGGTTGTTGTGATGGTTAGAATTTTTGAATTGGTTGATGTTGTTGTAACTGAATGTGTTGATGTGATGATGATGGAGGGGTTGCATAGGGTAATGGTTGTTGAGATGGAGATTGACATGGATAAGGGCTAACATTAGAGGAAATGGAATCAGTTGATATAGAATTGGGTTGATGAGAGGATAGATATGATGGGATAGGCGCTAGATAGGATGGTTGTTGGACTTTGCAAGTGGCCATGTGGTGTTGGATTTCTTCCAAGAGGCATTATATGTGTGAGGATTGGTTTGTTTGACATATTTGAATCAGTTCTTGAATGCTTTGAAATGTTCACTGCTCTAAAGGTGATTGGTTTGCATGCATGTGGCGAAGCATATGAAGGAGCTTTTAGAGGTCCTCTAAGGTTGACACGATGTCACACAAGTGTTTAAGGCTTAAGTTCTTTTTGGCAAGTGCTTGGTTATGATTCGATGATGATGTGGATATGATTAGGATGAAGTTGATTGGGATGAAAGTGACTAGGATGAATATTTAGATTGATTTGTTTATGTGTTTGGGTGTTTAGAGCTTAATTTGGCAATGTTCAAACAAATGATTATGCATATACACACATGAATCACTCACGCAAGACACATAATCAAGTTATTAGTTTGGAAGAATGTGATGATGGTTAAGCAAGCACATGAAAACACTTCAACAAGTCCTAGTCAAGGAAAGGTGACTATCACAAGGAGGTTCTAGTGAAAATCCAGGGGACAGGGACCCCACGAGCATCCAACAAAGTTTTAATATACACAAAGGTACACCTCCTTTTGAGTTAGCACTGTATGGTGAGCACTACTACCGGTTAGACTTGGCTTTCACCTTATCCTCTGATTTTTATAGCAGACCAGATGAAAGTACCACTTGAGGTCATTCCCTTGGGGTGAGTACCTCTTTTCCTACCAAGGCAGGCCTCTCTAAGGTTTAAAAAAAAGCAACACAAGTAAATGTTTTTGATCTCCAAGTTCATGTTAAGACGCGAGGAGAGAGCATACACATTTACTTGGTCACACTCGCATAGGGTTCATTAACCTTAGAAATTTAATATGTGGAAGACAATGCAAGCACTTGTTTGTTTTAAAGCTCAAATCTAAATGTGATGGAAGACAATGATTCATTTTAACCCAATTTTTGATGTGATTACAAACAATTGTTCGTTTTAAGCCCAAATCGAAATGTGTTTGCAAACAAGATTGATTGAAATGAAAAGATGAAAGATAAAAATGAATGCACCCGGATTATTTTCACTTTCCAAGATGTTGTATATGATTGATATTGCTACTGATAAAGCTCCTTATGATCACCTACAACATCAAAAAATGATATTATAATGCAGGCATAAAAAATAAGCTCATCAGGCAAGGAAAATTGTAATTTTAGATGCATAACCGAATTAGATTTGATTATTTCGAGACATTTTTAGTTTGAAAATTAAAAACTCAAAGAAGAGACCCCTATTAATTTTCAGAGAGATTTCCAAAAATGTAAAGAAATCAAAAAAATTCCCTGTTTTACGCCCATAAATGTAGATTTATGGAAAAGATATAGTTGGCAAAGATTTGATTTTTTCACATTGTAAATGACCTCTAAATTAAATCTGTAAAACATAGACCCCCATTAGAATTTTTATAAATTTCCAGAAATATAAAAATTTCTGAAAACTTCACCGATTTGCACCTAGAATTGTGATTTTATGAAAAAACATAAAAACATGGTAACTCCCACAAAAATGGTGATAAACCCAAAATTTTTCTCCTGTAGCTTCCTTATATCATGGAAAAACTTCTATAAAAATCTTGTAGAAAAATTCACAGCCGTTTGGAAGATATGATGAAATCTTTAAAAACTAAGGTTTTGTCCAAAAAATAGCAGATCTGCAACAAAAAGTTAATTAAACATGCAAAACTCGACAATGGGGGTTATATGAATGCAAATTTTTACTACAAAAACCTACAAAAATATCAAGCGAAGTGAGTCCCACCGGGCGTGCCAAAAATGTATATCGAAAAATTTGGATTTGCAAATGGAAATGATCAAACAATGAAATGCATAACCTAAACCCAAATCATTCAATACCTCGAAGATGCAAGATGAGCTCGATTGATTGATCAATTTGTTGTGTTGATTGCCCGATTCCACAACATAACATTGATAGGGAGATAAATGATGGATGATTGATGAAGATAAATGCAAGCTAGATGGATGAAAGAGGATGGATGATGGCTTGAGATGAAAATTCAGCAAAGTGAGGTTGCATGAAGAAGAATCCTCTAAATCTCCTCCCTAATCTCCTCTCTAATCTCCCCCCTAATCTCCTCTAATCTCCTCTAAATGGCTCAAGAGAGGCTTACTTTATAGGAAAGGCTTGGTTCAAATGGATGGCTAGGATCAATTAGGGCTTTAGATGAAATAGATGGATAGGATTAAGTTAGGTTTTCTTGCACATTAAGAAATTGTAGTCATTTGACAAGTGTCAGGAGAAGGATAAGGCTTATGTGTGCTTGTGTACATAAATACTAAAATTAGGTCCCATTAGTTGTACATGTGAAGGATTTTAAATGAAAGTTGTACTACAACACATGATTGAATTGGGAGATGGACAAGTGTTGAAATGTGATGAAAAGTGAGGACTTAATTCAAATAAAATATTTGAATTAGTTGGGATATGAGTTGGATAATTAATTAAATAAATAAGATTTATTTAATTAGTTGGGTAGATGAATAGGATGGGATAAGATATGATGTGGAAATTAATTAAATAAATAAAATTTATTTAATTAATTAGGATGATGGGATTAAGGATAGGATTATGAATGGGAAATTAATTAAATAAATAAAATTTATTTAATTAGTTAGAAAGTGGGATTATGAATGTGAAATTAATAAAATTTATTTAATTAATTGGCTAAGTAGGATAAGGATGGGATTAAGATGGGGATTTAATTAAATAAATAAAATTTATTTAATTAATTAGCTAATGGATAAATGGGATTAAGAGTGGGATTTAGGACAAAATGCTACATGATGTCTTAATAATGTTTTTGACTAGGTGTTGCAAGACATGAACAATTTTGGGACAAATTTGGGTGTCTACATGCATTATAGATTTTAATATCATCCATGATTTGAAGCATCGTTAAATCCTCTATTGCAATCTTCCCTCCTCTTTTCTCCACCTAAATTGGAGTTCTAATTGGTCTTCAAGTGATGCAGATTGCCTCTCAGATATTCAATTACAATGTTCCATAGATTCCGAATTGTATCTTGACTTCTACTGAAGAATCAAGTTACCGCCATCTTTCCATGGTGCGTCCCCTTTTAAAGGATCTCCTACTGCATCCATTTCAATCTCTTTTTCTTTATTTAGGCTTGATGCCTCCATGATTCCATGCATTGGCATTAGACCGCCCAAATTAGCATAGATAACTACAAAGGTTTATTAAAGATTTGATAACTGCCACCAATGGCAATAAATGGAGGTCAGTCCAGTCGCCTCTTCTATATCTGTGGGTGTAAAAAAAGGAAATGCCATATACTAAATGGAATCAATAGCCAGTAGTTGTATTTGAAGCACCATAAATATAGTGTAACTGACAAAGAATATGTGATTGCCAGCATTAATGGAGAGCAAGAATAGGAACACAAGGCTGAGGTTGTTTGCATCATCCTCCCCACATTTTTAAAATCTTTGAACCTCCAGGTTCAAGAAACTCAACTGCCATGGCCTACCCTTCCACCAAGTTAGGTACTTTTGCATATATTTGACATAATTTCTTCCTTGGCTTCCAACTTCTTATTGGATTCAAAATCATCCTCATCCGACAACTTGTTCTCATCCTCTTTTTTGAGCTTCTTGTGGGCTTAGACCCACTTTGGGTGTTCCTCCATTGAAAGCCACTATGACTCTCCTCATTGCTTGTCCAACCTTCTATGGCCCCTACACATAAACCATTAAAAGCAAAAATAAGTTAAGGCAATCAAAAATTCCCATAGGTACTTCTTCATCTCAATTATGCCATTTAGGCATATTTGTTTATTCATCTTTGGTTATGTGTGATGTTGTTTACAAGACAACTCATATTTTGCATTGTCCTCCTTTGTTGCATTTTTTGCATTGTCCTCTTCCTTTGTACCACAAATGAACATGCCCCTACTCTTTCCTTTGATCATTCTCATTTCTTCTCCAAGAAAGAGATGATATCCTTCTTCTCTCTTTTCATCAATCATAGGATTTTTCAAACATCCCTCTAACTACTTCTTATCAGTGGAGTTCTCTAAAACCAATAAAATATCATCACATAAGTTGTTCCCAAAGATCTCTATCTCTATTGCAGCTTTCTCTTCAAGGTGGACTACTTCCACCACTACAACAACTTGGGTCACCTCTTGTGATAGGTTGCATTCCCCTAAGACCAATAAGTGTTTATCATAGATGGGGCTCCTAAAGATCTTCATCTCTATTGTAGCATCCTCTCTAACACGGATTGCTTCCATTGCTACAACATTTTGGGCCTTCTCTTGTGATAAATTACAATCCTCTTCACTATAGTTTTTGAACTCTTTTCTTCTCTTATTGTAATCCTCAATATTTTCCCCTTCTTCCAGTAACATAACTCAACATCTTTAGCTAGTTCATCCTCTTCATCTTCTCCCTATTCATCCTTTATTTCAAAGTCTTTGCAAATCACATTTACTGGTCTTCAATCCAATAAGTATTTGGCCAACTCATCCAGGGATTTAAGCTTTCCTTTTTCCAAGAGTTCTATTTCTTGGCTAATTATAAACTCAATGGCTTTCCTCTCAAAAATAGTTCTTCCTTAGAACATGAATATTTATTCTCATGCATATTTTACATCTTCTCACCAATATTGAACTCCTTTGCTTCAACTTTCTTCTTCTTTGTCTTCCTATTATAGCTTGCCTTATTTGTTAGGATTAAGGTGCCATCAACCTTTTAAATCCTATGTAATTATTTACTCCTAATATTGTTTGTAAATCACCCATTAGGAATGAAAGGTTTGACCAACAATGATCTTGTTTCAGTTGTATGTTTATATCTGATACACAACGCTCATTGGTCCGCGATAGGGGGTTGCAAGGGGTTTTCCTCTTGTGAGGGGTCTAGGAGGATCATCCCCCCAATGGGGGGTCTAGGGGCCACACGCCCCGGTAGGGATTCGGGGGCAGCGCCCCCGAAACCTCATTTTATTTATATTTTATCATTGTGAATCTGGATTGTTCGTCATTAGGTCACAGATCTAATGGTTGATATTTTGTCAGTTATTTTGCCCTAGAAGGAAACCCCTTTTATAAGGATATTTGTACTACATTTTTATCAGATTGGAGAGTAACATGCGCCACTAGATTGAAGACTGAAGAAACAAAGGAAGTGCTGCATTTTTTTAGCATTGCTATGTCTCCCTTGATGTTGAAGTATTGGTAAGCCATCATTATGTTTTTGCAAAATCTAGGATTTTTTTATGGCTCACACTGCTTTACCTTCTAAGGAGGTTTTTAGCTTTGCCTTGGCTCTAGTTACAGAAGACAATGTTGGATCTGATACCCCTAACGAGGAACTTCTTCACAAAAGAGTTAAGATTACCATGGCTCACCCTCTTGGTTTAACTCTTCCTCTGGTAACTCAACCCTCTTCCCACCATCCCCTCCACTCCCATGACCCTAACACCCATCAGGCTCATGTTGGAAGGCAAGATAATTCTCTTCAAGATACTATGAGTTCAAGTCACCTTGGCCCCTTGCTGGATGCCATCAATGAGGAGAATTCTATCTCTACTGAGGTTGTTGATCAACCACCACCTCCTCCTATCCCTCTAACCTTGGATAACATTATGGATGTGGTCTGGAAAGATTATGTTGGCCTTAGCAAAAGGTTAAAAATATGTTCGCATCGCCTCTCCACCATGGAGGGTAATTTTGCTAAGGGTGTGGTTCCTAATAGTCTACAAATCCATGCTCCTCAACTTGTGGTTTTGGATGACTCAGTGCATAGTTCTTTCTCATAATCTCTTGAAAAAGAGACTACCAAATTTTGGGAGACCTGGTCAAAGCTATATATGGATGCCTTTAAACAAGTCATCTTTAATCTGTACACTTCCATGGATAATTTTTTTGATCTACACATTAGGCCCAAGATCTCTCTAGTATTGGATCCTCTTATTGCATCTTCAACCATCTCACAGGAATTTGGTATTTCTTGGTTTGATGTGGTCGTGTCACATTTTCAGTCTAAACGCTAGTATGGTTAGCCGAACAAATCATTAAAGACAATATCCGTGCTGAAGAAGCTGCTGCTCAGACTTGTGCTACCAAAAACATTCCTGACATTAATATGGGAGAGGCCTCTAATTTTGTTGTTGAATTAGTCAAGAAATAAATTAGCCCCCTCTAAGACAAATATAACCATTTTGAAAGTCTAATTCATTCCATGGCTAAGAATGGTTCTATTGCTCCTCCCCCTACTCCTTCTAGGGGAAAGAATAATAGGAGAAGGCCTCATAAAAGTAGAAGCCCCAATCCTCAGTAACAATAATCAGGATCCTCTGTACCACACAAGAAGCCTCAATAGCAACAACCCTAGCAACCAAACCCTCCTTCCTTACCAAAAAACTGCTAGCACCACCCATAGGGCCACCGTCGAAGGAGATGACAAAATGGTCAACAAAACCATACCCACTATGCGCAGTTGCAGTTGTGTTTGGGTGGTGGAAACACTTTCCATCTTACTAGTTCTAATCAAGCTCAGGTGAACTCTGTCCCATCTTCTCTCAAGCCACCTAGGCAAGATGGATTTAATCGCAGAGGCGGTGGAAACTGAAATTAAACAAATGAGTCTCTATATTCTTTCTAGATCGTTACCGCTGCCTTCTCCTTTATCGAAGTAACATCTAGAAAGTGGATGGTAAAATTACAAATTTTTCTATTCATAATTTCTCAACCATGCCTCTCTCTGCTACTAAAGTTGATGTTTTGAGCCTTGGTCTCAAATACCTTCCCAAACCACCGCCTATGTCTCCTGTGGCTGTTCGTGTAGAGTTTAATGATTTTTGTAGCCTTCTTTGACTTCATTGGTTTTTTGGTCCTCGAGGCAGCCCACCCAAAGAAGATCCTGATTTTATCTCACCATTCAGAATTCCCAAGCCCGACTAGATGCCTAAGTACAAATACATGCCTTTAGAAAAGATCATTGCCTTTGGCAAATCTCTTGTGGCAAATAAGTTATTTTCAATCTCTTCTCCTTTTGTTCCTTCTTTTTCTCGCACTTGGAAGAAGGCCATCCTTTCTCTAGCTAATGATCATTCCATCATCATTTGCCTTGCAAACAAAAATTTGGGGGTTACCATTTTGTCTCGAGGTTGGTATATTTCTGAAGGGCTTCGCCAACTCTTTGATGCCAATGTTTATAAAGCTATCTCAGTGGTTCCATGGGCTTCCCTCTTCTCCTCCTTGAGTAGATTGGTTGATCGTTCCTACTTCATTGGGTTTCTTAGTTTTGAACCTACGTCTTACCTTCTCAAAATTTAGCCTGATTCAACTAGGGTTTGTGTCTTTTATCTATTACCTAAAATTCATAAACCTGTCTTGGTGGGTAGACCTATTTGTTCCTATTGTGGTTTCTTACTTGGACCAGCTTCACATTGCTTCATCATATTATTCTTCCTGTCCTCCTTGCCCAAAATAACCACCTGGTTGACTCCCTGTCTTTGATCAATGGTCTTAATGACAAAGTTTTTCGTCGGGACATTTTTTATTCACTTTTGATGTTGAAAGTTTGTATGCCAGTATTCCTACTGAATCAAGCCTCATTTCCCTTTGACAGATTTTATTATCAATCTTGCCAGGTTGGTTCTCACATAACATTACTTGGAGTTCAACGGGAAATTTTATAGTCAGATTCATGGTACTGCAATGGGTAGCAGTTTTGCTGTTGTTTATGCCTACCATTTCTTATGTTATCTGGAGCTACAGGTTTGGGATTCTATTGATACACAGGATCTTCTTTTCTACAAAAGATTCATTGATGATGCTTTTGGGGTTTGGCATGGTTCTTGTGCATCCTTAGACCTTTTCTTGTCACAGTTTGGGTCCATTTATGGCAGTATCAACATTACTTCCATGGTCTCTGAAGTTGAGGTAGCCTTCCTGGATGTTATTCTTCTCAAGGGTAAGGATTTGAATTGCTCTGGTATTCTAAGCACCAAGTGCTTTCAGAAACCACTAAATGCTTACCAATACATCCCAGCCTCCTCCCACCATTAGCTGTACCAAAAGACTTCCTTCGTTGTTAGTGAGCTCAAGTGCCTCCTCAGCAAAGAAAGTGATCATAATGGCTTCTTAGCCATTCGTAACTATTTCTTTAATCGTCTCCGACCTAGAGGATACAGTGTGCACTTTTTCTACCTTTGTTCGATAAGATTCAATTTGATGATCATCCATCTTTGCTTACTCAAGTCTTTGCTAGAGTTTCTGCATGTCATGGCCTTAAGCCTAAGCACATCCCTCTAGTTCTTAAAATGGACAATAGCCATTTTACCAAGAAGTTAAATCTTAGTGTTGATGTGCTCCTTCCTATGTTTTAGTTGTGGTCTTTTGACCCTGAATTGTGACACATTCCTCGAGGACATATTTGTTGGAGGAATCACAAGCCATTATGTGCTTTTCTTTGTAAAAACCACCTTTAATTGAGAGACTTAGACCTCATTATGGCCTTGGTTGTTATTCATATTTTTCTAACCTCTACTCTATTCATGTATTCCCATTTGTCTCTATGGTTACGAATCCCCTTTAGAACTTCGTTATTGAGCACGCATGGGCTAAAGTAGTCTTGGGATGGGTGACCTCCCAGAAAGGTCATGGGCCCTCTCCTATTTTTTGGCCCGTTGCTACCTGGGTTAGTTAATATGTGTTTATTTAATTAATTTTTCCTGAAAGGTCACTTTGAGATATGAAATAATGTGACCCCTCGATGGGTCATGACCTTTCGTGGTGTGAGTGGCCTATTTATAGGCTTAAACTTCATTGTATTTTCTCACTCCACTGATGAGGACTGAGTAGTCTGAAATGCGTTTGGAGTTTTTACCTTGAATTATTGAGCATATTCTTTATGTCCACTCACTTCTAAAATTATTTTTTCTTTTCAACATTGATATGTCTCCCTTGATGTTGAAGTACTGCTAAGCCATCATTATGTTTTTGCAAAATGGGGGATCATCCCCTCGGCAAGGGATCCAGGGGCCGTGCACCTCAGCGGGGGTTCAGGGGTAGTGCCCCCAAAACCTCATTTTATTTATATTTTATCATTGTGAATTAGGACCATTTGTTATTAGGTCATAGATCTAACAATTGATATTTTGTCATCTATTTTGACCTAGAAGGCAACCCCCTTTTATAAGGATATTTGTACTACATTTTTATCATATTGGAGAGTAACAGATGCCATTGGATTGAAGACTAAAGAGACAGAGGAAGTGCATGTATTGTAATCTCATATTTGAAGATAATACAATGTGGAGCCTCTTTTCTTGGTAGAGTTTTTTACCTGAAAGGGTTTTCTCCACATTACATACTGTGTTATGTGTTCAGTTTTTAGTGCATGCTATTACTGTGTAATGGGTTTTAATTTTTGTTGCAATCTCCATTGATATCACATTGCTTAGAGGATAATAAGGTTTGAATCAAATTTCTATTGTCTGGTTTGCACCTTCATTTCTAACATCATTATGCTCCAACTCCCACCGTAATTCCTCCAACTCATATTCCAATCTTTGTAGGTGCTTTTGCTTATCTTTTTATGTGTTTTCTTCTTCCTTTGTCTGACCTTTTCTTCCAACTTGGTTATTCTCTTTCTCATATAATAAAACAACTCTATCTCTACATCCATAGACATAGCCACAAGCACTGAAGTTACTCAAAACTTTTCTTACAAAGTCTTCGTTCCCAACATCTTTAAATTCTTTGATACCAAAAACTGATGCAAATTTCCTCTCAAATCTTCAATTACAATGTTCCATTCTTCCTAATTATATCTTGACTTCTACTAAAGAATCAATCTACTGCCATCTTTCCACAGTGCATCCCCTTTTAAAGGATCTCCCATTGCATCCATTTCAATCTTTTTTTCTTCATTTAGGATTGATGCCTCCATGATTCCACACACTGCCAATAAATGGAGGTTAGTCAATTCACCTCTTCTATATCTTTGGGTGTAAAAGAAGGAAATGCCATACTAAATGGAATCAATAGCCACTAGCTATATTTGAAGCATCGTAAATATAGTGTAACTAATAAAGGATGTGATTGCCAACATTAATGGAGACCAAGAATAGGAACACAAGGTTGAGGTGGTTTGCATCATCAAGGTTTGAATGACACCACTTAACTCTACACTATCTTTACACATAGATTTGATTTACACCCATCCTTTACCATTTTTTTAATGCTTTACTATCTATAAGACTTCTTTGCTTTGAGTGCTAACTTGTAGGCTTCCTTTGCAATGCAAATTGTTAAAAAAATATTATGTTGAATTAAGATGCACACACTATTCACATGCTTGGACAAATTCTTAGTGTCATCTTATACATAACTAGCATGGATGCCAAGTTTGTAGAGCTCCTTCATGTTCATTTTCCTTTGGTGTAGGTTTTCAAGATTTCTGAACAAATCTAGTGTGTAATTGGTTGGCATAAACTTTCCCTAGAGTTTAGTCACCATGCAATCCTATTGTGTGATATTATGGTTTTTCATTTGTGTGATTCCTTCATATAAAGTCTTGTTATAAGAAAACACACTCTCTTAAATTTGTGGTGGCATATTTGACTCCCTTTAGGTTTTGGATTATTTCAAACTCAAAATGTTTTTTCTAGCTTGTTGATCCAGTCCAACAACTCTTTTGGGTTTAATCTTATTTAGTAGCTTAGAAGATCAAACCTTGGCTTGTTACATGCATTTTGAACTAAGGAAATTATAAATGTTTCTTTTGTAGTGATGTTTTCCTCAAAATCATGATCTATGAAATCATCTCTCAAATCACAATTATCTCTCTCATCTTCACTAACATTTTTAGACACAATTTCTCATCGCTATTGTCTAGTATCAATGACTTCAAGACATGCTTGAATACTCCACAACATATCAACAAAATATGTAACACAATCTACTTGGTTGTTTCTTGCACATCCTCTTCAAACGTTATCTAGTATGAATTCTCAAGTTTACCTATAGTGTGATAGAACATGACATACGTGCTTATGTTAGGAATTTGTTATGATCTTACCTCTAGGATTGAGAACACCCACTCAAATACAAAGTAGTTCAATTTCAAGCACCACCTAAAACCTAATCACTTTCCAAAATCAAAATCCCTTCAAATGACCATACAACACATATAAATATTTTTTTTGTTGAATTTAAGACTAATTCATGCCATGCAACCATTAATGTTCACTCAAGAAGAGATTTGATTTAAGAGATGTACATCATTAATTTCAATGTACTCCGCATTAATACCATATAATTACACATCACATGAAGCTTCTCATTACCATCACAATAAATAGATTACATACACATTGTTTCCCTTCCCCAAAGGGAAAGTGATCGCTAAAACTCTCATGCTACATCCCTTTTCCTTCTTGTCTGGACTTGTCACAAACATGGGTCGGTCTCTCAACTTATTGCATGCCTCACATCTGGAGCTTTAGTACTACAATAAATGCTAGATAGATAATTGAATTTGTTTGCATTATGGATTTTAATATCATCAATGGTTTAAAGCATCATTAAAGCTAGTTTTATTTTGGTTTATGTTGAACAAAAAACTTTGAAGTATTCTAAGCTTTAGTCAATTTTTGCTAGTGCTATTTGCCTTGTCAGATTTAGAATTCTATTATGTGCATATGTGAAATGGAAATCTATCTTATGTCTAGTGCTTCATGGGTTTTTGCCTTCAAGTTTGGGATTTTAAGATGGCACTATTAATTTTCATTGCACAAATTTCCTCTAGATGGGGTGGCATTGATGATGTCACTATAAAAGATGACAAGAACAACCATCTAGAAATAGACCTTGGCAATGAAATTGATATAGATAGAGAGAAAAATGGGATAGAGAAATAGGACATTGAAACTAACCTAAAGCACACTAGAAATGCAAAGTTCATACATGCTAGTTGTAACAACACATTCTTGGAAATTGTTCATTGATTCTTGCTTAACAAATAAGAATACTTAAATATATGAAGACAATTGAACATGGAACATCAATCACTACTAATGGAGATACTGATGACAAAAAGGCTTGCATACAAAAAAACCATTGTACTTGTTCTTGAAAAGCGGGGTCATCATGAGCAAAACTTTCACAACCAAATCTATTTATGAAGTAGTAGTTTCATTCTATGATAAGCAATTTGATAGTGACTTGCTCAAGCCTAAAGGCATTAATATTTCTTCCATAGGGAAAGATTCATACAATGTAGGTGGCACCACTACACATTCCATGTTCCATCTACCATGCCGCTCTTAAAAAATGATGTCTTTGGTTTTGAACACACTTGATGGCTTAAGAAAAAAATTGACTAGCTACAACTTTTGCTTATTGATGAGGAATCATTGATTGGGTGTTGAATGCTTTACAATATTGGCAGAAGACGTTTCTAAACCAAACACCCTTTGATGATTTGGATATCATATTTTATGGTGACATGTACCAAGCCCAGCCTATATGCAACACTTGGATATTTAAAGAACCAATAATACATGGAAATAATATGCCATACACATTTTAGGTCGACAGTGTGAAATACTTCGACTTAAATACTAGAGTTAGACAAATGAATGAACATTTCAATTCCTTACTTAACCATGCTAGGGCTTCTCAACAAGCCAATGAAGACATTTTTGGCTTAAATACTATGTGTTGTAAGACTCCTACCTAAATACTATGTGTTGAAACATTTGACTATGCTTTCAAGACCTATAGATATTGTAGCTAAATATAAGTTACATTTAATTGTCTATAGTTTTGCAAACCACAAAAAAATTGGATTATGTGGTGCTCTACATTTTTGTTTTTGCTCATGTGCAAATTATATCTAGGATTGCTAACAAGTACATGAACCAAGAAAAAAAATCCCAAGGCTTCACCCCTGTGTGCATCACCTAGATGCAATAAGTGCTAAGTGGACCATTCATTAACATGAGAGATGGGTTCATGTGAACCACTACTCATGAAATATGGGTCATGTGTTTGACTCAAAAACTACGCAGTTAAACCTGAAATAAAATATCATAATTTGAAATGCTGCAAAAAAACCTCCTACTTATCAAGAAAAAAAGAATCAAATACTATAAAAAAATACCATTGAATTTATTCACAGTTGTGATTAAACAAATAGTTCTTCATAATTTATTTTCTCTAAAAATTGGCAATACTAAAGATCAATCTTTATCTTGCAAATATATTACATAGGTGACAATGCTTACAACACCACTATCATAATTATCATATAGGAGTAGATGAACCATTCAATTTCTATGAATGACTAACCATCCAAGAAGCAACGAGAAGATCAAAAAAGGTGTTCACATTAAACACTTTTGTTGACATTTTATTGCTTTTCCTTTGCATAAGAAACATGCTTTTGTTTATTATATCACAAGATATTCTAATACCAATTTTCTTTGTGTTTCCCAATAGATTGGACACACAATATGACTTGTCACAACAACCAACTAGCCAGAGGTTGCAAAGGTACTAATGATTTTGTTCAAAATATTTATGTTTTCACTAAAAATACTTATGTACAACATAGCTTACATAAGCCTATTGCCTTGGGATGGTCTCTAATATGGTTTTGTGGCAATGGGCACATTGCCTCTACTTTGCAAGATCCACCAAGAAAATAAGCAATACAAAGCGGTGACTCTTTCATAGTCTCTATATTATGTCACTCCTTTTTTTGCTACTATAATAATTATTATCTTTGCATACATTACATTTAGTTACATATCACTTTTACTCTATTCATTGCTAAAATATAATCTTTTGTATCATCCCTTTTTCAATGATGTAGACATGCTTGCTAACAAAGGAGACTCCTATGATGGCCAACACTGTAACATCCAAACTCTTAACAAGACTAGAAAAATAGATGTTGAACATGAGATAAAAACACATAAGGTGAAAAAGATAGAATTTTTTTTATTAACTTGAAACTTAAAAAAAAGATACATCAATTTAACATAATTCTTCTCTAAAATATACAACATGAAATAATATATAAAGTCGACATTCGATATTTTCAATTACAAGAATCTACAATAGATATTGCTTTACATAGTTTTAGGAATCACAAGTCACATGATCAAATGGTATGTTGTATCTAGAATTCTAACATCTTTATCACAAGCCTTAGCATGTCTTCTGCTAGAGAGAGAGAGAGAGAGAGAGAGAGAGAGAGAGAGAGAGAGAGAGAGAGAGAGAGAGAGAGAGAGAGAGAGAGAGAGAGAGAGAGAGAGAGAGAGAGAGAGAGAGAGAGAGAGCATCTTCCGAGTGATTTTCCTTCAACCACAAACTGACGGTCTCCCATGCATCTTTCAATTGGAAGTGGCCCTACCCTTCACGAAGAGTATAGACATAAGGTGACCAATGATAATTTGCCATCTAAGTATTAGTGTTGTATCCTACATAACACTATCGATCATACAACCCTAGATACCCTCTAGATAAGTATGATCAATCCAATAGGTTATGCAATCTAGATACGGTGAACTGACAATGCACGCAGAGATATATGCATTACTTTGGCCAAAGATTCAAAATGAATAAATGTTTATAATAAATGAAGTCATAAATTTTACCCACCCCAACTTGACTTGGATACTATCATAATCCTACAGATTATCTTGGTCAACTATGTTTGACTATTTAGTTTTATCAACTTTAATTTAGTCTTCCCGACTTAGACATGATATCAAAACACTGTCTTTGTTCCATAGAACTTATAGATTATATTTCTATACGAGGATATTCTTTATATCTATGCAAGACTCGAGATCCAAACTTAATGACACTTAAGAACTTAAGTCAATTTAAACAACTAAGTAGGTTACCTTACCAAGGTTAAGCATTATTGGTTAGGAAATATTTCCTTTCTGACAAGTAAGAATAAACAAATAAAGTTAGGGTACTTGTCCCTTCATTCATGATCTATATAATGACCACAAAGATTTAATATATATAATTACCCTATTTGGTCAAGTTAAGGTTTTGTCCTCCCTATTCCATCATAATGGAATAAAAAACCTATATAATCATAAAGTAATAATTTAATAAGAAAAAGGGTCAACTTCTTAATCTACTCTGACTATGAGGTCATACTAAGTTTCTCAACCCTAGTCTAGATAGATAATAGTATTCCAATGTTCTTACCACCAAGAGGTTTTTCAATCTTTTAAAAAAAGGCTAATTTCATTACAATAAAAACTTATATACATCCATCCTTTGTTGGAATGATGTTTGTCATTGATGTCAAAATTGGTGTGATGATATTTCTTGGTATGGTCTTCATAAGATGTCAAGTCATGGTATGGTCTTCACAAGATGCCTTCATGGTACATGTTATGGCTTCATGATTATATTACTCTTTATGTCTTTGGTATGAACAAGTTTTATTGAGTCATTGACTCACCCCCCCTCTTAGTGATTCTTAGTATTCCAACAATTGGTATCAGAGCTGTAGGTTCCTTGGAAGAGTCTAATAGACTTGGGTAGATTCTAGAGGTGGAATACTATGGGTAAGAGGTACAGAAATAAAGTTTCTAAAAGGAGAAATATCTACATAAAAAGAAAGAGAAGTCTAATACAAAAGTTGATGATGTTTCTGATGTTCTTGGCTCTAAAGAATGTCATGTAGGAATGTCTGATGCAAAAAGAGATGATTTTCAGTTCATGGAGGTTGCAAATGAGCAATATGATGAGAATGATGAAAAGGAAGCACAAGTTTATCTTGAGGATGAATTGATTGTTACCTTAGATGAATTGAAGAAAGAAAGAAGAGAAAAAGAACTAAAGATGAAGTATGAAGAATCTAATCAACTTGTTGAGGAACTAAAGAAGAAGTGTGTAGAATCTGATCAGATTATTGAGAAACTAAAGTTGCAATTGGAAGAGTCTAGAAAAGTTGAAGAAGCCACTTGCATGAAGTTACAAACCAAAGTAGAAGATTGCCAAAAGTTAGAAGCTGAAATGCTATCCCTAAATAAGCAATTAGAGAAGGTAAATCAGGATTTGAAAAGAAGTCAACAAAATGAGCAGATCATTGAGTTGTTTGAGAAAATGATGCTAAGTCAAAGATCTCTATCAAACAAATTTGGGATAGGATATGAAGGTGAAATTAGTAACAAAGATGCTACAATGTCAAAGAAGCCAATGAAATTGACTAGATTGTCAAAAGGAGCAGCATATGAACAAGGAGAATCAAGTTTTACTTCCAAAAAGCCCACAGATTAGAATACTTATGAAGATGGATACAAAAGAGTTCATGATCCCAAACAAAGTCTGAGAAGGTCATCACCAAGACAAATTAGGTACAACTATTCATAGTTCCATGGTTACTATTATTCATGTAATGATTATGGACATAAAGCAATTGATTGTAGAATAAGGAGTCAATTTGCATCTTATAGAAATATGAATATAGTTTGTTATAAATGTACCAACCTTAGACATATAGCAAAATTTTGTAGAAGAAGTTTAGTGAGTCCACCTAATCATAACAAGAGGGAAAACATATCAAACAATAAAAAGGAAGAGTCTGAAAAAGCTTGGAAAAGGAAAGAGCCTGAGAAAGTTTGGAGGACGAAACGTGAACAAAAAGGGAAAGAATCTATGCCCGTGCTTTATGCACAAAAGGCATCTCCAAGTGCATAAACAAATTCATAAATTTAGGGGGAGATGATCATAGTTTTATCATGCACTCCCCTAAAAGACTAAGAGTAGAGATACTTAACATATGCAAAAGCATGTCTCTAAATTAATACAGTGGCTAGATATCTTCAATATGTTGTCTACAATGTTGAAATCTAAATGTGTTTTGATTGCAGTGTTTGTGTTGTTATTATCTATACAGTGGTTCATGTCTTCATTACATGACTATGTACAATGATAGGCTATGATGCATTGCATCAGGTTTGTAATATGTCTTTAAAAAGGACAAATCATGTTAGTATTTTCTATCACTTGTTGGTTTGTCTTGGAAGTTCTTTCTCTTTCTCTCCAATGATGATATATCTTAGTGATAAAAATACTCACTTAAATGGTGCAGTCCATTAGTCATTATGTTGTCATTAGTTAAAGATGTAATGAGTGCTAACACTAAATAGATTTGTTGAAAATATTTCTTCAAGATAATACAATTGAGAGGTGTAAATCAGACTTTGCAATCTCTCTCAGCATTTTGTGGAACAAGGTATGGCATTCATTAAAGGTCAGGAGTTGCTGTAAATGTTGTAATTACAAGTATCCTGATAGATGTGTATACAAAATGTGGAAAATTAGACAAGAGGTGTAGCAGATGTGCAAACATTCATGAGTAGTTAGGAGATAGAGCAGAGGACACATTGTGATCAGTCACAGTTATCAATTAGGCATAGTGCTTATTTCTTCCATGCTAGTGCTTATTGCAAAGATAGTGCAAGGAACAATACTATATAGAGTTATAGAGTTTATGACAGGAAAAGTGTTTATGACAGTAGGTGCAATGAAGGACTATGACATTTTGAAGTGATGTGTGTTAAGACTGTGATGAGTGTTAGGACTATCTTTGAACAAAGATGACAGGATAATTTTTGAGTGGAGAATAGTGATCTCTATGGACAAAGTATTTCATGATATAGTTGATGCATGACAGTGCCAGCAGATGATGATCAACTAGTTTTCATGTCAATCATGTCTATGACACTCATATCCATGACAATGTTTATGAAAGGAGTATAGGTGATACAGTGAAATAGTGAGTATGATGAGTTTGCATCAGTGCAAGATAATGCAAACAGGACAAGGAGATAGTCTAATAAAGGAGTGCATTTTCTTCTTCACAGTGTTGATTGAGTTAATAAAGACAATGATCAAATCTCCTTATCTCCTACTCTTTCATGAAGATGTCTCTTTTATAGGGGGAGTCAGTGATCCTTTGTCCTTGATGTCAAAGGAGGAGAGTGAGAGAGAGAGAAAGTCTTGAATATTTTGCCATCAATGACAAAGGGGGAGTTTGTTGGAATGATGTTTGTCATTGATGTCAAAAGTGGAGTGATGATATTTCTTGGTATGGTCTTCACAAGATGTCTTCATGGTATGGTCTTCACAAGATGCCTTCATGGTACATGGTATGGTCTTCATGTCATTGATATATGTTAAGAAGCTCATGCTTCAGTCAGGAGCTGCTCTACCTTTGTTGTTCATCATATGTTCATACTTCAGGAGTAGGACAGAAAGAAAGTCCAATCATGTTTGAGTGTCTTGAATCAAGGTTGTTTGTCTTAAACATCTATGCTATGGTGTAAAGTATTTGAAACCCTAGATCTCTAGGTTTAAAGCCTAAGGAATCTAATACAAAGGCTTTAAACTTATGAAGACCACCATGTAAGAGTTTTCTTTTTGTTATATTTTGTCGATGACCTACTATAGAAGGTTACCTGCAACTGAAGTCATGATATTAAGGGTTCTTAGTCATGGAGTGACCGGCCCATCTCCTAGTGGAAATTGCGATTCATGGTGAATGTTTTAACTTTGTACGGGAGCACAAGATCAAGGGTCGCCACAAAGGAGCCAAGATTGATATCAACGGTTTATTTTTAAATTCTATTTAAAAACTAATGGGTAGGTGATGACACTGAAGACTGATGTGCTTTTGGCCATCACAGTGGAAAGTAGTTAGAATAGACAGTTTTAGAACTACTTTTTGAACTGGTTTATGGTCTGTTCTTGATGCTTCGAAAGGGAAATTTGAGAGTAAGTTTTTGTTTTTTGATGGAATGATGAATATCATCAGAAATGTGCCTTATGTATGGAAAATGAAGATGTTTATGTTGAGGATGTATACAAAATAACTTTAGTCAATTTATTATTATCTTTTTATGTTGATTGGTCTATGAAACAAAAACCCTGACATTGTGAGTGATCAATGATCTTGTGTGAGATGAGTCTGTTATGATCTCTTGTATAGAAGATAAACTCTGAGAGTATGAAGGATATATAGAAAAATTCTCATGTGGAATGTTTTAGTTTGAAGATATATCTATCAGATGATATAAGCCAATGTATGGAAAAAGGGTTGATTGATGTTACAGAATGATACTGTCAGCAGGTGTTGTTAGTGTAGGGGTTCTTGTTTGAATACAGAGGTAAGACTTGTTCATTTTAGAGATAGATTATCCTGAGGTAAGTGTTTTTTTGCAGAATGAGGGTAGGATATAATGATGGTTAGGTATGATGATTATTTCATTATAAATATTCAATGAGTAAGGTCCTACTTTCAAGTTTGAATATATTGGTTCAATATCTTATTGCAGTCATGTCAGAAGAACTAATTTTTTTATGAGTTGTCTTCTTGTTCATTTAAAAGATTTAGTCAAGACCATGTGACAAGTAGATTGATGTAGTGTGCAAAGAAGGGAATTTTGATATATGCTTGATTATATGTCGGGTTCAAGGGTATATTGTAATAAACAATATTTTTGTTTGCAACAACAAGAGACCTAAGATTGTGACTTAAGAAAATGACAAGATAACAAGAAATTGAGAGATAGATCAACTTGTTCCATGATGTCAAAGTGGTTTTATTTTGGATCTAAGATGAACTGATCATATGGTCTTGTTTATGTAAAAGAAAGATATCATTGAAATATTGATCTTGGAGAGATAAGGTGTCTGTATAAAAGAGTTATACAACTCATCTATAACCTTTGTTTTCAATGTAAACAGAGTAGTACTCTATGTTTATCTTTTTGTATTCAGATTGGATTTTGTGTCAGTGAGACATATTGTTTTACTAGTGAGTCATTGCCAGCGAGGATTATTGAGATTACCAGTGAGGCTTGTGAGATGGCCAGTGAGGCTTGTATGTGATTAGTGAGATCCTAGCCAGTGAGGCTTATATGTACTAGTGAGACCTAATAAAGTTTTGGTGAGATTTGGACAGTGGTTTTTCCCTAGATAGGGTTTTCCACTTTACATCTTGTGTTATGGCTTTATTTGTGTGATTTTGTCATTTGTTGATGTCTTTGTCATGATGATGATAGAAATTATTTCTACAAGATTGGTGAATGAAAATTTTTTATTAGATCACTGATTCACCCCCCCTCTCAGTGATCCTTAGTATTCCTATAATTAGTATCCAAGCGAAAGGTTACGGGTTTGAATCCCTCGGAGTAGTTCTAGGGGGAGTTTGTTGGCAAATGGTCAATGCTCCCTGT
Organism: Cunninghamia lanceolata; assembly: GCA_027924645.1. Classification (NCBI taxonomy): domain Eukaryota; kingdom Viridiplantae; phylum Streptophyta; class Pinopsida; order Cupressales; family Cupressaceae; genus Cunninghamia; species Cunninghamia lanceolata. The sequence goes on along the minus strand of BSBN01000924.1, from coordinate 33,273,422 downwards.
GGGATTTGTGACATGGACTAACTGCCTCCCGTGGATTCAATAACTCTGGTGCTTGTATCAGAAATTGAAGGGTCAACCTTTTGATTTAATGACAATCGTGAGCCAATAGCCTTATGGTTCCATATAAGATTAAGATATCAACTATGATTGTTTTGACAAGAAAATAATGAAATAAGACTAAGTTATGAAACTATCATCTCATGTTTACGGCCTGAGTTGTTTATCACATAAAGGAATATATATCCTAAGTAGTCAAAAACATAATATTGATATTGAATGCCTTTACACAACTCAAACCTACAGTTTCATAATTGTTCTACAATTCTCAAAGTATGATTTCACTGAACACACGAGGTGACTCACTCATAAGACAGGTAAATTAGTCTCACGATAACTAGAACACAAATCTGAATGATTTCACTGTTCCAAAGAAGGTCATCGAAATAATAAGGAGAAAAGAGACGTTTTCAAAATGATTGAATAGTCTCTGAAATGTAATACAATAGATAGAAGAACATAATTGTAATGATAAATAGAGATAGTATCAACTTCAAACAATCTTACAGATATATAAATATATCTACATTGATCCCATAATATAGATTAATAGATTAACCCATCTGCCAAAAGACCAATGATAAAAAATTCTCCTAATCAAAACAACGGCTCAGATCGTAGTAAGAAACAATATTCAAAACTATCAAGAACATACTAGACTTAAGCCTCAGCCTTACAAGAAAGAAGTAGTAATTCAAAGTTTGAAAGAAAACAATAACATTAAAACTAGTATAGCAATCTATGAAGAAATTTCATGTGAAGAATTGAACCTGGTTTAGACAAGCTTTGGAAGAACCTATGTCAGTTTGTACTCGACTACCATGACCCTTTGCTGCCCCCACTATTTGATAAATCTTCTACCTTTGTTATATGCCTTTTGCACTGCCTGTTAGCTACAGTCACAAGCTTTTCCCTTCGAATTATGAGTGCTACCATCATCCTCGAGTCAAAGAGAGTCATTCTTTTTAAAGTATTCAACACGACTCAATAATGAGTCATTCCCATAGCCATGACTAACTACCCTCATTAAGATCCACCACAAAAATAGTTACATGAATTTCTCAAGGCCGTGACATCTCTAACATGAGTGTCTTCAATATCTCCTACAAAATAGTCCTTACAGCTCTATTTGAGCGTCATCTTTGCCCACAATAACTAGTCATAAAATCTCCACTCCAAAAGAAGTTGTAGACAAATCTCTTTCTAAATCATGAAAACTCCAGCTAATAAAACTTATGAGGCTCAAGCAATGCCAATGTGTAGAAAATACATGGTAGAACATACCACTTTCTTCATAAAGTCTGACACCCTAAAGAACATGTCTCATGGTTTTCATTAAATCAAAACTATGTGTTTTCTAAAACAAATTCATTTATGTTATGAGGACTCCACTAGGCATTGCATACGAGTCACCATTAGTTTAGAGCATGTGGATTAATAGATATCAAGGTACTAATCACCAATGACTCTCAAAGGGGTAAATGATACTTAATGAAAATGATTACAGTGATGACAACATCACTTAGTAGAAAAGGTGTTTAATCATTTCAAATCACAAACAATTTCTGTCAAACAAATTTTTCAAAATAATAATAGTCTTAGACCATATTTATAACTTCAATAGAGAGTAATATAATAATGTGATGAATAACTTATGTAAAGCGTGATAGGGTCAAGTTCATCTCCACTTCACGAACACATGCTATTTCTCATCGATTTCATTTTGCCATGGATGAAACATGCGACAAGTGTCGGAGAGTATCTTTGCATGAGAGAAAGGCATCTTTGGGTGCCCAATTTGGGTTATGACATGTAAGAGGGATATGCTATTTTTAGTCGTGTATGACGGATGCTCTTACAACATTAAGTGTTGTCATGTTGCATATTTTTATGACAACTATAAGATGTGTAAGAGCATGCCATTGTCTATTTTTGTTCTGGAGCACTCCATTCTTGGGAAGTCAAATCTGCCATGTATGACATATGTAAGAGAGTGTATGCATGTTGTACATGTGTCCTTTGATATGAGAAAATGGCCATGTGGCCAAGATGGACGCCTATCTCTAGAAGCTTCTCAGTTATGCCTTGTATCTCTATATAATGCAATGTTTTGGAGTAGTAGATGCATAGTGTTTATATAGGTACTATTATGCTGCAAGAATTACTCCAGAAATGACATTTGCAGACTCTTGGAAGAACTTGCATTGCAAGTGTGTTGTAAACAATATTGTTTTGATAATACATTGTGCAGGTTTTGGAGTGTAGGGTTTTTCACCTGAAAAGGTTTTCCCCATGATATATCTTGTGTCTCTCTTGTATTCATGTGTGTGTTTATTACTGCAATCTCTATGTTAATACCATAACATAACTATAATTGTAAGGATTTAAAAGAATTTGCATACTATTCCCCTCATTAGATTGGTGTAGGAAGTGTGTTCCACGTACTTTGCTTCCTTTCAATACTCAGTTGGCAAATGATTGTTTATAACCCAAGGTCTATTCTCCTCTCCTCAAAAGATACTCTCTCTCTCTCTCAAAGAGTAATCAAAAACCTATTTTCCTACATTTATCTTGCAAACACCAAATCATGATCAATGCATCATTAGTCCACTCATAAACCTTATGAATAACAAATTGACTTCTCATAATATAAATTGCTAGATCATTCAATCACAAGCATTAAACATAATCATATAAACTGATATTCAGAAGAATCAATGTTTTTTGAATGACATTATATCACAATGCCAAAATATTTATCCATAGATTCACTTCTATTCACGTAAAAGTAAATAGTAAAAACAAAGCCAAAATTAGGGATGTAACATATCTCTCCCTAAAGATTCATCATCCTCGATGATTCAATGTATCAAAATATAATTAAAAATAAGTTTTTTTTTAAATTGCTAAAAGCATGAAATAAATGAGAAAATTTCTGATAAAATTCATGGTAATCCTCCCATGTAGCACTATCTTCAGTATATTGGTCCCACTGGACCTTGCACTACATAACTTCTCTATTAAGCAAGTGGAGTTTGCGTGTTTTGAGCACCTTGAGAGGCTCGATCGTGACCACTCCTAAGTCATGCATCTGTAATGCATTCCAATTTAGAATATGGTTATCTCCTACAATATACTTCTTTAAATAAGAAACATGAAAAACATTATGCATTCTAAACAAGGTTGGTGGTAGAGTAATCTTGTAGGCAACTAGATTAATCACTCTGAGAACTTCAAAGGGTCCTACATAGCGAGAAGCTAATTTGGAAGACTTTCCAAATTTTATTAAAATTTTCTAAGGTTTGACTCTCAAAAGAACTGTCTCTCCAACATATAATTGTCTTGGTATTTGCTTGGTATCAACATAACTTTTCTATCTATCATTGGCTTCTGCTAATCTTTTTCTAATCAACATAACTTTTTCTTCCATTTCAGCTAGCATCTTTGGACCAATGTTAATCCAATCTTGAGCTTTTCCCATCTTATAGGAGTTTAACATCTTCTTCCATACAATGCTTCAAATGGTGTCATCTTAATAGAAGAACGATAGGAATTGTTATAAGCAAATTCCACTAGTGGTAAGTATTCTTCCGACTTATATTGCTGATCCATGCAATACATTCGTAACAAATCTTCCAAAACCTACTTAACTCTCTCAATTTGACCATCTATTTTAGGATGATAAGCTATACTCACATTGAGTTTAGTCCCTATCACTGAGAATAAGGTTTTCCAAAACCTTGATGTTACGCGCGCATCTCTATCCAACATAGTCTTTTCAGGAACTCTGTGTAATCTAAACACTTCCTAAACAAATTTGTGAGCTAACACTAGTACTCCATCAGTTAAATTTCCCAGTATGAAATGTGGTACCTTTGTGAGTTTATCAACTACAACTAAGATTGCATCATGTTTGTTCCTAGACATTGGAAGACCCTGAACAAATTCCATACTTATGATTTGCTACTTCCATTCTAGTATATCATGCGGATACAATAGTCTTGCGAGATGTTGATGTTCTCCTTTTACCCTATAGCATTCTAGGCAACTTGCTACAAATATTTCAGCATCATTCTTCATTCCTTTCTAGAAATAAAGAGGTTTTACATCCACTAGAAGTTTGGTTACTCATGGATGTCCTGAGTATGGTGCAGAATGAACTTCTTTCCACACAAGGTTTCTTAATTCAGCTGAATTAGGAACATACATTGTTCCTTTGTATATGAATAGTCCATCAGACTCAAAAATAAACCCATCATACCTTGAATCTTTAGGATTTACCATAAGCGCTTGCTTGACCTGCTCATAATATTCATCGCTTGATAAATTTTACAACACTAAATTTTTTAAGTTTGCATGTATAGAGATAATTGAATAAATATGTTTCCTTCGACTCAAAGCATCAGCTACTCTATTCTCTTTTCCTTTGATATAACTTATCTCAAAGTCATAGTCAGATATCAATTCTAACCATCTCCTTTGTCGAGCGTTCATATAAAGTTGAGAAAATATGTACTTAAGACTTTGATGATCCAACTTATGTACAAAGGTTTTCCCCAATAAATATTGACACCACATTTGCAAAGCATGCATAACTACTGCTAGTTCCAAATCATGTGGTGCATAATTTTGCTCATAAAATTTTAGCTTTCTTGACTCATAGGCTATCACTTGCCCATCTTGCATAAGCACACCCCCCAATCCCTCTCGTGAGGCATCAGTTATTACCTCAAACTGACCTTCGGGGTCAAGAACTTTAAAAATTGGTGTTGTCAACTTTTCTTTTAATGGATCAAATGCCTCCTGACATTTATTTGTCCATTCAAAACATTTCCCTTTTGTTTGCAAAGAAGTGATTGGACTTGCAATATTGGAGAAATTTAGAACAAACTTTCTATAATAACCAACCAAACCCATGAACCTACGCACTTCATGCACATTCGTGGGTATAGGCCAATCTAGAATAAATTTGATCTTTGTTGGGTCAACAGATATTTCTTCTGTAGAAATTATATTTCTTAGATACTGAATCTCCTTCTGGAAGAAAGAACACTTAGAAAGTTTTCCATATAACGTATGTTTCCTTAACTATTACAGAACCACTTGTAAATGTTGCAAATGTTCTTCTTTATTCTTAGAATAAAGAAGATTATCATCTAGGAAGACTAGAACAAACTTGTCGAAACAATCTCTAAACACACTATTCATGAGATTCATGAATGCGGCAACGGCATTCATAAGTCCAAATGGCAACATTGTGAACTCATAGTGCCCATATCTTGTCCTAAAAACTATTTTATGGATATCCTCACTCTTCAATCTTAACTAATGATATCCTGATCCCAAATTGATCTTCGAAAACATAGAGGCTCCACGCATTTGATCAAAGAGATCATCAATACATGGTAAAGGATATTTGTTCTTTATCATTGTTTTATTGAGCATACGACAATCAATACATAATCACATAGTTCCATCCTTTTTCTTGACAAAGATAATTGGTGCACCCCATGGTGAAACACTGGGTCTAATCAAGTCTTTAGCCAACAAATCTTACAATTGGGCTTTTAATTCCATTAATTTTGTAGTTGTTGTATCGTAAGATGCTTTTGATATAGGCTTAGATCCTGGTTTAATATCAATTGCAAAATCAAAAACCCTTTTGGGAGGTAGTCCTAGAAGTTTAGGTCAGGAAAAACATCCTAGAAATCTTGAAGAAAAGGATATCTTTCTTCAAAGGACATACCTTTCTTTTCAAGACCTTCCTCAATTTGCTCCATTTTTACTGCAAAAAGATGACAACCCTTTTGTCTAGCTCTTTTTAATTGCTTAGCAGAGATAGGTCTAATCTTGACTTCTCTTTGAATTCCCTAGAAAATGACCTTATTTCTCAATTCATCTAAGTAGTCAACTATTTTTGAAAAATAATCGACTTTAGCTCTATGCTCCCATAACTAGTTCATTCCTAAGATAACATCATAGGAACCTAAGGGGGCTACATATAGGTTCACCTTTGTTGAAAAACTAAAGAGATCAATCTTGGCCTCAAACAAACATTACTCTACCTGAGCCATGGATTGGTTAGCATATTCTACTGATCAAAGTTTAGAGATGTATCCAACTTTTCTAAGAAACTTATTCAAAACCCTAGGAGAAACAAAATTTTTAGCAGCTCCTTTATCAATCAAAATAGAAATAGGAACTCCACACAAGGTACCTTCATCTCAATGGGTGTGATTTGATACTCCGCTTGACAATTAGCGAGAGTTGCATGAATCCTTTGTTGGAAAGCTACTTGTTGAGTAGGTAAAGCAGTACCTCTTTACTAACCATTTTGGTTCTTGGTTGGACAATGATTAGCATAATGGTCACCCCCAAATGTAAATCATCCTCCAAGAGGCCCTCTCTTATCTAATGATTTTCTAGTATTAACCTTATTTATTTTGAAATTACCATTTATTTTCTCATTACCAGTCCCACCCTTATTCTTCTGAGTTCCTTTACCATTTCTTTTATTCTCATAGCCCTTGTAATTTCTTCTCTTGGATGGTTGGGAAGTTGGAGTCTTATTGAACCTTTTGTGATTCCTATTGTGATAAGCTGAGATGGATTTCAACTTTTGTTCTTGCTTGATTGCCTTTTCATACACTTGATCCATTGTTATGGGACCACGTACATCCACCTCTCCACCAATTTGAGCATTTAAGCCCATGATAAACTTTCTGATTCAGAATCTTCATCCTTTTGATATTGGGGCACATATTTTAGAAGATAGGTAAATTTCTCCCCATATTCAACTACTGACATGTCTCCTTGACGAGGATTCTAAAAATCATTCAATATTTCATCAAAATAAAGTTGTGGCAGCCACCTTTTGCAAAAGAGTTCCACAAACTCATCCCAGGTTACTCTTAAAGAACTTAAATTTAGTTCCATTTTCTTATTCATCCACCAAGTGGATGCTTCTCCAACCAATTTAAAGGCTCCCCAAATTGCTTTGGTTACTTCTGAGTAATTTCTTCTCTCGAAGTACTCCATTTCTGTCAACCAAGCTTCAGCTGTATCACCAGTCACTGCTCCATCAAATTTTAATGGAGTGACCTTTTTCATATCCTTGGAAAGTTTTAAGGCAAGCCTATCCTTTGCTTTCTTCTGGGGTTCACGGTTTTCAGGGTTCTCACTACTCATACTATGTTCTTGGTGATTTTCCCTGCTCACACCATGAGAAATTTCATTTTTTCCCTAAGAGTTTCCTTGATCCTTTACCTTCTTTTCCAAGTTACCAAGTCTCTCCTTGGTTTCTACAAGCATGGTTAAGGTTTGATCCAGCTTGTCCATGGAGTTAACTAGCGGGTTGTTTTCCTCTTGACTCTCACCTTGGTTTATTCTTGTCTGAACCATGTTTGACATTTTTCTCACACCTGAGAATATTGAGTTATCTATTAGTTTCCTAATTTTAATGCGTCTCATTAAATCAAAACATAATTAACTCAAAACAAACAATAGTTGGTACAAAACAAACTCATCTTTATTGTAAATTATTCAGGAGTAACTACATCTTTTTGATACATAGAATGACTCATAACTCACATTCAAGGGGAGTATATCCCTCTGATTCATTACTAGATACATAATCAAGAGGTGTATAACCTTCTAACTCACTATGAGACCTAAGTAATATGATCTTAGAAGATGGAGGTATGCGAGGCTCTCTCCTAACCATAGATGTTTCATCTTCATCAAATAAGCTATGATCTTAGCTGTAATCTTAGCTGCCTCTAAGTTTTCCTTTCTCACTCGCTTGATTCAAGTTATGGCATTTGCGAGGGTTTCAGTATCACTCAACCATATGTCATTATCATTATTGGTTCCCTCAATGGTATTAGTTATGGCTTCACGCTCTCTCTTGGCTTTTAGGTAACGCTCATTCATGATAAACGACTTCCTAGCAGTCATCTTGAGATGCACCATCCTGGCACAAGAAATCCAAACATTAGCTAACTGCTTAATGTTGATTATAGGTTAGCATAGTGGACTCATAAGCCCTAGTGCCGAACCTGGTAGCTTTGATACCATATGTAACATCCAAATTCTTAACAAGACTAGAAAAATAGATTTTTAACATGAGATAAAAACACATAAGGTGAAATAGATAGAATTTCTTTTTTTTTTAATTAACTTGAAACTTAAAAACAAGATACATCAATTTAACATAATTCTTCTATGAAATATACAACATAAAATAATATATAAAGATGACATTCGGTCTTTTCAATTACAAGAATTTGCAATATATATTGCTTTACATAGTTTTAGGAATCACAAGTCACTTGATCAAATGGTATGTTGTATTTGGAATTCTAACATCTTTATCGCAAGCCTCGACATGTCTTCTATTGGAGAGAGACAAAGCATCTTCCAAATACTTTTCCTCCAACCACAGACCCATGGTCTCCCACACATCTTCCAATTGGAAATAGCCCTACCCTTCACAAAGAGTATAGACATAAGGTGACCAATGGTAATTTGTCATCTGAGTACTGGTGTTGTATCCTACATAATGCTATCAATCATACAACCCTAGATACCCTCTAGCTAAGTATGATCAATCCAATAGGTTATGCAATCCAAATACGGTGAACCAACAATACATGCAGAGACATATGCATTACTTTAGCCAAAGATTCAATATGAATAACTGTTTATAATAAACGTAGTCGTAAAGTTCACCCACCTAAACTTGACTTGGATACTATCATATTCCTACAATTTGACTTGGTCAACTATGTTTGACTATATAGTTTTATCAACTTTAATTTAGTCTTCCTAACTTAGACAGGATATCAAAACACTGTCTTTGTTCCATAGGACTTATAGATTATACATGGATATTCTTTGCATCTCTGCAATACTTGAGAACCAAACTTAATGACACTTAAGAACTTAAGTCGATTTAAACAACTAGGTAGGTTACCTTACCAAGGTTAAGCATTATTGGTTAGGAAATATTTCCTTTCTGATAAGTAAGAATAAAGTCAGAGTACTTGTCCCTTCATTCACGATCTATATAATGATCACAATGTTTTAATATATATAATTACCCTATTTGGTCATGGTAAGGTTTTGTCCACCCTATTCCATCATAATGGAATAACAAACCTATATAATCATAAAGTAATAATTTAATAAGAAAAAGGGTCAACTTCTTAATCTACTCTGACTACGAGGTCATGCTAAGTTTCTCAACCCTAGTCTAGATAGACAATAGTATTCCAATGTTCTTACAACTAAGAGGTTGTTCGATCTTTTAAAACAAGGCTAATTTCATTACAATGAAAACTAATATACATCCAACCTTATGGTTTCATATAAGATTAGGATATCGACTATGATTGTTTTAACAACAAATAATGAAATAAGACTAAGTTATGAAACTATCATCTCATGTTTATGACTTGAGTTGTTTATCACATAAAGGAATATATATCCTAAGTAGTCAGAAACATAATATTAATATCAAATGCCTTTGCACAACTCAAACCTACATATTCATAAGTTGTTCTACAATTCTCATAGTATGATTTCACTGAACACATGAGGTGACTCACTCATAAGATAGGTAAATTAGTCTCACGATAACTAGAACACAAATCTGAATGATTTCACTGTTCCAAAGGAGGTCATTGAAATAATAAGGAGAAAAGAGATGTTTTCACAATGATTGAATAGAGTCTATGAAATGTAATATAATAGATACAAGAACATAATTGTAATGATAAATAGATATAGTATTGACTTCAAACAATCTTATATATATATAAATATATCTACGTTAATCCCATAATACATATTAATAGATTAACCCATCTGCCAAAAGACCAATGATAGAAAATTCTTCCAATCAAAACAACGGCTCAGATCGTAGTAAAAAACAATAATCAAAACTATCAAAAATATACTATACTTAATGGTGCAGAGGCACCTACCTGACAGCTGGCCTTCATGAGGCAGTTAGTTGTTTTAGGTCTTGTTTATGTTTTCAAGAAGGTCTGTTCAGACCAAATGCATGTAATAAGGTCATGCTGATCGTGATAAGATCATGCTGACCAGGCTTTTGCTATTTTTAGTTAGTTTGTTAGAACAGCTGTCATGCTGTAGGGTCCGGTTGGATCTCCTAGCCGCCTGGAGAGTTCCCAGCCGCTTGGAGTCGGGTCAGTAGTACTCGTAGGGAAATCTATTTAAGCATGAGGATCGGATGGTATTGGACATCATCGATCAGACGTTGCGAGAGTGAGACAGCGAGAGAAACTGATCATTGTATTTGCATCTTTTGAAATCAAATAAAGTGTTCCTGTTTGTGTTCATCCTCTGATTGAATTCCATTGCTTGATCGATTTGCTGGTTTGGTGGCTGTATGGATTCACTGATCCATTCCACCGGTTGATTCATCTGATCGGTGGAATGGTCATGTACAGTAGGTTAGGTTGTAGTTTGTTTTCTGTTTGCATGCAGGTGTGCAGGATCGCCGTCGAGAGATGTTGAAGACCCTAGCATGGGTATGTGCTAGGTCGAGCTGATAAAGTGTGGAAGATCACCCTGAGAGTGGATCGGGTCATCCCTGGAGGATCGGCGAAGTGAAATTTTGCTAAGGCTGAAAGTTCGTCAAAACGGCATCATCAGGATATCTTGGTGAATATCCTGCAGTCAGTTTGGGTATCGTCATCCGGATAAGTGAAGATGAGCATGATGCTTTCAAGTGCATGAAGTGCAAGTGCGTCGGGGTGATCATCATCAGGAGGGCCGAGGAGGAGCGTATCGGCATCAGGTTGAAGATCGGGTTGATCAAGTTGATCGCGGGCCGAAAAAAACTAAGTTTGGCCAACAACAGGATATGACGTCATCATCATCATGATATACGTCATCAGGATATTTCGGAGCGGCAGGATATTGAGCAGCTGCGGGTGACGTCATCGTCATCAGGATCTACGTCATCAGGATATCAGGGTGACGCAAGCATCGAGGAAAGGTGCGACGAGTTAAGGTTTTGTCATCATCAGGATAAATGGAAGGAACCGGATGTTCTTTATCCTGTTGAATATCATGATGTTGAATATCATGATGCTGAAGGAAGAGAAGACGGAAGTTGTCGCTGAAATGAACAGTGGACGTCAGGAGGATGTTCGCACTGGTTGAACATGATGATGCTGCCGAACATGATGATGCTGTCGATAATCGAGTAAGGTGATGCTGTTGACAGGCGAAAGTGCGAAGGCTTGTCTGCAGGAGGATATCGGTCGGCAGGTGAAATATGATGATGATGCTGACAGTGAAATCAAATATGATGATGATGAGGATGAATATGATGATGATGATGGGCTGCAGACGTCCATGCTGTATGCGAAGGTTATAGTGTGGATGCCTCTGCATCACTTAAGCCTTAGCCTTACTATCATCTATGGCATCGGCCTTATAGGAAAGAAGTAGTAATTCAAAGTTTGAAAGAAAACAATAACATTAAAACCAGTATAGAAATCTATGCAAAAATTTCAAGTGAAGAATTGAACCTAGTTTAGACAAGCTTTGGAAGAACCTATGTCAGTTTGTACTCGACCACCGTGAGCCTTTGCTACCCCCACTGTTTGATAAATCTTCTACCTATGTTATACACCTTTCACACTACTCGTTAGCTATAGTCACAATCTTTTCCCTTCGAATTTTGAGTGCTACCATCATCCTTGACTCAAAGAGAGTCGTTCTTTTAAAGTATTCAACACAACTCAATAATGAGTCGTTCCCATAGCCACGACTAACTACCATCACTAAGATCCACCTCAAAAATAGTTACACGACCTTCTCAAGGCTGCGACATCTCCAACATGAGTGCCTTCAATAGCTCCTACAAAACAATCCTTACGGTTCTGTTTGAGCGTCATCTTTGCCCATGATGACCAGTCATAAACTCTCCACTCCAAAAGTAGTTGTAGATAGATCTCTTTTTAAATTGTGGAAACTCCACTTAATAGAACTTATGAGGCTCAAGCATGTCAATGTGGGTAAAATACGTGGTAGAACATACCATTTTCTTCATAAAGTTTGACACCCTAAAGATTACAGGTTAGCATAGTGGACTCATAAGCCCTAGTGTCGAACCTGGTAGCTTTGATACCATATGTAACATCCAAATTCTTAACAAGACTAGAAAAATAGATTTTTAACATGAGATAAAAACACATAAGGTGAAATAGATAGAATTTCTTTTTTTTTTAATTAACTTGAAACTTAAAAACAAGATACATCAATTTAACATAATTCTTCTCTGAAATATACAACATGAAATAACATATAAAGATGACATTCGGTCTTTTCAATTACAAGAATTTGCAATATATATTGCTTTACATAGTTTTAGGAATCACAAGTCACTTGATCAAATGGTATGTTGTATTTGGAATTCTAACATCTTTATCGCAAGCCTTGGCATGTCTTCTACTAGAGAGAGAGAGAGCATCTTCCGAGTGCTTTTCCTCCAACCACAGATCGGCGGTCTCCCACACATCTTCCAATTGTAAATGGCCTTACCCTTCACAAAGAGTATAGACATAAGGTGACCAATGGTAATTTTTCATCCGAGTACTGGTGTTGTATCCTACATAATGCTATCGATCACACAACCCTAGATACCCTCTAGCTAAGTATGATCAATCCAATAGGTTATGCAATCTAGATATGGTGAACCGACAATACATGTAGAGACATATACATTACTTTGGCCAAAGATTCAATATGAATAAACATTTATAATAAACATAGTCATAAAGTTCACCCTCCCAAACTCAACTTGGATACTATCATAATCCTATAGTTTGACTTGGTCAACTATGTTTGACTATATAGTTTTATCAACTTTAATTTAGTCTTCCTGACTTAGACAGGATATCAAAACACTGTCTTTGTTCCATAGGACTTATAGATTATACAAGGATATTCTTTGCATCTCTGTAATACTCGAGAACCAAACTTAATGATACTTAAGAACTTAAGTTGATTTAAACAACTAAGCAGGTTACCTTACCAAGGTTAAGCATTATTGGTTAGGAAATATTTCCTTTCTGACAAGTAAGAATAAAGTTAGAGTACTTGTCCCTTCATTCATGATCTATATAATGATCACAATGTTTTAATATATATAATTACCCTATTTGGTCATGGTAAGGTTTTGTCCACCCTATTCCATCATAATGGAATAACAAACCTATATAATCATAAATTAATAATTTAATAAGAAAAAGGGTCAACTTCTTAATCTACTCTAACTATGAGGCCATGCTAAGTTTCTCAACCCTAGTCTAGATAGACAATAGTATTCCAATGTTCTTACCACTAAGAGGTTGTTCGATCTTTTAAAACAAGGCTAATTTCATTACAATGAAAACTTATATATATCCAACCTTATGGTTCCATATAAGATTAGGATATCTACTATGATTCTTTTGACAATAAATAATGAAATACGACTAAGTTATGAAACTATCATCTTATGTTTACGACTTGAGTTTATTTATCACATAAAGGAATATATATCCTAAGTAGTCAGAAACATAATATTAATATCAAATGCCTTTGCACAACTCAAACCTACAGATTCATAAGTTGTTCTACAATTCTCAAAGTATGATTTCACTGAACACACGAGGTGACTCATTCATAAGACAAGTAAATTAGTCTCACAATAACTAGAACACAAATCTGAATGATTTCATTGTTCAAAAGGAGGTCATTGAAATAATAAGAAGAAAAGAGACATTTTCACAATGATTAAATAGAGTCTCTGAAATGTAATACAACAGATAGAAGAACATAATTGTAATGATAAATAGATATAGTATTGACTTCAAACAATCTTATAGATATATAAATATATCTACGTTAATCCCATAATACATATTAATAGATTAACCCATTTGCCAAAAGACCAGTGATAATAAATTCTTCCAAGAAAAACAACAGCTCAGATCATAGTAAGAAACAATAATCAAAACTATCAAAAACATACTAGACTTAAGACTTAGCCTTACTAACATCTATGGCATCGGCCTTACAGGAAAGAAGTAGTAATTCAGAGTTTGAAAGAAAACAATAACATTAAAACTAGTATAGAAATCTATGTAGAAATTTCAAGTGAAGAATTGAACCTGGTTTAGACAAGCTTTGGAAGAACCTATGTCAGTTTGTACTCAACCACCATGAGCCTTTTCTAACCCCACTGTTTGATAAATATTCTACCTATGTTATACACCTTTTACACTACTCATTAGCTATAGTCACAATCTTTTCCCTTCAAATTCTGAGTGCTACCATCATCCTCGACTCAAAGAGAGTCATTCTTTTTTAAGTATTCAACACAACTCAATAATGAGTCATTCCCATAGCTACGACTAACTACCCTCATTAAGATCCACCTAAAAAATAGTTACATGACCTTCTCAAGGCTGTAACATCTCTAACACGAGTGCCTTCAATAGCTCCTACAAAATAGTTCTTACGGTTCTATTCGAGCATCGTCTTTGCCCATGATTACCAGTCATAAACTCTCCACTCCAAAAGTAGTTGTAGATAGATCTCTTTTTAAATCGTGGAAACTCCACTTAATAGAACTTATGAGGCTCAAGCATGTCAATATGGGTAAAATTCATGGTAGAACATACCACTTTCTTCATAAAGTCTGACACCCTAAAGAACACATCTCATGGTTTTCATTAAATCAAAACTAAGTGTTTGCTAAAACAAATTCATTTATGTCTTGAGGACTCCACTAAGCATTGCATACGGGTCACCGTTAGTTTAGAGTATGTGGATTAATAGATGTCAAGGTATTAATCATCAATGACTCTCAAAGGGATAAAAGATACTTAATAAAATGATTACAGTGATGACAACATCACTTAGTAGAAAAGGTGTTTAGTCATTTTAAACCACAAAACATTTGTGTCAAACAAATTTTCCAAAATAATAATCAAAAGAATAATAGTCTTAGACCATATATATAACTTCAATAGAGAGTAATATAATAATGTGACAAATAACTTACGTAAAGCATGATAGGTTTGAGTTCATCTCCCCTTCACGAACACATGCTATTTCTCGTCGATTTTGTTTTGCCATGAATGAAACATGCGATATTAAAAACTATAATCATGCCAACAATTTAACCAACTATGCCTAGAAGATGCAGATGAAAACCACTTATGACGTGATTGATGGAAGGTCACGTTAATTGCAAATGACTAACGTTCTTCCTCAACAACGTCATTTTCTCAAAACAACAAGATCGACACAAAACTAAATCAAAAGGGATTCTAAAAGACATCGAAAACCTGTTGAGTCGATCCATAAATTAACCATTAAAACTTGACATACCTAAATCGACTATAGTTAACTAACTGTTGTACATTATACTTAGTTGGCAAATGACCGTTTATAACCCAATGTCTATCCTCCTCTCCTCAAAAGATACTCTCTCTCTCTTTCTTGGTGAGTCATCAAAAACCTATTTTCTTGCATTTATCTTGCAAACACCAAATCATGATTAGTGCATCGTTAGTCCATTCATAAACCTTATGAATAACAAATCAACTTCTCATAATATAAATTACTAGATCATTCAATCACAAGCATTAAACATAATCATATAAATTGATATTCAAAAGAATCAATGTTTTCTGAATGACATTATATCACAATGTCAAAATATTTATCCATAGATTCACTTCTATTCACATAGAAGTAAATAGTAAAAACAAAGCCAAAATTAGGAATGTAACAAACACTAGGAAAAAAGGTAAGTGTTTTGTAAAAACTTTATCCTATGTGACTTTCTTCTTTGTAATTTTTTTATAGAGTTCCTATTATGAGGTTTCTATTTTATTTAATTTGTTGTTGTGTATTTTGGAAGTGGAAATAACTTGCCCTCTAGTGGGGAAGAAAATTGGGCTCTTGATTAACCTAGCTATATTCTTGTGCTATACACATCATAATTATAGATTAAAGACAAAACCTCATTCTACATCAACTATACTTGAAATCTACACAGAAAGATCAAGTGTTTCTTTCAAAGGTGACACTCTCATCATCTATGGCTCTACTTGCACTAGAAACGCTACAATGCAAGCAAAAGAAAAAATTGTGCATGTTGATCTTGTCAATAGTTACAGGTAGATGACAATAATTATGAACATCAACATTAAGTTGATTAACACATTTTTTTGCAACTATTTCCTAGTGCAAGTGTATGTATTACAAAGTTTTTAATAAAAAATAAAAACAATATGATAGAGGAGATCCCAATTGTTGTCTCGTATTGACTTCTAGAACCTCTGTTGAAAGCATTGAGAAAGTATGCAAGAAACATAGGCTGACACTTGATACACCTATCTCTGAACTTGTTCAATTAGATAGCGGCTACTTAGTTGGAACATTTGACACTATTATAACTACTCATCATCAAACACCAAACTAGTATGAGCTACATGTTAAAGATGATGACTCAAAAAATGGTAGAGCTACTATAAGCATTCTTACATAAATATTATAACACATTTTATAGCTCTTGTAATATATATTCCACTAACAATCATAAATAATGCACTTACTATATACCACACTTCAACCAATGCTTACTATAGAAAGAAAACCACTTATCCTCTTCAAAAATGTTTTGCGGAGTGGCTCAAGAGGCACATGTGTCATACACTCAACTTAATCCACTTTCATAGATGAGTTGAATGATGAATGCAGTAAAGCATTTTACAAATACTTGCATGCTCAAATCTCTAGGCAAACCTTCAAAACACTTAGTGCTTAGAACAACTTCTACTATTGAAATATATTGTATTCTAAAACTTTTACATACCACTAATACAATGTTTGCTTCCATGGTAGGTGACCAACACATTGAAACCAAAGAATGTTCATCTAGCCTTGTACCATCCTTTCTGCAACTCCTATACTTATAGTAACACATGTAGAAGTTTTGCATATTTTGGTACATAACAACAAACATCAATATCCTTCTCAAGAAATGCTAAAGCAAGGTGACCCTAGGACTCAAAATAAGATCTATTTCCAAAGAATGACCCTTCTATATAGCTCATACATGCTTCGTTCAATGATCATTCACACCTAGTTAAATGCATGGATATATTATTTTCATATCTATGTTTTATTTTAGATATAGCTTTCTTAGTTACCCCCAATAGTGAATGTTTTGTAAGCCCTAAAACTACAAATAATCTCTTCAAAAGGATTAAAAATGAGAACACATTGTTGGGAATTAAGGTGTCTCAACCTTTGCAAGTTCCTAGAATTCCAATTATTTATTTATTTATTTATTTTCCATATTTTCTTTAATTAAAATGGCCTCATATTGAAAATGAGATGTCCCACTTTGTGTTGACATTTTGTGTCATGTGTCTGATATATTAAGGTGACATAAGATGTAATTAAATAGAATATCTTGAGGAGATATGAGACACTTGATTTTGGTGGGATCCTATGACAGATCTTATTACATGTAAGAGAGTAAAATTAAGGGGAGTTACATTGGAATCTTACGAAATATTATGTTGTATGTCATAAGCACCTTTTTATTGACAATAAATGCTAGTTTGGGTGCTACATTTGGACCCATGGTTTTGAAATTTAGTTTTGGAAAACCACTTGTGGTTTACGGTTGTAATTTTCCTATAAATTAGTACATTGGAGTGTAGTTTTGTGTTATTGAGATGGTGTAATCTGCAAGCTAAAATGCTATCAAAATCACTCCAAAATCATGTTGGTGATTATATTCCTATAAAATCCTTCTCTATAAGTGTATTTTATGTTGGCAACATGGTCAAAACACATTGATATTATGATGGAGATTTGATGTTGTCATTGATGGAAACAACTAGATATGATTGGAGACAACTTTTGAGATAGGTTATACATAGTGTTTTTGGTCCGGTAAGAATAACTTAGTCAAATTGACTAAGTGTTGGTAGCTCATTGAGTCAGTGATAGAGAATTGATTGATACTCCTTCACAAATGAAGGCTTTGGTTTGCAGTTTTGGTATGTTGCATATAATAGTTTGATGGTATTATATTCCAAGTTTCATATCCTGACAATCTTTGGAAGTCATAATGTGAATTGCCTAAGTCTAGGTAAGCAGAGTCCAATCATAAACAGTGTAAAACACCTAAATATTTCACTCTGCATTCCTCCGGTATTGATTGTTTTGATGTGCAGTTTGGAGGTGTTGTAAACACAATTAAGTATCTAATTCTAGATTTGTAGAGTCTAAAATCTACCAGAAGATCATCTACAAGCTTCCAAGTATTGGCATTCAGTTTGATAGAGTTTCACAAAGGCAGAGTCATTAGTCCAGAGATCTGCATCTCGCCATATAAGAATATTATGATCTGTGGTTATGAAGGTATGATTGGTGATACCTGATGAATGTTTGATATGAATTTTGAAGTTTCATGTGATCCGCACTAGAAGTTATGATATGATAAACAATATGGTTAAGTGTATACTCAAGAGTAAGGCTGACACTCATATTGGATCATTGTGCGGTTAAGATATATTGTTTAGATCGTCATCCTAAGTGGTTATATAATATGTCCATACCTATATGAAGGCTTGAAGGATTGTACAGGTTCACTTAACTTCTTGTGTAAGAGATCAAGCTGACAAAATATAATTTTTGTGTACACGTTTCATCTCTGGCAAGCCAATTGAGTTTTGATTTAGATCTTGTTGTGGATGTAAATACTTGATGGATTTTGATGTTGGAGGAAGATATAAATTGTGAAGTTGTTGTAGAGCGATTCTTTTGATTTGGAAAGTGCAGTAAAGGATTCAGAAGGTGAAAGAACAGAGCATATGTGAACAAGGCAGAGAAACAAAATAGTCCTGATGAAGTCCTTTGAATCTGTATATTGAGCTATCAACGGAACTATATTCCAACATACTGTAGATGCAATTGTAACAGTTCTGTCTTGGCAGTGAACCACCCTCTCTTCTATCTTACCTTCTCTATGGCAGTGAGCATTTCTTTAGACAGTGAGTCCTTGGGTAGTGAGCCTTTCTATAATCTGGTATTGATATCATAATATATTGTGAGCTAACACTCACCATGGTTTTTCTCTTTTTGGGTTTTCCACATAAAAATCTTGGTGTCTATGTGTTATGACTTTGTGGCTGCTCTTCTTATGTTTTGCTTTCATGTTATTGAATTTGGTAAATGGATTAAAGAACATATGAAAGAATGGTTTTATAGAATACTGATTCACCCCCCGTCTCAGTATTCCATGTGTTCAACAATTGGTATTAGAGCTTGGTTCCTTGGACAAAGTCTAACAGCTTGAGGAAGATCTAAGAAGGTGAACTCATGGTAGCCAGAAGATATCCTACTCCTCTAGAAGTAATTCATTCAAGTAGAATTACAATTGATGATTGCACATATGTCAGTAATGAAGAATTGAAAATTGGTCTTGAAGATCTTGATAGGTATGAAGTAGATACTAGGATTTGAAGGAGAATGTTAAGGAAGCTGATGAATGCATCCTGAAGCTAAGGGAGGAAGTCAAGAAATCTAAAGACAGGAGAAAAGAGCTAAGTGAACAATTGAAAGCAACAAATGAAAGCCTAAGAAGTTTATCAATGCTAGTTGAAGAGAAAGAAGAGATTGAGGAGCATTTAAATCAAGCTTTGAAAAGCAAGTATGAAGAATGTGAAAAGCTGGCAAAAGATGTTGTGCTTCTAAAGTATGATCTGGAAGTAGCTAATAGCTATAAATAAAAGTTCAAAATAAGTTCTGTAAAGCTTGATGAGTTGATTAACAGCTAGAAAAGCCCAGATGACAAGCAAGGCTTGGGGTTTGAAAAGGGAGAAATCTCTAAATTAGGACAAGTTAACACTAAGATGAAGAGAGTCAAAGGCAACCATGTCTAGAATCAGATAAATAGACTTAGAAGACCTCCGATCAGGCAACCAAATGCTCAAAGGTACCCATCTTTCAATGGCTATTGTTTTAATTGCAATAAGTTTGGTCATAAGGCTACTCAGTGTAGGAGCAGAATGAATCAAAATGTTCCATCATTGTTCAATCAATGTTTCAATTGCAAGAGAGTTGGTCATAGAGCAAATGGATGTCGAAATCTGATAAGGAATGGTTTCAACAATGGAAGGAATACTCAATCTTTCAATGGAAAATGCTTTACATGCAATAGATTTGGGCATAAGGCTAACCAATGTAGAGAAAGAATTAATCCAATTAATGGAAGGAAACAAGGATAGAGGAATGAACATTTTCTATAGCTGCAATAAAATTGGACACTTTGCAAAATTCTACAGAAGCAAGAATGTGAAAAGAAATAATCCTATAGATAAGAAGAAAATAGAGCAGAGGGAAGAAAAAGGAAAGGATAAGGTTGATCCGACAGAAACCAAGAAGGAAATGAACAAAATCTAGATCAAGAAGGATGTAAATGAGGTCAAGGATGGATCTGCACCAATCTTTGGTGCAGATACTTCCTCCAGGAAGTAAATTGGGAGCTCTAGCTTAGGGGGAGCTGTATTGAAAATCTTAATCCCCTAGCCAGATAGTTGGTACTAAGATCCAACATGAAGGTACGAGTTAAAGAGCTATTTGATGAATCTTTTGAAGAGGATACTAGTAGAAAAAGATCTAATGCGGTGCATTGCAAAGCAATCTTAGTTAACTGTCTAACAGTGAAGTGTTTGACAGCTTTTTAGAAGTTAGCATTTATTGCGACTAGGTTTTGATAAATGAAGGATAAAAGGCTTGCATTTGAAGGATTAATCACTTGGCATACAAGTTTTTAAGCATCCAAAAAGAGCAGAAGCTAAGCCCTAAGTGAATCCATTAATTTCTAGTGATTCGAGTGAAGAAACCCTAATGCGGCAAAAAAAGGTATTTACAGTTTGAAACTGTTCTATGAAATTGTTTGAATTACTACAAAGAAATGGCAACACCACAAGTAATTGATATCACTGAAAGAACTCAATCAGAATTCAAGAAACACCCATTCAAATCTATGGAAGTCAATCCTAAAGGTACATTTTTGGAAGTACCCCATGGTGTGATGCATGCGGAGGATATTAGGGCTTACATTCATGTTGCCCTAGAAGAATTTGGTGACAACAAACTTACGGATCTATATCTGAAGCACTTGAGGGGTAATGATTTTGAATTGAAGGAAGAATTCAAGGCTTTGGAGGAGAAGAGATTCGTACAATTCATAGATTTCCCAATGTTTGCAGAAGATGACTAGGTCTTGTATGTATTAAGTAGGATCCATGATAAATTCACGTGGCTTGAGATTCTCTTCATGATCACTAAGGAAGCTACAAGGGTTGTTACAGGATTCAACTCAACTGGAATAGTGCCTATGTTAAACGCTGTGAATAATGGCATGGTGATGGAGGCCACTAGAGCTCAATTTGATAAAAGGGCATTGACAATAAACACTATTATAGATCCTATAGTAAGGTTCGCATCAATGGTGCTTGGGTACAAAATTTACTTCACAAACCAGGAGAACTTTGTCTCCGGTACAACCATTTACACTGCTTTTGAGATGGTGAAGAAAAATGTTGATTATGACCTCTGTGAGTTGCTTCGGCGGTAGTTAATGGAAAATCTGAAGAAGACAAAGGAATCAAAGTATCCATTCAAGTATGGTATGTTAATTATTTGCATATTCTTCTATTTCATGCAAGAATTGCCGGGAATGAAGAAATGGATCTGGTTTGACAACAAACATGTTGCCATACAAATTAGGAATCACCTAAATAGCATAGGAAGCCATGATGCACAGAATGTAGCCCTGTGGGGTTATTTCAAGAATTTCCAAAAGGTCATGCAATCTAGGGAAAGGATCCCTGAGTCAATGGTTGAGAAATACAATAATGACATATGTTTCATTGTCAATAAAGATCAATGCATAATGGTGGTTGTGGAGCCAAGGACAATATGGGTCCCTCTAATGGGTTATGAAGTAGCTAAAAATGTGTTGGATGGTTATGCTGAGCTCATGTTGAGCAAACCCAGGGATCCTACTAAGGAAAGATTTGGCACCTTTGAGGAAATCATAGTCAAGGTGCATGTTGAACTAAGAAAGCTTGAAACAATGAAGAAGGCTAAGAAAATGGCAGAAGAATATGCCCAAAGCAAGGGATTCACAAAAGAACAAATTGGTGAAGCTAGAGCCAAATAAAAAGATGTAAGGATGGTAGAAGAATATAAACAAGATGAACCAGTTAAGGCTCCAGTAGAGCCTAAGAAAAGAACAAAGAAGCATGCAACAACAAGAAAAGAATAAGAGGTTCTACCTTTGCTGAGACTGCAACTGCATCCTCCAGTCCCACACCTTCTGTGAGTGTGGAAGCCCCTGCAAAAGAACACAATATAAAGAAAACTAAAGGAAAGAGAATGTATGTAAGCATATGAAGTGATGATGAAGAGATTGAGACAAATGAGGAAGTGAAGAAAATAAAAGCTAAGGCTACTGAAGCCTCCGGGAGAAAAAAGGGCAAGTCCTTCGGTAAGGGCAGAAGAAGGAAAAAGCTAAGGCAAGCAGAGCCAGAGAAAGCAGAGGCCACAATAAATTTGGAAGATGTATTGAATGCTATGGCAGCCCATGGGAATATGAAGCCCATAGCACAAATGTATGATGAGTATAGTACGATATAGATAAAGACATCATAGAGACTGTTGTGATCAGATTCATGGAGATGTACAACAAAGCCCTCATTGAGGTGATAACTGATCTCCCTGACAACCTTGCCAACATAATGTCTGCCAAGAAGGAAGCAACAATGGCTAAAGACTTGAAGATAAGAGAAAATGCATTGCTTAAGTTGTGTCCAGATGTGACTGTTGAAGAGAAGACCAAGGTCAACAAGATACTTGGTGATAAGACTGAAATAAAGAGGAGGATTATCACTCTGATGTTTGGTGACACTGATAAATTGGTAAAGGACATAGAGCAAGTAACTCTTGATGTCCTAAAAGAACTTAACATACCAATTATTTATGACAAAGATGAACAAAATGTTGGTGACAATAGTGTACTTCTAGAAGTCGGTTATGAGCAAGGATTAAATCAAATAAAGACTCCTCCGGTCAACCTAGGGAAGAATGAAGAGTTGAAGAAAGAAGAATATAAAACTCCTAAGAATATAGAAGCCCCTTCAGAGCAAAATGAAACCAGTGATTAGGAAAATCAGGAGGATGAACAAAGTAAGATGAGCCCCTCTCTAGAACACAAAGCTGATGAAGAAGAAGGCATGGACCAAGAACCACTGGAGCAGTCTGACAAAGAAGAAGTGTCTCAAGACTTGGCAAGAGACACTGTTGCTCCCACACAAGATCCTGTTGACACCATCAAAGAATTTTGGGAGAAGCAACAAGGAGCATAAATTTCAGACTCACCTGAACTTCTGCAAGGGCCAATAAATTTGGATTCCATGTCACCTCTGCAGAAATTTAAATTATTGTCAATTGTCCAAGCCAAGGCTTAGGAAGAAATCTTAACATCCCATATTCAGGATAGTGAGCTCATTGATAAGGCATCTGGTGTGTTGGAAAAATTGATGCCTGGACTGCTAAAGGATATATCTTTAGCCCCCACTAAACAATTCAAAAGGCTATTACACTCTATAAGTTCACAATTTGAATCCTTTGAAAAGGCTGTAGAAAAGAAAGTAAGGGTAGAGAATGATGCTAAAAGGCTAGTAGAGTTAAACAATAAAGCCTCTCAAGACAAAGTTTTGTTAGACAAAAGTATAGAGTATGCCCAAATGACAATTAAAGAAGCAAGTGAAATATACCACCATTGTCTCTCTTGGCCGGATACAACCAAGGACTTAAAGGAGAAAATAAATGAGTTGGAAGATAAGATCATGAGGATATCCAAGAGCTATGATCTGGTAAAGGATGCCTTTGGGACTCAACGAGCTGAAATAGAAGTAGTCCACTCTACTAGTCACAAATTACAAAATCAAAAATAAACTATCAAACACAGAATGGGTCAGCTCAAAGAAATAGTGAGCTTCAAAATTGCATCAATAGCTAGACTAGTAGCTGCTGCAAATCAAACAAAGTAAATAATTGAAGTCCCTGTTACTTTAAAGAAGGTAGAAGATATGGTGTCCCAAATCAATGGACACATCTTAGTTTTGAGTGATGTCAAAATGTGATGGGATCAAGATGTAGCTCAGCTAAGGCAACTTTATTCAGACATCCTCCCAGCAAAACCATAAGGTAATTTAGATTTTCTTATATATATGTGGATAATAGATGAACAGTTTTGAAGTTTTGACAACCTGTACACATAGTTGTATCATACACCTTTGCCATTGATGTCAAAGGGGGAGAAGAAGAACTGTGAAAAATGGCCAAACATCTTAAGGGAAAAAGAAAAACAAAGTGTACATAGTAAGGGGGAGTAGTGTGAGCATTTTTCACTAAGTGTTGCCATCGATGCCAAAGGGGGAGATTGTTGGCAACATGGTCAAGAGACACGGTTGTTATGATGGATATTTGATGTTGTCATTGATGGAAACAACTAGATATGATTGGAGATAGGTTATACATAGTGTTTTTGGTTTGGTAAGAATAACTTAGTCAAATTGACTAAGTGTTGGCAGCTCATTGAGTCAGTGACAGAGAATTGATTGATACTCCTTTGCAAATGCATACTTTGGTTTGCAGTTCTGGTATGTTGGATATAATTGTTTGATGGTATTATATTCCAAGTTTCATATCCTGACAATCTCCAGAAGTCATAATATGAATTGCCTAAGTCTGGGTAAGTAGAGTCCAGTCA
Source organism: Cunninghamia lanceolata (assembly GCA_027924645.1). Classification (NCBI taxonomy): domain Eukaryota; kingdom Viridiplantae; phylum Streptophyta; class Pinopsida; order Cupressales; family Cupressaceae; genus Cunninghamia; species Cunninghamia lanceolata. The sequence continues at coordinate 33,248,470 of BSBN01000924.1, read as the reverse complement.
TAAACAATGCAAAACACCTGAGTATTTCACTCTACATTCCTTCGGTATTGATTGTTTCGATGTACAGTTTGGAGGTGTTGTAAACACATATGAGAAGTATCTAATTCTAGATTTGTAGAGTCTGAAGTCTATTGGAAGATCATCTACAAGCTTCCAAGTATTGGTATTCAGTTTGACAGAGTTTCACAAAGATAGAGTCATCAGTTTAGAGATCTGCATCTTGCCATATAAGAATATTATGATCTATGGTTATGAAGGTATGATTGGTGATGCTTAATGAATTTTTGACATGAATTTTGAAGCCTCATGTGATCCGTACTAGAAGTTATGATATGATAAACAATATGGTTAAGTGTATACTCAAGAGTAAGGCCAACACTCATGTTGGATGATTATGCGGTTAAGATATATTGTTTAGATCGTCATCCTAAGTGGTTATATAATATGTCCATACCTATATGAAGGTTCATTATATAGGTCTACATAACTTTCTTGTGTAAGAGATCAAGCCGACAAAGTATAATTTTTGTGTACACGTTTCATCTCTGGCAAGCCAAGTGAGTTTTGATTTAGATCTTGCTGTGGATATAAATACTTGATGGATTTTGATGTTTGAGGAAGATATAGATTGCGAAGTTGTTGTAGAACGATTATGGTGATCTAGAAATTGTAGTAAAGGATTCAGAAGGTGAAAGAACAGAGCATATGTGAATAGGGCAAAGAAACAGAATAGTCATGATGAAGTCCTTTGAATCTATATATTGAGCTATCAACAGAACTATATTCTAGCATACTGTAGATGCAATTGTAGCAGTTCTTTCTTGGCAGTGAGCCACTCTCTATTCTATCTTCCCTTCTCCATGGCAGTGAGCCTATTGTAGTAAGCATTTCTTTGGACAGTGAGTCCTTGGGCAGTGATCCCTAAGGCAGTGAGCCTTTCTATAATCCAGTATTGATATCATAATATATTGTGAGTTAACACTCACTTTGTTTTTTCCCTTTTTGGGTTTTCCACGTAAAAATCCTGGTGTCTATATGTTATGACTTTATGGCTACTCTTCTTATGTTTATTTTGCTTTCATGTTATTGAATTTGGTAAATGGATTAAAGAACATATGAAAGAATAGTTTTATAGAATACCGATTCACCCCCCTCTCAGTATTCCTTGTGTTCAACATTGTAACCTATTATTCTTACTGAATAATACATTGGTCTAGTTTTGAGTGTGGGGCTTTTATCAGAAGGTTTTCCCCATGTAAATCATTGTGCAATGGTTTTCATTCTTTTTAATTTTGCATTTGTGTTTCTACATTTTATTTAATCATTTAGATTATATTTTAAAGTTTTTTCACATCCATCCTCTCAAGATTTAATGTAGGAGGTTGATTTTGCTACGTTTCCTTCCCTACAAGTGGTAGTAGAGTTTGATCATCTTTGGTTCTAGTTGTTGAGTTTTTTAAACTTATCTAGATTTGAATGGGAGGTTGTGCAGAAAAGAACTCTATGATATTATTGCAAGAAATAAAGATGGCAAGAAAATCATGGAGAATTGAGGTAGAGAAATTTTTGGCATAAATTTTAAGTTATGGAAGATGAAGATGGAAGATTTACTGGCAGACAAAGATCTATGGGGAAAAAATAGAGGAAAAAGTTTCCAAACATTTTGATGCAACTTCAGTTGCATAATACGATATAATGGACCAAAAAGACACAAATCAACAAATTATTCCTAGAATATTCTATTCTAATAAATTTCCATGCAGAGCCCACTACTAAGAAATTTTGGTAGAGATTGGGTGAAATTTCTCAAGAAAAGTACTTGGTTAATAAGATTTTTCTACAAAAGAAGCTCTATTCTTTGAGAATGGAGAAAGGTGGATAAATTCTAGACCATATGAATGCATTTAATATGTTGGTGGCACAGTTGAACTTAATGAGTGTTAAAATGGATGAAGAGGATCGATGTTAGACTTTGTTGTGTTTGTTGACTAATTCATGACACCACCTAGTAGTGGCCATTGGGAGTACTTCTGTAAATTTGAAGGTTGATGATATTGTTGGTGTCTTAATTTCAAAGGAAATGAGGAGTAAAGCTTCCATTTGTTCTAAGGAGGCCTTGCATGTTCGTGGTAGATCAAGGAAAGAGGCAAGAAGAATGGGAAATAGCAAGACACATCCAAATCCAAATCCAAGGAGAGATCTAAGTCTCCTCGAACGTCCAAAGCAAGATGCTAGAATTGTAAAAAGATTGGACACTTCAAAAAGAATGTAAAGAAGAGAAAAATAAGAAGAAAACATATGATTGTGATATTGAATTTGAAAAGGAAGATGGTGACTCTATTATTGCAGCTTTGGCAACATGTGCAAGTGATAATGTATGGTTAATAGATTCAAGTTCATCTTTCCATATGACTTCTAACAAACTTCTAACAAATACTGGCTCATAAAGTATGAGGAATTTGATGGAGGAAAGGTGTACTTGGGTGATGATTCTCATCTAAAAATTGTTGGCTATAGTAGAGTTCAAATTAAATTTCTTTATGGTAGAGTTAAGGGAATCAATGGTGTTTTGCATATCCCTAGGTTAGTATGAAACCTTTTATCTATAAGAAATTAATTGATATGGGTGTGTAGGTTGTCTTTCTTTTATTCTGGATGCAATATGGTTAGAGGTGTTTTGGTTATTACAAGAGGTGTTAGATTGGGCACATTATTTTAGCTTGATGCATGCATAGTATAGTGTAATAGTACTTCTGTACAAATCGAGTCTTCATCTTTTCTATTGAAAAAAAGAGTTGTAGCTTCTTTAGTGGATGGTCATGCTTTCTGGGTACCTAAGGGTGCTCTTTCTAAAGAGACAAAATTACTAGCTAAAAGACAATTTTATGGCACCAAAGATTAGGTCACATAGGTGAGAAGGGTTTACGGACCTTAAAGAATAAAAACCTTGTTAAAGTTTTAGCTAATTGTAATCTTGATTTGATTTATGTAAACATTGCATATATGGGAAGAAAAACCATGTTTAATTTTATTCTAGTTCTCACAAGTCTTTTGGGTTGTTAGATCTTATCTACTTGGATGTTTTTGGTCCAGTTGATGTTCCTTCAATTGCTAAATATATTTATTATGTTACATTTATTGGTGACTATAGTAGAAGCACATAGGTTTATTTTCTCATAAATAAATCTAAAGTTTTCATTTTTTCAAAGTGTTTAAGGCTTTGGTAGAAATGTAGACTAGTAAGAAAATAAAGATTTTGAGAACTGATAATGGTGGTGAGTATTATTCGATAGATTTAAATACTTCTATAAGGATTGCAATATTTAGAGACATAAGACAAATTTGTATTCTCCTTAGCAGAATGGAGTTGTAGAACTTATGAAAAAGACACTAATGGAAAAGGCTAGGAGTATGCTAAGTGGAGCTAGCTTGGAATATAATTTTTGGACCAAGGCTGTAACCACTGCTTGCTACCTGATTAATAATTCTCCTACATTAGTTGTTTGTTGATAAAACACATATGGAGGTGTGGATAGGAAAAAAGATCAATTAAGGCATCTTCATGTTTTTGGTTGCGAGGCATATGCACATGCGCCAAGGGAGAAGAGTATAAAATTAGAGAACAAGGTGATAATGTATCTTCACTGATTATAGTCATGGTGTGAATGGATACAAGATTTGGGATCCTATTACAAAAGAAGTTTTATACAATAGAATTGTTATTTTAAGAGAAATTAAGTCTTCTTTTGTTGTATTACAGCTAGAAGAAACAAAAAAGAAATATGTGGTTCAATTTCCTCCTACTCCAAAGAAAGTTAAATCGAAATCCAAAATTAGACCTGAAGTTAGGGAGAACTCTTCAAGCTCAAATCATTCAGAAGAGGAGGTAGAATCTCCACCTTAGCTTGTATAAAGGTCAACTTGGCAAAGAGAACCATCAAAAAGGTATTCTCCTAGTGATTAAAGCTATATTTTTTCTTTAAGTACTAATAGTAATGAACCAAGAATTATGCAAGATGCTTTAGGTATGCATGATGTAGAGTCCTAGAAAATATCCATGGATGAAGAGATGGAAACACTTAAAAATTATTACACTTGTGACTTGGTACCTTTGGTTGAAGCATGCAAACTCAGTGGTTATAAATGGGTATTTAAAAAAAACTAGTTCTAATGGTAATGTTGAAAAGTATAAAGCACAATTGGTTGCAAAAGGTTACTCCTAGGTTGGGGACTCCAGATTATGGTGAGATATTTTCTCCTATTGCTAAAATGTCATCCATTAGATTTTTTATTTCAATTGTAGCAACTTATGATTTGGAAATCAAGTAAACAACATTTCTTCATGGTAGTTTGGAGGAATAAATTTATGTCATAGCCTGAGCACTTTATGGTGAAAGGCAAAGAACATTTGATCTAGAATTTAAAGAAATCATTGTATGGGCTCATGCAATCTCCTAGGATGTGGTACAATAAATTTGATACACTTGTGTTGAGCTTGGGATTGTACTGGTTTAAATTAAATCAATATGTTTACTACAAAACTGATGGTACTCATTTCCTGATTATTTCACTTTATGTTGATGACATGTTTATTGGAAAGGAAAAAGAATTGATTTGTGAACTAAAGTCTTAGCTTGCACCAAGATTTGAACATTTGAAAGAATTAGGTGCAACAAAACACATTCTTGGAATGAGATAAAGAGAGAGCAAATTGAAACCTTTGGCTTGGTCAGAGTAAGTGTGTAAATTCTAAAAGGAAGTAAGGTACACGAAACAGGCTTCCTACACTGATCTAGAGAGGAGAGTTGCATAAAATTTTATCTTTTAATAGCTATAGTAAAGAGATACATAATATAGAGAAGATCAAATAACATCACATGCAAATACAAAAGCTCACAACACAAGATATACATGGGGAAAACCCCTTTGGGTGAAAAACCCCACACTCCAAAGAACAACCCAATGTATTAATCTGTAAACAATGAAGGTTACAATACACTTCCAGAGCCAAGCTCTTATAAAAGTTCACCACTTTTGATATTCTAGAGTAATTCCAATAGCATAATAGTACATGCAAATGAACCATACAAACTACTCCAACAATCACCTTATTTATAGAGAATATCAAGTATGAAGGAGGCTTCTAGAGGAAGATACAAGAGGTAGGCATCCAAATCCACATGGCACATATTCCAACATCTCTTAGCATGCAAATGACACTTGTCCAAGATTCCCTTTCACCTCTTACAACCCTCCAACTTGGGCACCCCAAATTTTCTTGAAATAGGTATGACAAATGCTTTTACGCCGTCATAAAATCTATCATATATGACAACACTTACAATTGTAAGAGAATCTATCATAATTGACTAATAATAAATGATTCTCTTACAACTTGTCATAACCAAACTTGGAAGCTTAGATTCCCAACGTAAAATGCTTTGCAACACTTGTCCATCTTGTTATAAAATCTAGTTCTTATGCGTCATAACTTGTAATAGGAATCCACCATAGAATATTGACTTACACATTTCAAGATGCTGACACATGTCAAAGAATCTCTACCACAATGTAAGATACCCAACTATATCTAACTAATTTTTTTTCCTTAGAAAAATTTACTTGCACTTAACTCATCAACTACTCAACTAACTCAATGGCATACATCAAAGATAACAACTTGTATGAATCAACTTGAAGTTGGGCACTTGTATTACCACTTGATTCAAATCAATACAACTGTCTTATTACAATGGATGATGCCCTTAATGGCAATGAACATATAATCTTATTCAACTAATTACAAGAAAGGCCTTGAAGTCTTGATGTTTACAATGATTCCACAATTGATCAACTCTATTGAGCACAATGATGTCAACTATGTGTTAACACCTCACAACTTGACAAGGGAGCATCACCTTATCACTATTGAGGGAGTATCACCTCAACTACTTGAAACTCGTAGGCCTCAAGAACAAGCATAAAGCTTCACAGAGAGAAATTCAAATGCCAAAAGATGTAAGATATCAAATGAGGAGTGCTCTCCTCATTTATAGTGCTCTTTAAAGGCAATGAAGGCACATTTTTTAATGCACAAAGAGGAACCAAGGCACATTTCCCAAGAAGCATATCCAAGGGAATATTCCATCTAATGACTCATTCTGAGTTGGCAACCTTATCCAATGACTAGACACGGATCCCAAAACCATCTATTTGACCATTAGGATCCTAGGTGCTTACTTCATGCATTATGATTTCTAGGCGCTAGTTTGATGCTCCAGCATAAGGAAAGTGTGCCCACAGTTACAAGTGTTCTTCTTCATGATCTTGGCGCCAGTTGAAGGTTGTAGTTGCCAAGAAGTGCGCCTAGCAAGATGAAGTCCTTTGAAACCTCCAAAATAGAACAAACACTTGTCTGACCTCAAGATAACCTTTCCCAAGTTAGGCACTTCAAGAGGAAAGTTAAAACATGAATAAGTTCCAACTTGTCTAGGCGCAAACTCAAGCTTGTTGAGAAGACATATTGTGCCCAACATTCCTTAGTGATTTCATGAATTTCAAATGCTCACAATTGTTCAAGGGATGCCCAATGCCCCTTTTTGATGATAGGCACCAAAGTGAAGGTGGTAGAACAAGGAATTGTGCCTTGATGGAACTAGGCGCTATCTAGAGTATGCAACTCCATGTAAATGCGTCTTCTTCCTTAGAGTGGTTCAAACACTCCAAGGTCTTCAATGATCAATTCCCCAACTTATGAAATGTTCCCCCTTCATTTCCAAACACATTGTAATGCTCTGGAGAGATGACTATACCTAGGTGCCAATTTGGGTAAGAAATTCCTCCAAAGTGTGCCTTCACCTTCAAGTGCAAAACAAGGTCCAAAGATGCCAATGAACTTAGGCGCTTCCTTGGAAAAGTCTTGGAGGTCAAAATGCACCTTGTATTTATGAGGCGCAATTCATGGGTAGGAAAGCTTGTGAAGTGTGCCTAAGCTTAGTGAGGTGATTGATAGCCTTCAAACCCTTTTCAGAACTTAGATTTCTTCAAATGATGATCATCTTGCACCAATTCATCATCAATATTTCAACACAAGATCAAATCATACTTAGGCGCTCATTAAGTGTCCTCTCAATCTAGGCACATTTGAGAGGTTGAACTGGCAAGAGGTAGCGTCTAGCTTCCTAGACCTCATTTCAACATGTTTGAGCTCCAAAGTTGACCCAATGGCATCAATTGAAGTATAGTAGATGAAATCCTTCCTCTCTATACCTGGGCGCATTTGGGGTGACTGAAGATAGCAAAGTGCACCTATATAAATCTAGGCGCAATTTCAAGGTGACTTGATCGCCCAAGTACGCCTAAAACTTCAAATCACTTATCTGACCTTGACAACTTGCTAGGAGCTCACTTCATCAAACAGAGTCATCAAGATCTTCATTCTAGCTTGTCAAATCCTAGGTGCACATTTGACATTGAACTGGCAAGAAGGTGTGCCCTCACTCCAAGAGTCATGCCTTAGTTAATTTTGGCTTCTAGACTTAGCCAATTTAGCCAGAATCAATACAAACAACTGGAATGGTCTTTGACTTAATCTTGCAAAAATAAAACAATATGTTAGCCAAAAACCAAGTTCATTCCCTCAAGATTGGTATTAGCCTTCGAGAATGATGAGTAGGCTAAACCATTGTTCGATGTGGATCACTTCAGAAATGGGGACATGACAGTCTCCCCTTCCCGGGATTGCCTGTCCTCAAGCAATTGAAGGTTAGCATGCTCAAGTATCTTCTCTCCTTCCCAAGTAGCATCCTCCATCGGCAACCCTTTCCACTTCACCAAATATTCCCTTATGTTTAGGTTGCACAGTTTCTTCTCTCTCATATCGACCACACTCTCAGGTTCAAGTGCAAGCATTCCTTATTCATCTAGTGGTGGAAGTTCATCAGATGAAACCACATGTTGTCCTAGTACCTTTTTGAGACATGACACATGAAACACATTATGAATGCGGCTTCCAACTGGTAGATCAATTTCATATGCCACTTCTCCTACTCTTTTCAACACCTTGTAGGGTCCATAGAACCTAGGTTTCAATTTTTCTGTACCTGACTTCTTCAAAGTACTCTGCCTGTATGGCTGAAGGCGGAGAAACACCATATCACCAACTTCAAATGTTCTTTCAACTCAGTGTTTATCGACATATAACTTTTGTTGATTTTGAGGCCGTTGCAAATTCTCCTTATGCACTCGTAAGATGTCTTGCATGTCCTACATCAATTCCTTTGCTCTAGGAGCTTGACTATCATCGAGTGCCAGATCAACAAATGAAACTGCATCATATCCATACAATGCATGAAAGGGAGACATGCTAATTGATATGTGGAAAGTGGTATTGTAGCAGTATTCACCCAGATGTAACCACTTTATCCAAGCACACTGATGATCAGATACATAATTCCTTAGATATCCCTCAAGCCACTTGTTGACTATTTCTATTTGCCCATCTTTTTGAGGGTGATAGCTTGTGCTTGGTGTTAAGTCAGTTCCAGCTAACCAAAATAGCTCTCTCCAAAACACATTGATAAATCTGCTATCCCGATCACTGACTATGGTATTAGGAAGGCCATGTAGTCTGAAGACCTCTCAAAAGAATAACTCAACTATTTGCAATGCTAATGTTTCAATTGGAATTGCAAAGAAGTGAGCATACTTAGTTAGCTTGTCAACAACTACATAAATACAATCCCTTGTATCTTCGGAAGACCTATGATGAAATCCATTGAGATACTCTCCCATTTATGTTCTGGAATTGGTAATGGTTGGAGTAATCCTGCTGGAAAAGTATGTTCTGACTTGTTCTACTGGCAAGTCAAACAGTCCCTGACATATTGAAGAACTTCTTCCTTTAGACCCTTCCAAGTAAATTGTTCTCTGATTTGTCTGTAGGTTTTGAAATAGCCAGGGTGTCCTGCAAGAGGAATATCATGATATTCTTTCAAAATTTGCCTTTTAAGCTTAGATTCAGGAGTTAGAAAAATTCTATCCTTGTAATAGATGTTGTCATCAACCACTTTGTATCTATCATCCTGAATGATTCCATCCATGATTTCACAAGCAAATTTTGACTTGGAGTACTCAACTAGAAGCTGAGACTTCCAATCAGCCGAAACTTCACTCAGGGCACAAATGGCAAGTTTCCAAGACAAGGCATCGGCCACCACATTCTTTTTGCCTTTCACATACTCAATGTTAAAATCATATTCCTGTATCTTAGTAACCCACTTCTACTGTCTTTCATTCAGATCCTTCTACCCTAGGAAGTACTTCAAACTATTGTGATCGGTCCTGACCACAAACTTATTTCCAACTAGATACTGGTGGAACTTAGCCAAAGCATGCCTAATAGCCAACATCTCTTTATCATAAGCCGAATATAGCCTTTCTGTGTCCTTCAGCTTCCTACTTTCGAACACAATTGGATGATGATCCTGAATCAACATTGCCCCAATGCCTTCTTTAGAAGCATCACATTCCAACACAAAGGGTTTAGTGAAATCCGGCAGAGCCAGCACTGGTGTTGTACTCATCACCTTCTTCAATTTTTCAAAGGCTGCTTGAGCTTCCATCGACCAAATGAAAGCTCCTTTCTTTGTTAGATTTGTTAAGGGTGTAGAAAGATGTGAGAATCCCTTAACAAACCTTCTATAGTAGCTACACAAGCCAAGGAAACTTCTTAATTCAGATACATTCCTGGGTACTGGCTAGTTACGAATAGCTTCTATCTTTTGTTCTTGAACTTTCACTCCATTAGCTCCAATAACATGCCCCAGGTACAAGATTTCCTTCATGCCAAAATCACACTTAGACATTTTGGCATACAATGATTGTGATTCCATGACTTCTAGTACTTCATCCAGATGTTGGAGGTGTTCCTCCCATATCTTACTATATATCAAAATATCATCAAGGAATACTAATAGAAACTTACGCAACTGCTTGTTGAAAACATGATTCATACAAGATTGGAATGTAGCAGGTGCATTAGTTAGACCAAAGGGCATTACCAGGAATTCATAATGCCCGTAGTGACATCTGAAAGCTGTCTTTGGGATGTCTTCTTCACGAACACGGATTTGATGATATCCTAATCGAAGATCAATCTTTGAGAAGAATACAGCTCTGTGCAATTCATCAAGTAACTCATCAATTCTAGGTATTGGATACCTATTCTTAATAGTCTTTTGATTCAATGTGGAATAGTCAATACACATCTGCATTGTTCCATCCTTCTTCACAAGCACCACTGATGATGCGAATGGACTAGATGAAGGTCTAATATGTCCCATCTCCATCAAATCTTTGATTGTATTCTCAATCTCAATCTTAAATTGTCTGGGATGTCTGTAAGGTGCGATGTTGATGGGTTTAGTCCCATCCTCCAACTCAATCACATGTTCAAAACCCCTCTTTGGAGGTCTGCCTGGAGGTATATTGCCAAACACCTTACTATGCTTATCTATCATAGCCTGAATATCCACATGATAAGGTTCTTCATTAGAGTGAAGATGATTCTCCTTGATACACACTTGTTCTACCCATTCAATATCTGATCAGTTCCTTCTTCTTCATCATCAATTGATTCTTCCTCGCTTTGTGATTCTACTTCACTCTCTTCACCTAATAACACTTCTATCAAATGAGCTTTACCTTTGCCAAGGCACCTGTGTCCTGGTTCCCAAGGTTGCTTGCATGAGAAACAAAGCTTCTTTCTTCTGAGATCATCTCTTTCAACAGCTGTCATGTCTTGAAAATTCTTTGGTGGAAATGACTGTCTTCTTTGAGTTGAACTAACTCCTTTGTAAAACTTCTTCTTAGATGTATAGGCAGGAGTAATGTCAATATCAAGAGCAAAGTCAATTGCTTCTTCCAAGTTTTCTAGCCTTTGTACCATTACCAATGGCTTAATCTGACTGGTCAATCCCTCAATGAACAACATAGTGATTCTTCAGTTAGTCATGTTAGGTACCATCACCACTATCTTCTGAAACTCATTTACATACTGTACAACCCTTCCTTCTTGCTTGAGTTGGGCTAGTTTGCGATAGTACACTTCAGTTTCTTTTCTATCAAACCTTTGAATCAACTTGGTTACAATATGTTAGCCAAGAACCAAGTTCATTCCCTCAAGATTGGTATTAGACTCCAGGAATGATGAGTAGGCTAAACCATTGTTTGATGTGGATCACGCCGAAAATGGGGACATGAGACACAAAGTGTGATGCCTACATTCCAATGTAGGAATAAATGCATCCTTGTCACCTTCCATGTCACCTGCTAATGTGATGACAACTCATCATGCCATGTCACACTAGATGACAAAATATGATGAACAAGAAAATACAACTTGGGCATAAAATAAATATACATTAAATAAATTAATGTTAGGAAATAACAAGGTTGAGACACCTTAATTCCCAACAAATTCAATTTACAGAGGTTCAATATGCAAAATTCTAGACCATTGTGTGTTCCTTTTACTTTGGGAAAAATTATCTATTGAACATTATCCTACTTCTCCTTCAGAGATGGAAGACACGAGTAAGGTACCTAAGCAGGGTGCAGTTGACAGTCTTATGTATGTTATGGTTTATACTAGACTAGATATTTCCCAAGTAGTGGGAGTTCTAAGCAAATTTATATAAAACCCTGGATGGATACATTAGGATGTGGTAAAAAGAGTCTTCAAATATTTGCAAGGTACATCAGAGTATTCCTTGTGCTATTATGGTAGTATGACAAGAGATAGGAATTCCTTGAATACTCATGGTAATGTGGACTCAGATTGGGTTGGAGATGTTGATAGCAAAAGATCCACTAGTGCATATGTATTTATTTGATTTGGTGGTGCCATTTATTTTATTTGTTGGTGCACTACTTTTGAAGAATATAAGATCACCATTATCATAAATGCTTGTATGCTGAAAAGAGCTAAAAAGAGTTATTACAAAGCTACTTATCTAAAATTAAATGCTTTGTAAATTCCATGATAGTAACATTTAGACAAATTTCTATGTATGTAGTTTTTTATATACAATAATATTAGTGCAATTCTTTTGCATTACAACAAAAGAAATGGGATGGTTTTCACCATAAAAACCAAATTTTGATCAAAGATAGAGGAAAAAATGATCGCCTTTGAGTTTTCCATATTTTGACATTTGAAAATTGAAATATTGTTAAATATTAAAAATGACAGATAGAGCCACCAAGAGCAAATTCTGTTTGCACAATTTTAAATAATTTCATACTTTTCTATCTCGTAGGATACTATGAAAAACCATAGAAACAACAGAAGATTATAATGAAGAGTATGATCGGTATAAAAGCATATTATAAATGGTATGGATATTAAAGGGTATTTTGTATTGAGTAACCAGTGGCTAGACGGTGGACTGATATGCCCTGACATCCTATGCTATAAGGCCCTATTCTATAAGCCTAAGTAAAACTGTGTGGTGAGAGAAACTTACCTGTGAGCCAAATTGAAAGGACCAATTTGGTAGGGCGTTAAAAGAGGAGCCGAGCTCTGCTTAGTTTGTGGTGTCCATGGGAGTTGGTTAAGCGTTTCAGACATGGTGCCGGTAGAAGCGAAGACTAAAATGTTGTGAACGAAAAGGATTCCAAATTGCGTGTTAAGGCAGAGAGATTATTTGATATTTATAAGGAGGCCTGGGTGTGGTGTGGGATCTCAAATGAAATATATTCAATATCATACTTTTTGGAAAATTTATACTGAGGGCTACATACTTACAAAATAGAGTTTCTAAATGATGATAGGTGCAGAGGAGACTCCATCGAGGGTTTGATTTAAGACTAGGGGGTATTTCCAAGGGGGTTTGATCTAACCCCCTTCAATTAAACCCCTTTAGATGGAACCCCTCAAGGCTTAAATCATTAATTTTCTAAAAAATATGTGATTTCAAACAAAAATCAAGATATCCCATAAGTGGGACACACTATTGTGGAAACACCCATCCACATTTTATCTTCTTTACTTCAATTTAAGTAGCTCAGACCCAACTTCCATTTGGTTTGAAATCAATACAGATAGGATATTATTGAATCTTTTTTTGAAACCAATCTTAGTAGTGTCTGCATATGTTGCAATTTTTGGACTCAAAATTCCATTTCCCTTCATTCACAACTTGTTTCTTTCATACTAAATTTTAGTAGCATGCACCTACACTGACCTCTTTATTTTGTGAAGTGTTGTTTATCCTAAATCTACCCTAAAGCAACAATGTATCAACTAACATCTGAGTTTGGCATCACCTATCAAGGTTCTAAAGTACATCAATACCATACATGTTTTCAGATATCTAAAGAATAACTCATTTGTAAAAATAAATGGTAATCATCTAGTGCCTAACTCAATGAGGAAATACAAAATAGCTAATATATATGTGCCACCGACAAGTGAGGCACTACAGGGATCCACTGACATTTCCTTATTTAAACTAAAATTTGGTGACATCCACTCAATCTTGTTATGTGGAACTTGATTTTAGTACCCCACACCAATTATTTTTTGTTCTATCATTGCTCAAGCTCACACTTACATAATATTATGTGAGATGAATTTATGTTCTATTTAAGTATTCAAGGTTTTGATAAATTTGGCTATTCATGTTAGTGTATTTTATAAATATTTTATTCTGAGAGAGGTTTGTTAACAGTGTATTGCTTTTCTTAATTTTTTTGAATCATACTATACCGAGCTGATCATCAATGAGATGGTGAAATCAAATGCATTTTTGTAAATATTTTAAGTAGTTTTGTATTAACTTTAGTTAAAACAACTGTGCATTTTAAATTTTTTGAGAAGCTTTACATAACCCTGAATGCATCCTTGTTAGCCTTTTAGATTCAACCACAACATTTAGAAATCAATGAGTGTAAGGAAGAACAAGTGAGTTCCCTAAAATTGTGGTTTTGTAAGAACCATATAAAGTAACAACATTGAAAAACTTATTTTATTTCTTAAAACTATTCCAACAATAGTGAAATTAGGAATGTAGATTGAATTCATCAAGAAGCATGAAGTCCACTTGTCACAGTATGAGAATATCTCAGGTTGCTAGAGAACTTGAAATATTGACTTACCTGTACATTGGGTATAATTTCTCTATACTTGGCCAATTTGGCATAGAGACAATTATTAGAACATGCTTTAGTGAACACCCAATTGGTAACCCACTATGGTTTTGGGTGATTAATAAGTTTGAGTGTCCTTAACAACGTTTTGGCAAAATTTAAATTGCATACTTGCACTAGACAACTCACTAGGATTTTGAGTAATTTAATTCAGTCTCTGCTTCCACTTGTATTTGGGGTGTGAGTGCACATGATCTAATTTTGTTTGCCTACATTGTGTAAATACCATATATTAACAATCGTAATTGCTTGCCCCAAGTTAGTAACTAGATTTTTCAGTCATTTATGAATTGGGTTTCCTTAAGGGTCTTTTGGAAAAGGTTAATAAATTGAATACCCACTTGGCCATATAATTGTCATTAAGGCTTTGAGTAAATTGAAATGCATGAAAATTGGTCATGTGCCCTCTTGTTGTGCAAATGTCATAGCTTAGATGAATCTATTGAGTATATAGATGGTTTATTCATATGGCATGTATGGTCATACTTCTTTCTTAAACTTATGTTTATATTTGAACTATGGTGTTTCCAACTTGTATTGTGTTTTCCTTGGATTTGTATTGTATTGGGCATAATGAGCATGCAATTTGTAGATCTTTTTCCATCTCAACATGGCTCTCTTTAGTCATTGACATTTTTGTTTATATATTGTTTAAATAGTACGTACGTTCTTTTGTTTGGAATCAAGATTAAATTCACATAGCTATTTGATAGTTCAAACTTTTAACTTTGAGCATTTCTTCCTTTCTTGATACTTGCGATGCTATTACAATTAGGAACATTGATATGAATAATCATATATAAATTGTTTAAATACATATTTATTAGATCCTCTCTTTTTACCGAATAGTTAATTGTGTTTGAATTTAGTTACCATAATTGAATTGGTTACCATCCTCATGTTTTTTGCAAATGGGAAATGTCCTATGTTTATTCTTGTACTTAGAAAAGAGCATGGATGTTGTTTCCAACAATGCATTTTGTTTGTCTCTACACATCTTTTCTTTTTTGTAGCCATGAGATATTGTAAGAAGGGCAAAAGAAAGACCAATTGAAAGCAAAGCACCCAACCTAGGGCTCCTCAAGGTGCAACTGTAGCCACAAATCTTGGAGTTGATGTAGAGATTGATACAGCCTTTGACTCTGAGACACTTTCCATGACCATAAAGTGTTTTAGGTTATAACATGTGAAAGGTGGTGCGGGACCATTGGTGGCCATTGAGTGTAACAAAGAAAAACAAGAAGAAAAAAATGTAAGGCTAAAACCATTGACCATTAGGGACTTTCCCTTTGGCTATGGATGGATGTGCCTTCGTTGTCAAAGTAAGTGATTAATGAATACCAATGTGTTCATTCTTGTCATGTTATTTTCCATGAGGTGTCTGATGGGGAAGAGCCTGAGGAAGAGCCATTTGAAGTGTTAGAAAAAGGGAAGGGAGTGCTAGTGGAATGCCTTGAAAACTAGTTGGTTATTATTGTATATATTGTAGAAGCATTTTTTGCATATATAGTTATTTCAGATAGAATGGGTTGGAATTCCATTATGAGGATCCTACTACAAGTTTGGTGCATATGCTATTCTGTAAAGAAAAATTGATTGGCTTGTCTAATGTGACAACAATTGGTTGAATATAGTACTATTTTCTCTAATGTTAATTATTATTTACAATCTGGTTCATTGGAATGGTTGAATCATGTTGTTATTGTTTGTTAATATAATTATTTTCCTTATTGGTGTATCTATGTGTGTACATGAGGTGCACAATGATTCATGGTAAGGCTTTAAGAAATTGACAGCACTAGTTATGATCCTATGTATCATCACAAAAAGATTGGCATCAAATAAGAATATATTGGTAGAATATTTCAGCTATATTCTTATTCTTGTCTCTTTGGACTTGATTCTTGATCTCTAAAACTAGCCATATTCTTATTCCTATATGGATGAAAAGACATCAAGAAAGTTTAAAAATAATAGTTAAAATAGTTGAAGAAGTTAAGCTAAATTGGTAAAAAGCCACCCTAGATAATGATGGACCTAGTTTTTTGCCACTGCCCATTCTTCTCTTTTAGCTATGAAATGAGTGCTATGGATTTGAGCCTATAAGATTTCTAGGTGAGATAAATTTAGTTACTTCTACTTGAAAATATTGGTAGAAACTATTCAAATTCAAACCTTCAATGGGTGTTCAAGAAATTTTAACTTACCTGTGTAGAATTAAACATACTAAACCCACAAATCTTAGGACAATCAATCCATCGACCCTGATTTTTTTTATGAAATTAAATGCTTGGCTCGCATTGTTTCAAATTTGAACAAGTATCTTTTTTCTAATAATGGGGATGGGAGAAAGTAAGTTCCATAGAAATGAATGTCAAAAACATGGCAAATTTTTCTTGAAGATAGAAACCTTGCTTTATTTGTAGCATAATCTTGTTTATGAGGATTATGGCATGGAGAACTTAGTAGTAGCATCTTGGGAGTGTGTAATAGATATAATAACACCATATCTAAGTTTTAACTAGGCTATAATGTATGATAACCCCTTCATACCTGGTGATAGGATGATTAACAAGAAGAGTTTTAATGGATGAAAACTATTTTAATCATTGTAGAGATAACTCTCACTAATGTATTGACAAAAAAAGAATGGGTAGGGTAGGTTGGAATTCTATTTGCACTTAAGCTTCTTTGATGGACTCCCTTTTAATGCCGAACTAGTTTACATTAAAAATCTTTGTGTTGTATGAAACAAAATCCTTTATGGAATTTCATCAAAATAGCTCCAGTGCCTTGTGTTATGCTTTTACATGTTAAAAATGGTATTCTATCAAATAGTTCAAATTTACCCTATGTATACTTACGTTCTTGTGAGATTTGTCACACATATCATGTGCATTGTCTATGTGTTCATGTTTTACTTCATGTCTACCTAGCAACTAGAGCTACAACATCTAACAAAAATTCCTCTATCTCTTATTCTTAGATGGGCCTCCTTACCCTATACAAAGCCCCCATGTGGTGCAGGGATGGGAGAATTCTTGCTAAAGCATGGAAATTGGGATTTATCCTTTCCATTGCATTCACTAAAATTTGTTGGATGGTTCGCAATACTGTAATTAGTAAGTTTAGTCCTCTATTAAAAAAATGACCAATGGCTCTGTAATGTATTTGTTGTTTCTAGATAGATTCCTTGGCCCTCCACTGAAATGTTCTCTTTTCTTTGGCCTATCTTATGTCAAAAATTTGTTGTGGCTAGTTCTATGCCAATGAATTTTAACGGATAATTTCCCAAGGGGGTGCTTAGATGATTCTATTGCCATGTTCCCTAAAAGATTATGGAATTAGAGAGTGCAATGTATTCTATTTGTTGGTTTAGGTTATTAGACTTAACAAAAGGTTGGCATTTGTCAATAACAAGATATTTTGCAGTTGATAGTATTGGTTTCTTGATATTGTGGTGTTATTGTGTTTCTTCAAGAGTATAGCAATATGGTCCTACAAAGTGTTTTTGAATTTACTTGATATTACTCTAATTTTTTTTGTAGTTATATGTGCAAATTTTCTAGGTTTTTGAATTTAAACGTATTTATGAATTTCTACATATCATTTTAAATGTTAACTTCTATGCATCTTCATGGAATAGAGTGGGCTAGTGCTTGCCTATAGTGAAGTATTTTGGATTGAATAAGTAAATACTCATGTTTTTGGAATCAAATTCAATTTTCAAATTATGTATATCACTGTAAATCTTAATCTTGAGCCACTGTCATACCATGTGGCCATTGCCTTAGTTATTTGTCTAGAATTTTCTGTTGGAATACACTTGATCACTGAGAGGGGGGGAGGGTGAATTAGTGGTACAATGAAAATTAATTCAAATAATCAACTTGGTGGTACCCATCTAGGTTTAAGGGTTTTGAGTCAGTTTTATCAAATGTTTTCCTTATTTCCCTTAAAACTCTAAGTCTTATGGTCATACCTTTACTTTATGTTATAATCCATCGTTGACTGCCTAGCCTAGATTACCGGTCATTCATGTTATAACCTTGAGTCTTACATGTCATGAAGTGACCTATCCCAAGAGCTAGTGTTTACCCTTTGTTGCCTGTCAAAGTCATGTTCTTTATAAAGTTCTTAAGTCCTAAGTCTTTGTAGGGGCCCGAAGGTGCCACATGGTAAGATATCGCATGCCCGCATACTGCTGACGCTAATGTCATATCTCCACCATGCAACTGCGAAATGAGGACATGTGTAAAGTATATCGTGGCCTATGGCCATAATATCAAGAATGAAGTAGATTGCGCCAGTTGTCAAAGGATGAAGTGAAGAGGTGGGGCTGATAAGGATCGAATGGTAGTGTAGTGTCACAGAAGAATCTTGTCTACAGGAAAGATTCTATGCGTGGTTGCGATATGTGTTGGTATGTGGTGATTGATCATGCAAGTATTGTACACAAGTTATGTTACCTCATCGGGGTTCGGCCCCTGAATTTTTTTCCCTCTTTTTTGCATGATCGGAGTCGGTTGTTAATTTTTGTTAACTGACAAAAGAAAAATGACATTGCAAAACTCTAATTCTAGAAGCTTCCAAAAAGCTTGTTATAAGCAGCTAGAATGTATGGTACAACTATGTATTCACGAGATTGTAATTTGTTTTGCACTGAATAATAAAATCATTGGATGGCTGAGTTTCTATGGATGTAGCCCATATTGGGTGAACCACATTAAATTTCTGTGTTGATCTCTTTTGTGTTGTTCTTCATTATTATATTTGGGTTATTTAATCTGCATATAATTGTTAGTGTTTATTGCTTGATCTACCCTAACCCTAACAAGATGATGACATGTGGCCTATTTTTGAAAGGAAGGAAAAGGATTATATAAGGGAATCCATGTGGAAGGCTCAGTATTGATAGTTTGTAGGATGGGGTTGGAGCAACCAAGGGTGATTGACCTAGAAGGATTCATTAATAGAGTGAGGCTTGGCATCAAAAGGCCCCAGTTCACCCACCAGGTCATATTTGATGAGGATGTAGTAAGAGATTCTGCCACAATGGAGGAAATTCATTTTTTGAGGGG
The DNA here is from genome assembly GCA_027924645.1 of Cunninghamia lanceolata. Taxonomy (NCBI): domain Eukaryota; kingdom Viridiplantae; phylum Streptophyta; class Pinopsida; order Cupressales; family Cupressaceae; genus Cunninghamia; species Cunninghamia lanceolata. The sequence continues at coordinate 33,229,178 of BSBN01000924.1, read as the reverse complement.
AAGGTGGGAAGTAGTGATGGAAGGAGAAAGGATGAGAACTAATCTCAATCCTACATATCCAGGGGTATTTTCTGATGAGAATGACCCCATAGTAAGAATTCAGAGAATTTTGGCTCATGCAGAAACTTTGATTGCAGAAGCTCCTCCAGGAGAAGGAAGGCCAGCATACGTTAGAGACTAAAAGGCTCCAATTAAGCCATATAGAAGAGGAGATGAGTCTCCTGATACATCTCCAGCCAAGAAAGTGAAAATCATTGACTTGGAGCATGAAGAGGAAGTAGAATTGATAGACTTGGAGGAGGAAATAAATGAACAAGAACAAGAAATTTCCCAACAGGTGAATTCACCTATGAGAATAAGGCCTTATGCCTCCCCTGATAATAGATTAAGCAGATCACTTGCTGGTAATCATGTGGATACAGAGGACATCAGAGTACTGGCTTGCACACAATTCCTAGAGGATGATGCCTTTATCAATACCCCAGAGTTTAAGGGGTATGTGTTGACAGTAAGGAATGAAGAGTTTTAGAAGAGCGTAGAGGAAGAAAAGAGAGGAGCTGATCCAGAAAAGTATGAAGAGATAACTTAGAGAGTGTTGAATGAAGTAGGTCAAGATATTAGTGGAATGACCCTTGATGAAGGAAGAGCCTTGGTAGCAAAGAGTGGTCTGATGCTACTTCCACATTGGACTCTAGCAGATGCAATTGCTTTTGACACTATCCAGAGAATGGGCATAGATATATCAGAAGACCAAGTAGATAAAACACTCTCAGGTGCAGGGTTTAACCCTAAATTTGAGACCTTGGCAATATGGGCATTGGCCTCAAACAATAATAAGCCAAGGGTGGGCTTTAATGAATTGATAGGGGATGTTATAATAAAGAGAGTGTTAGACACTCCAGCTCCTCAAGCTACAAGCTTGAGTGTTCATATAGCCTAATTTGCTGAGGCTGTCACAAATAAATTGCAAAAAGATTATGATGAATTTCTATTGAAGTATGGGCAAGCTATGTCAGAATTAAATAAATGTAAGGAGCAAATGTTGTTGGCTCCAGGCACTTCAGTTCAGAGTGTTCCTGCTCTTGTAGAGACTACAAAATCATTGCCAATAGATAGATAGGAACTGCTCTCAGAGATTAAGGAGTTGAAAGAAGAGGTAAAGAATCTGAAAGATGAGAAAAAGAACACTATCAAAGAAATAGTTACAAATCTAATCAACCACAGGTTATCCAAGATCACAGCCAAGGTTGATGACACATGGATGTCTTATTCAAATTTGAAGACAACCTTGGATAAACATGAGAGGCATAAGGAAAGCCTGAAAGACATGTGTAGAATGTGGCTACCAAGAACTGGAAAAATAAGGGAAGTTCATAGATGTTCAAGGTTTTCCCCTGATGCTCCTGTAGAAATAAAATTAACCCTTGATATGTTAATTTTATTAGAAGAGGTAGTGGCTTTCCAGCTGAAATTGGATAAGGTTTTGAATGAGAAAAGACAATCAATTGAGAAAATAGATAAAAAGATTATGGCAAGTATATTGGAGGATGATGGACAAATGGAAGGCTGATTTTGAATAGCTGGCTAGCTCATATCTTCCAGTTGTGTAGATGGTGACCCAAGTATGAAAATTTTAAGTTCTACACTCGACAAGCTACATGTGTTGGAATTGAATTTTGAGATATTTTGTTAGAAAACAAAAATTTTATTAGATGCAAGGTATATAGGGCATAATGAAAAAAATAGCAAAATTGATTCCTTTCCAATGGCCACTGGAGAAGTCATGTGCAACCTAAGTGGAGAAATATGGATAAATGTGTCCAGGGTGAATGAGGATCCAATCGTGTGATATGTCTTCTTCATCATTGGATAAATTATCCCCAACAGTTTTTTGTCATCTCCAAGATAAATTGTATTTTTGTCTTTCTCTTTCATATGTAAGTTGAATTAGTTTCCCAATACCTATGGGTGGTGGCTTGTAATGTAAGATTCTGTAACCGACATATGGTAACGAGTTTTTGAGTACCATGTTCTTATGTCTATAAAAGAGCATGTTGTACTACTTGTTGGTGTAATTAAATATTTAATTACACTTTATTAAGTTTACTTAGGGCTAATTTTAGTCTTAAGTTATTCTTAAGTCATATTAGGGTTTTTTCTCTAACTTGCAAATATAAAAGCAAGTTCTCACATGTAATTCCTTAATCCATTTCATTAATTCATCCAATATTGTGCAAATTATTTCTCTTTGATTTTTTCTCTTGTGGAAGGTAAATATTAGGTTTTGCAGGTGATCTTTGTGGCTTGAGTTAATTATCAAATCCAACATGGTATCAGAGCAGATCTGCAAGCCCCTTCTCAAATTTGGAGAAAAATTCTAGCAAGAGTCATTTGCTGGGTGAGTTTTTTGTTTAAAATGGAGTATTCCATTGGATTCATAGCAGCTGGAAAAGGCAGATTTGTCTTTTGTTTGGCTAGATTTGGTTTGGGGAAGCTAAATCTGTGAAGGTTTCTAGAGTGCTTTTTTTAGATCTGGAGGGGAATAGTAATTTTAGAGCATTTTTGGCCAAAACAGACCTCACCATTGCAATCAGAAGGCCCAAAAACCCTATTTTCATATAAAGCACTCTATATTTTGTTGAAAAAAAGTTTCTGGGTGTTTTTTTGGGGTTTCAAGAAATCCATGATAGTGAAATCCGTACGACCTGTATGGAATCCATACGAATGTACGGTGCATCGATTTCTATGCCAACCTTGATTTCTGTGCCATTCTCATCTGAACATATTTTAATTTTGAAGTTGCCTCGATTTGCATGCCATCTCGATTTGCGTGCCATCTCAATTTCTATGCACATGTATAGCTGAGTTTTTTTATTAATTTCTTAATAGTAAGGAATTTTTTATTTTGGAGGTCTAGCTCCAAGGGTTTAACCCTTGGTCGCATGGGGGACCAGGCCCTAGCTTCTAAGCAGCAGTGCCCAGAGACTCAGCTCCTGGTCATATGAGGGACCACTACCCTAGCCGCCAGCCCCCAGAGACTCAGCCCCTAGTCACATGAGGGACCACTGCCCTAGCAGCTAGCCCCCAGAGATTCAGCCCCTGGTCACATGGGTGCCCAGGAGCTTCAATAGTGCTTTTTTTGGGCCTCTTTGTCCTAAAGGAGCAGTTTTGGTAAATCGGGCATATCTTGAGCATACAGAGTCAAATTTTTGAAAAAAAAAGGCATTGGAAAGCTGGTTCTGAGCACAATCCAGTGGTGTAGATATTTTTCTAGGTTTTGTTGATTGGTACAATTTATTGCTGTTTGAAGTCAAGGCATCTTTTTTGGCTTTCAAGCTCCATTCTTGCGCCTAGTACCTCCGTTTTTCAAAAATGAATAGGCGTTGGAAAGGTATCAGAGAGCTCTACATAGCCACCTATATAATTTTTTATTATTTAGCTCCAGGTATATTTTAAATCAGTTTGTCAATTTTATGGCTTTTGTTGGATATCCTGGACATGCTGCCTCTTGGAAAGGTTATGTTTGCTTTGAAAGACTTCTATTATCAGCATAAATCTATTTGCATGTTTTGATCTATAATCATCTAAGGAGATGAGATTCTACCATCAGCATAAATCTAATTGCAGATATTTTGGAAGTAATCAACATGAGAAAGAGATGTGTCCTCATTTCTCACATCATCTCTTTGAAATGCTTGTTTCAATCGCTTCTCCTCCTGATGAGATCATTACTCCACGATCACCTACTGCTACTTCAGTGTTTAGTGTTGCATCATCATTGGCTTCTAGTAATTCTGTGCAGCAGGTCAATAGTAGTCTTCTTGATCCACCTCATTGGGATTCCTATCTTGCAGACATATCATCTTTGTTTGTAGAGTCCCATCTTGTAGATTTGGATGACCACATTGAGGACATTTGTCTTCTCTTTGATGACAGCTTTGATGGAGTTGCATCACCATCATCTGCTTCAAATATTGTTCTTTATCCTCCTCTTCTTCAGTCACAGTTTGGCAGTGGAATGGAGACATTTGAGTAGTTTTCAAGAGCATCATTGTTGTCTTTGGATCATGTGCAGAGTTTAGAGACATTTGTCCTTCTTCCTGTATATTCCTATCCAGAATGGGAAGACATTATGCACACATCTGTAGTTCTATTTCTTCCCAAGGGGAGGAATGTTGTTCGACGTTCATGGGTCTTCATCTTTATTATGTGTCGAGCATGTTCCAGCACTGTAGGAGTCATCTTGAGGAGCGGCTGCATGGTCTCTCTTCTCATCTCTATTTTGGGAGGGAGCATTTCCTCGCATGGGGTTTCATTCTTCTCACTTCTGGGGGGTCATCAGACCTTCTCTCTTCTTCCTCTCTTATGGGGGGGCATTCTTGATTGTACTTTTGTGATGGATTCACTTCTTAGGTGCTCTTAGTTTTAGTCCTTCTTCCATCACATGTTTATGTACTTGTATTTTTCTCTCTTTTGGAGAGGAGTTTTCTCCCACTGAGTTTTTCTCCTTTCTCTCCACTTTATGAGAGATTCTTGTTGTTCATGGGTACCTAAAATGGCCTTGTAACTAGGACCCATTCTTGCATTAGTTGCATGTTTTTCATTTCTCCCTAAGTTGCACTTATGGGGGGGTGTTGGTGTAATTAAATATTTAATTACACTTTATTAAGTTTACTTAGGGCTAATTTTAGTCTTAAGTTATTCTTAAGTCATAATAGGGTTTTTTCTCTAACTTGCAAATATAAAAGCAAGTTCTCACATGTATTTCCTTAATCCATTTCATTAATTCATTCAATATTGTGCAAATTATTTCTCTTTGCTTTTTTCTCTTGTGGAAGGTAAATCTTAGGTTTTGCAGGTGATCTTTGTGGCTTGAGTTAATTATCAAATTCAACACTACTTTGTAGGGTTGTTGGAAGATTTGGGAAACTTTGATAATGAAATATAGAACAATTTTGAGAGGTTGTCCATATTTTGATTTGTAAGTTTCAGTTTCTTGCATTGTTGAATGTATTTTCTCTATAAGCATTTTTATCAGTTTCAGATTGCAATATATGAAAAATGCCTCTGAGCATGTGTTTCCATCAATTGTCTCCTATGTTATTTTCATTTCTCTTTTGAATGAAGATACTAAGGGTTTCTGAGTTCTTGAATATACGTTTTCTATATTGCATGTCTGGTTTATTACTTCTATTCAAGGAATAGATTAAAATGCTCTGAATCAGATATTGAGAGATGTGTTTTGCAACAAGGATATTTATAAGAAGAGTTGTTGGAAATACTCATTCTTGGATTGTTATCTTTAAGACATGAACATAATAAATCCTCTGAATCTGAATGTTTGTGTTGTTTATGAGAAGTAATCTGTATTGCAAGGAATTTACTCCAAACCCTAGGATTGGCACCGATCAGAGTTGGGCTTATTTTCACAAATCACCCATAATCAACAATCACACATACAATAAAAAGAACAATCAATTTATTAGTTTTAGGAGTAAGGTTTAGTTTCATGTTCTCTAATCCATTCAATGAAGTAATTACAAGAGCTAGCCAAATTTGAAGTGATTATACAGTTTTGGTCTGCATATAGGAGAACATGTCTGCTTTAGGTGTCAATATCTAATGAAATAAGGATTTGTCATTCAAATGTTGAAATAAGGGAATAACCCTAGGTCTAGTAGAGCCTAAAGTGCAGAGGAGAACAAGTAATTATCTCCTGTTTGTTGGACACTGACCTGAGAGTCATGAGAATAAAAGATGACAACTTTCTAGGGAAACTCAGGCCATCAGTTGGGAACACCAACACAACTTACTTTGCAATGTCAATTATCTTCACATCAAGACACTTAGAAAGAAATGAGATCACACAAGACACACCACAACACATGCATATACGTGGAAACCCCTAGATGGGAATAACCATGGGAGAAATGCTACTTGGATCTACTGTCCAAATCCAGCCTCACAAAATATCTAATCACTTATACAATGAAGGCCTCATTGGCACATAGAATCTCACTTATTACAATTCAAGGCACCAACCCTAGGAGCACCAACCCCTTGCAAGTTTAGGAGCACCAACTCCAATGCAATAGATTGAAAATACAGAGTACTACTATGTTTACATTGACATCATAGGTTACAGATAGTTTATGTAACTCTCTCACTCAATCACCTCTACTCTCTTTGATCTGTATGCTTACATCAATAACCCCTTTCGTTTACAAACTTATTTAGAGAATATTTCTTCTAAAGTCTATCATCCACCCAACACAAACGCACTATTCTATTTACAATGGAATCATGTACTATACAAAAAAACCTGCAAGAAACACTTCTTAATTCACTATCCTTTCAAGTTTAAACCTTTCAATCAACATGTACACATCAAAATCCCCTTCTTTTACAATTTCATAAATGATTCTGCAATCATTTCATCAGCAACAAAACAAATCAATATGTACATGATTTATATCATCTCACACCTTAACAAAAACCTCAAAATAATACTTCTCACAATTTAAAACAAACTCCTAAAACCATCGGCAATGAAAATAGTTACCAAAACTGTGAAAATTGCTATCCATTAGGTACCATGGGTAACTTCCTGTGAATATTCAAGCTCCAGGAAGTAGTCGTTACATGTTTGAAAGACCACCATAGATATCATCCTCCGTTCCCTCGACAAATTAAATGTGCATCGTTGATAGAAACTTTGGTGCCTGCTCACAAACTGTCGACGGGAGAAGCCTGTCCTGACTAGGTCGAGTGGCTGGTTACCTAACATTGAAGGTAACTTAAGTTGTCACTTAAGTTATAAGTAACTTTCGATATCAAGTCACTGTCAAATTAGAATATAAAGGGAGCCTGTCACTAATTCAACATTGCTTTTAGGTTCTTAGGGTTTAGGAGGACATTAGGGTTTTGGCACTCTAGGATTTAGGTCTTCAAAAATGTCAAACCCTAATCATGCCATCAAAGATCCTTGGCTTGAATTGTAACCCTTAACCATTGCAGATAGTCTTTGTTGTAGAGAATAAAATAATGAACATGATATAATATATAAACTCCTTTTATCCTGAAGCAAATAAGAACTTTGGTCTTGGAGGTCCTTAAGGTTTTAAGATCTTTAGGATTTAGAACTTCAAACCTTGTCAAACCCTAATCTTGAAATGTGATCCTTTATCTTTTGTAAACAACCAAACTAGATGATATCATAGTGTGTTATGTAACCAGGGTCTCATTTAGTCTCACTGCAACTTCCATATAGTCTTTTCAAAATATCTACTTCTCCAAATGCAGATACGGTCTATATAGAACTAAGGATTTACACCAGATGTCTTTTAAAGCATCACCAAGGATAGTAACAAAAGGACTGAGCATCATAATGCAAAGATAAGTTGTCTTCTTAAACAATGACAAACAAACATTCATGTAGACTACTTCTGTTCACATATTAAATGACAATCCTTCCTCTGTGCACACATTGACTTTGTTCACACAATGAATGACAATCAACTATCTTCTCCATTCTTCACGAAGGTCTGAACACCTGAAATACAACAATACACCCATCAAGCTGTCTTGGACTGTCTACTCCATGCAATGACATGACTATCTTCTTCTCTAGGACTGCTCTTGGACTGTCTTCTACATTCAACTTGGATTGTCTTCTCCATTCAATGATAGGGTGGACATCACAACACAAGGATACCACCCCATCACACAACACTACCATTAATGTATAACTATCAACATCATTCATCAATGACACTTAGTTTAGCATGACACCTTCTTTGACATCAATGACAAGATGTGCAAGAATCAACAAAAAGATCATAAGTAGGTTTTGTGGTTCTTGCTTGATTGCTATGGTGGATTATCCCTAACAATTTGTCATATATTTTAGTGGTTGTTAGGAGGGGATTGCTAGTTGATACCCAGTGGAAAAATGAGCAAACATATCTAGGTAAGAAATGTTGTGGCTTGTTGCATGCTTTATAGCTAGATCTTTAGTGCTACAATAAATGCTAAATAGATAATTTAATTTGTTTGTGTTATGGATTTTAATATCATTTATAATTTGAATAATCGTTAAAGCATCTATTGTAACCTTCCCTCCTCTTTTCTCCATCTGAATTGGAGTTATAATTGATCTTCAAGCTTTGCATGCCACCACTTAACTCTACACCATCTTTAATATCTAGTTTTTCTTCACACCACCTTGTTCTATCCTACCTTTCCTATTCTTTGCATGCTTTACTATCTATAAGACTTATTTTCTTGAAGTGCTAGCTTGTAGGATTCCTTTGCAAAATGAATTGTTAAAAAAATATTATGTTGATTTAAGATGCACACACTATTCACATGTTTGGACAAATTCTCAGTGTTATCTTCTACATAACTAGAATGGATGCCAAGTTTGTAGAACTCATTCATGTTCATTTTCCTTTGGTGTAGGTTTTAGAGATTTCTAAATGAATCTAGTGTCTAACTGGTTGGCATAAAATTCCCTTGGAGTTTAATCCCCAAGTGTGATCCCATTGTGTGATCTTGCAGTTTTTCCTTTGTGTGACTCCTTCAGAGAAAGTCTTATCATAAGGAGACATACTCTCTTAACTTTGTGGTGGCATATTTGGCTCTCTTTAGGTCCTAGATTATTTTAAGCTCAATATGTTTTTCTAGCTTGTTGATCTAGTCCAACAACTCTTTTGTATTTAAGCTTCCTTAGTAGCTTAGAAGACCAAACCTTGGCTTGCTACATGCATTTCGAGCTAAGGAAGTTACAAATGTTTCTTTTGTAGTGATGTTCTCCCCAAAATCATGATCTATGAAATCATTTCTCAGATCATAGTTATCTCTCTCATATTCACTAACATTTTTAGACACAATCTCTTATCCCTATTGTCTAGTCTCAATGACTTCAAGCCATGCTTGGATACTCCACAATGTATCAACAAAATATGTAACACAATCCCCTTGGTTGTTTCTTGCACACCCTCTTCAAACTTTATGGTACATTTTCTCAAGTTCACCTATAGTGTGATGGAACTTGACACATGTACTTATGTCAGGAAATTGTTATGATCTTACCTCTAGGATTGAGAACACCCACTCTAATACAAAGAAGTTCAATTTCAAGCACCACCTAAAACCTAATCACTTTCCAAAATCAAAATTCCTTCAAATGACCATACAACACATATAAAAAATTCTTTTCTTTATTTGTACATAAGTAGTTATACTAGGTTGATTAGAATTATGTGATTCTGTATGTAAATTAGAAATGTCAAAATGAATTGGGTGCACCTTATATTCACTAGGATAGGAGGACATGAAATCTACGGATCATCACCAAGATATCAATTATAAGACAAATCAACCTCCAAAGATACATAAGTGGTAGCAAGAACTACTAGTGATGCAACACCTTTAGTTGAAGAGGATGGTTTATCTGAAGAAAAAGGTTATGTGGTATGAAAAATAAGAGAAATATGTGATGGAGTAGAGAAAGTGGTATCAATGATCTAATAATATTGAAAAGGATCATTATCATCCTCTACCATAAAGGATTTCCTCCACAAAGAATTATAGATTAATGCAAGGTAAAGGGAACAAATTCCATTACATGAATCCAGGGTTTAGCAAGGAGAAGATTGTAAGAGAGATTTCTTGGCATGAAATGGATTAAATTGGGGAGTATAATAGGTCCTAATGAAATAGGCATTGTAACTGTACCTAAAGGATCCTTTTTGACATTTTCAAATTAGAGATAGAGACTTAGGGATAGAGAGGGAGAGATAGAGAGGGGGAAGAGATAGCCCTGGGATAGAGATAATTAGAGAGAGAGAGAGAGGGGGAGAGGACATGGGGAGAGAGAGGAGAGATATATAGAGAAGGGAAATAAAGAGATAGAGATGGGGGAGATGGGAGATAGAGAGATAGGGATAAAGAGGGAGAGATAGAGAGGGGGAGAGATAGGGGAGAGAGACAAGGAGAGAGGGAGAATAGAGAGATACAAGGAGAGATAGAGAGATAGGGGGAGAGAGACAAGGGGAGAGAGACAGGGGAAAGAGACATGAAAAAAATTCAATAGATACAAAACGTGATCGTGTTATAGCAGAGTCATTTTGTAACATGAACACACTTTTTGATGCTTTGGGAAATTCCAAACCTAAGGGTTGGATTTGCGTTGGGCATCTAACCCAAAGGCTTGGACATGTTTTCAACAAAACTTAGAAAATCAATCTACTCCTGGCCGTGCTCTCCATCAGGTTTACACATTTTTCACTGTCAATACGAAAAAATCCTAGGATGACTTCAAGTTTTTTATCATCTTTCTAATCATGTATTTTTCAAAAATCTGATAACATTAAGGTTTCTATCTTGAATGTCTTTTCCTAATGTGTTATTTTTTGCAAAAAAACCATGTCTAGTATTTTTGGTATCATTTTTTACTCGTTTACCAAAATTTGAAACAAATTACATTTTTAGATTCTAGACTCAATTCTATACACATTGAAAATAAATGATCTTTGATTAGTTTTCAAAAAAATAGGGGGGGCACACTCAAATTTTCATTTTTCAGGATGTGTCCACTTTGAAAATTCATAAAAAATCATATATTCATTAAAAAATTAATAGAAAAATCAGGCATAAACTACACATGATGTTAGCTAATTTTTTGCTGAAGTGATTTGTGAAATACTTTAAAAAGTCAACATTTTAGGGGGAGCACACCAAACACTATGCTATATTTTTCTGACAAATATAGGAGCACTTTGTGTGCTCCCCCTAATTGAACCTCTTAATCTCCACCATTTTTAGAAAAAAAAATAGTATTTTAGAAACTAGGTTCCGAGCACTACAAATCTTGTTCTTATCATATCTTCTAATTTTCAGAATGACTCTATTCAATTTCTCATCCAAGATCAATTTTTATTGATTTTTTTTTTTTAAAATGGTCACTTATGACACCTTTTGGTCTCCCATTTCCATGCACATACCCATGTATTAAAATATCTATATAGAGAGATTTATAATTTCATAGTTATACAATTAGAAAGGGAAGAAATATACTAGAGGCAGAAATCCATGGAGACATGGTTCAAAGAGGGAGAGAAGAACACCAAATTCTTCCACAACTCAACCAAAATAAGGAGGTCAGATGACATAATTCCTAAAACTAGAAAGGCGGATGGAAGTTTCACAAACAATATCATAGAAGTTGGTGATGATGCAATCAATTATTTCCAAAACCTCCTTAATGATTAGGAAGGATCAAATCTAAATCTTTAGAACCAAGCACTCAATTGTATCCCAAGTAGTTTGAAGGAAGAATAGAACAAAATGGTAATGGCTTTGTTTACCTAAGAAGAAGCCAAATTAGCAATCTCCCAATTGCATCCTGATAAAGCCCCTAGACAGAACAAATTCTCAGCAAGCCTTTTAATAAATGTTAGAATATTATTGGGAAGGAGGTTTGGGACACTATAAAAGAATCTAAGAAAAATCACACTATACTAAGAGACATCAACAACACATTCATTTCTCTAATCCCTAAAAGGAACACAACTAAAACATTTGATTATTTTTTCCCTATCTCCCTATGTAAAACTTTATACAAGATCATATTTAAGCCAATGGATAATAGGATCAAGCTTATCCTTTTAGAGATCATATCCAAAGAGCATAGTGATTTTGTTCCTAGAAGGTCAATTATGGATGGTATTTTTGTGGCACATGAGGAAATCCACACAATTACATAAACCAAGGAATACAGCATGATGATTAAGCTCAATATAAAGAAGGTGTATGGTAGGCTCAATTGGAGATTCTTCATCAAAGTTATGGATAATTTGGTATTTGTAAAGAATGGATAAACTGGATCTTCAAGTGCATTTCTAGTCCTATATTTTTTGTTATAGTTAATGGGAGCCCACAAGGTTTCTTCAATGCTTCAAGAGGCCTTCAATAGGGAGATCCTATCTCACCCTTCTTATTAATCATCATGGAAGACACTCTAGGGAGATCAATCTAAGCAACTAGGGAAAAGGGAATTTGGAAAGGAATTAGAATCATTGAAAATGTAAATACTATTTCTCACTTGTAGTTTACTTATGACATGATGCTATTTGGACTATCAACTATAAAATAAGCCAAAATCATTAAAAGTACTTTAAAAATTATGCAATAACCTTTGTAAGAAGTCAACACAACAAAATTAGAAATATTTTTCTTTAATACCAGTACTCAAAAGCGATCATAAATAGCAAAGAAATTGGGATATAAAATTAGGACACTTCCAAACAAATATTTGGGGATTCCACTTTTCAAAGGTATATGCAAATCCTCAATATGGGACTCCTTGATTGATTCTTTCTCAAATAAAAAGGCTTTTTGCAAAATGAAGATGGGTCTCCCTTATAGGAAGGATGATCATGTTGAAAGAAGTCATTTCTATAATACCAATTTATTTGATGTCCTATTTAAAAATTCCATCCAAAGTCATTGGTAAAATTGATCAAAGGATGAGGAACTTTCTTTGACAAGATCCTTAAAAAGATAGAAAAATTCTACTAGTTGCATGGGAAACTATTTGTAGTGTTAAAGAAGTTGGCATAGTTGAGACCAGGAAAATTGCTACCTAGGACAAGGCACTAGGCACCAAACTAATAGGGAAATAATACACAAAGCCACACTTTAAATGGGCCAAAATTCTAGAGAACAAATACTTGGACTCCTTAGACCCAACCAAAATCTAGACAATGTTTAATCATTTGAAAGGCTCCAACTTGTGGAATTTACTATTGATAAGAAGACACGTCATCTCCAAACACATAACATGGGAGATCAAAACTAAGAAATCAACCAACTTCTAGGAGGACTCATGGAATGAATTTCCCACACTATAAACAAATCATAATCTTTATGAGGTTAGGCAACATGTAAAAGAGATATGGGACTCCAAGGTCATTGATTACTTGATCCCTTGCAATAATAATAGAATTCAAGAATAGACATCGAAGGATCCCAAAGATCTTGGGTTGTCACAAAGGTAGACAAAGCTATTCCTAGAAGCTATGCAAAGTCAAAAAATATTAAAAACAAATTGAGTGGATATAATCAAATGGAACTTCTCTAAGTCCAAGGAATACACAGTAAAACTTAGCTACATGGTAGAAGACCTACACCTAATGAATGTATATTAGCTTGTACATCTATGTTAGTATAAATTTTGTTTACCAAAGGCAGACACCTTTACATGGGCCACAATATAAAATAAAATATTAATTGTGGATAGATTCAGAAAAATGGGTTTTCAAGGCCCATCCAAATGTGTGTTGTGTGAACAAGATAAAGAAAGTGTAAATCATTTACTACTAGGATGCCCCTTTGCTAATAAATGCTAGCAATGACTGTGTGCTAGATTAGCGTGGAGCATCATGTTGGTAAATGATAAATGATGATTGTTCACCTCATAGTAGCTACTCCAAAAGAAATGAATATTTTCACGCATAAGGATATTAAGTCCCTTAATGGTGATATGGGAAATATGGAAGGAAAGAAATTGTAGGACCTTCCAAGCCTCTGTAATGCCTTTGTAATCCTTTCTCAATAAAGTAGAAATTGCTATCATTGAGATCATAGACAATAGAGTAGCATCATGATCAGTAAAAATAAAGTATTTTCATCTTAGGATTGTGAGCTAGCTTGAAGGTGGAAGGGTCTTAGAGTGCCCCCATTTATAGGGATGTTAGAGTAAATTCTATAGAATTTAACCAAGAAAAGAAATAAAATGACAACCTCCTCTGAATAGTTGGACAAAAATGAATTTTGATGGAGCAATAATAGGAAACCTTGGAAATTAAGGAGTGGAAAGTTTAATTCAAGGCATAGAAGAAAATTTAATCACAACCACCTCAAAGAAACTAAAGGATGGAACACATAATGAGGTAGAGGTGCAAGCATTGGTCCTTGGACTCCAAATCTACCATCAATTTGGAATTAGGGATATCAAGATTAATGGAGACTCTATATGGTAATTATCAATTTAATTTGAAAGCATAGATTAAAAAATAGAAGATAAACAATAGACTCCTCCAAGCATGACCATTAATCAATTCACTAAATTCCTTTTTCATTCAGCATGTGTATAGAGAAACAAATGGTGTACTTGATTACCTAGCAAATAATGCTATTGATATGGTTAGGGAATGTATAATAAGCAACAATGTCAATACTTGGGAATCTTTGCATTCCCATATTGGCCCTTAAGAGAGATTATTAACCTTTTCCATGAGGATAAAAGGCTATGAATGTGGCTAGTACTTGAATCACAATTATTTCATAGAACTCATGAAGATAGGGGATGAAATATCTCTACCAAGACATGCTAATTGAATTTCAATAGTAAGGTGTCACCTTATGACATCATTGCTGCTATTATGAGATGGAAGGCATTGACAAGAACTATCTAGAAATAACATGATAATATAATACACATTCCCATCATCACTAGCTCATCAAAAAATGGATACAAGTGTGTGTCTAATAAGCAATACATGTCAAATAACATTCCTAGAGATCATATCAAAACTACGTCTCAAAAAGGTCTTTAAAACAAGGTTTGGTCTCTTATTGTATGCCATTCAATGGCTCCTTGCGGAAGAATTTTGGGTAACCAAGTAAATTCTAATATAGCATCCATGTTTGTGTGTGTTCTTTTGGATTTGAGAGAGGAGAAGGATACCATTGGCACCATGGCAAATCTGATGATTAAGAAACACCTACTTGGTGACCTCATCAACATCCTACAAGCTACAATTCTTGGATTAAGGCCCCCATGGGGATTGAAGCTCCACATGAGGCTAGTGGACCCTTGAATTCATAGTGGAAGCCATTTGTCATCACCAATAATGCTTAGTTGGAATACAGAAGGAAGCAAAAGGCTATGAAAGCAGTGGAATTTCTAAAGCAAGTTGTGGGCCTCAATAACCAAATTGGTATCAAATGAATGATTTCTCTCTTCACAAATAGCTCCGAGGAAGATGAAGGCTAGATTATAAAGATATTAACAGAACTATAAATAATGTAAGGGTGCCTATTTTAAGAGCCCAATAGTAATAGTATTAATCTAAACATTTTTTCATAGCTGGTAGGATATGCTTGGGTTTTCATTTGCAGTCAAAATGTACGGTCCTCTAAAAACAATGTAATATTTAGAGTCTTATTAATATAAAGGGAGCACTCCCAAAATCACAGTTTATAGATTAAAAAAAAATCTATAGTTATAACCAACACCTTTAAGATAGATTATAAACTTTTATATATCTTTGGTGTTAACTTTAAAAAATAAAGAGTAATTATTGAATGAGAATAATTAAAAATTTATGTAATTACGTAGTGAGAGGCATTCTACAATGATAGCAAGACACTAGTGTTGTGATTGTGTAAATAACAACCAAAGGACACCCAACATATATTTAGAAAAAATAAACTAAAACTATAAAAATAATTCTTTAAATAAAAATAAAGTAAAAAACAATGTAAATAAAATAAAATAATTCTTAAATAGTTTTGACATGAAATAAAATAAAATAACTTTTAAATAAGTGTAAAAGTGCTTCTAGATTTAATTGTGTGTGGGATTTTTTGTATTGATGTTTTGGATCACTATCCTCTTCCTAATGATAGATCACAAAGTGTGATCCTCGATGCAAAAACACACAGAGAAGCACTTTTACACTATTCTAATGGAATGTAGAAAACTCATGCTTACTATAACTCTTAAATAAATTAAATAACTTTAAGTTTGGTATCTCCCTACAATTTTTAAATAAATATATTTAAGATATCTCAACTAGCATACCTATATTTAAAAAAATATATCTAAAGTACGCTGAGTGATATCCTTCTCAAGGCACCTATTTTTAATCAATATACCTCACATAGGTGGAATCTGTGATTGTGAGGCATATGCACATGCGCCTAGGGAGAAGTGGTCAAAGTTGGAGAACAAGGCTATAAAATGTATCTTAATTGGCTATGGTGTTAGTTTGAAAGGGAACTTGAGCCTTGGGATCCTGAGGTTGAGAGAGATTTTTATAGTAGAAGTGTTATCTTTAGAGAAGTCAAGTCTTCTTCCATAGTATTGCAACTAGAGAAGGATGGAAAGAAAGAGGTGGTTCAACTAACCCCAAAGACTGAGAAGGCTAACCCAGAAGCCCACGAAAGACCTAAAGAGGAGGAAAACTTAGATAATTGAAAGAGTTTTGAAGAAGAGATAGAACCTCTACCTCACGCATTGAGGAGGTCAGCAAAGACAACTAGAAAGGTATACTCTTAATTTGAGATGTATTTTTTTTAATTACTAACACTAATGGGCCTAGGACTATAAAGGAGGCTATGGGTATGACTGATGCAGATTCCTAGAAAGTAGCCATGGAAGAAGAGATGTTTGCATTACAAGAAAATGATACATGGGATCTAGTACCTTTGCTTGATGGATGCAAACCCATTGGGTGTAAATTGTTTTTGAAGAAGAAAAATAGTTTAGATGGAAATGTTGAGAAGTACAAGGTGAGATTGGTTGCAAAAGGTTATTCCTAGGTTGAGTGAATTGATTATGGTGAAATTTTCTCTCTAGTCACTAAGCTAACATCCATTCAGTTTCTATTATCATTTGCTACAATTATGATCTTGAGGTTGAGAAATGGATGTGAAGACAACTTTCCTTCATGGTGATTTAGAGGAACAGATTTATATTGCATAACCTAAGAACTACATTGAGCATGTTTCTTCTCTGCAACACTTTTATGTGACACATGAGGTTGCTTAACATTCTTCTTCAAGGAACTTTTGTCTTTAATAACCTTTTGAGTTGAGCTACTTGAAGAAGGAACATCACTGTTGGCAACATCTTTCTTCTATAGTGAGGCATTAGGTGTTTGATCTTATAGTTTATTTTGTAACCTATGCATTTCCTATCGTAACATCTTGTATTGGTTGTAAAATTGCATGAACATGGGTTTGTATTAATGCTAACATTCTAATATTATATTTGCTTCTTGTTTGTTGATGACATTAATTTGCAAATATAACATGCCATTAGTGTATAATGTGATTACACACTTCTGAGTCAAGTTTCACTGATAATGTTTAGAGATAATACAATTCACAACACTTTATGGCTTTTTCTATCAAGTGGAGATGGATTGATTCCTTATCACTCCAATAAATTTTATTTTCTATATACTACCAGATTGAGATACCACACTTATTGAGATGTTTGCCTTTCCAATATACCCATCGGTACGTGGAAGAAGCCTATCCTTTCTATATACCTGTCGATACGTGAAAGAAATGTTAAAGCACATGGGCATCACATGAAAAGGCATTGAAATTATTAACATTTATAAGGCTAAAAAGGTCGTCAGTCAACGTCAGTCCCTACGTTCGCACAGAAACGTCAGTCCCTGCGATCGCACAGAATTGATGTTTTTAAACGGAAAGCAAGACATTGTATTTAGTCATTTCACGTACTTTTCACAGACAAGCCATGTTTGACTTCAATTTGCCACTCCAAATTTTGAATTGTAGTTCCACATCTTAAAAGGTCCGTGAGTCAATTATGCGCCGCAAGGCATGCTGTAAGCCAAAGCAATGCCACCCACATTTATTTTGACGGGAATAGATTGTTGCATATTTAAAATTGGAAGTTAGAAAAATGAATTATGTGAAAATGTGTTACGCAAGCAGGTTCTATGATGCAGCACGTCAGCATAGCAGAAAACTGTTCAATATTCATCAACAAACACAACCGACAGATGGGAAGAACACTCCCAGTATAACAATAAGCACGAAAATAACTAGCACTTGCATCCTTTGGAGGTTCAAGGGACACACATATAAGGAAATAAATTTGAGGTAAGAATCAATGTTTTAATAATACATAAATGATAAATAGTATGGATATGCAAATTTAACCATTGAAACTAGCAAAGAGTTTGAAAGTTCAAGTGTCATGTCTTTAAGTGAATGATTGTCTTGTATCTCTATGGGCCATGTTATTTTTTGTTTTCTCGATTGTGTGAATTGGTTTTCATAATCTTAATGAATTTCAAGATCCTTGTTTTTTGCTTAGTATCTATTTCAAATGTGTGAGCTTTCATGTTTGGTGTCTAGTCTCTATTTGCATGCATCTCCTTTCTAGATTCTTGTTCATGCACTACACTTGGGTTCCCTTGTATTCCATTAGTTGTGACCTATGCATATTATTTGAAGCATGTATGCTTGTTCATCACAAGCCTCATATTTCACATCTTACCACCTACATTGAATTGACATTCTCTTGCAAATATAAGCATGGTCACCACCTGCTTCATGTTTGTTTGCCATCTAGCCTACCATCATGCATCCTCTCATGGGATGGCATAGGATACAAAGATTGATTAAACTTATTGACCGGCATTTCTTTTATAATTTCACATGTTTGCATAATTTAAAGCTCAAATATGTTAAAATTAAATTTAGACATGGTATAATTTTAGATTGAGAATTCGTAACTGTTCAAAAATATTTAATTTGAAGGGAAAAACTTTTGATTTGTTTGAATTTGTAAATGATATGGGAATAATCTCGAGACCTAAAAAATGGCATGAATTTATGTCGTGGGAGCCTATTATGTTCAATCTCGCTTTGGCAAAACTTTTGTTAGTCAAAATGAGGCCCGCCATCAAATTGAGTTAATCATTTCATCAAGGCCTTGACATGTGGTTTTGATGTTGGCCTAACCATTATTGATTTTTGTTCACTCCTTTCATGTGTTTTATATAATGTGCTCCCTTGTGCATTCATTCCAGGTCCATATGGGTTTTTTGTGCTCTTACTATTGTCATACAAACACTCACTTCCATAATCCGAAGAGATAAAACAATTCTAACTCCAAGATATGTAGGTAAGCAAGATCTTGCTTTTCCTAGACAATTTTTTGTTGACATGCAAGCCCATGCTCAAACTCTTGAACAATTGGCTACTCTTTTACACAAGACATCAGTGGGTGCTTCATTTGGAACAAATCTTCTTCATAGTATTGGTACCTTGCTGTCTTTTTCAAATGGAGTATCCTCTCATCCTTCATCCTCCACAATCTCTCTCTATTTTCTTCATCTCTTTTCTCTCTCTCTCGCATGTCTATCCCTAGGTTAATTTAAATAGTACTATATATAGTAATGATATATTATTTTATATTTATATTTAATAAGGTATAATAATAAATGGAACTAAAAATATATTCAATATAAATATTGCATTATATTATGATATGACATCAAAAATAAAAATGGTAAATAATATATGAAGTAAATATAATTCAATAATAAATATAGATAAATGTAAAATCTATAATAGATTAATGTAAATATACATTTTTTACAAATTCAACTTTTTGATGAATTAAAAATAATTAAGAAAATTTAGGTTAGATGTCGATCTTGAAAGACCGCTAAGAAATAAAACAAGATAAGACAAGATATATATTCACAAACATTAGTGTCTCGAGTCTTGGACCATTGTGAGTTATTGGCACCTCAGTCCCTATTCAAATGTTAAGCATATCCTAATAAAATTTTAATTATGTTTTCTGACAAAAAAATATAAATACGACCAATAAAAAATAAAATTAGATAAAATGGTACGTAAAAACAAATTAAAAACAAATTTTTATATACATTTATATTATTTTACATTATATAATTTTTAAACATTATAATTAAAACTCCACTAAAATTATTATCATAAACATCAATATTATATTTTAAATTAACTAATTCTAAACTTAGACATTATTTAATTATATAACATATTTATTAAAGATAATAAATCACCTCTCATTTAAATTCCATCAACCAAATACCTAAACTAATACATAAACATATACATTCATGTTAATCCTAATCGGCCAACCAAAGATGAAATGATAAAATTATTAAAAAAAACTAAAATCTAATGTCGAGGAAAAGTGGTGTCACATTGTTAATGTAAAAGAGAACACATGGTCGCATAAACTATCACTCAGGAAAAAAAACCTATTATCAGATCAAAACCTCCAATTGAATTAATCATTTCATCAAGTCTTTTTTTGTCAAATTCTACACATCTTCCACCTCAATTGGATAAGCTTGTTTTCTTTACAGTTTTTTGTAGATACAACATAATTGAGTGGTATACCCAAATGATGCAAAGCAACTTCCCCAATTCTAGAGAGCAAAGAAAGGATATTGATTCCCTTTAGATAAATAGGCTTCAAAATAGAAATATGGTATCCTATAATGAACAAATTATAAAAGTGATACATTTTTCCTCTTCTTCCATCTCTCTCCCTTTTTATCTCTCTATATCTCTATATCTCTTTCTCTTCATCTTCATCTTTCTATCTCTCTATCTCTTTGTCTCCCTCTCTATCTATTTCATCAAGTTTCTTGGTTGGTCTAGATATGATTCGAAGGAGGGTTATCTTGGATAGCTGGGAGAATCATCTTTGAATTGCTTTTGTTAGATCCTTGAAGTGAAGGCATGGGAAAGGCATTGACATGTCAAGCTTGGAGTAAGGATGCTAGGGATATGTGAGCTTTGGGAAACCATTTCAAAATTTTGAGACAATATCGTGTACATTGGAGGCCAAAGTTTGAAAGAGGACTATGTTGAAGATGAAGATCATTTGGGAGGTCTAGTTATGAAGTTTGACAAGGAGGAGGAGAGTCTTTCAAGGAAAGAACATAGAGCTAGAAATGTACCAAGTGCATGGATGTATTGCGAAGAAGGTGCAAAGTCTATAGTGTGTTGGGAGAACTTAGGGTGAGTGTGACAAAGGCATAAGTGGGAGGTGATTATGGGGCAAAAGTTTGTCATAGATGAGGAATGTCAGGGTGACCTATTTGAGTGGCTTGTGTGTGTGTTCTAAGACTAAGACGCAAAGAAGATGATGTGTTTTGAGTGGGACAAGTTGTGGCAATACCCATGGTGAAGGTGAAGGTTGTGGATCCCTCAATCAATAGAGAGGATCCCATAACAAAGTATATACCAAGTGGTCATTGTGGACAACTATGAGTTCTAGTTCATGGGATTTATTAAATACCACAAAGATATTTCAATGCTAGATAATGACATGGGCCATAGCGGTACAAGAGAATCATCATTCACTTAAAGACATGGCAATTGAACTTCCACAACTCTTTGGTGTACTCATCTTAGGGATTTGAAAAAATTATGAAATTGGGAAAAGAAAAGGTTAAAGTAATGCACCTAGCCACATCATGAACTAGGTTCAAGCCTCATTGAGTATGCTCTCCATGTTTTAAACTTTTAAACAATGTACATAGGCAATTTCTTAAAGAGATCAAAGTCCATGGAGCATTTGAAAAAATATTTCTTAAATTCCTCCTTAAATGATACTTATAAAACTAAATGTTGTAGCTCTCTTATAAGAAATTTAGCATCTTAAATACAATGTTTTAAAACAAAAAAAGATTAAAAAGTGTTGCAAGTTTCTCAAAATATCCCTTAGAGAGGTCTTAAAGGCAACTTATACACCCTAAGTTTGCAAATGTCCATTTCATGCCATGATTATATTCATATGGCTCTAGTTATTTTGTGCCTTTCATACCAGCCCATACCATGTGAATTACAGTCGCTGTTCACAGAAAAACACAGATTTTAACATGCAACATGAGGTATATTTTATTTCTTGACTTCTCTCCCACCTTCTCCAACCTTCTCCAACCCTTGTGTTATTGTTTACATGACATATTTATATAATTACATCCATTTCCATCACCCAAAACTACTTCCTAACTTCCCAAACCAACTTTGTAACTTCTTGACAACTTTGACAACTTTTTGACTCTAAAACATTACATAATGGATTTAAATGACTCCAAATGGTATCACATGACCTTATTGACACCAAACAAATAAAAACTCAAAGCTTAGCAGATGACAACAATTTGCATAAAAAAGAGTGCATCAGGATTCCCCTACATTAGAAAGATCAGATAATTGAAAGAGTTTTGAAGAAGAGATAGAACCTCCACCTCACTCATTAAGGAGGTCAGCAAAGACAACTAGAAAGGTATACTCCTGATTGGAGATGTATTTTTTCTTTAATTACTAACACTAATGGGCCTATGACTATAAAGGAGGCTATGAGTATGAATGATGCAGATTCCTAGAAAGTGGCCATGGAAGAAGAGATTTTTGCATTACAAGAAAATGATACATGGGATCCAGTACCTTTGCTTGATGGACGTAAACCCATTGGATTTAAGTTATTGTTGAAGAAGAAAAGTAGTTTACATGGAAGTGTCGAGAAGTACATGGTGAGATTGGTTGCAAAAGGTTATTCCTAGGTTGAGTGAATTGATTATGGTGAGATTTTCTCTCTAGTTTCTAGGCTAACGTCCATTTAGTTTCTATTATCACTTGCTACAATTATTATCTTGAGGTTGAGAAAATGGATGTGAGGACAACTTTCCTTCATGGTGATTTAGAGGAAGAGATTTATATTACACAACCTAAGAACTACATTGAACATTTTTCTTCTTTGCAATACTTTTATGTGACACATGAGGTTGCTTGACATTCTTCTTCAAGGACTTTGTATCTTTACTAACTTTTTGAGTTGAACTACTTGAAGAAGGAACATCACTATTGGCAACATCTTTCTTCTCTAGTGAGGCATTAGGTGTTTGATATTATAGTTTATTTTGCAACCTATTGATTTCTTGCCACAAAATCTTGTATTGGTTGCAAAATTGCATGAACATGGGCTTGTATTGACACCAACATTCTAATATTATATGTGCTTCTTGTTTGTTGATGACATTAATTTACAAATATAACATGCCATTGGTGTATAATGTGTTTACACACTTTTGAGTCAGGTTTTACTGATAATGTTTAATTTAGATAATACAATTCACAACACTTTATGGCTTTTTATATCAAGTGGAGATGGATTGATTCCTTATCACTCCAATAGGTTTCCTTTTCTATATACTACCAATTTGATATACCACACTTCTCGATATGTTCTCCCTTCCAATATACCCATCGGTACGTGGAAGAAGCTTGTCCTTTCTATATACATGTTGATACATGAAAGAGATGTTAAAGCACATGGGCATCACATGAAAAGGATTTGTTCTATCAATGGAACCTGCAAGTATATAAATAAATTAAATGTTCTTTTAGTCAAGATTTACATCTTACAATAGCAATGAATGTGGAAATGAAAATGAAAGTGTCCTTATTTCTCCCCGACAATTTATAGGGATGAATCCACAAACACCATTGTTGTAGCTATATTTGGCATTGGGTATAGTAGTTCAATCACAATGGCTTTACCCATAAGCATGAACCAGAGGTACTTCAAATACCAAATGTTGCGATTGTTTTGGCTTGTAAATTTTGATTTGATTTTGGACTTCTAATTTTACCAAAAATAAAAAAAAATTGACTTATTACTAAAAATACCCCCCTCCCAAAATATTCTATAATGGATAAAATGGTTGTTATAAAACCGCCATGACTATTCAACTTCACTATGAAAATCACCCCAATTTTAAAACAAAAGGCCTAATATAATTTCCCCCCAACAATAATGATAAAGTAAAAAACTTTCAAAACCTAAAACTCATGACCTAAATATTTTGTAATTATTAGAGAAAATCTCAATGAAGCAAAGGTGTTAGTGGTAGGGGTCACACCAATGTTGAACAAAAGGTGTGATGAAGTAGAGGCATTCACAGTAGATGGGTTGAGCCACATATAAGTTTTAGTTTCAAATAATCCATGCAAATCGAGCCATAAGCTAGACTATACACAAGGTAGGGATCTTAATGGTGAATAGAGGTCTATGAAAGAGATAAATAAATCTAAGGGTTTGGGAGTGCATCCTCCTTTATTCATTTGCCTCATTTACAAGATCTTTGAAAACTAATCTCTTCCTATTCAAAAACTCAATGGTCAAATTTTATCTAAAAAATGTAGCCATTGCCTCCCTATTTTTCAAACTCACACAACCCATCAAATCCCACATTCAAATATTGCACAATGTACCACAATTGCCTAAAAAGGTAGCCATGGGGGGAAAACTTCTTGAATCTACTCCAATTTATAACTTTTATTCAACCACACTTATCTCACTACAAACTCTAACAAATTAAATAAAAAACACATATCTATCGAGAGTCAAAGCTAGACCCTATAGGATAGTGATTCAATCCACAACATGCACAAATCCATGGCCCCATTTCAAGATACTTATAAATGACCTTGATGATGCAAATGAAGGAAACAATTCACACTTCTTCCCATTTATAGACTTTGTGACTTCAATTAGCACGTCTTCTCAAATATAGGATTCAAGCATAAAGAGTGAAGAAGCAAGATGTGTGATGACAATAATGGTGAACAAGTAACAAAGTTTTGAAGGACTTGAAAATTCCTAATTTAAAGACTGAAACCTTAGACAACTCCAGCAATATTTTATTGCAACAATGGAGGATGAATAACTTGCTCTAGTACCATGATAAACTTTTCATGGACTAGCTAGGAGTTGAACCTATGAATTCCCATTTATTACTAGGGTGCTCTATCACTGAGCTATTGGCCTCACTTGTTGACTGGTCCATCTTTGGTTCAGGTGTGGCTCATTTTCCAACAAGGGTTTAGGGTTCACATTCAATGTTCAAATTTCAACCTTAAGGGTTCAACATTCAATACTTAACATTGAGATTCAATGGTATATATTGGATACTCATCATTTCTTGATCAAATTCAATTGTTTATTTACATGGTTAAACATTAAGGTTTATTTTTAATAGTTCAAGAATCAAGGCATAGGGTTCAACCTTTAAGGATTAGGGTTGAGTTTATGGTACAGAGTTTAGGTTTCAAGGTTCAATGTTTTGGTTCTTGTTTGAAACTTTAGCATTCAAATTTAGAGCTTGATGTTTAGTATATACAATCATAGGTTCATTACTTAAGGAGGGTTCAACATTTAGGGTTGAGGGTTTAAAGTTCATTGTTTAGGGTTTAGGGATCACATTTGAGGTCCAGATTTCAAACTGAGGGTTTAACATTCAATCTTTAATATTTAGATTTGGTGGCCTATATTGGGTACTCATCATTTTATGTTAAAGTTTAGTTGTTTATTTACATGGTTCAACATTAAAACTTTCATTATTAATGGTACAAGAATCAAGGCACAAGGTTCAACCTTTATGGGTTAGGGTTGAGTTTCAATTTGAAGGTTTTGGATTTTGGGTTTTTGGTTGAAAGTTTATTATTCAAGTTAAGGGCCTGATGTTTAAGCTTCACAATCTTAGACTCATTACTTAAGGAAGGTTTGAGATTTAGTTATGAGGGTTTAAAGTTCATGGTTTACGGTTTGCGGTTCCCATTCAATGTCTAAATTTCAACTAAGAGTCCAAAATTCAACATTGAGATTCAGAAAGTCTATATTGAGTAGCCATTGTTTTGTGATGACATTTAATTTTTTATAAATACATGGTTCAACATTAAGGTTCATTGTTAACAGTTCAAAAATGAAGGCACATAGTTCAACCTTTAGGGGTTAGGGTTGTGTTTAATGTATATAGTTTAGGTTTCAAGGTTTTGGGTTTTTAGATCTTGGTTGAATCCATTTTGTGCATATCTTGCAATCATTGTAGTCCACACAAACACATTTCTTTAAGGCATTCTGTCAAATAATTCATGTGCCTTGTCCATGCTTCCATATTTTGCATACATGTCTACCAGGACAGATGCAACTACAACATCCAACAAAATTCCTCTATCCTTTATGCTTTTATGGATGCACAGACCTTCTTCTAAAGCTCCCATTTTGGCATAGGCTGGAAGGATATTGGTAAAGGTTGCAGAAACTAGGTTTACACCTACCATTTACATTTGCTTAAAAGTTTCTAAAAGTTTTCAACAAATCTATTTTGTGCATATCCCACAATAAGGACACTCTATGAGAACACGTTTCTTTGAGGCATTCAGTCAAATAGTTCACGTTCCTTGTCTATGGTTCCGTATTTTACATATCCTACAATCATGGCATTCCATGAGATGCCATCTCTTTGAGGCATTTTGTCAAATAGTTCACACATCTTGTTTATGCTTTAACAATTTTGCATTTTGTCAAATCCATTTTGTGCATATCATGTAGTCATAGCATTCCATGAGACCACAGTTCTTTGAGACAATTGGTCAGACAGTTCATGTGCATTATCTATGCTTCCACATTTTGCATTTATGTCAACTAGAGCATTTCCAACTACAACATCAAATAAAATTCCTCTATCCCTTATGCTTTTATGGATAGCTATACAGTATTCCAAATCTCTCATTTTATCACAAGTTGGGAGTTTGCTAGCAAATGTAAACTGATTAGGTTGGAGACCTGTTTGTTGCATATGGTGAAATAGTGTGATTGTCTCATGAGGAGACCCATGTCTTATGTATGCTATATTAATTATATTCCATGAGAGGCTATCTCATTCTTTTATGTGATCATACACTTTACGAGCATCCATCACACTTTTACACTTGACATCAGGGCAAATATAACCACATGGAAACATTATTCCACATTTATAAATCCTATGCACATTATGATTCATGCCATTGCAAGTATCCTCTAAATAGTGACAAAAACAATGAATTTGGTTTGGCTTATGCGTAGGAATAGTTAGTTTAGTTTGGCTTAAGTGCAGGAACTAGGTGACTAATTACTGATTGTAATGGTTAATGGTGACTACCTAAGGAAACAAAAATGGGCATTGGTCAAAGGAATAGATATAAGCATACCCCACATAAGCCACCTAAACAATCAAAACTTAGAATTTATACGTTAATCACAACACCATAAATAGTTGCCCATCAACCACTAAATCTGCCTTGCCACTGGAAATAGCTTCCCTTCCATCATCCCGATCATAACCCCTATAGCCAAAAAGGTCCTCTTGAATACTTTCCTGATGGGAATAAGGTTATTTTCTGTCGCTATAAAATGTTATGTTTATTCAAATCCTCTACCATGTATAGCTTCAACGACTCCAGATTTGAGTCATATGCTTCTGAATAAGCTGAAAAGGGAGAAAGATGAATTCCCACATGCTCTACTATGATTTCATCCACGATTTCTTCCACAACTTCAAGAGTAAATCTGCAATGATTCTCCAATTTTCCTCCATAGCAATCGGTTCAATCGTTTACATCATCTTTAACTAGTCGAGAAGGTACCCATGAACCCCATGGACTTCAACACTGT
The DNA here is from genome assembly GCA_027924645.1 of Cunninghamia lanceolata. Lineage (NCBI taxonomy): Eukaryota > Viridiplantae > Streptophyta > Pinopsida > Cupressales > Cupressaceae > Cunninghamia > Cunninghamia lanceolata. Next base: position 33,201,838 of record BSBN01000924.1, on the reverse strand, counting down.
CGAACCCTAATCAAAAACCTACTAACTAGAGAAACAAAAGAACATTCTCTTCTTCAAATCAAGATAGCCACAAATAAGAATAAAAACATACCCGCATCTATAGCATATCTTGCAGCATTTCAAAAATCTGCAACAATTTTTTGAACTTCCTCTAGTTTCAAAGGCCGAGGAGGAGAGAAGTCTGTTTTGGAATTTCCTCTAGTATGAAAAAATATGTTACGCAAGCAGGGTTAATATTTTTTCTACGTCCATGGAAAAATGACATGCATTCAAAAATTCATGGTTATTGAATAGTTGAGTGGGTTTTAAAAGTCGTGTGTAACTGTTATATTATGATTTATTAATAAAATATTATAATTATTATTTAAATATAAAAATATCAATAAATATATAATAATATATTATTCACTAACATATAATTAGTTATTTTGTTTTAATTGAACATATGTTATTAGTATGTAAAATAAGTTATCATTCATTATTTTATACTAAAAATATAAGTAATAGTGGTTAAAATATAGTTTCACATAGGGCATAATTCAATCAAATTCTTTGTACATAAAAACATTGAATAAAATATTATGTCTTTGTTATCACATTGAATAGTTTGAGTTTGTACCTTTTATCCAACTCTTTTATCTAGACACATAAAATATGGGTGTCAACATCATATTAGATCTATGTACTTGAAAATTTGAAAAACAAAATTGGAGTACAACTCCTAATATTAAACCAAATCCAAATTAACATTTTAATACTTGATTTCTAATAAGCGATTCCTTCTCCAAGTTATGTGCAATAAATACATTTTTTGAGATCTCAAAAGTACCTCCAAGACAAAACCAAGATGTAAGGCTCACCATTGGTGCATAAATCATATTTAATACATATTTAAAATTTGAAATTTATATATCAACACCCATTAAAATGAACTCCCTTTCAAATCATACCAACCCCTCTCAATCAATAGAATTCATCTCCATAGATTAAGCAAGTTACAAATTTAGGAGGGAAAACTTTATAAATTGAAACATAGATTTAATAAACCTTTTCGTTCAACATGATAAATATGCCTAGATTTTTTTGACTATAGAGATTATTAGACTAACACAACTTATCGTTACATAACTTATTAGGTTTTGTTTCATTTGTAATCAAATCTGGTATTTTGTATTTTCTTATTTATTTTTATTTAACTACTATAACATTTTTAACTTGTAACCAATTAATGTCACCAAGGGATTCTCTTTATATTGAATTTAAATAGGGTTCTAACATTTAATATTAAATTTAACAATGATATATGATTCGGAGAATTTATATGATTATAAGCATTAAGAAATAAACAAAACTTCTTGTTATATGTTATACTGTAATAAAGATGATGTAGATGAAGAAAGTGAATATTATGTGTTTTTAGATTCCCTATATTCTTGAGTTATCTTCTAACAATTATAGGTTCTTTAGTTTTGTAATACCCACTAACCAGAGAATTATTCTATTAGGCAATTGATTGAATCAAAATGACTTTAGTTATATTTATTCATATTTTTTAGTATGTGAGAAAAAATTCACAAGTTTGTTGCTTCAAAACATGACCAATTAACCATTAAAGTGTTCATTTCATGTAATGTCCATTTTGAAGCAAAGATGAGATTTGTTTATAATAGCATTAAAAAAATGTAATGCTACTAATAAACTTTTTGAGCATTTTTAGATATAAAGGTTTTCCCATGGAGATAGGGTACTTGGACACCCATGTTGTTGAGAGATTATTATTTTATTATTATTTCTCTTTGTTGACTTAGAATATTAGTTGTAGTGGGATTCATGAAAGAGGGAGGCATAATAGTGGCAATTACAAACTCAAATAGGAGCTCTTGCTCAACAACATGCAATCTGGATTTGCCAAAAACAGTCGCCCATAAACCACTAAATCTGTCTTGCCAATGGAAATAGCTTCGTTTCCATCATCGCGATCATAACCCCCTGCAGCTAAAAAGGTCCCCTTGAATGCTTTCTTCATGGGAATAAGGCTCTTACCCGTCGCTATCGTCGTCTGCGCATTAACAACCCTGGGCTCTACTAAATGTGCATATAAAATGTTGTATTTATTCAAAGCCTCCGCCATGTAAAGCCCCAGCGCCTCCGGATTTGAGTCATAGGCTTCTGAATGAGATGAAAAGGGAGAAAGCCGAATTCCCACATGCTCTGCTCCGATTTCATCCACCACTGCTTCCACAACTTCAACAGCAAATCTGCAACGATTCTCCAATGTTCCGCCATAACGATCGGTTCGATGGTTTCCAGGCTTCAACCTGCTCCTGTGTCCATATTCCAGGCGTATCTACATACCTGCCATGTCAAAGAGAATCTCTTATCAGTAAAAAGTTTGAAAATGTGGAATAAGGAGAAATGTAACTGGAGTCCTGACCTACCCTTGAGCAGTATCAGAAACGCCTGTTGCCCCTGCAATCATCAAACCCCCGCGGGTCGCTCTCTGAGAGTAGTAGAGAATTGCATGTGGTTGAGGAATGTTATTGTAGGACCTTTGCCTGTTCAGAGGAGCTAAAACCACTCTGGAGAAAAAAAACAAAAGGTTTTGTTAGGGAAAAAACATCAAATTTGTTGGTGCGTCCTAAGTAAAACTGCGTGGTGAGAGAAACTTACCTGTGAGCCAAATTATTATAACATTCTATATATATATATATATATAAGACTTGACTTTTTGCAGCATATATCTCATATAAGAGAATAAAGTAGTAATTGTTAAGTAACTATTAATATTCCTTACAAGCAGCAAATACAAGAGTAGACACTCTAATAAAGGAGTGATTATTATTAAATAATATTAACTAGACAGTGAATGAACAAATAGGAGTGATTATTATTAAATAATATTAACTAAACAGTGAATGAACAAATAGGTCAACGATCACCATATAAAGTGATGACTATTGATGAAAAGGCATCGATCAAGATATAAAGAGAATATTGGTGGGTATTGTGAAGATATCTCATCAGAATAAAAAAACACAAAACAGAAATGCAATGGAAGTTAGATCACCATCTATCATTCACTCAATAGGAAAAGGATAAAGGAGAATAAAATACTTTACTAAAATTAAGAGTATATATATTCTAAAGTGAAGTACATAACTAAGCATACCAGCATCAAGAGAGAATAAGATATATATATTTTCTTGAGTTTAGAATATATATATTTATATTATGAAATTAAAGACAATAATTGCAGCATATCCATATGAGACATAAGAAATTGATGATGTGTCCATCAAGGTTCAGGGGAGATTCTTCACTCAGTCCTAGCATCTAGTGCCCTCTATTCAACAATAATATTATTTCATATGCTTTGTCTTTCTCATTTAAAATGCATAAACCTATCCCTGACATGGTTTAATTCATTCCGCTGTGAGGAAATTGGGACTAGGAAATAAGGGAATTGTGTCATGGCAATTGTGACTTTCATTAGGATAATAACTGTAGATCATTATGATATGTCTAGGTACTAATTTCCATCTACAGGTGTATATAAATGATGGCTGTTATATTGTACAGTAGTTTGTATCAGAATGAAGCCATAAAACTAGAAAACTATAAGAAGGATGACTGTGAATAAATATAACTTCTTTGATTATTGTTTTTGTCCTGTCATCTACATTTTTGTTTGAATCTCTTATAGCATAATGGAAGCAGAATGAAAATAGATAAAAGAATAACTACATATTTGAAACTGGCTAGAAATTGTTTGCACTCTGATATATCGTATGTTACATCATATACTACTATATGATTCATTTCCTAGTGATAAAGGCAAATTGTATAAATTGGAACTGTGTGGAAACTGCATACATTTTGTTTGTGATTCAGCCAGGAGGGGTGAATGCATAAGTCTTAGTAGATTGCTTATAAACCCCATCTAAGGTTCCGTCCCCATAGGCCTGAGACGAGGGTTTGGGCATTATGCTCCCGTAGGCCTGAGTCAAAGGTTTGGACCATGGAGGGATGGGCGTCCCACATTGGAATATGCCCCCATAGGCCCGGACGATGGATTCGGCAAAAGGACCAGCCCCCATAGGCCCTCGTCAAGGGTTTGGGCAATAGGACTGTGGTAGGCCTTAGGCTACTAAGGATTTATGACTTGTCCTCCCTGGCATGCTGAGTGATTCTTCTTTCTTATGTGTTTTCATTTGTAAGTTGATTATGTTGAATTGCTGGGAAATTGATATTAGAACTGACGTATGGCAATATGGATTTGTACATATATATACTGCTACAGGTACGATTCCAAGAGAATATTTAAAGAGAATAAAATCCACAAACGAATTCAAGGGCAAGTCGGGTAAGGGACATTACACCATGGGAGTTGGTTAAGCGTTTCAGACATTCTGGCTGTAGAAGCGAAGGGTAGAAAGTTAAGAACGAAAAGGATACAAAATTGGGTGAGAAGGCATTGAAATTATTTAACATTTATAAGGCCAAAAAGGTTGTCAGTCAATATTTCCCACACAAACGTTAGTCCCTGTGATCGCACAGAATTGATGTTTTTAAACGGAATGCAAGACATTGTATTTAGTCATTTCACGTACTTTTCACAGGCAAGCCAGGTTTAACTTCGATTTGCCACTCCAAATTTTGAATTATGAGTAAATTATGCGCCACAAGGCATGCTGTAAACAAAAGCAATGCCCGCGCCCACATTTATTTTGACGGGAATAGATTGTTGCATATTTAAAATTGAAAGTTACAAAAATTAATTATGTGAAAATGTGTTACGCAAGCAGGTTCTATGATGCAGCACCTCAGCATAGCAGAAAACTGATATTCATCAACAAACACAACCGACAGATGGGAAGAACACTCCCACTATAACAATAAGCACGAAAAAAACTAGCACTTTGCACCCTTTGGAGGTTCAAGGGACACGCAGATAAGGTAAGAATTAATGTTTTAATAATATATAAATGATAAATGGTATGGATATGCAAATTTAATCATTAAAATTAGCAAAGAGTTTGGAAGTTCAATTGTTATGTCTTTAAGTGAATGATTGTCTTGTATCCCTATGGGACATGTTATTTTTTGTTTTCTTGATTGTGTGAATTGGTTTTCATAATCTTAATGAATTTCAAGATCCTTGTGTTTTGCTTAGTATCTATTTCAAATGTGTGAGCTTTCATGTTTGGTGTCTAGTCTCTATTTGCATGCATCTCCTTTCTAGATTCTTGTTCATGCACTACACTTGGGTTCCCTTGCATTCCATTAGTTGTGACCTATGCATATTATTTGAAGCATGTATGCTTGTTTATCACAAGCTTCATATTTCACATCTTGCCACCTACATTGAATTGACATTCTCTTGCAAATATAAGCATGGTCACCACTTGCTTCATGTTTATTTGCCATCTAGCCTACCATCATGCATCCTCTCATGGGATGGTATAGGATGCAAAGATTGACTAAACTTATTGACCGCCATTTCTTTTATAATTTTACATGTTTGCATAATTTAAAGCTCAAATATATTAAAATTAAATTTAGACATGGTATAATTTTAGATTGAGAATTCGTAACTGTTTAAAAATATTTAATTTGAAGGGAAAAAATTTTGATTTGTTTGAATTTGTAAATGATATGGGAATAATCTCGAGAGCTAAAAAATGGCATGAATTTTATGTCGTGGGAGCCTATTGTGTTCAATCTCGCTTTGGAAAAACTTTTGTTAGTCAAAATGAGGCCTGCCATCAAATTGAATTAATCATTTCATCAAGGCCTTGACATGTGGTTTTGATGTTGACCTAACCATTATTGATTTTTGTTCACTCCTTTCATGTGTTTTATAATGTGGTCCCTTGTGCATTCAATCCAGGTCCATATGGGTTTTTTGTGCTCTTACTATTGTCATACAAACACTCACTTCCATAATCCGAAGAGATAAAACCGTTCTAACTCCAAGAAATGTAGGTAAGCAAGATCTTGCTTTTCCTAGACAATTTTTTGTTGACATGCAAACCCATGCTCAAACTCTTCAACAATTGGCTACTCTTTTACACAAGACATCAATGGGTGCTTCATTTGGAACAAATCTTCTTCATAGTATTGGTACCTTGTTGTCTTTTTCAAATGGAGAATCCTCTCATCCTTCATCCTCCACAATCTCTCTCTATTTTCTTCGTCTCTTTTCTCTCTCTCGTGTCTATCCCTAGGTTAATTTAAATACTATTATATATAGTAATGATATGTTATTTTATATTTATATTTAATAAGGTATAATAATAAGTGGAACTAAAAATATATTCAATATAAATATTGCATTATATTATGATATGACATCAAAAATAAAAATGGTAAATAATATATGAAGTAAATATAATTCAATAATAAGTATAGATAAATGTAAAATCTATAATAGATTTAATGTAAATATACATTTTTTACAAATTCAACTCTTTGATGAATTAAAAATAATTAAGAAAATTCAGGTTAGATGTCGATCTTGAAAGACTGGTAAGAAATAAAACAAGATAAGACAAGATATATATTCACAAACATTAGTATCTCGAGTCTTGGACCATTGTGAGTTATTGGCACCTCGGTCCCTATTCAAGTGTTAAGCATATCCTAATAAAATTTTGATTATGTTTTCTGACAAAAAAATCTAAATACGACCAATAAAAAATAAAATTAGATAAAATGGTACGTAAAAACAAATTTTTATATACATTTATATTATTTTACATTATATAATTTTTAAACATTATACTTAAAACTCCACTAAAATTATTATCATAAACATCAATATTATATTTTAAATTAACTAATTCTAAACTTAGACATTATTTAATTATATAACATATTTATTAAAGATAAATAAATCACCTCTCATTTAAATTCCATCAACCAAATACCTAAACTAATACATAAACATATACATTCATGTTAATCCTAATTGACCAACCAAAGATGAAATGATAAAATTATTAAAAAAAAACTAAAATCTAATGTCGAGGAAAAGTGGTGTCACATTGTTAATGTAGAAGAGAACACATGGTCGCATAAACTGTCACTCAAGAAAAAAAATCTATTATCAGATCAAAACCTCCAATTGAATTAATCATTTCATCAAGTCTTTCTTTTATCAAATTCTGCACATCTTCCACATCAATTGGATAAGCTTGTTTTCTTTACAATTTTTTGTAGATACAACATAATTAAGTGGGATGCCCAAATGATGCAAAGTAACTTCCCTAATTCTAGAGAGAAAACAAAGGATATTGATTCCCTTTAGATAAATAGGCTTCAAAATAGAAATATGGTATCCTATAATGAACAAATTATAAAAGTGATACATTTTTCCTCTTCTTCCATCTCTCTCCCTTTTTATCTCTCTATATCTCTATATCTCTTTCTCTTCATCTTCATCTTTTTATCGCTCTATCTCTTTGTCTGCCTCTCTAACTATTTCATCAAGCTTCTTGGTTGGTCTAGATATGATTCGAAGGAGGGTTATCTTGGATAGTTGGGAGAATCATCTTTGAATTACTTTTGTTAGATCCTTGAAGTGAAGGCATGGGAAAGGCATTGGATGCAAAGTGCTAAAGCAAGGAAACTCAGGGAGCAAGAAGATTGCCAGGGACATGTCAAGCTTGGAGTAAGGATGCTAGGGATATGTGAGCTTTGGGAAACCATTTCAAAATTTTGAGACAATATTGTGTACATTGGAGGCCAAAGTTTGAAAGAGGACTATGTTGAAGATGAAGTTCATTTAGGAGGTCTAGTTATGAAGTTTGACAAGGAGGAGAGTCTTTCAAGGAAAGAACATAGAGCTAGAAATGTACTAAGTGCATGGATGTATTGCGGAGAAGGTGCAAAGTCTATAGTGAGTTGGGAGAACTTAGGGTGAGTGTGACAAAGGCATAAGTGGGAGGTGATTATGGGGCAAAAGTTTGTCATAGATGAGGAATGTTAGGGTGACCTATTTGAGTGGCTTGTGTGTGTGTTCTAAGATTAAGATGCAAGGAAGGCGATGTGTTTTGAGTGGGACAAGTTGTGGCGATACCCATGGTGAAGGTGAAGGTTGTGGATCCCTCAACCAATAGAGAGGATCCCATAACAAAGTATATACCAAGTGGTGATTGTGGACAACCATGAGTTCTAGTTCATGGGATTTATTAAATACCACAAAGATATTTCAATGCTAGATAATGACATGGGCCATAGTGATACAAGAGAATCATCATTCACTTAAAGACATGGCAATTGAACTTCCACAACTCTTTGGTGTACCCATCTTAGGGATTTGAAAAAATTGTGAAATTGGGCAAATAAAAGGTTTAAGTAATGCACCCAGCTGCACGATGATCTGGGTTCAAGCCTCATTGAGTATGTTCTCCATGTTTTGAACTTTTAAACAATGTACATAGGCAATTTCTTAAAGAGATCAAAGTCCACGGAGCATTGGAAAAAATATTTCTTAAATTCCTCCTTAAATGATACTTATAAAACCAAATGTTGTAGCTCTCTTATAAGAAATTTAGCATCTTAAATACAATCTTTTAAAACAAAAAAAGCTTAGAAAGCATTGCAAGTTTCTCAAAATATCCGTTAGAGAGGTCTTAAAGGCAACTTATATACCCTAAGTTTGCAAACGTCCATTTCGTGCCATGATTATATTCATATGGCTCTAGTTATTTTGTGCCTTTCATATACATGGCATGACTCATGAATACATCCTTCCACTTTTCATGTTATACTATTATTAATTTTAATGGAGACTACGTGGAATTAAATCAAATCTAATACCTAATGTTTGCCAATTTTTTTTTGTAGAATAGGTCATTTTATTTTTAAAATTTTTATTAGTGCAGAAAAAAATTGGAAGAAATTAAAAAATTTGGATGTTTTCACTTAGATTGGTTGGAGGAGTTAGCTACATACACGTTGAACCATGCATGCATATTATTTTCCATTTGGTGGTTGCTCTATTACCCAGTTATTTACACATGTATCTAGACATATATTTGTTGTTTGGGTTTCAACTTACAGTGGATCTATTTTTCCTTATGGGTGTAATGGAAGATATCATAGACAAGGAATGTTGGGGTGAGCTATTTGAGTGGCTTATGTGTGTTCTAAGACTAAGCTGCAAAGAAGGCAATGTGTTTTGAGTGGGACAAGTTGTGGTGATACTCGTGGTGAAGGTGAAGGTTGTGGATCCCTAAAACAATAGAGATGATCCCACAATAAGGTGTATTCAAGTGTTGTTCCCTGTTCATCATCTTACATATTTAAATATACAACATTTAGTGAAATTTGTCTAAAAATCACTAAACCTTTATAAACACATGGGATCTAGAGTTAAGAATCCTAATTTACCCATTGACAACCAGATGTCTATAAACAACGATGTAATCTGAAACCTATGATTATTAATGACCATCGGGAGATATATTTAAATATATTTAATAAACAAAGAATTGTATAAAATTTATAATATTCTGTATTATATATAATATTCTATATAATATTTATTTTAAAATTTTAATATTTATAGATGTTTAATATTTTTAATTTTTATATACATCTTAATATACAATATTATATATTTAATATTTATTTAATTAAGTATTTTGACATATAATATCTATATATTTGTTATTTAGTTTAATATAATATTTAATGTAAATATTTATATATATTAATATTTAATATTTATATACATTTTAACATACAATATTATATATTTAATGTTATAGTTAATTAAATAATGTATATATATATATATATATATATATATATATATATATATATATATATATATATTTGTTAGGTAAATGTCATCATGGGGATGGCTCCCTTTGAAATATAAAATCTGTCAAACAAACCAAATTTATTTATGGGCTAGTACTCTAATGAGTATGCTGAATATAACTTCTACATATCTAAAGGCTAACAGTGCCTTTAGAGGTTACAACACACTTCCCTCAGCCCCTAGGTATTGAGGTGGTTACATAATTTCATGCATAATCAGCATGATGCTGTCTGCGGCCTCCAGCAACCTTCCTACTTGCCCGTCAGTAAATTCACCTTTGTTCTCCTGTAGTAGTTTGCGGAAAGGCTCCAAATTTTAGTTCTCTATTCCTTCTCTGTATACTGCCAGCATGTCCTTGGCTTTCTTTGAGCTGATCATTCTTGCATAGGCAGATTTCAGCGTTTCTTCCGCCCGATCTGTGCTCACATCATCGATCTGTCCCATTACCACAGTATGATTCATATCAATATTTATTTATATTTGTTATTTAATTTGAATATATATATATATATATTGATACGTAATGTAGGCATAAGGGAGCCGTACCCCATAAAAAATAAAAATAAAATATAACCTAATGCATGCCCTAAGAATAGGGGTGCAATAAGCAAGTGACAATGCTTGCATCAATCCAAGGACAATCAACAACAAACCCTGGCAGCCCATTAAAGCATGGACACAAACACAAATTATGGTTTTGACACTTGATTTGCAAACCCAGGCTTCCTAAGAACTACAATATTGCTTAATCATATTTGTATAAGAATGCTGAGTCATGTTGCATTTCTCACTTCCAGTACTTTTCGTTTTCCTTTTTACCTCTGTCCAGCTATTATCCTCCCTGAAATCCTCTTTTGGAATTGAAGTATCATCTGAATCCTTCACTCTTAAAGGTGAAATAAACTCCTTGTTGTCTGAAGTAATAATACCTCATGATTTTGTAGTCTCCGAAGGGGAAGGAAGTTCATTTCCTAATTTAGCAACTTCCCTTTCTGAAATGTGAGCACTTCTTGCCTCAAGATGAGGAGAAGAAGGAGATTTCTTTACCTCTGTAGATGAGATTTCTTTGCAATGAGGGGGCTGTGATGAAGCCTTTTTTTCCATAGAATAGTGGTGAACTGAGGAGTCTTTCCACCAAGAAGCATGACTATCAGACTTAGGTTTGAGGCACTTTGCTGCTACGTGACCGGTGTTGTAGCATCTGCGGCATCTAAAAGGAAGGCCCTCATAATCGAAGATCTGGTTCCAATTGCAATTCATTATTTTTAAAGAGATCTTAGCTGGAAGTTCTTTGCTAGTATCAATATCCACCAAAATGCGAGCGAAGGTAGAGTGGTAAAAATTAGAGGAGCTTTTGTCCACAAGTAGAAATTTTCCCATCTTGTTTCCTATAGCTTCGAAACATTCTTCAAACCAAAACTGAAGCGGAAGGTTCAGAAGTCGGATCCAGGTAGGAGTAACCGCAAATGATTCAGAATTTGGATTAAATTCAGGGTGCCAAGGTTTGAGCATAAGTAGATGTTCGTTGCAGCTCCACTTATAATCACAAAGAACCAACTTCCTATACTAGATATTATCAAAGACAACAATGAAAAAACCTCAGCTGCAGGGGTAAATTTGGAGATCCTCTTTCAAAATTGGACCCTAGGTATCGAGGATCCATTTGTGCAGAACAGCTAGGCTAGGCTAATACTTAACAAAATGCCCAATTAAGCCCTTCTTAGCAAAGAATTTTTCATTTTCTTTGACTTCCCTTCCACGCATATCGCCAAACTTGACGCTTGGATTGTCCGCTGCAATTTGTAGGGGATTGACCAATGAAGGAGAGGCTGGGTGCCCAAATTTTGAAAGGGAGTTGTTCTGCAACGATTTGGAGTTGAGGAGAGGAGGGCTCACCTCCTTGATTTCCTGGCCACTGAGAGAGGCATCTGCTGGCATTGCGGAGGCCCTATTGGGAGCAAAATCCCCAACCAAAACTCCCATCAAACCCCTCGATCACGAAGTATCTTGAAATTCCATGTCACTTGCAGTTTTCATAGAAGATTTCCTAGACATGGCAGCTCCGGTAATGGCATTTCCATTCAAGACAGCGGCATTCAATGAAACCCTAGTGCTACAATCGTTCAGCAATTTCAGGAAATTTGGCATATCTGGTAGGCTTTATATATATATATATACATTTTAATATGCAACATTTATACTTAATATTATAATTAATTAAATTTCCTTCAAACAATCTTTCTTCTCCTCTAATTTGGACTGTTATAAGGGGTAAGAAAATGGTGATTACATGGAATTATCAGATGACCCAAACAATATGCAAGACACACATAAACTATAATAAAAGTTTATGGTTCCAACATTGAAATTGAGAATATTTGAAGATGAGGAGGCAAATCACAAAGCTGGGGGCTTCACACATTGTAATGGTTGCACATGTTGTTTTCTCAAAATGGTATTGGACTTATTTATTGGCAATAAGTTAGAATGAATGTATAATTTACATCACATAAAAATACTAATAAAACTCTTACCCTTAAAAGAAACTTAAATTTTAGTTACAAGTTAAAATGTGTAGAATTTAATTAAATTATTATTCTTTTACATTTTCACTCCTAATTTTTTTAAAATATGAATTGTAGTATCTTTTTGTCACTAAATGCACATCATCGTACTTTTGAAATGTCCAACTTTACCTTGTGTGCAGTTTTAAAATTGGCGGTTGGTTTCACTATTTTAATCTTTTCCATTGTTAAAAACCCTGAAAAAATTTTAATTGTACAATAATAGCTTCTCCTAATAAATAGCCATATATTGATGCACCATTAATATAGACATGCATTTGGGTAAGTGCAAAAAGTTGGGGGGCCAAAAAGTGGCCAAATTTTTTTCAAAAAAAATTAAGACATAACGCGAGCGCGTTATAACGCGCTTGCGTTATGGTTTGGTAATGACGAGCCTAAGGCTCAACAAAACCAAACCATAACGCGTTCGCATTATGTTTAATTATATATATATATATATATAAAAGAGAGCATTTCTGCTCATTTGATTTCTTTTTTTTCTCTACACCCACGGCCTACAAACCCTAAGGAGCCTGCTCACATTTTTGAAGACCCAATTTGACACAAAAATCTCACCGATTCATCACCAAAATGCTGCCACGACGTCGAGCAGGCCAAAGGAGTGAGTTTTATTTTTTTTTTTCTTGAATTTGTTTCTAAATAGGTAGGTTTGAGTTGATTTTTGATGTAAATTTCCTTAATTGTCAGGAAATGTTAATGCACCTCCTCCTCCTCAAAATCCACAAAATCCTGAAGAGGAAATACCTGCCGAAGAACAACCCGAACAACAAACTTCTCCATCCATTCCTCGACATGCCCCTGGAACACAAGAAAATCTAATGGGGCAAATTGAAAACAATAAAAAAGAAATTGAAGACATAATTGCAAGGTTGAAAGATCCTTCAACTTCAACCTTGCATAGGTCCACACTTGCTCAATCTCTTGAATCTATGTTATCAAATGTAGATTCAATTAGCAAGCAAATATCTAGTTGGCTGGATAAGAGGAGAGAGTTTAGAGAGTATTATGCAGACAAGCTATCATATGAAGATGTGAAAAAGTTACAAATTACAAAATTGGACTTGTGTTCCATTTTCACAAACCCACAAACAAATCAACCTCCACCCATTACATGCAAGAGGTTCCTTATCTATTGGTGCAACAAACAAGTGATAAGGGACAATTTTGAGCAGAGGTGGTGGATGGTTTTTGACCATCCTCCATGCAATAATAATGAGGTCCCGCAATACTTTTTGAGGAAACTCTATGTGAGTTTGTCCTCAATAAAATGCCAAACTATTTTGATATGCAGGACTTCCAGGGTAGAGGTGGGGGGTCAGCACAAGATAGACCAGGGGCACGTGTTGACCCACAATGGCCAGTGAGATGAGTAATCAGCAGACCAACCCATGACCATGTGTCTATCCCTTCCATTGTGAAGGAGAGTGTTGAGGTCGATACACTTCAATCCATTAGTACCTTGACCTAGAGCATCATAGAGCATGCCAGTCCTGCAACACAGCATGGGTTGGGAGATAGTGCGAGGAGTAGGGTCCCACTCCATACTTGTCAGACTTATGGGTAAGCCTATGGTTATGACCCCATGGATAGTCAAGATGCAGGTGCACAGGCTACATCTACAGCTGAGCAGATGGTGATGACAGATACCCTCCTGAGTGATACTTTCAGCCTTGATACTCAGGTAAATATTAGCAAGTTCATTGAATTTAATTTATTAAATTTCATTTTTGAAATGCAAGATTAACTAATTTAGTTTGATGATTTTGATGAAATTTTAGGGTCATAGCATTGATGCAGTTCTCAGCAATACTCCACCTGCATTTTATACTACGACATCTACTGCCATGGTATGTAACTAGTAAATAATTATAAATATTACATGTGAATAGCATTGTTATATGAATGGTATTCTAATATATGATTTTAGATGTTGAATAGGTTAATCTTGGAGATTTCATGGCAACACCTGCCAGTGGTGGTGTAGTTCAAAGCTTTAATGAGGTAATAAAATAAATAGTTTAACTAAGGAATTGTACTTATTAGATTTTTGTATTTTATATTCATATCATTGATTACATTGCATTGCACATCTTTCAAACTCAAAGCATTATTAAACATTGCATAACTAATAGCTAGATGTTGATAGATGACAAAATTTCAATTATAATATAGTTAAATTTAAAAAAATGGCTCAAAGAAATGTGCTCTCATGGAATGCCATGAGAAGCAGATGCATAGACAAGGACATCACCATGAAACCACTTTTCTTTGAGTCATCTTTTCAAATAGCTCACTGCCTTGTCTATGCTACCACATTTTCCATACATGTCTACCAAAGGTTGTTGATCCCCTCCACACTATTCTTTGACAAATTCTCTCTAATAATCTCATCCAATTACCACCAATTGGACCCTAGGACATGACATCAGAAAGGGGCATCAACCTATGACATCTTATATAGCATATGATTGACTCGAACACCATCTGGGTTTTAGGTATTAATTTTGGGGGCAACAAGTCACCCCTAACCAAAATCTTCAAATCTACACTAACCCTTTCCCCTACAAACTTATGTCAATCCTATTGGCTCAAATTCTTCCATCCCTACGTCTATAACAAAGAGCTATAGTATATCACCAAGAGAGCAAAATCTTCACTCTGATTTTGTGTCTAGTTGTATCATAGTGTGCTTTATTATGTGTACTTCCATGTTTAGGTGAACATGTGTGTATGTTAGGAACCATGACTTGCATCACTATTCTAGTTTCATAATTGAATAATGTTGTTTTATTTTCAAATGATGCAGGCTGCGGAGACACCTCCCGAAGTTCATAGGGAAATAGAGCATGGTCTGTCCACTGCGATTCATAGCTCCACACCATTGACAGGGGTATGAGGCAGATTAGTAAATTTCAATTTACATTCATTGTTATAGTTGTTTATTTTTTGAAAAATCAAATGATTATTGATTTTAAGTTTAATTTCTATCTAGATGGTTTCTATAGGACATGACATCACCACAGCCTAATCCTACTACTAAGACAAAGGAGGAGGCAAATTATATGGTAGCGGTAAGTGATTATTTTGTTAAATGTTTCATTTTTTATAACATGTAATTAATATATATTAATGTCTATACTTTTTATTGTAACAACTACAGCTCCACAAAGAACTAAATAGGAGGAGCAGCCCTTGGGTTTGTAGTAGACCGCTCTCATACACATCTCTATCCTCCTGAAGATCAAAGGCTACTCGTGATCTATTCCCTTCACCGAATAGAGGAGAATGAATACTTGTTGGGGTCCTTTGTTGTATGCCTATATGGCATTTGTGGATATATATTTTGTATTGCATATAGGAGACATTGTATGCCTCTATGGCTATTTTGTATATATGTTATACTTATATTGATAGATATTGATGTATGCCTATATCGATATTTCATTAATACAAATCTTTTTTATTGATGGCGTCCATATTTGGATTATAAATCCACATTGGAATGGATATTTGTAGATGGTTACTTCAAATATTTAAAGTCCAAATGTATTACATAGGATGTTTGTTGATCCAATAAGCTAGCTATTGTTATTCAAGTATCACCTAAACCTCATTCTGGAACTAAAAGATAAAAGTGGTATTTAACATAAAAATGAATCATCATGTTGAATAGAAAATATTCATATTCTTTATGAGTTTCTCAATTGAAAATATTCAAATGAGTATGCTGATCCATATTCTTTATGAGTTGCTATATTGAAAATATTTCTTAATTTCTTGTTATTATACCATATTAGGATGCAAAGAGTATGTTTGTTGTTTTGAATAAGATAGTCAAAATCATATGCTTATGAGCACCTAATGACCATTGTGGTTATTAAATGTAATTCCTCTTGCATATAAGGTGAGGTTGTGAGATTATATTGAGTCTTACCTAATTTTAGTATGCAACATAACATTGGGGCTATAGGCTTCCATATGTCATCAACAATCAAGGTTCAAGGTTGTCATTGAAGTCAAAAGGTCAAGGTTGTTTGTCATTGATGTCAAGGTTGATGCCATGATGTTGATAAGGTGATACAGTGATTCAAGGTAGGTGATGGTCATGAGGTGCATGATGTTGTGAATATGGTTTTCATGATAAGGTCTCTCAATTCATGTTGATGTTGTACAATACAAACATGGTTCATATGATGCAAGGTTCATGTTCATGGTGGATGTGGTTTTGTTCATGCAAGGTTTTGTTGTGAATATGGTTTTCATGATAAGGTCTATCTTGGAAGGTTGATATGATGCAAGGTTCATATTCATGGTGGATGTGGTTTTGTTCATGTAAGAAGAAGTTAGAGAAGACACAAACTTTCATAATCATAATCTTATTGATAATTAGGGTTTGCATATTGGGCATTAAACCCTAAAAAGAATTTACTTTTCTTAAGACTTTAAAACCCTCAATTACCTATCGTGTGTAAAGTGCACTTTTGTTTTAATTTAATATTGACTTATAATCAGAAGTTACTATCACTTAAATCAACCTACTAAATGGTCTTTAAGTCATTAGTTCACCGGCCCTTCAACCTAACTCAACCGGCATCTCTGGTAAACTCTCATAAGCTCAAGCACCATATCATAATCAAAGGTCATATTTAATTGATATGAGGGCAGGAAAAAGAATTGGAAGGTCAGTATTTAAAAGGAATTTGAAATACAAACAATCATCACTATGCAGTTGAATTTGATGGGCATGCCTTTATAAAAGGCTAAAAGATAGCTTTATGTAGGATATCATGGTATTTGTAGTGTTTGAAGATTGAAGACTAGTTAGTGTTTGTAGCTCGGACTGTTTTGGCATGTTTGGGTGCGAAACAAGACCATGCCTAGCTTAAACGTACCCATCCAGATGCATTGGAATTGTCAATTTGGTCACACGAGGAGAAGAACAAAAGTTACACTCCTTTGCAAATTTACATTGCCTCCTTTTGATGATTTTTGGGGCAGTAGAAAACCTTTCACCACGGGCAAACGCCTTAGAAATATAAAAAACTGAGAGAGGTTATTGTAGAGGGACCTACGTGATCGTGTTGCCTCAGATGGAATGTATCTAAGTTACACCCCTTTACAACTTTACACTGCCTCCTTCTAACAATTTTTGGGGCAACAAAAAACTTTCACCATGGGCAAAGACCTCAGAGATATAAAAAACTGAGAGAGGTTATTGTAGAGGGACCCTACATGATCACGTTTCCTTAGACGGAATGTATCTAAGTGACACGGTTTCTGAGTAACAACTCATCAAAGATTGCTGCCTTTTTGCACTTTGGACTCTTCAGGGATATCGCCGGTACAATGCAGCTCAGACTGTTTCAGCATGTTTGGGTGCAACTAGGACCATGCCTAGCCTAAATGTACCCATTCTGATTTGTTGGAACTGTCAGTTTGGTCGCATCAAGAGCAGAATGAAAGTTACACCCCTTTGTAACTTTACACTGCCTCCTGACGATTTTTGGGGCAGCAGAAAACCTTTCACCATGAGCAAACACCTTAGAGGTATAAAAAACTGAGAGAGGTTATTATAGAGGGACTCTACATGATCGTGTTTCCTTAGACATAGTGTTTCTAAGTGACATAGTTTTTGAGTAACATCTTGTCAAAGATTGCTATTTTTTTGCACTTTAGACTCTTCAGGGATATCGTTGTACAATGTAGCTCAGACTGTTTCGACATGTTTGGGTGAAAAACAGGACCATTCCTAGCGTAAATGTGCCCATCCAGACGCGTTGGAATAGTCAATTTGGTCGCATCAGGAGCAGGATGAAAGTTACACCCCTTTGCAACTTTACACTACCTCCTTCTGATGATTTTTGGGGCAGCAGAAAACTTTTCACCATGGAAAAATGCCTCAGAGATATAAAAAATTAAAAGAGGTTATTGTAGAGGGACTCTACATGATCGCGTTGCCTTAGACAGAATGTTTCTAGGTGACAGTTTTTGAGTAACATGTCCCTTCACTATTTATTTTGCAAGACAGCTAACCAAAGGGGAGAAAATAGGGGAAAGCGTTGCAAGATAGGTGGAAATACTGACCGACATGAGACACTCTTCCACAATGCCATATTTGACAAAAGAAAATGTCCCCCTTGTCATGCACAACCTTGACAATGGGCTTCCAGGCTTCAACCTGCTCCTGTGTCCATATTTCAGGCGTATCAACATACCCTAGGAAGTACTTCAAACTATTATGATCGGTCCTGACCACAAACTTAGATCCAACTAGATACTGGTGGAACTTAGCCAAATCATGCTTGATAGCCAACATCTATTTATCATAAGTCGAATATAGCCTTTATGTGTCCTTCAGCTTCCTACTTTAGAACACAATTGGATGATGATCCTAAATCAACATTGCCCCAATGCCTTCTTTAGAAGCATCACATTCCAACACAAAGGGTTTAGTGAAATCTGGTAGAGCCAGCACTGGTGTTGTACTCATCACCTCCTTCAATTTTTCAAAGGCTGCTTGAGCTTCCATTGACCAAATGAAAGCTCCTTTCTTTGTTAGATTTGTTAAGGGTGCAGAAAGATGTGAGAATCCCTTAACAAACCTTCTGTAGTAGCTACACAAGCTAAGGAAACTTCTTAATTCAGATACATTCCTGGGTACTCGCTAGTTACGAATAGCTTCTATCTTTTGTTCTTGAACTTTGACTCCATTAGCTCTAATAACATGCCCCAGGTACAGGATTTCCTTCATGCCAAAATCACACTTAGACATTTTGGCATACAATGATTGTGATTCCATGATTTCTAGTACTTCATCCAGATGTTGGAGGTGTTCCTCCCATATCTTACTATATATCAAAATATCATTAAGGAATACTAACAGAAACTTACGCAACTGCTTGTTGAAAACATGATTCATACAAGACTGGAATGTAGCAGGTGCATTAGTTAGACCAAAGGGCATTACCAGGAATTCACAATGCCCATAGTGACATCTGAAAGCTGTCTTTGGGATGTCTTCTTCACGAACACAGATTTGATGATATCCTAATCGAAGATCAATCTTTAAGAAGAATACAGCTCTGTGCAATTCATCAAGTAACTCATCAATTCTAGGTATTGGATACCTATTCTTGATAGTCTTTTGATTCAATGCGCAATAGTCAATACACATCTGCATTGTTCCATCCTTCTTCACAAGCACCACTGATGATGCGAATGGACTAGATGAAGGTCTAATATGTCCCATCTCCATCAAATCTTTGATTGTATTCTCAATCTCAATCTTAAAGTGTCTGGGATGTCTGTAAGGTGCGATGTTGATGGGTATTAAAGGGTATTTTGTATGGAGTAACCAGTGGCTAGACGGTGGACTGATATGCCCCGACATCCTATGCTGTAAGGCCCTATTCTATATAGGGGAATTCTCTAATGACAGACACACGAAACCATAAAAACTAATACCTGGAACTGCTTAAAGGCATTCATTACATTGGGACAGGAACGCGTTCAAGATTGAAGGAATGGATAATCTGTGTATCCGACGATAGGATCGGAAGTATAAAATGTTTCTCTATTGTATTTATTGAGGGGGGCATTCAACTCAAATCTTTTTGGCAAATCTGGATTTGCCAAGAACAGTCGCCCATAAACCACTAAATCTGCCTTGCCACTTGAAATCGCTTCGTTTCCATCATCCCTATCATAACCCCCTGCAACCAAAAAGGTGTTCTTGTATGCTTTCCTGATGGGAATAAGGCTCTTTTCCGTCGCTATCGTCGTCTGCGAATCAACAACTCTGGGCTCTACAAAATGTGCATATAAAATGTTATGTTTATTCAGAGGCTCCACCATGTAAAGCCCCAGCGCCTCCGGATTTGAGTCATATGCTTCTGAATGAGCTGAAAAGGGAGAAAGCCGAATTCCCACATGCTCTGCTATGATTTCATCCACCACGGCTTCCACAACTTCAAGAGCAAATCTGCAACGATTCTCCAATGTTCCGCCATAACGATCGGTTCGATCGTTTACACTGTCTTTCATGAATTGATCAAGAAGGTACCCATGAGCCCCGTGGACTTCAACACCGTCGAACCATGTTCAAAAACCTACTAATTATAGCAACAAAAATACATTCTCTTGTTCAAACTAAGATAGCCACAAATAAGAACAAAAACATACCTGCATCTATAGCATTTCTGGCACCATTTCGAAAATCTGCAACAATTTTCGGAATTTCCTCTGTTTTCAAAGGCCGAGGAGGAGAGAAGTCTGCCACATCCTTTTGATTCGGTAAACCAGTCTTTCCAGATAGCTGTTTGCTTGTAGATGAAACTAGAGATTGGCCATCAGGCTGATAATCTGCATTGCAATGTACCTTCACTATTTGTTTTGCAATTTGCAAGACAACCAACCAAAGGTGGGAAAACAGGGGAAAGCATTGCAAGATAGGTGGAAATACTGACCGATATGGGACACTCTTCCACAATGCCATATTTGACAAAAGAAAATGCCCCCCTTGTCGTGCACAGCCTTGACAATGGGCTTCCAGGCTTCAACCTACTCCTGTGTCCATATTCCAAGCACATCTACATACCTGACATGTGAAGAGAATTTCATATCAGTAAACGTTGAAAAATGTGGAATAAGGAGAAATTTAACTCGAGTCCTGACCCACCCATGGGCAGTATCAGAAACACCGGCTGCCTCTGCGATCAAGAAGCCCCCGCGAGTTGTTCTCTGAGAATAGTAGAGAATTGCATGTGGTTGAGGAATGTTATTGTAGGACCTTTCCCTGGTCAGAGGAGCTAAAACCACTCTGCAAAAAACAAAACATTTAAAAAACTTTTGTCAGGGAGAAAAATCACTTTTGTTGGTGCGTCCTAAGTAAAACTGTGTGGTGAGAGAAACTTACCTATGAGCCAAATTGAAAGGACCCATTTGGTAGGGCGTTAAAAGAGGAGCCGAGCTCTGATTAATTTGTGGTGTCCATGGGAGTTGGTTAAGCGTTTCAGACATGGTGCCGGTAGAAGCGAAGACTAAAATGTTGTGAACGAAAAGGATTCCAGGATTCCAAATTGTGTGTTAAGGCAGAGAGATTATTTGATATTTATAAGGAGGCCTGGGTGTGGTGTGGGATCTCAAGTCAAAGAAATGCAAACGTCAGTCCCTACGTCTTGTGAAGTTTGAAAGCCCCATTGTTATTGTTGTGTGAATCCAAATTCCAATACATTGTATTTAGTCGTTTCAGGTACTTTTCACCGTCGGCAAGTTTGAGTTCTTGTTTTGGAAGCAAAGGTTATGTAACACAATAGGTAGAATAACTCCAAGAGAGTTCCATTGAGTAGCCAGAGTGCATAGTTGAACAATGTGCACACATATGGTAGGGAAGATAATTTCTGGGTAGACTTTAATTTGTATATGCAATCCACAGTTATGTTGAACATAATCTTTGCAAGATCCATCTGGAATAGCCCACAATACCGTGTTCCACTTTTTAGCCAAAGTGGGACAATGAAATTGATATTTTAAACCAAAATTTCACTTTCTAACACTTGTAGCATCTAATTCGTTAAGAATTTGAAGATGATGTGAACTAGTGATTTTTGAGATTTTGTGTGTAGATTATAAATGTATTTTTTAAAAAATTTAAGAAATAATTTTTTGAGTTTTTTTATATTACTTTAATAACTTATTTTTTATAGTTAACAATATTTTTTAAAAGTGACGTTTATACCATACAACATAACTTTTTTTTATAGAAAGGATAAAACTGTAAATTTTTAAACATAGATTTGTAACACCAATATCTAGTGCACATATATTTTTTCATAATTTTGTGTTGCATATTTTTTTAATTAATTTTTGAAGTGAGATTAATTATAATTCAGACATAGGTTTATACCATACAACGTAACTTTTTTTTTGTATGTATCCAAATTAACTTCTTTTTGTTGAAACAAGGATATCAATACCTAGTGTACAGATATTTTTCAAAAAATAAAATTCTCTATTTTTTTTTCTTCGATGTAAAACTTATGTTAACTAGAAAATAGAAAATAAATATCAAATGAAATATATTCAATATCATACTTATTGAAAAATTTATACTAAGGGCTACATACTTACAAAATAGAGTTTCTAAATGACTTCATTTGATCCCCTAAAAGGTGAAGCGAAATTGGTTTTTTTGTCAACATTTTGATAGGTGCAGAGGAGACTCCATCGAGGGTTTGATTTAAGACTAGGGGGTTATTTCCAAGGGGGTTTGATCTAACCCCCTTCAATTAAACCCCTTTAGATGGAACCCCTCAAGGCTTAAATCATTAATTTTTCTAAAAAATATGTGATTTCAAACAAAAATCAAGATATCCCATAAGTGGGACACACTATTGTGGAAACACCCATCCACATTTTATCTTCTTTACTTCAATTTAAGTAGCTCAGACCCAACTCCCATTTGGTTTGAAATCAATACAGATAAGATATTATTGAATCTTTTTTTGAAACCAATCTTAGTAGTGTCTGCATATGTTGCAATTTTTGGACTCAAAATTCCATTTCCCTTCATTCACAACTTGTTTCTTTCATACTAAATTTTAGTAGCATGCACCTACACTGACCTCTTTATTTTGTGAAGTGTTGTTTATCCTAAATCTACCCTAAAGCAACAATGTATCAACTAACATCTGAGTTTGGCATCACCTATCAAGGTTCTAAAGTACATCAATACCATACATGTTTTCAGATATCTAAAGAATAACTCATCTGTAAAAATAAATGGTAATCATCTAGTGCCTAACTCAATGAGGAAATGCAAAATAGCTAATATATATGTGCCACCGACAAGTGAGGCACTACAGGGATCCACTGACATTTCCTTATTTAAACTAAAATTTGGTGACATCCACTCAATCTTGTTATGTGGAACTTGATTTTAGTACCCCACACCAATTATTTTTTGTTCTATCATTGCTCAAGCTCACACTTACATAATATTATGTGAGATGAATTTATGTTCTATTTTAGTATTCAAGGTTTTGATAAATTTGGCTATTCATGTTAGTGTATTTTATAAATATTTTATTCTGAGAGAGGTTTGTTAACAGTGTATTGCTTTTCTTAATTTTTTTGAATCATACTATACCGAGCTGATCATCAATGAGATGGTGAAATCAAATGCATTTTTGTAAATATTTTAAGTAGTTTTGTATTAACTTTAGTTAAAACAACTGTGCATTTTAAATTTTTTGAGAAGCTTTACATAAACCTGAATGCATCCTTGTTAGCCTTTTAGATTCAACCACAACATTTGGAAATCAATGAGTCTAAGGAAGAACAAGTGAGTTCCCTAAAATTGTGGTTTTGTAAGAACCATATACAGTAACAACATTGAAAAACTTATTTTATTTCTTAAAACTATTCCAACAACAGTGAAATTAGGAATGTAGATTGAATTCATCAAGAAGCATGAAGTCCACTTGTCATAGTATGAGAATATCTCAGGTTGCTAGAGAACTTGAAATATTGACTTACCTGTACATTGGGTATAATTTCTCTATACTTGGCCAATTTAGCCTAGTGACTAGGATTTTGAGTAATTTAATTCAGTCTCTACTTTCACTTGTATTTGGGGTGTGAGTGCACATGATCTAATTTTGTTTGCCTACATTGTGTAAATACCATATATTAACAATCGTAATTGCTTGCCCTAAGTTAGTAACTAGATTTTTCAGTCATTTATGAATTGGGTTTCCTTAAGGGTCTTTTGGAAAAGGTTAATAAATTGAATATCCACTTGGCCATATAATTGTCATTAAGGCTTTGAGTAAATTGAAATGCATGAAAATTGGTCATGTGCCCTCTTGTTGTGCAAATGTCATAGCTTAGATGAATCTATTGAGTATGTAGATGGTTTATTCATATGGCATGTATGGTCATACTTCTTTCTTAAACTTATGTTTATATTTGAACTATGGTGTTTCCAACTTGTATAGTGTTTTCCTTGGATTTGTATTGTATTGGGCATAATGAGCATGCAATTTGTAGATCTTTTTCCATCTCAACATGGCTCTCTTTAGTCATTGACATTTTTGTTTATATATTGTTTGAATAGTACATACGTTCTTTTGTTTGGAATCGAGATTAAATTCACATAGCTATTTGATAGTTCAAACTTTTAACTTTGTGCATTTCTTCCTTTCTTGATACTTGCGATGCTATTACAATTAGGAACATTGATATGAATAATCATATATAAATTGTTTAAATACATATTTATTAGATCCTCTCTTTTTACCGAATAGTTAATTGTGTTTGAATTTAGTTACCATAATTGAATTGGTTACCATCCTCATGTTTTTTGCAAATGGGAAATGTCCTATGTTTATTCTTGTACTTAGAAAAGAGCATGGATGTTGTTTCCAACAATGCATTTTGTTTGTCTCTACACATCTTTCTTTTTTGTAGCCATGAGACATTGTAAGAAGGGCAAAAGAAAGACCAATTGAAAGCAAAGCACCCAACCTAGGGCTCCTCAAGGTGCAACTGGAGCCACAAATCTTGGAGTTGATGTAGAGATTGATACAACCTTTGACTCTGAGACACTTTCCATGACCATAAAGTGTTTTAGGTTATAACATGTGAAAGGTGGTGCGGGACCATTGGTGGCCATTGAGTGTAACAAAGAAAAACAAGAAGAAAAAAATGTAAGGCTAAAACCATTGACCATTAGGGACTTTCCCTTTGGCTATGGATGGATGTGCCTTCGTTGTCAAAGTAAGTGATTAATGAATACCAATGTGTTCATTCTTGTCATGTTATTTTCCATGAGGTGTCTGATGGGGAAGAGCCTGAGGAAGAGCCATTTGAAGTGTTAGAAAAAGGGAAGGGAGTGCTAGTGGAATGCCTTGAAAACTAGTTGGTTATTATTGTATATATTGTAGAAGCATTTTTTGCATATATAGTTATTTCAGATAGAAGGGGTTGGAATTCCATTGTGAGGATCCTGCTACAACTTTGGTACATATGCTAGTCTGTAAAGAAAAATCGATTGGCTTGTCTAATGTGACAACAATTGGTTGAATATAGTACTATTTTCTCTAATGTTAATTATTATTTACAATCTGGTTCATTGGAATGGTTGAATCATGTTGTTATTGTTTGTTAATATAATCATTTTCCTTATTGGTGTATCTATGTGTGTACATGAGGTGCACAATGATTCATGGTAAGGCTTTAAGAAATTGACAGCACTAGTTATGATGCTATGTATCATCACAAAAAGATTGGCATCAAATAAGAATATATTGGTAGAATATTTCAGCTATATTCTTATTCTTGTCTCTTTGGACTTGATTCTTGATCTCTAAAACTAGCCATATTCTTATTCCTACATGGATGAAAAGACATCAAGAAAGTTTAAAAATAATAGTTAAAATAGTTGAAGAAGTTAAGCTAAATTGGTAAAAAGCCACCCTAGATAATGATGGACCTAGTTTTTTGCCACTGCCCATTCTTCTCTTTTAGCTATGAAATGAGTGCTATGGATTTGAGCCTATAAGATTTCTAGATGAGATAAATTTAGTTGCTTCTACTTGAAAATATTGGTAGAAACTATTCAAATTCGAACCTTCAATGGGTGTTCAAGAAATTTTAACTTACCCGTGTAGAATTAAACATACTAAACCCACAAATCTTAGGACAATCAGTCCATCGACCCTGATTTTTTTTATGAAATTAAATGCTTGGCTCGCATTGTTTCAAATTTGAACAAGTATCTTTTTTCTAATAATGGGGATGGGAGAAAGTAAGTTCCATAGAAATGAATGTCAAAAACATGGCAAATTTTTCTTGAAGATAGAAACCTTGCTTTATTTGTAGCATAATCTTGTTTATGAGGATTATGGCATGGAGAACTTAGTAGTAGCATCTTGGGAGTGTGTAATAGATATAATAACACCATATCTATGTTTTAACTAGGCTATAATGTATGATAACCCCTTTAGACCTGGTGATAGGATGATTAACAAGAAGAGTTTTAATGGATGAAAACTATTTTAATCATTGTAGAGATAACTCTCACTAATGTATTGACAAAAAAAGAATGGGTAGGGTAGGTTGGAATTCTATTTGCACTTAAGCTTCTTTGATGGACTCCCTTTTAATGCCGAACTAGTTTACATTAAAAATCTTTGTGTTGTATGAAACAAAATCCTTTATGGAATTTCATCAAAATAACTCCAGTGCCTTGTGTTATGCTTTTACATGTTAAAAATGGTATTCTATCAAATAGTTTAAATTTACCCTATGTATACTTACGTTCTTGTGAGATTTGTCACACATATCATGTGCATTGTCTATGTGTTCATGTTTTACTTCATGTCTACCTAGCAACTAGAGCTACAACATCTAACAAAAATTCCTCTATCTCTTATTCTTAGATGGGCCTCCTTACCCTATACAAAGCCCCCATGTGGTGCAGGGATGGGAGAATTCTTGCTAAAGCATGGAAATTGGGATTTATCCTTTCCATTGCATTCACTAAAATTTGTTGGATGGTTTGCAATACTGTAATTAGTAAGTTTAGTCCTCTATTAAAAAAATGACCAATGGCTCTGTAATGTATTTGTTGTTTCTAGATAGATTCCTTGGCCCTCCACTGAAATGTTCTCTTTTCTTTGGCCTATCTTATGTCAAAAATTTGTTGTGGCTAGTTCTACGCCAATGAATTTTAACGGATAATTTCCCAAGGGGGTGCTTAGATGATTCTATTGCCATGTTCCCTAAAAGATTATGGAATTAGAGAGTGCAATGTATTCTATTTGTTGGTTTAGGTTATTAGACTTAACAAAAGGTTGGCATTTGTCAATAAGAAGATATTTTGCAGTTGATAGTATTGGTTTCTTGATATTGTGGTGTTATTGTGTTTCTTCAAGAGTATAGCAATATGGTCCTACAAAGTGTTTCTGAATTTACTTGATATTACTCTAATTTTTTTTGTAGTTATATGTGCAAATTTTCTAGGTTTTTGAATTTAAATGTATTTGTGAATTTCTACATATTATTTTAAATGTTAACTTCTATGCATCTTCATGGAATAGAGTGGGCTAGTGCTTGCCTATAGTGAAGTATTTTGGATTGAATAAGTAAATACTCATGTTTTTGGAATCAAATTCAATTTTCAAATTATGTATATCACTGTAAATCTTAATCTTGAGCCACTGTCATACCATGTGGGCATTGCTTTAGTTATTTGTCTAGAATTTTCTGTTGGAATAAACTTGACCACTAAGAGGGGGGGAGGGTGAATCAGTGGTACAATGAAAATTAATTCAAATAATCAACTTGGTGGTACTCGTCTAGGTTTTAGGGTTTTGAGTCAGTTTTATCAAGTGTTTTCCTTATTTCCCCTTAAAACTCTAAGTCTTATGGTCATACCTTTACTTTATGTTATAATCCATCGTTGACTGCCTAGCCTAGGTTACCGGTCATTCATGTTATAACCTTGAGTCTTACATGTCATGAAGTGACCTATCCCAAGAGCTAGTGTTTACCCTTTGTTGCCTGTCAAAGTCATGTTCTTTATAAATTTCTTAAGTCATAAGTCTTTGTAGGGGCCCGAAGGTGCCACATGGTAAGATATCGCATGCCCGCATACTGCCGATGCTGACATCATATCTCCATTGTGCAACTGCGAAATGAGGACATGTGTAAAGTATATCGTGGCCTATGGCCATAATATCAAGAATGAAGCAGATTGCGCCAGTTGTCAAAGGATGAAGTGAAGAGGTGGGGCTGATAAGGATCAAATGGTAGTGTAGTGTCACAGAAGAATCTTGTCTACAGGAAAGATTCTATGCGTGGTTGCGAGATGTGTTGGTATGTGGCGATTGATCATGCAAGTATTGTACACAAGTTATGTATCCTCACTGGGGTTCGGCCCCATAATTTTTTTCCCTCTTTTTTGCATGATTGGAGTCGGTTGTTAATTTTTGTTAACTGACAAAAGAAAAATGACATTACAAAACCCTAATTCTAGAAGCTTCCAAAAAGCTTGTTATAAGCAGCTAGAATGTATGGTACAACTATGTATTCGCGAGATTGTAATTTGTTTTGCACTGAATAATAAAATCATTGGATGGCTGAGTTTCTGTGGATGTAGCCCATATTGGGTGAACCACATTAAATTTCTGTGTTGATCTCTTTTGTGTTGTTCTTCATTATTATGTTTGGGTTATTTAATCTGCATATAATTGTTAGTGTTTATTGCTTGATCTACCCTAACCCTAACAAGATGATGACATGTGGCCTATTTTTGAAAGGAAGGAAAAGGATTATATAAGGGAATCCATGTGGAAGGCTCAGTATTGATAGTTTGTAGGATGGGGTTGGAGCAACCAAGGGTGATTGACCTAGAAGGATTCATTAACAGAGTGAGGCTTGGCATCAAAAGGCCCCGGTTCACCCACCAGGTCATATTTGATGAGGATGTAGTAAGAGATTCTGCCACAATGGAGGAAATTCATTTTTTGAGGGGAAGGTGGGAAGTAGTGATGGAAGGAGAAAGGATGAGAACTAATCTCAATCCTACATATCCAGGGGTATTTTCTGATGAGAATGACCCCATAGTAAGAATTCAGAGAATTTTGGCTCATGCAGAAACTTTGATTGCAGAAGCTCCTCTAGGAGAAGAAAGGCCAGCATACGTTAGAGACTAAAAGGCTCTAATTAAGCCATATAGAAGAGGAAATGAGTCTCCTGATACACCTCCAGCCAAGAAAGTGAAAATCATTGACTTGGAGCATGAAGAGGAAGTAGAATTGATAGACTTGGAGGAGGAAATAAATGAACAAGAACAAGAAATTTCCCAATAGGTGAATTCACCTATGAGAATAAGGCCTTATGCCTCCCCTGATAATAGATTAAGCAGATCATTTGCTGGTAATCATGTGGATACAGAGGACATCAGAATACTGGCTTGCACACAATTCCTAGAGGATGATGCCTTTATCAATACCCCAGAGTTTAAGGGGTATGTGTTGACAGTAAGGAATGAAGAGTTTTAGAAGTAGAGGAAGAAAAGAGAGGAGCTGATCCATAAAAGTATGAAGAGATAACTTAGAGAGTGTTGAATCAAGTAGGTCAAGATATTAGTGGAATGACCCTTGATGAAGGAAGAGCCTTGGTAGCAAAGAGTGGTCTGATGCTACTTCCACATTGGACTCTAGCAGATGCAATTGCTTTTGACACTATCCAGAGAATGGGCATAGATATATCAGAAGACCAAGTAGATAAAGCACTCTCAAGTGCAGGGTTTAACCCTAAATTTGAGACCTTGGCAATATGGGCATTGGCCCCAAACAATAACAAGCCAAGGGTGGGCTTTAATGAATTGATAGGGGATGTTATAATAAAGAGAGTGTCAGACACTCCAGCTCCTCAAGCCGCAAGCTTGAGTGTTCATACAGCCTAATTTGCTGAGGCTGTCACAAATAAATTGCAAAAAGATTATGATGAACTTCTATTGGAGTATGGGCAAGCTATGTCAGAATTGAATAAATGTAAGGAGCAAATGTTGTTGGCTCCAGGCACTTCAGTTCAGAGTGTTCTTGCTCTTGTAGAGACTACAAAATCATTGCCAATAGATAGATAGGAACCGCTCTCAGAGATTAAGGAGTTGAAAGAAGAGGTAAAGAATCTGAAAGATGAGAAAAAGAACACTGTCAAAGAAATAGTTACAAATCTAATCAACCACAGGTTATCCAAGATCACAACCAAGGTTGATGACACATGGATGTCTTATTCAAATTTGAAGACAACCTTGGATAAACATGAGAGGCACAAGGAAAGCCTGAAAGACATGTGTAGAATGTGGCTACCAAGAACTGAAAAAATAAGGGAAGTTCATAGATGTTCAAGGTTTGCGCCTGATGCTCCTGTAGAAATAAAATTAACCCTTGATATGTTAGTTTTATTAGAAGAGGTAGTGGCTTTCGAGTTGAAATTGGATAAGGTTTTGAATGAGAAAAGACAATCAATTGAGAAAATAGATAAAAAGATTATGGCAAGTATATTGGAGGATGATGGACAAATAAAAAGTTTAGACAAATGGAAGGCTGATTTTGAATAGCTGGCTAGCTCATATCTTCCAGTTGTGTAGATGGTGACCCAAGTATGAAAATTTTAAGTTCTACACTTGACAAGCTACATGTGTTGGAATTGAATTTTGAGATATTTTGTTAGAAAACAAAGATTTTATTAGATGCAAGGTATATAGGGCATAATGAAAAAAATAGCAAAATTGATTCCTTTCCAATGGCCACTGGAGAAGTCATGTGCAACCTAAGTGGAGAAATATGGATAAATGTGTCCAGGGTGAATGAGGATCCAATCGTGTGATATGTCTTCTTCATCATTGGATAAATTATCCCCAACAATTTTTTTGTCATCTCCAAGATAAATTGTATTTTTGTCTTTCTCTTTCATATGTAAGTTGAATTAGTTTCCCAATACCTATGGGTGGTGGCTTGTAATGTAAGATTCTGTAACCGACATATGGTAACGAGTTTTTGAGTACCATGTTCTTGTGTCTATAAAAGAGCATGTTGTACTACTTGTTGGTGTAATTAAATATTTAATTACACTTTATTAAGTTTACTTAGGGCTAATTTTAGTCTTAAGTTATTCTTCAGTCATATTAGGGTTTTTTCTCTAACTTGCAAATATAAAAGCAAGTTCTCACATGTAATTCCTTAATCCATTTCATTAATTCATCCAATATTGTGCAAATTATTTCTCTTTGATTTTTTCTCTTGTGGAAGGTAAATATTATGTTTTGCAGGTGATCTTTGTGGCTTGTGTTAATTATCAAATTCAACATGGTACCAGAGCGGATATGCAAGCCCCTTCTCAAATTTGGAGAAAAATTCTAGCAAGAGTCATTTGTTGGGCATGTTTTTTGTGTAAAATGGAGTATTCCATTGGATTCATAGCAGCTAGAAAAGGCAGATTTATCTTTTGTTTGGCTGGATTTGGTCTGGGGAAGCTAAATCTGTGAAGGTTTCTAGAGTGCTTTTTTTAGATCTGGAGGGGAATAGCAATTTTAGAACATTTTTGGCCAAAACAGACCTCACCATTGTAATCAGAAGGCCAAAAAACCCCTATTTTCATATAAGGCACTCTATATTTTGTTGGAAAAAAGTTTCTGGGTGTTTTTTTTGGGTTTCAAGAAATCCATGACAGTGAAATCCGTACGACCTGTATGGAATCCATACGACTATATGGTGCATCGATTTCTATGCCAACCTTGATTTCTGTGCCATTCTCATCTGAACATATTTTAATTTTGAAGTTGCCTCGATTTGTGTACCATCTCGATTTGTGTGCCATCTCAATTTCTGTGCACATGTATAGTTGAGTTTTTTATTAATTTATTAATAGTAAGGAATTTTTTATTTTGGAGGTCTAGCCCTAAGGGTTTAACCCCTGGTCGCATGGGGGACCAGGCCCTAGCTTCTAAGTAGCAGCGCCCAGAGACTCAGCTCCTGGTCATATGAGGGACCACTACCCTAGCCGCCAGCCCCCAGAGACTCAGCCCCTGGTCACATGAGGGACCACTGCCCTAGCAGCTAGCCCCCAGAGATTCAGCCCCTGGTCACATGGGCGCCCAGGAGCTTCAATAGTGCTTTTTTTGGGCCTCTTTGTCCTAAAGGAGCAGTTTTGGAAAATGGGGCATATCTTGAGCATACAGAGTCAAATTTTTGAAAAAAAAATAGGCATCGGAAAGCTGGTTCCGAGCACAATCTAGTGGTGTAGATAATTTTATAGGTTTTGTTGATTGGTAAAATTTATTGTTGTTTGAAGTCAAGGCATCTTTTTTGGTTTTCAAGCTCCATTCTTGCGCCTAGAACCTCCATTTTTCAAAAATGAATAGGCGTTGGAAAGGTATCAGAGAGCTCTACATAGCCACCTATATAATTTTTTATTATTCAGCTCCAGGTATATTTTAAATTAGTTTGTCAATTTTATGGCTTTTGTTGGATATCCTGGACATGCTGCCTCTTGGAAAGGTTCTATTTGCTTTGAAAGACTTCTATTATCAGCATAAATCTATTTGCATGTTTTGATCTGTAATCATCTAAGGAGATGGGATTCTACCATCAGCATAAATCTAATTGCAGATATTGTGGAAGTAATCAACATGAGAAAGAGATGTGTCCTCATTTCTCACATCATCTCTTTGAAATTCTTGTTTCAATCGCTTCTCCTCCTGATGAGATCATTGCTCCACCATCACCTACTGCTACATCAGAGTTTAGTGTTGCATCATCATTGGCTTCTAGTAATTCTGTGCAGCAGGTCAATATTAGTCTTCCTGATCCACCTCATTGGGATTCCTATTTGCAGACATATCATCTTTGTTTGTAGAGTCCCATCTTGTAGATTTGGATGACCACATTGAGGACATTTGTCTTCTCTTTGATGACAACTTTGATGGAGTTGCATCACCATCATCTGCTTCAAATATTGTTCTTTATCCTCCTCTTCTTCAGTCACAGTTTGGCAGTGGAATGGAGACATTTGAGTAGTTTTCAAGAGCATCATTGTTGTCTTTGGATCATGTGCAGAGTTCAGAGACATTTGTCCTTCTTCCTGTATATTCCTATCCAGAAGGGGAAGACATTATGCACACATCTGTAGTTCTATTTCTTCCCAAGGGGAGGAATGTTGTTCGACGTTCATGGGTCTTCATCTTTATTATGTGTCGAGCATGTTCTAACACTGTAGGAGTCATCTTGAGGAGCGGCTGCATGGTCTCTCTTCTCATCTCTATTTTGGGAGGGAGCATTTCCTCGCATGGGATTTCATTCTTCTCACTTCTGGGGGGTCATCAGACCTTCTCTCTTCTTCCTCTCTTATGGGGGGGCATTCTTGATTGTACTTTTGTGATGGATTCACTTCTTAGGTGGTCTTAGTTTTAGTCCTTCTTCCATCACATGTTTATGTACTTGTATTTTTCTCTCTTTTGGAGAGGAGCTTTCTCCCACTGAGTTTTTCTCCTTTCTCTCCACTTTATGAGAGATTCTTGTTGTTCATGGGTACCTAAAATGGCCTTGTAGCTAGGACCCATTCTTGCATTAGTTGCATATTTTTCATTTCTCCCTAAGTTGCACTTATGGGGGGGTGTTGGTGTAATTAAATATTTAATTACACTTTATTAAGTTTACTTAGGGCTAGTTTTAGTCTTAAGTTATTCTTAAGTCATATTAGGGTTTTTTCTCTAACTTGCAAATATAAAAGCAAGTTCTCACATCTAATTCCTTAATCCATTTCATTAATTCATCCAATATTGTGCAAATTATTTCTCTTTGCTTTTTTCTCTTATGGAAGGTAAATCTTAGGTTTTGCAGGTGATCTTTGTGGCTTGAGTTAATTATGAAATTCAACACTACTTTGTAGGGTTGTTAGAAGATTTGGGAAACTTTGATAATGAAATATAGAACAATTCTGAGAGGTTGTCCATATTTTGATTTGTAAGTTTCAGTTTCTTGCATTGTTGAATGTATTTTCTCTATAAGCATTTTTATTAGTTTCAGATTGCAATATATGAAAAATGCCTCTGAGCATGTGTTTCCATCAATTGTCTCCTATGTTATTTTCATTTCTCTTTTGAATGAAGATACTAAGGGTTTCTGAGTTCCTGAATATACATTTTCTATATTGCATGTCTGGTTTATTACTTCTATTCAAGGAATAGATTAAAATGCTCTAAGTCAGATATTGAGAGATGTGTTTTGCAATAGGGATATTTATAAGAAGAGTTGTTGGAAATACTCATTCTTGGATTGTTATCTGTAAGACATGAACATAATAAATCCTCTGAATCTGAATGTTTGTGTTGTTTATGAGAAGTAATCTGTATTGCAAGGAATTTACTCCAAACCCTAGGATTGGCACCGATCAGAGTTGGGCTTATTTTCACAAATCACCCATAATCAACAATCACACATACATTAAAATGAACAATCAATTTATTAGTTTTAAGAGTAAGGTTTAGTTTCATGTTCTCTGATCCATTCAACGAAGTAATTACAAGAGCTAGCCAAATTTGAAGTGATTATACAGTTTTGGTCTTCATATAGGAGAACATGTCTGCTTTAGGTGTCAATATCTGGTGAAATAAGGATTTGTCATTCAAATGTTGAAATAAGGGAATACCCCTAGGTCTAGTAGAGCCTAAAGTGCAGAGGAGAACAAGCAATTATCTCCTGTTCCTTGGCCACTGACCTGAGAGTCATCAGCATAAAAGATGACAACTTTCTAGGGAAACTTAGGCCATCAGTTGGGAACACCAACACAACTTACTTTGCAATGTCAATTATCTTCACATCAAGACACTTAGAAAGAAATGAGATCACACAAGACACACCACAACACATGCATATACATGGAAAACCCTAGATGGGAATAACCATGGGAGAAATGCTACTTGGATCTACTGTCCAAATCCAGCCTCACAAAATATCTAATCACTTATACAATGCAGGCCTCATTGGCACATAGAATCTCACTTATTACAATTCAAGGCACCAACCCTAGGAGCACCAACCCCTTGCAAGTTTAGGAGCACCAACTCCAATGCAATAGACTGAAAATACAGAGTACTACTATGTTTACATTGATATCATAGGTTACAAATAGATTATGTAACTCTCTCACTCAATCACCTCTACTCTCTTTGATCTGTATGCTTACATCAATAACCCCTTTCATTTACAAACTTATTTAGAGAATATTTCTTCTAAAGTCTATCATCCACCCAACACAAACGCACTATTCTGTTTACAATGGAATCATGTACTATACAAAAAAACCTGCAAGAAACACTTCTTAATTCACTATCCTTTCAAGTTCAAACCTTTCAATCAACATGTACACATTAAAATCCCCTTCTTTTAAAATTTCATAAATGATTCTGCAATCATTTCATCAGCAACAAAACAAATCAATATGTACATGATTTATATCATCTCACACCTTAAAAAAAACCTCAAAATAATACTTCTCACAATTTAAAACAAACTCCTAAAACCATCGATAATGAAAATAGTTACCAAAACTGTGAAAATTGGTATCCATTAGGTACCGTGGGTAACTTCCCATGAATATTCAAGCTCTAGGAAGTAGTCGTTTCATGTTTGAAAGACCACCATAGATATCATCCTCCGTGCCCTTGACAAATGAAAAGTGCGTCGTTGATAGAAACTTCGGCGCTTGCTCACAAACTGTCAACGGGAGAAGCCTGTCCTGACTAGGTCGAGTGGCCGGTTACCTAACGTTGAAGGTAACTTAAGTTGTCACTTAAGTTATAAGTGACTGTCGATATCAAGTCACTGTCAAATTAGAATATAAAGGGAGCCCGTCACTAATTCAACATTGCTTTTAAGTTCTTAGGGTTTAAGAGGACATTAGGGTTTTGGCACTCTAGGATTTAGGTCTTCAAAAATGTCAAACCCTAATCATGCCATCAAAGATCCTTGGCTTGAATTGTAACCCTTAACCATTGCAGACAATCTTTGTTGTAGAGAATAAAACA
Organism: Cunninghamia lanceolata; assembly: GCA_027924645.1. Classification (NCBI taxonomy): domain Eukaryota; kingdom Viridiplantae; phylum Streptophyta; class Pinopsida; order Cupressales; family Cupressaceae; genus Cunninghamia; species Cunninghamia lanceolata. The sequence goes on along the minus strand of BSBN01000924.1, from coordinate 33,165,825 downwards.
ATGAACATGATATAATATATAAACTCCTTTTATTCTGAAGCAAACAAGAACTTTGCTCTTGGAGGTCCTTCAGGTTTTAAGATCTTTAGGATTTAGAACTTCAAACCTTGTCAAACCCTAATCTTGAAATGTGATCCTTATCTTTTGTAAACAACCAAACTAGATGATATCATAGTGTGTTATGTAACCAGGGTCTCATTTAGTCTCACTGCAACTTCCATATAGTCTTTTCAAAATATCTACTTCTCCAAATGCAGATACGGTCTATATAGAACTAAGGATTTACACCAGATGTCTTTTAAAGCATCACCAAGGATAGTAACAAAAGGACTGAGCATCATAATGCAAAGATAAGTTGTCTTCTTAAACAATGACAAACAAACATTCATGTAGACTGCTTCTGTTCACATATTAAATGACAATCCTTCCTCTGTGCACACATTGACTTTGTTCACACAATGAATGACAATCAACTATCTTCTCCATTCTTCACGAAGGTCTGAACACCTGAAATACAACAATACACCCATCAAGTTGTCTTGGACTGTCTACTCCATGCAATGACATGATTGTCTTCTTCTCTAGGACTGCTCTTGGACTGTCTTCTACATTCAACCTGGATTGTCTTCTCCATTCAATGATAGGGTGGACATCACAACACAAGGATACCACCCCATCACACAACACTACCATTAATGTATAACTATCAACATCATTCATCAATGACACTTAGTTTAGCATGACACCTTCTTTGACATCAATGACAAGATGTGCAAGAATCAACAAAAAGATCATAAGTAGGTTTTGTGGTTCTTGCTTGATTGCTATGGTGCATTATCCCTAACAATTTGTCATATATTTTAGTGGTTGTTAGGAGGGGATTGCTAGTTGCTACCCAATGGAAAAATGAGCAAACATATCTAGGTAAGAAATGTTGTGGCTTGTTGCATGCTTTATAGCTAGATCTTTAGTGCTACAATAAATGCTAAATAGATAATTTAATTTGTTTGTGTTATGGATTTTAATATCATTTATGATTTGAATAATCCTTAAAGCATCTATTGTAACCTTCCCTCCTCTTTTCTCCATCTGAATTGGAGTTATAATTGATCTTCAAGCTTTGCATGGCACCACTTAACTCTACACCATCTTTAATATCTAGTTTTTCTTCACACCACCTTGTTCTATCCTACCTTTCCTATTCTTTGCATGCTTTACTATCTATAAGACTTATTTTCTTTAAGTGCTAGCTTGTAGGATTCCTTTGCAAAATGAATTGTTTAAAAAATATTATGTTGAATTAAGATGCACACACTATTCACATGTTTGGAGAAATTCTTAGTGTTATCTTCTACATAACTAGAACGGATGCCAAGTTTGTAGAACTCATTCATGTTCATTTTCCTTTGGTGTAGGTTTTAGAGATTTCTAAATGAATCTAGTGTCTAACTGGTTGGCATAAAATTCCCTTGGAGTTTAATCCCCAAGTGTGATCCCATTGTGCGATCTTGTAGTTTTTCCTTTGTGTGACTCCTTCAGAGAAAGTCTCATCATAAGGAGACATACTCTCTTAACTTTGTGGTGGCATATTTGACTCTCTTTAGGTCCTAGATTAGTTTAAGCTCAATATGTTTTTCTAGCTTGTTGATCTAGTCCAACAACTCTTTTGTATTTAAGCTTCCTTAGTAGCTTAGAAGATCAAACCTTGGCTTGCTACATGCATTTCGAGCTAAGGAAGTTACAAATGTTTCTTTTGTAGTGATGTTCTCCCCAAATGAAATGATCTATGAAATCATTTCTCAGATCATAGTTATCTCTCTCATATTCACTAACATTTTTAGACACAATCTCTCATCCCTATTGTCTAGTCTCAATGACTTCAATCCATGCTTGGATACTCCATAATGTATCAACAAAATATGTTAACACAATCCACTTGGTTGTTTCTTGCACACCCTCTTCAAACTTTATGGTACATTTTCTCAAGTTCACCTATAGTGTGATGGAACTTGACACATGTACTTATGTCAGGAAATTGTTATGATCTTACCTCTAGGATTGAGAACACCCACTCTAATACAAAGAAGTTCAATTTCAAGCACCACCTAAAACCTAATCACTTTCCAAAATCAAAATTCCTTCAAATGACCATACAACACATATAAATAATTCTTTTCTTTATTTGTACATAAGTAGTTATACTAGGTTGATTAGAATTATGTGATTCTGTATGTAAATTAGAAATGTCAAAATGAATTGGTGCACCTTATATTCACTAGGATAGGAGGACATGAAATCTACGGATCATCACCAAGATATCAATTATAAGACAAATCAACCTCCAAAGATACATAAGTGGTAGCAAGAACTACTAGTGATGCAACACCTTTAGTTGAAGAGGATGGTTTATCTGAAGAAAAAGGTTATGTGGTATGAAAAATAAGAAAAATATTGATGGAGTAGAGAAAGTGGTATCAATGATCTAAGAATATTGAAAAGGATCATTATCATCCTCTACCATAAAGGATTTTCCTCCACAAAGAATTATAGATTAATGCAAGGTAAAGGGAACAAATTCCATTACATGAATCCAAGGTTTACCAAGGAGAAGATTGTAAGAGAGATTTCTTGGCATGAAATGGATTAAATTGGGGAGTATAATAGGTCCTAATGAAATAGGCAATATAACTGTGCCTAAAGGATCCTTTTTGACATTTTCAAATTAGAGATAGAGACTAGGGATAGAGAGGGAGAGATAGAGAGGGGGAAGAGATAGCCCTGGGATAGAGACAATTAGAGAGAGAGAGAGGGGGGGAGAGGACATGGGGAGAGAGAGAGGAGAGATATATAGAGAAGGGAATTAAAGAGATAGAGATGGGGGAGATGGGAGATAGAGAGATAGGGATAAAGAGGGAGAGATAGAGAGGGGGAGAGATAGGGGAGAGAGACAAGGAGAGAGGAAGAATAGAGAGACACAAGGAGAGATAGAGAGATAGGGGGAGAGAGACAAGGGGAGAGAGACAGGGGAAAGAGACATGAAAAAAATTCAATAGATACAAAACGTGAGTGTGTTATAGCACAGTCATTTTGTAACATGAGCACACTTTTTGATGCTTTGGGAAATTCCAAACCTAAGGGTTGGATTTGCCTTGGGCATCTAACCCAAAGGGTTGGACATACCTTTTGGATGCCAAGGACATGTTTTCAACAAAACTTAGAAAATCAACCTACTCCTGGCCGTGCTCTCCATCAGGTTTACACATTTTTCACTGTCAATACGAAAAAATCCTAGGATGACTTCAAGTTTTTTATTATCTTTCTAATCATGTATTTTTCAAAAATCTGATAACATTAAGGTTTCTATCTTGAATGTCTTTTCCTAATGTTTTATTTTTTGCAAAAAAACCATGTCTAGTATTTTTGGTATCATTTTTTACTCGTTTACCAAAATTTGAAACAAATTACATTTTTAGATTCTAGACTCAATTCTATACACATTGAAAATAAATGATTTTTGATTAGTTTTCAAAAAATTGGGGGGGCACACTCAAATTTTTATTTTTCAGGATGTGTCCACTTTGAAAATTCATAAAAAATCATATATTCATTAAAAAATTAATAGAAAAATCAGGCATAAACTACACATGATGTTAGCTAATTTTTTGTTGAAGTGATTTGTGAAATACTTTAAAAAGTCAACATTTTAGGGGGAGCACACCAAACACTATGTTATATTTTTCTGACAAAGATAGGAGCACTTTGTGTGCTCCCCCTATTTGAACCTCTTAATCTCCACCATTTTTAGAAAAAAAAATAGTATTTTAGAAACTAGATTCCGAGCACTACAAATCTTGTTCTTATCATATCTTCTAATTTTCAAAATGACTATCTTCAATTTCTCATCCAAGATCAATTTTTATTGATTTTTTTTTAAAAAAATGGTCACTTATGACACCTTTTGGTCTCCCATTTCCATGCACATACCCATGTATTAAAATATCTATATAGAGAGATTTATAATTTCATAGTTATACAATTAGAAAGGGAAGAAATATACTAGAGACAGAAATCCATGGAGACATGGTTCAAAGAGGTAGACAAGAACACCAAATTCTTCCACAACTCAACCAAAATAAGGAGGTCGGATGACATAATTCCTAAAACTAGAAAGGCGGATGAAAGTTTCACAAACAATATCATAGAAGTTGGTGATGATGCAATCAATTATTTCCAAAACCTCCTTAATGATTAGGAAGGATCAAATCTAAATCTTTAGAACCAAGCACTCAATTGTATCCTAAGTAGTTTGAAGGAAGAATAGAACAAAATGTTAATGGCTCTGTTTACCTAAGAAGAAGCCAAATTAGCAATCTCCCAATTGCATCCCGATAAAGCCCCTAGACAGAACAAATTCTCAGCAAGCCTTTTAATAAATGTTAGAATATTATTGGGAAGGAGGTTTGGGACACTATAAAAGAATCTAAGAAAAATCACACTATACTAAGAGACATCAACAACACATTCATTTCTCTAATCCCTAAAAATAACACAACTAAAACATTTGATTATTTTTTCCCTATCTCCCTATGTAAAACTTTATACAAGATCATATTTAAGCCAATGGATAATAGGATCAAGCTTATCCTTTTGGAGATCATATCCAAAGAGCATAGTGATTTTGTTCCTAGAAGGTCAATTATGGATGGTATTTTTGTGGCACATGAGGAAATCCACACAATTACATAAACCAAGGAATACAGCATGATGATTAAGCTCAATATAAAGAAGGTGTATGGTAGGCTCAATTGGAGATTCTTCATCAAAGTTATGGATAATTTGGTATTTGTAAAGAATGGAGAAACTGGATCTTCAATTGCATTTCTAGTCCTATATTTTTTGTTATAGTCAATGGGAGCCCACAAGGTTTCTTCAATGCTTCAAGAGGCCTTCAATAGGGAGATCCTATCTCACCCTTCTTATTAATCATCATGGAAGACACTCTAGGGAGATCAATCTAAGCAACTAGGGAAAAGGGAATTTGGAAAGGAATTAGAATCATTGATAATGTAAATACTATTTCTAACTTGTAGTTTACTTATGACATGATGCTATTTGGACTATCAACTATAAAATAAGCCAAAATCATTAAAAGTACTTTAAAATTTATGCAATAACCTTTGTAAGAAGTCAACACAACAAAATTAGAAATATTTTTCTTTAATACCAGTACTCAAAAGCGATCATAAATAGAAAAGAAATTGGGATATAAAATTAGGACACTTCCAAACAAATATTTGGGGATTCCACTTTTCAAAGGTATATGCAAATCCTCAATATGGGACTCCTTGATTGATTCTTTCTCAAACAAAAAGGCTTTTTGGAAATGAAGATGGGTCTCCCTTATAGGAAGGATGATCATGTTGAAAGAAGTCATTTCTATAATACCAATTTATTTGATGTCCTATTTAAAAATTCCATCCAAAGTCATTGGTAAAATTGATCAAAGGATGAGGAACTTTCTTTGACAAGATCCTTAAAAAGATAGAAAAATTCTACTAGTTGCATGGGAAACTATTTGTAGTGTTAAAGAAGTTGGCATAGTTGAGACCAGGAAAATTGCTACCTAGGACAAGGCACTAGGCACCACACTAATAGGGAAATAAGACACAAAGCCACACTTTAAATGGGCCAAAATTCTAGAGAACAAATACTTGGACTCGTTAGACCCAACCAAAATCTAGACAATGTTTAATCATTTGAAAGGCTCCAACTTGTGGAATTTACTATTGATAAGAAGACACGTCATCTCCAAACACATAAGATGGGAGATCAAAACTAAGAAATCAACCAACTTCTAGGAGGACTCATGGAATGAATTTCCCACACCAGAAACAAATCATAATCTTTATGAGGTTAGGCAACATGTAAAAGAGATATGGGACTCCAAGGTCATTGATTACTTGATCCCTTGCAATAATAATAGAATTTAAGAATAGACATCGAAGGATCCCAAAGATCTTGGGTTGTCACAAAGGTAGACAAAGCTATTCCTAGAAGCTATGCAGAGTCAAAAAATATTAAAAACAAATTGAGTGGATATAATCAAATGGAACTGCTCTAAGTCCAAGGAATACACAGTAAAACTTAGCTACATGGTAGAAGACCTACACCTAATGAATGTATATTAGCTTGTACATCTATGTTAGTATAAATTTTGTTTACCAAAGGCAGGCACCTTTACATGGGCTACAATATAAAATAAAATATTAATTATGGATAGATTCAGAAAAATGGGTTTTCAAGGCCCATCCAAATGTGTGTTGTGTGAACAAGATAAAGAAAGTGTAAATCATTTACTACTAGGATGCCCCTTTGCTAATAAATGCTAGCAATGGCTGTGTGCTAGATTAGCGTGGAGCATCATGTTGGTAAATGATAAATGATGATTGTTCACCTCATAGTAGCTACTCCAAAAGAAATGAATATTTTCACGCATAAGGATATTAAGTCCCTTAATGGTGATATGGGAAATATGGAAGGAAAGAAATTGTAGGACCTTCCAAGCCTCTGTAATGCCTTTGTAATCCTTTCTCAATAAAGTAGAAATTGCTATCATTGAGATCATAGACAATAGAGTAGCATCATGATCAGTAAAAATAAAGTATTTTCATCTTAGGATTGTGAGCTAGCTTGAAGGTGGAAGGGTCTTAGAGTGCCCCCATTTATAGGGATGTTAGAGTAAATTCTATAGATTTTAACCAGGAAAAGAAATAAAATGATAACCTCCTCTGAATAGTTGGACAAAAATGAATTTTGATGGAGCAATAACAGGAAACCTTGGAAATTAAGGAGTGGAAAGTTTAATTCAAGGCTTAGAAGAAAATTTAATCACAACCACCTCAAAGAAACTAAAGGATGGAACACATAATGAGGTAGAGGTGCAAGCATTGGTCCTTGGACTCCAAATCTACCATCAATTTGGAATTAGGGATATCAAGATTAATGGAGACTCTATATGGTAATTATCAATTTAATTTGAAAGCATAGATTAAAAAATAGAAGATAAACAACAGACTCCTCCAAGCATGACCATTAATCAATTCACTAAATTCCCTTTTCATTTAGCATGTGTATAGAGAAGCAAATGGTGTACTTGATTACCTAGCAAATAATGCTATTGATATGGTTAGGGAATGTATAATAAGCAACAATGTCAATACTTGGGAATCTTTGCATTCCCATATTGGCCCTTAAGAGAGATTATTAACCTTTTCCATGAGGATAAAAGGCTATGAATGTGGCTAGTACTTGAATAACAATTATTTCATAGAACTCATGAAGATAGGGGATGAAATATCTCTACCAAGACATGCTAATTGAATTTCAATAGTAAGGTGTCACCTTATGACATCATTGCTGCTATTATGAGATGGAAGGCATTGACAAGAACTATCTAGAAATAACATGATAATATAATACACATTCCCATCATCACTAACATATCAAAAAATGGATACAAGTGTGTGTCTAATAAGCAATACATGTCAAATAACATTCCTAGGGATCATATCAAAACTACGTCTCAAAAAGGTCTTTAAAACAAGGTTTGGTCTCTTATTGTATGCCATTCAATGGCTCCTTGGGGAAGAATTTTGGGTAACCAAGTAAATTCTAATATAGCATCCATGTTTGTGTGTGTTCTTTTGGATTTGAGAGAGGAGAAGGATACCATTGGCACCATGGCAAATCTGATGATTAAGAAACACCTACTTGGTGACCTCATCAACACCCTACAAGCTACAATTCTTGGATTAAGGCCCCCATGGGGATTGAAGCTCCACATGAGGCTAGCGGACCCTTGAATTCATAGTGGAAGCCATTTGTCATCACCAATAATGCTTAGTTGGAATACAAAAGGAAGCAAAAGGCTAAGAAAGCAGTGGAATTTCTAAAGCAAGTTGTGGGCCTCAATAACCAAATTGGTATCAAATGAATGATTTCTCTCTTCACAAATAGCTCCGAGGAAGATGAAGGCTAGATTATAAAGATATTAACAGAACTATAAATAATGTAAGGGTGCCTATTTTAAGAGCCCAATAGTAATAGTATTAATCTAAACATTTTTTCATAGCTGGTAGGATATGCTTGGGTTTTCATTTGCAGTCATAATGTACGGTCCTCTAAAAATAATGTAATATTTAGAGTCTTATTAATATAAAGGGAGCACTCCCAAAATCATAGTTTATAGATTAAAAAAAAATCTATAGTTATAACCAACACCTTTAAGATAGATTATAAACTTTTATATATCTTTGGTGTTAACTTTAAAATATAAAGAGTAATTATTGAATGAGAATAATTAAAAATTTATGTAATTACGTAGTGAGAGGCATTCTACAATGATAGCAAGACACTAGTGTTGTGATTGTGTAAATAACAACCAAAGGACACCCAACATATATTTAGAAAAAATAAACTAAAACTATAAAAATAACTCTTTAAATAAAAATAAAGTAAAAAATAATGTAAATAAAATAAAATAATTCTTAAATAGTTTTGACATGAAATAAAATAAAATAACTTTTAAATAAGTGTAAAAGTGCTTCTAGATTTAATTGTGTGTGGGATTTTTTGTATTGATGTTTTGGATCACTGTCCTCTTCCTAATGGTAGATCACAGAGTGTGATCCTAAATGTCAATGCAAAAACACACAGAGAAGCACTTTTACACTATTCTAATGGAATGTAAAAAACTCATGCTTACTATAACTCTTAAATAAATTAAATAACTTTAAGTTTGGTATCTCCCTACAATTTTTACATAAATATATTTAAGATATTTCAACTAGCATACCTATATTTAAAAAAATATATCTAAAGTACGCTGAGTGATATCCTTCTCAAGGCGCCTATTCCACCTATGTGAGGTATATTGATTAAAAATAGGTGCCTCGAGAAGGATATCTCTCGGCGTACTTTAGATATATTTTTTTAAATATAGGTATGCTAGTAGAATCCTCAGTTGCAAGCCTAATTACAACTATATTAAATATAATTATAAAAATTATTATAATTATATAATATAATATTATAATATAGAGTAGATATATTATTATAATATATTGTATGATAATTATAATTATATATTATATTATATGAAAATATATAATATACCTATATTATATTAATTATGTAATATATTATAATATTATAATTATATATCTAACCTATATTATAATATTAGGTTTATGGTTTTAATTTAAATAGGGTTATCGTTATGTTCATAGAAATATATGCTAAGTGTAATGTATAGATAAAATAACTTGTCATAATTAGAGCTAGGGTTGGGGTTTGAATGAAGATTGCATTCAGAATTAGGATTTTGTTTAGGGATTGGGTTAGGGTTAGATATATAATTATGATTATAATAACTCTAATTTTATCCAAAACCCTAACCCTAACTCTATCTTTATCATTTTAACCCTAACCCCAACCTTAATTCAAATCCTAACCCTAATTCTAACTCTAGAAACCCTAATTCTAACCTTAACCCATCCTAATTTTAATCATAATTCCAACCCTAATTATTTTCCTAAATGTAATACTAACCCTAACCCTAATTCCAACCCTAATCCAAACAGTAATTCAAATCATAATTATAATTGTAACCGTAAGCCTAACCTTAATCCTAACACTAATGCTATCATAACTCTAATTGTAACCCTAATGATAACCTAATTCTATCCTAAATTTGACTTGTAACTCTAACCCCTACTCTAAAATTATATCCATAACCCTCATTTTGAACTTGGTCATAATTATATCCCTATCCCTAACCCTAATTGTAACTCTAACCCTAAGAATTTCTTTTGTTATAAATATTTTCCCTGGTTGTAAACCTAATTCTAAACATAATCCTTAACCCTAACTATAATTCTATCTGAAATACTATTTCTTTCTCTATCCCTAACTCTAACCCTAATTCTAACCATAATTGTAACCAAGCCCATAATAATATCCCTAAACCTAATTGTAAACCCGACCCTTTGGTTATATATACCTTGATTGTAACCCTAATTCTATCTGTAGACCTAAAACTAACCCTAACCCTAATTTTATCCCTAACCCTAATTCTAACCCTAACCCTAATTCTGACCCTAAGAATAACCCCAACCCTAATTCTTACCCTAAGAATAACCCCAACCCTAATTCTGACTTTAATTCTCATTATAATTGTCACTCATCTTTAAACTATAACCTAAATTCTAATTATAATTGTAACCTTAATCCAAACCCTATTTTTATCTGCAATTCAAACCCTAACCCTAATTATAACCCTAATCATACCCTAACCTGAACCCTAATTATAACCCTAACCATAATCTTAATACTAACCTTTACCCTAATTGAACTCTAACCCTAACCCTATTCATAATTCTAATCATAACCCTAATTCTACCCTACTTATAACCCTAATTTTGAATCTAACAATAACCATAATTCTAACCCTTACTTTAATCTTAATTCTAACCCTAATTCTATCCTAAATTTGACCTATAATCCTAACCCTAATTGTATCGCTAACCTTAAATTTTATATGCTTAAGCCTAACCCTAATTTAATTCTAACCCTAATCCTAGCCCAAATTCTAAAGATATAACCCTTTCCCTAAATGTAATTGTAACCCTAACCCTAACTGTATCCATAATACTAACCACAATTCTAATTCTAACCATAACCTTAATTCTAACCCTAAAGTGGAAAATAATCCAATTGCATAGTTAAATAAAAAATAAGGATGACCTCTTTACTTAAAGGTTGTTTTTGTTCACTACCCTCTATATAGACCTCTGAGTAGCCTCTTTAAAAATAGTATGAAGTATGTAGCTTCAAGCCTTTATGAATCTATGATCATCCTCAAATAATTACTTTATGCACCTTCTTTTGATCTTTAGAATAATATTACATTTTGAATACCCTAATTCTAACCCTTCTCCTAACCTAAACCCTATTTGTAGACCCTATCCCTAAATGTAACTATAACCCTAACCCTAACTGTATCCCTAACATTACATAATTTGGCTATAAGTTATTCTATCTAAATTATTTATTCCTTAAGTGAGGAAGTTATTTTATCTCTTTTCAATAGTTGGAAGTAGGTAAAGTATTAGATGCTTAGTTATATAATGAAACTGCTACCTCTAGTTTTACCTTTTTGAGGACTTGTTTTGTATTGCTCTACTCATATTTTTATATCTTTGAAATTTTATTAAATTATGATAAGATTAATATCAACTAATGTACCAAGTAATCTTGTCTCATTAATACCAAGTAATTATGTCTACTTGCCTTTTAAAATAAATATTATAATTATATGATTAGTTTATGTTGGCAAATCTTTATATGTAGTATGATCTATATTTGCCCTTTAAAGGACTTTCTCATATTCTAATTTTTATGAGCATTTATTAAAAAATCTTAATCTAACCCTTTACACAAACTAATATACATTATTATTTAAAAATAAAACAATCATGTATTAAGCCTACATATAATTCAATTTAGAAATAGAAATATATAAAATTATAGTTTTATTTTTAAAAAGTAAGACATAATTTGAAAGATTAATATGAAATTTTAATATCAAATTTCAATTTAATCTAAAACCAAAAATTCCTTCATAAATTATTTATGTAAAGTATGCCAAATACAAAAGTTAAGGATAATAACCCTTCACACAAACTAAAACCTAATTCAAAATAGAGACAAAAACATCAAGCCTTCATGAACTCAGCAACAATCTTGGAAGAGTGAGCAACTGCACGCTTTGCAAGCTCTTGAGGAAGACAAACCCTCACAGTTGTCTGAATCTCTCTAATGTTGATGATATTCTTTTTTTTGTAGTGGGCAAATTTGGCTGCCTCTGTTGCAATTTTCTCAAAGATCTTGTTGATAAACTTGTCCATAATTACCATAGCTTTACTTGAAATATTGATATTTGAGTGCACTTCCTTGAGAATTTTAAACAAGTAGATCTTAAAGATCCACTTATTCTTTTTATTTATTTTTTCTACAGATTTTTCAATCATTACCTCCTTTTCCTTCCACAATGGGCCTCTTCTCTGTCCTTTTTGCCATCGATAAGCACTACAAAAATCATATCATAAAATTAGAAATTATATCTAAGTAAAGCTTAAAAAAAAATTATAAACTCTAAACAAATTATCAACACATCATATAAAATATTTGCACCTTAATTTTCACCTTTAAATATTAATAACCCTTATAAAAAAATACATAGCCAATAATTTTTGAAGTAGCTTCTTTTTATTAGTACTTGTTAATTTTAAAACCTTGCATTTAAATTTACAATATAAGTGCAAACCTATAACAAATAAATCTATTTAATTTTACCTTACTTAAAATGACCCATGAAACCAAGAAATGAATTAGGTATTTTATAAGGATTTAAATAAAAATTAAATTAAATTTTAAATAATGTAATATATGCATTCTAATTTAAATAATTGTAATATGTGAAAGTAATTTTTTGAATAACCCTAAAATAACATATAAATCCTATTGGTTTTCCTATTATTTTCATTTGTTGTTTTTTAGCATACTTCTTCAATTTTATTTTATTTTGATTTCTCTTTTAAATAATTACATTTACATTTAAATTAAAATATAAATACTACTCTATGATAAATTTAAATTAAATGACACATGCACACCCACCAATTAAGGAATTTGTTTTGTATAATGTAGGCAGGGCTTAAATTTGACAGTTGTATAGCTGTATTTAGGCATTTTTGCTATAAAAAACAATCAAAATTTTAAAAAGACTGTATCATATGAAAGGAGAGATTTTGGACAATTGTCAAAATTTATATAGGATTATGCTTATATATATATATATTTGGTTTTTATATAATCTATTTATACTAAAGTATGTCATAGTATTCTAAAGGTAGAATTGAATAGATAACTATCATAAAAAAATTGTTTAACAGGCAAGGTTGACTATCAAATTTAAGCCCTGAAAGTAGGGATATGGTTGCTTAATAAAATGAATAAAGTAATTTTTATATAGAACGCTTTTCCTAAAAAATTTGGGAGAGAAAAAAATGATGAAGCGTGTGCCCGGGAGCTCTGTGCAGTCCTATGATTTGTAGCAGGTCGCAGTTTGCACGTGTTTGTTCTCTGTTGCATGCATTTTTTATTTGCAGATCGGGCTCTGTGGGGTTGTTTTTAGCAAGGGGTGGGGTTTTTTAGCTTTCAGGGGGGGGGGGGGGGGGGTTTCTTGAGTGTGCATTGTTTGGTGCAGGTGTGGGGTGCGAGGGCTTGAGGGGTTTTTCTAATGGCAAGGTTTGTGCCTTTGGGTGAGACGTCGAGGGATGCTGATATGGCAAAGGTTGGTGACAGGTTTCCTCATCCATCCCCGCCTGATGTTGGGGTTTTTAGCACTGGTGCTTTGAAATTGCACAAGATAAATGGATGCTTGGAAAGAGCTCAAGTTTGTCTGAAGCTGGTAATTCAAATAGAGGCGGTAGTCGAGGACCTGGAGTATTATAGCAAACATGTTTTAATCTGCAAATTTATGGGATTGAGGGTTTCGATGCCTTTTTTGGAACCCTGGATTCGCAAGTCATGGAATTCGGAAGGTGATTTTGAAATCTTGCTAGCTACGAATAACTTCTTTTTGGTGGTTTTTTTGTGTATCTCCGATCGTAACAAGGTTTTTGAGGGAGGGCCCTACTTTTATAATCAAGTTGGCCTTTCCATGAAGCCTTGGCATGTAGGCTTTAACTCGGTGGAGGAGCTGCCCTCGAATGTGTCAGTGTGGGTTCCTTTTCCTCAGTTGCCATTGGAATGTTTGAGACAAGATATTCTGCAATCAATTACGTTGCTACTGGGGAAGCCTATTGGTCCATCTCAACAAACTCTAGAGAAGCGAATATTTTCCTATGCCCGAGTCTATGTGGAGATTGATCTAAGCCAACCTCTACCAGATTCTATTGATATGACTGTTGGGTCTAGCTCCTGGACTCAACAGTTAGACTATGAGACTTTACCTTTCAGGTGTTGGTTGTGCCATGAGTATGACCATCATCAAAGGAAGTGCCCTTGTGCCTCGGGTGCTGGTGGTTCAGATAATGCGAAGGCTCTGTCTAATCCAAGGGCATAAAAGGGTAAAGCACCCATGCAGGGGGTGGTACCAGATAAAGATGGCTTTGTGCCAGTTAAGGCACGAAACAAGAATCAGGGTCTAAAGAGGACTCTTCGGGATCATCAAGAGGATGAGACTTTTAACAAGTTTGAGGCTTTGGATGAATTAGTCCATGAGGAGGGGGTTTCTTCTAACATGCCTGTTTAAGCTTCTCCTTTAGTTGATCATAATTCTGAGTCTTTGCCTATCACTACCTCGGTCCTAGTTCCTATGGTGGCTTCCAGGGTGGTGATGGATTCAGTTGCTCCTCCCCCCGATGCTGGGTTTGGGGACTCTTGTGGTTTGGTGGAAACCCCCTGGCCTCTTTGGATGGAAGTGTGAGTTTAGCTAGTGGACCAGGTTTGGAAGACTCTAGTAAGAAAAAAACCCTCTCTTCTTCACCTACTCTGGGTCTACAACAAAAATCCCTGAAAAAATGTGCTCCTGATAAGCCCCAGAAGGTGGGGAGGAAGAAGGATCAGGAGAAAGTTAAGATGGCTGGAGAGACATTGGTGGAATCTGGGTCGGTGAAGACATTGGATACTCACTTCTCTCACCCTTTGTGATGATTGTGTTATCATGGAATGTAAGGGGTATGAATAGCATCCCTAGACAAAAGGCTATTCGAGACTTGGTTAGTGCTCATTCTCCGGATGTGGTTTTCCTCTAGGAGACGAGGTTATCTGTGGATGGTATGATGCAGTGTGTTTCTGAGATTTGGAATAGAGGGTTTTGCCAATGTGTAGGTGCGCAAGGCAGCTCAGGGGGTCTTGCTAGCCTCTGGGATCCTCAGCGAATTTCTCCTGTTTGGTGGATCTCTAGTAGATTTTCTATTTCTTTGGTTGCAATTAGTTTGGAGACGGGGGAAAGAATTCTTCTTTCTAACATTTATGCTCCAACATATGTCCCTGGTAAGACTCTCCTGTCGTCTCATATCAATCTTCTGAGATCGTTGGATCCTTTCCTCCCCTGGATTATGGCAGGTGACTTCAATACAATTGCCTTCCTCAAGGAGAAAACGGGGGGTGTACCTCGTTTGGACCCCTCTTTTGATCTTCTAAGGGATAATTTGGCTGGGCTCCAGCTTGTGGATATCAAACCTTCGAATGGCATGTTTACTTGGAATAATAGGAGGCTTGGGGATGATGCCATTTCTGAACGGTTAGATAGGTTTCTTGTTTCCTATTTTTGGGTGGGTGACAAGTGGCTGTCAAGTTCTAAAATTTTAGATTGGCGAGGATCAAACCATTGGATAATCAAATTCTCTGCCCATTTGGCTGATGCTCCTAAGAAACAAACTTTTAGATTTCAGCTTATGTGGCTCAGGTAGGAGAGTCTTCTAGACTTGGTTTCTAGATAGTGGACTGAAGGATGACCTGCTTTTGGTACAGCTATGTACTCATTTGTGAAGTATAAATTGAAACATTGGAATAAGTATCAATTTGGCAACGTGTTTCAGCGGAAAAGGGTTGCCCAGGAGCGCTTGGATTCTATTACTAGGTAGATTCAGGATCAGGTTCTGGATGCGATTTTAAGTAGGCTTGAGGTTAGTGTGGTTAAAGACCTCGAGGAATGGGAGATTCGTGAGGAAATTTTTTGGAAACAAAAGGCTCGTGTTGATTGGCTTCAAGAAGGGGATAGGAATACTTCTTTCTTTCATAAATTGGTGAAGGCTCAAAGACAAGGTAACTTTATCTCTTCTCTCCGTTCTCCTGAGGGTTCTGTTCTTTCTTCCTCTTCGGGGATCTCTAATGAGGTGGTTCATTTTTTCTCTACTCTCTTTTCTAAAGATACCCCACCTGCTAGTGAGGAGGAAGCTTCTATCCTGGCTTGTATTCCCTCTCAGGTGACTATGGATATGAATGCTTCTCTTCTTAAACCTATTTCTTTGAAGGAGTTGGAGGATGTGGTGTTTCAGTTGAAAAAAGGGAAGGCTCCTGGTCCTGATGGGTTCCTGGCTGAGTTCTTTCAGGAATTTTGGGAAGTTATCAACCTTGATCTATTGGAGGTGGTGCAAGAGTCTTTTAGAAATAAGCAAATGTTGCGAGCCATGAATGCCACGTTTCTTGCTCTTATCCCAAAACGTGAGGGTGTTTATGCAATGTGGTGTATAAAATCATTACAAAGCTAATTGCTAAACGTTTGAAGCCATGTCTGGATAAGTTGATCTCGGAGGAACAAGGGGTTTGTTGCAGGTAGACAGATTTTGGACGGAGTAGTTATTGTGGCTGAGACTATTCACTCTATGGCCTCTTCTAAGGAAAAGGCTATGTTTATAAAGTTGGACATGGCTAAAGCTTCTGACAGAGTTAACTGGGGCTTTTTGATTAAAATTCTAAGAGCCTTCGAGTTCAGTTGTGATTGGATTGATTGGGTCATGAGTTGTGTGAGGACTTCCTCATTTTCTGTTCTCATAAATGGTGAGTCTTCAGATCTGTTTGGTGCTTCTAGAGGTCTTCAACAGGGGGGGCCCTTATCCCCATATTTGTTCATCTTGATGGCCGAAGACTTGGGGAGATTCATTAAGTCCCATGTTATGGATGGGCTCTTTCAGGGATGGAAATGGAGTAGTTCTCTTCCTAATCAAACTCATATTCAGTTTGTGGATGATACGGCTTTGATGGGTGTTGCTAAGGTGGCTAAAGCAGTTGCTTTGCATCAAATTTTGGATTGTTACCTGGCTGCCTCAGGTCAAAGCATTAATGAAAGTAAGTCTTGCATTTATTTCTTTAATACCCCCAGGCTTATTCAGCAGTGTATTATCAGGATCTTAAGGTTATAGGTGGGGAAACTTCCCTTTATATACCTTGGCATCCCTTTGGATGTGTGCCCACTTCCCAGGGGTTTTTGGCAGGATGTGATGGATAAATTTCATGGGCTAGTTTGTCACTAGACCTATAGATGGTTATCTACGGCTAGAAGAGTTACTCTATTGATGTCTGTGGTGCAGGCCCTTCCTTTATACAGGTGCTTTGTGTTGATTGCTCCCTCAAGTTTCATCAAAGATTTTGAGGGCCTCTGTCGGTAGTTTCTTTGGTCAGGTAATCTGCTTTCGAAGAAGTGGATCTTAATTAAGTGGAAAGTTATTTGTTAGCCAAAGCAGGATGGAGGTCTGGGTTTGTGTAGGATAGATTGGAATGGACAGGCTTTGGCTGCTAAGCTATACTGGAGATGGTGTTCATATCAGCATCAGTATTGGGTTAGGATCCTTACCTTCAATTACCTTGAGGAGGTGGAGGGCGCTGGGGTGCCTCGTTTTAGGCTTTCAGGGAGAGGTTCTATGATCTGGGATACTCTCAAGAGGGGGGCTGCGCTGGTTAAACAAGGCCTGTTTTGGATCTGCAATAAAGGCTCTGATGCTCTTTTTTTGGCATGACTCCTAGGATGGCTTCCCGCCTATCCTCTCCTCGCACCCTCACTTGGAGGATTTATGTAGGATTTTTGTTCAGGCTAGTTGGAGTAGATTGATGGATTTCAAAGCCCCTCAGGCTTTGGGGTAGACTATTGTTTACCAGTGGAAGGATATGGAGGAATGGCCCATGGGTTGATCTTTGGAAGATAGGAGGGAGTTGTCTTCCATTTTGGCTGATAGAGTCTGTTGTTCTCTTCCAGAGCGGGATGTGCTAGCTTGGGGTCCGGATCCAAAAGGGAAGTTCACTGTTGCTTCAAGGTATCGTGTTTTGGACAGACAAGCCTGGGGTAGTGCTGAGGTTCCTTGGTGGAAAAATATTTAGAATAAATTCTCTTGGCCAAAATGTAATTTCTTTTCTTGGCTGGTGGTTTATGGCAGGTGTTTGACTTGGGATAACCTTTGTAAGCGTGGCTTCCAAGGTCCTTCATTATGTTTCTTATGCCTAAAGGATGTTGAGACTATTTCACATCTTTTCTTCCAGTGCCCTTTTGCTAGGATTGTTTGGCATTTTTGGTGGGGGGCCTGGAGTTTGTAGTGCAGGCACCCTTCTTCTCTAGAAGATTTTTGACAAAACTTTGGGCCCATTCTGGTCAGGACTTCGTTTCTACACATAGCTTGGCCAATTGGCCCTAGTCTGATTATATGGCACATCTGGTTGGAGTGCAACCATAGGGTCTTTCTAGATAAGAAGTTGTTGGTGGGTCAAGTTTGGTCTCGCATTCTTGGGGCTTTGTAGGAGACCTTGTATGCTAAATGTGATCTGTCAGCCTCGGTGGATCCTAGTGATACTAGAGTGATTCATAATCTGGGGATTCTTGTTGGGGGCCCTGGAAGGCCCAAGATTTGGTGGAGCAGGTGCTCTAGAAGGAAGGTTTCTAGGGAAGGGCATTGGCTGCCCCCTCCCACTGGAGTCTTGAAAATCATTACTGATGGGTCTGCAAGAGGTAACCCTGGGCACGCTGGCATTAGTGGGGTGGTTGTGTTTTTCTTCTCAGAATATAGGGGATTGCACTCTAATAATCTTATGGAGGCCTTGGCTAATCTTTTGGCTTTGAAGAAGGCATATGCCATTGGCTGGAATACGATTATCTACAAGTCAGATTCTCAGGTGGTGATAGACTTAATAAATAGAAGGCAGTTTGATGATGTTAGTTGGCAGCTTGTGGTGGTGGCTAAGCAAATCACCAGTCTTGGAGAATTATTTGATTCTATCACCTTCTCTCATATCCCTCAAGAATGGAATAAGGTGGCTAATGGGTTGGCCAAATGGGCTTTTGAGAAGAATGGGACCTGGCTGGTGGATGATTGGGACAGTTTACCTAGGGATCTTGCTCAGGATTTGGTTGATTTGGTTACAGAGGATGTCAGAGGTTGCATGACCACTTCTTGATTTCTTGTTTGTTGTCTTGGGCTCGTTTGGGCCTCTTCCTACTTTTATGCTTTGTACTACTCTCTTTGATTAATAAAGTTTTTACCATCTTTTTAAAAAAAAATGCTTTCCCTAATTTATTTAATAAAAATGAATAAAGTAATTCTTTTCCTATTTGTAACGATATGGTTACTTAATAAAATAAAAGAAAGTATCCTAATAACAACATAACCTATAGTTGTTTAAAATATAGCTTAAAACTTATACTATACAAAACCTCTACTAATAATCATATTTAATTTGATATATATTATATACACCATATATGTTTTACCTAGCATTATTAAATTTAAATTTAACTAAGTGATGTTATAAACCATTTGATTTTAACCACTGCACATTAATTTAATTTTAAGTGAGATAAAATAGGGAGATGTAGAGCTCTAATTTTAGTAAATATTAAAACTTACCAAAATGATATAAAAAACATATTAAAAACTCTAGTTTTACACTACCTTGTTTTAATTTTCTTCGTTATTGTTTTTTTTTTCTTTTCAGGTGACTCAAATTTTGTTGGTGTGCATGGAGGGTTGCTCTTAAATTTCTTCTTCTTGGTCTGCATGGAGGGTTGCACAATAAGAGAATTTGGAATGGAGGTGTTTTACAAATTATTTTAACTATTTTATTGTTTAGTTGTACATCTATCATTTTTATTGCAGTTGCAGGATTCATGGGGAAGATGGTATGCATGTAGGTGCTAAGAGGAAGGAAAATGACATATTTGTATGGATGTAGGTGCTAAGAGGATGGAAAATGAGATATTTAGCAAGATTTTAATTGCAGGGTACAAAAGATTGCAAAAAAAATTGAGATTTAGAAACCTCAATTTTCTTACTGGGGTTTACACATATAATCTGGGTTTAATTATTTTAGGTGTATCATTTTTTTAAATCTACATAGTATAATATACCAAGTAATATGATGTCACAAGATCTATGTATTAAAATCAAACAAAATATATTTATTCTATATGCTAATAGAATAAGGAAGCATATGGTTAAATTATCAAAACAGATTTAAGGACGCACATGGTTAAATTATCAAAACAAATTTAATAAATAGGGGTTATATAAGTATATATTAATTTGTAGAAATCCCAAATTGGTATTATTATATAATATAATAATAAAAATATTAAAAATAAGAAACACATATATCTATAAATTATTATTTAGGATTAGAGATTATATATTTTAGATGTAAGTTATATATATATATATATCCAAAAAAATTGTAGAAATGATGTATACATAGAACTTTAAAGAATATAATTATTTTTACTGTATGCTATCTTTTTAACAAAAATAGAATACTCTTTGTAGAAAAACAAAAGCATTGATTTTTAAAACTATTTTTATTCTATGTTGTGCTTTTTTATTTAAAATAGAATGTAGAGTAAAGTCTTTTAAAAAATTAGAATAGTTTTATAAAAAACAAAAGCATTGATTTTTAAAACTATTTTTTTTCTATGTTGTGCTTTTAAAAAATAGAATGTAGAGTAAAGTCCATTGTAATTGTTATTTTGACACTTTAAAATAACATTATAATATTATAATATTATATTATATTATAATATAAGCATTAATTTTTAAAACTATTTTTATTCTATATTGTGCTTTTAAAAAATAGAATGCAGAGTAAATTCCATTGTAATTGTTATTTTGACACTTTAAAATAACATTATAATATTATAATATGATATAATATTATAATATAGTATTATATTATAATATGATATAATATTAAAATATTATATTATAATATAATGTGATATATTATTCTACTGTGCTTGTAATAGAGTTGCAATATTTATCATATCTCAATGTCATTATAATAAAATACTATAAACATTTTAGTGAAAAGAAATTATATTAAAATGAAATACCTTTTGAAAAAAATAATTTCTTACAGGACTTTAATGATTTTTGCAATGCTATTCTATTCACGCCTTCATCTCTTTTCAATGCTACCAAGTGGTGTGATATCTTCTTTCTTACAGAACTGTGAAAAGATGGTGTCCAGGGGTCTCCAGATATCTTCTTGTAGGACCTTTGCCTGGTCAGAGGAGCTAAAACCACTCTGCAAAAAAGAACATTTGAAAAAACTTTTGTCAGGGAAAAAATCAATTTCTTTGTTGCTTCCTAAGCAAAATTGCGTGGTGAGAGAAACCTGTGAGCCAAATCGAAAGGACCCATTTGGTGGGGAGTTAAAAGCGGAGCTGAGCTCTGCTTCGTTTCTGTTGTCAATTGGACTTGGTTAAGCGTTTCAGACATGGTGCGTGTAGAAGCCAGGGCTAAAATGTTGGGAACGAAAAGGATACGAGATTGGGTGAGAATACATTGAAATTATTTATTATTGACAAGGCCCATGTGTGGCGTGGTATCCAAAGCAAGGACGGCAACGCAAGCAAACGTCTGTACCTTGTTGGGGTAATCCAAGACATGGTATTTAGTCATTTCAGCTCTTTTCCCAGCGGGCAAGTAAGGGAGAGGGGCCAATAGCCGCCTATCCTAACTTCGCGCACGTCAAGTACATAGTTAGACATATCGAATTTTGACGATTTTTTTTGGGTTTTTTCATATGCGACCGAAGAGCTTAAAGCTATTCTTTCGGCTTCTGGGCACTTATACATTTCCCTATAGGATGTGTTATGTGCACATGGGTCGAAAAATGGTCATTTCAACATGTCATCCCATACATCCGCACCTATGTGCCAGTAACCGCTCACCATCACATTTGTACACTTGTCTTAATTTCATTGGTTAATTTACAAATGTATCGGTGCATTTGTGAACATGTACAAATGTTGTGAACATGTATTGGTGCATTTGTGTTAATTTATTTGGTTGGTATTTTACATGTATTGATTCTTTTTAAAAATTTAATTGGGGGGTCAAGTGATTAAAAACATAGCGGTTATTGGGGCGTGGGCGGCAACTGGCCGTCTCCCTTATTGCCACTCCAAAATTTTATGGAGTTTGAAATATTGGAGTCCCAAATTCAATGTTCTTTCAACTCTATGTTTTCTCACAAGGTCTTTGAGTGTGCATCATCTGTGTCACAATCACGACAACAAGACTGACCATCTTCCACCTCATTGTCATCGCGCCCTTCTCTACGTTGTTCTCTTGTTTGTACTAAAACCTATTCTAGATTGCCCTTGAGAGTATTTGCAATTCTTTCATTATTCTTGGCCACATTTTGCCAAATTTGGGACTCCGCGCTCAACTATTCTAGGCGCTCCTCACATAGGTGTAAACTCGTGGCAAAAAAATAGCATAAACATTAATTGCATAATTTCGATTGCCCTTCTTTGTCCATGACTAATTACTCATCCTAAACCAAAATTTTGTGACTAAATAATGCTAATTGCTATTAACTATAGTTTATTTTGTAACTAACTAATTCTAAATCTATTAAATATAGTTATGAATGATAGATGGTATCTACTATTCCGGATTTCCTATAATACTAATAAGTACTAAAAAAATTGTGGTGATTTTTAAAACTAGGCATTGTATAGGGAAAAAACCAACAATTTCTAATCTCTAAACAAAAAAAACATAGAACAAAATATGATAAAGATGTGAAGCACAAAATCTATCCAACAATAAACCAACTAGCTAGAACATTCAGCGCCTTAGAAATATTAAAGTTCAATCTTCTATTAGATGAGTCCACTACAAACTAGATATGAACCGTACTACTGAAGAGTCCATTACAAGCTACCAAACACACTCTTTCCTTGCCCAAAGGCCTTATATTTGCAACTTTGAGGCTTTCCTTTTCATTGGTATAAAGATCTTACAAAATGAAAAACCAACTAGATGATATCAAGTAACAACAAGCTCTAAGCAATAGATGGATGTTCCATACTCAAATCAATTATGTTTCACTTTGAACCTTTCAAATATTAGACAAAACCAACATCACTCAGTAAAAACTATGAGTGTGAAAAGCTAAAATGATAGTTGCTATGATGAACACAATTACTATAAATTGCATAGATTTTAGCCAAAAGGGCTATTACCCAGACCATCGGGTAAGAGCTACAACTCTATAGGTGTCTAATGTTTCTTTTAGGTCAATTCAAAAATATAATCACAAGATAATTATAAAATAGTTAAGCATGATTGTATCTCTACAATTATCTTACTAGTATCTCATTTAGCTTCTCCCTCTTGCCAACATACCTATAGATATCATACCTTAATGGATTTATTGAAGTGATTTCTAGGAGGATTGAAATGAAACTAATTGTAGCCCTTTTTGAGAATGTGATGATGTTTCTTCAAATCTTCCTCAAACATGATATGAATGCGCTATCTACTACCAATGTATAGATAATGTTAAAAAAATGAAATTACAATTTAAACCTATAGGGGAGAGGACCTAATAGATAACCATGCCCCAATAGCCACAATGGTGTCGGGCACCTAGTCCCCCAGTTAAGTATATTATAAGAATTAGTAGTTGAGAAATAATATACTAGTAAAAATCTAATAAGGAACCAATTCATTTGCACATATACATGTGTAACTATACACTTCATAAGTCACATCAAAGAAACAACCAATCATATGGTGACACATAAGGTGATCGACAATACATGTCTTAGTGCACATGTTTCAGTCTAACTTTTCTAAGGGGTGTTTTAGACAACTCACCCAAGATGTAGCTAATTAGACTACATCATTGACACTCAGAACCCCAAACAATAGCTTTAAGCTCTTAACTCAGATACATAGATATGCTAAAATTTTCATCAAAATTTGATCTATTGTTTAAGAGTTTGACAGT
Source organism: Cunninghamia lanceolata (assembly GCA_027924645.1). Lineage (NCBI taxonomy): Eukaryota > Viridiplantae > Streptophyta > Pinopsida > Cupressales > Cupressaceae > Cunninghamia > Cunninghamia lanceolata. Next base: position 33,141,975 of record BSBN01000924.1, on the reverse strand, counting down.
GTGAAGTTAGGGTGTGGGTGTTATGAAATGTGTCTCAACCTTGCACCTAATGTTAAGATTACAAATAGTGCAATTTTCATGTTGGAGATTAGAAAACTCAATTTTAGGGCTATAGAGTTGGCTTTTGGCAAAAATAAAAAATATAGGTCAACTGTTCAACACTGATTCCCACGTGCCTATCATGTGGACCTCTTCAATCTCTACAATTAGAAAAAGGGGCCCAATCAATCTCCCAAATCAAAAGTTATGGCCTCCGAAAGTTGGGCCTCCTACATTGGAAATGTAAAAATATCAACACATAAAAGAGTTGTAAATGGGAGTTGCACTTATTGATCAACATGTCATAAGGCATCTTTGGATGTGGATAATGAAGCCAAAATGAAACTCCCAATTTGGTGAGTGGGCTATAACAAGGTTATGATAGGTGGAAGGAATATGCCTTTTTTATCCTATAAACTCATTGTGGAATTTGGGTGTTAAATTTTTAACTAAGAATTTCGACACCACTATTTTAAGTGGTTTTAGCTAATGGTTTTCTAATTACCATTTGATTGTTTCATGTATTATATCTCATATGTATTAGATTCTTGAGATGGAGGTCTCATACTGAGTTTTGTAGGTATTGTTATGTTATTGGAATTCCTCTAGATCTCTAGTTGGTGATTCTCCTATGAAGGCTTGCTCTACAAGTGTATTGTAACAATGTTTTTTATTGGATAATACATTGAGCTACTTTGGAGTGTGGGCTTTTTTCTCTCGAAAGGGTTTTCCCCATCTACACCTACGTTATGATATATTGTTTATTTTATGTTTATACATGTGTTTAGAACTACTTTTTGTAATTGTTAAAAAGATTGAAATTTATACATCACTCTCTTCAAAAGTTTAGTGCAGGAATTGTTACCACATACCTTACTTCCTTTCATTTAGTATCAGAGCTTGATCACCTTATATTCTAGGTTTTGGGTAGAGGGATTTTCATACTAATCTTTGTTTGAGTGAAAGCTTTTACAGAGAGGGTTTTGATCTTATTGTAGGAAGAGATGGAAAGCACATCAAGGATAGAGATGGAGAAGTTCTTAGGTTCAAAATTTGAGTTGTAGAAACTCAAAATGGAGGATATGCTCATGGATAGAGATATATGGGTTGCAATATCTAGTACCAAGCCATCGGGTATGAAACAAGAATACTAGGACTCAATGGATAGAAAGACGAAGGGTCTTTTACTCAACTCTATTTGGTAGATTCAGTTTTGTTAAATGTTCACGATGAGACTCCTCCAATGAATGCTTGGAAAAAGTTTGGAAAATTTTATTAGGCTAAATCCCTAGTAAATAAGTTATTCTTGAGAAAGAAGTTGTACTCTCCTATAATGGAGGACAGTGGATCCATAGCTGATCATCTGAATGCCTTCAATATGCTAGTTGCCCAGCTAAGACCTATGGGAGTGAAGATGGAGGAGAAGGATCATTACATATGAATTTGCTATGTTCCTTTCCAGATTCATGGGACCACCTTGTTGTGTCCATCGAGAGAACTACCACTATGTTTAAGATGAATGAAGTTGTTGTAGCTTTGCTTTCTAAAGAAATCAAAAGGAAGACTTCTGAGTTAGCCAAGGAGGCCCTAGCGGTTCATGGTAGATCTAAAGAAAAGAGAAAGAAGAAGGATAAGAGACGAGATAAGTTTAGATCCACATCCCATGGGAGATCCAAATCTCTTGGTAAGTTCAAGGAAAAATATTGGAACTACATAAAAGTTGGATACCTTAAGAGATTGTAAGGGGGAGGAGAAGAAGAAGAAAAAGGTTGACTCTGATGATGAGTCTAAGAGATCCTCCCAAGATGATGGTGATGCTTTCATCACTTCCTTGGATACTTATCCACTGAAAGGTGTGTGGTTGATAGACTTTGGTGCCTCTTTCCACATGACCTCACATCAGGGTTGGTTTACAAAATATAAAGGATACATGATGGTGGGAAGGTGTACATTGGAGATAATTCTCATTTAAGAATATTGTTGGTTTTGGAAGAGTTCTAATCTATTTCCTTGATGGACAAGTGAAGGGGATCAATGGTGTACTACATGTCCCTAGTTTGGCATGCAACCTACTTTTTTAAGTAAACTTAATGATGTGGGTGTGCAGGTTGTTTTCTTGAGCAGAGGGTGTAAGATGGTTAGAGGATGTATGGTGCTTGCTAAGGGTGGCTAGATTGGCAGTCTATTTCAAATCAATGCATGCACACTTTAGTGTAATAGTTCTTTGTTCCTATAGTGAATAGATTTGTATAATCTTCATCTTCACCATTGGAACCAACATCAAAGAGGTGTGTTGGGTCGACTTTTGATGGTCATGATTTCTAGGTACCTAAGGGTGCTCATTCTTTAGAGATAAAACTTCTAGTAGAGAAAATAATGTCATGGCACTAGTGGATGGGTCACATAAGTGAGAAGGGTCTTTAGACCATGAAAAATAAAAACCTTGTTGAGTTCAATCTTTGCAAACATTGCATATATGAAAAATAAAACCATGTTCAATTTTACTCTAGTTTTCATAAATCTTTTGGGATATTGGACTTGATACATTTTGATATTTTTGGTCCTATTAGTGTTCCTTCAATTTATAAATCTATTTAGTATGTATCTTTCATTGATGACTACAGCAGAATGACATGAGTATATTTCCTTAGAAGTAAATCTAAAGTCTTTAGTTGATTTAAAGAGTCTAAGACACTTATGGAAAATCAAACTGATAAAAAGATTAAGTGTTTGAGGACTGATAATGGTAGTGAGTTTTGTTTGACAAATTCAATGGGCTCTATAAATATCATGGAATAGAAAGGCACAATACAACTCTGCATATCCCTCAATAGAATGGAGTTATAGAAATGATGAACAAGATGTTGATAGAGAGGGCTAGGAGTATGCTTAATGGGGTTGGCCTAGAACAAAAGTTTTGGGCAGAAGCAATTGCCATAGCTTGTTACCTAGTTAAAAAGTATCCTACATCAGCTCTTTTTTTTTTTTTATCATACATCAGCTCTGGAGGTGTGGTTGGTTAAAAACCCTCATTGAGAGATCTTTGAGTCTTTGATTGTGAGGCATATGCACATGCGCTTAGGGAGAAGTGGTCAAAGTTGGAGAACAAGGCTATAAAATGTATCTTAATTGGCTATGGTTTTAGTTTGAAAGGGAACTTGAGCCTTGGGATCCTGAGGTTGAGAGAGATTTTTATAGTAGAAGTGTTATCTTTAGAGAAGTCAAGTCTTCTTCCATAGTATTGCAACTAGAGAAGGATGGAAAGAAAGAGGTGGTTCAACTAACCCCAAAGACTGAGAAGGCTAACATAGAAGCCCACGAAAGACCTGAAGAGGAGGAAAACTTAGATAATTGAAAGAGTTTTGAAGAAGAGATAGAACCTCTACCTCACGCATTGAGGAGGTCAGCAAAGACAACTAGAAAGGTATACTCTTAATTTGAGATGTATTTTTTTAATTACTAACACTAATGGGCCTAGGACTATAAAGGAGGCTATGGGTATGACTGATGCAGATTCCTAGAAAGTAGCCATGGAAGAAGAGATGTTTGCATTACAAGAAAATGATACATGGGATCTAGTACCTTTGCTTGATGGATGTAAACCCATTGGGTGTCAATTGTTTTTGAAGAAGAAAAATAGTTTAGATGGAAGTGTCGAGAAGTACAAGGTGAGATTGGTTGCAAAAGGTTATTCCTAGGTTGAGTGAATTGATTATGGTGAAATTTTCTCTCTAGTCACTAAGCTAACATCCATTTAGTTTCTATTATCATTTGCTACAATTATGATCTTGAGGTTGAGAAAATGGATGTGAAGACAACTTTCCTTCATGGTGATTTAGAGGAAGAGATTTATATTGCATAACCTAAGAACTACATTGAACATGTTTCTTCTCTGCAACACTTTTATGTGACACATGAGGTTGCTTAACATTCTTCTTCAAGGAACTTTTGTCTTTAATAACCTTTTGAGTTGAGCTACTTGAAGAAGGAACATCACTGTTGGCAACATCTTTCTTCTGTAGTGAGGCATTAGGTGTTTGATCTTATAGTTTATTTTGTAACCTATGCATTTCCTATCGTAACATCTTGTATTGGTTGTAAAATTGCATGAACATGGGTTTGTATTAATGCTAACATTCTAATATTATATTTGCTTCTTGTTTGTTGATGACATTAATTTGCAAATATAACATGCCATTAGTGTATAATGTGATTACACACTTCTAAGTCAAGTTTCACTGATAATGTTTAGAGATAATACAATTCACAACACTTTATGGCTTTTTCTATCAAGTGGAGATGGATTGATTCCTTATCACTCCAATAGATTTTCTTTTCTATATACTACCAGATTGATATACCACACTTATTGAAATGTTTGCCTTTCCAATATACCCATCGGTACGTGGAAGAAGCCTATCCTTTCTATATACCTGTCGATACGTGAAAGAAATGTTAAAGCACATGGGCATCACATGAAAAGGCATTGAAATTATTAACATTTATAAGGCTAAAAAGGTCATCAGTCAACATCAGTCCCTACGTTCGCACAGAAACGTCAGTCCCTGCGATCGCACAGAATTAGTTCACCGGCCCTTCAACCTAACTCAACCGGCATCTCTGGTAAACTCTCATAAGCTCAAGCACCATATCATAATCGAAGGTCATATTTAATTGATATGAGGGCAGGAAAAAGAATTGGAAGGTCAGTATTTAAAAGGAATTTGGAATACAAACAATCATCACTATGCAGTTGAATTTGAGGGGCATGCCTTTATAAAAGGCTAAAAGATAGCTTTATGAAGGATATCATGGTATTTGTAGTGTTTGAAGATTGAAGACTAGTTAGTGTTTGTAGCTCGAACTGTTTTGGCATGTTTGGGTGCGAAACAAGACTATGCCTAGCTTAAATGTACCCGTCCAGATGCGTTGGAATTGCCAATTTGGTTGCACGAGGAGAAGAACAAAAGTTACACTCCTTTGCAAATTTACACTGCCTCATTTTGACAATTTTTGGGGCAGTAGAAAACCTTTCACCACGGGCAAATGCCTTAGAAATATAAAAAATTGAGAGAGGTTATTGTAGAGGGACCTACGTGATCGTGTTGCCTCAGATGGAATGTATCTAAGTGACACAGTTTCTGAGTAACATCTCGTCAAAGATTGCTGCCTTTTTGCACTTTAGACTCTTCAAGGATATCACTGGTACAATGTAGCTCAGACTGTTTCGGCATGTTTTGGGTGCAAAACAAGACCATGCCTAGCCTAAACGTACCCATCCAGATGCGTTGGAATTGTCAGTTTGGCCATACAAGGATAAGAACAAAAGTTACACTCCTTTGCAACTTTACATTGCCTCCTTTTGACAATTTTTAGGGTAGCAGAAAACCTTTCACCATGGACAAACGCCTCAGAAATATAAAAAACTGAGAGAAGTTATCATAGAGGGACCCTACGTGATCGTATTTCCTTAGACAGAATGTATCTAAGTGATACATTTTTTGAGTAACAGCTCATCAAAGATTGCTGCCTTTTTGCGCTTTGGACTCTTTAGGGATATCGCCGGTACAATGTAGCTCAGACTATTTCAGCATGTTTTGGGTGCAAAACAGGACCATGCCTACCCTAAATGTACCCATCAAGATGCATTGGAACTGTCAGTTTAGCCACACAAGGATAAGGACAAAAGTTACACCCCTTTGCAACTTTACACTGCCTCCTAACAATTTTTGGGGCAATAGAAAACTTTCACCATGGGCAAAGACCTTAGAGATATAAAAAACTGAGAGAGGTTATTGTAGAGGGACCCTACATGATCACGTTTCCTTAGATGGAATGTATCTAAGTGACACGGTTTCTGAGTAACAACTCGTCAAAGATTGCTGCCTTTTTGCACTTTGGACTCTTCAGGGATATCGCTGGTAGAATGCAACTCGGACTGTTTCAGCATGTTTGGCTACAACCAAGACCATGCCTAGCCTAAATGTACCCATTCCAATGTGTTGGAACTGTCAATTTGGTCGCATCAAGAGCAGGATGAAAGTTACACCCCTTTGTAACTTTATACTGCCTCCTTCTAACGATTTTTGGGGCAGCAGAAAACCTTTCACCACGAGCAAACACCTTAGAGATATAAAAAACTGAGAGAGGTTATTATAGAGGGACTCTACATGATCGTGTTTCCTTAGATGTAATGTTTCTAAGTGACACAGTTTTTGAGTAACATCTCGTCAAAGATTGTTGTTTTTTTGCACTTTGGACTCTTCAGGGATATCGTTGGTACAATGTAGCTCGGACTGTTTCGACATGTTTGGGTGAAAAACAAGACCATGCCTAGCGTAAATGTACCCATCCAGACACGTTGGAATAGTCATTTTGGTCACATCAGGAGCAGGATGAAAGTTACACCCCTTTGCAACTTTACACTACCTCCTTCTGACGATTTTTGGGGGCAGCAGAAAACCTTTCACCACGGGAAAATGCCTTAGAGATATAAAAAATTAAGAGAGGTTATTGTAGAGGGACTCTACATAATTGCGTTGCCTCAGACAGAATGTTTTTAAGTGACACAGTTTTTGAGTAACATGTCCCTTCACTATTTATTTTGCAAGACAGCTAACCAAAGGGGAAAAAATAGGGGAAAGCATTGCAAGATAGGTGGAAATACTGACCGACATGAGACACTCTTCCACAATGCCATATTTGACAAAAGAAAATGTCCCCCTTGTCATGCACAACCTTGACAATGGGCTTCCAAGCTTCAACCTGCTCCTGTGTCCATATTCCAGGCATATCAACATACCTGCCATGTCGTAGAGAATTTCTTATTAGTAAAAAGTTTGAAAATGTGGAATAAAGAGAAATTTAATGAAGGGAACATGGATCCTGACCCACCCTTGAGCAGTATCAGAAATGCCGGTTGCCTTTGCAATCATCAAGCCCCTGCGGGTTGTTCTTTGAGAGTAGTAGAGAATTGCGTGCGGTTGAGGAATGTTATTGTAGGACCTTTGCCTCATTAGAGGAGCTAAAACCACATTGCAAATATAAAAATAATTGAAAAACACTTTTGTTAGAGAGAAAAGTCAATTTCCTTGTTGCTTCGTAAGTAGGTAAAACTACGTGGTGAGAGAAAGTACCTGTGAGCCAAATTGAAAGGACCCATTTGGTAGGGTGTTAAAAGCGGAGCTGAGCTCTCTTGGTTTCTTCTTTCCATTGGACTTGGTTAAGCATTTGGGACATGGTGCTCACTGCCTATAGAAGCGAAAGCTAAAATTTTGGTAATGAAAAGGATAGCAAATTGCGTGTTGAGGCATTGAAATTATCTCTTATTTATAAGGCTTGGGTGTGGTGTGGGATCTTCAGTCAAAGATATGCGAAACGTCAGTCCCTACGTCTGCACAAAAATGAAGTTTAAAAGCCCAATTGTCAATATTGTTGTGTGAATCCAAGACATTGTCCCTACATCTACACAAACATCAGTCCCTACATCTGAAATTTTGAGTTCGATTTGGCACTCCAAAACTTTATCAAGTCTCAAAATTGTGGAGTCCCACAACTTAAAAGGTCCATGGTCAAGGGACAACTACAAAAGAAAGCATTGGCATGTGTGCGCCGCAAATTATGGAGACATGCTACTGTCCACATTTATATACACGTGAACAGATTGGTATATATTTAAAAGTATAAGTGTCAAAAAGAAATTATGTGAAAAATGGCATGCATTCAAATAACTCGTTGAATGAACTCGCTGCTTCCTCAAAGATTCCATTGATTTGTTGGTACAAAAGATTATTCCAGAAGATCTTAATTTCCCTCCCTTGATTCAATTTTGAGAAAGTTGCTGAGAATAGTTTGGCACGACCACTTGAGGCATTACGATGGCCAGTGATCATGATGATGGTAGCTACAGGCAAAGGAAATGTACAGAAAGTGGTGTTGTATGATATGAGATGCCAACGCATTGTATAGATGTCTATGTGTCATGCCCTTTTCCAAGTGGAACAAGTCCAAAATTGTCATGCAAGTTCAGGATGACAATTACAACCCTCCAAAACATTTTTTAGAGATATCATGATTCAAGGGAGATCATTGCAAGTCATGTTATATGAAGGAACCTAGAGAGGGGACACAAGACATAATACAAAATTGTAGGGTATGTAAATTATGAAATTACATTTTGCCTCCACTTTAGCAAGATAAATGTGCTAAAAACTAAGCATGCTAAAGGACATAATGAAATACTGATGCAGGAGCATCCAGTGGTGTAAGGGCAATCTTGCATCACCCAAAAAGATGTTGATTCAAAATCATTGAATTTGTTTTCATTTATTTCAACAATTGGTATTTCTAGTTCCATAATATCTTGAATAATGATGTAGGACTTCGGTTTTTCCAAACTACTAAAAATAGCATACTACTATTTCTGGAAGGTTTAACTGCCATTTTAGGAAAGTTTGTGTTTGGGCATAGATGGAAGTGAAAATTTACAAGAAGCTTCAGAAATGAAATATAAGACCTTTGCCAAAGAAATCAGGCAAAGATAATTTGTGAGCTAAAAGATATTAAAGTTTCCATTTTCTGAAAAGCCCCTGAAAATTTTTGAAACGATATATGAGGCACTAAAACATCCCATAATGTCTTGAAATTATGAATTTTTGATGTGATAGTTCACTTCGCAAGCTTTCCGACGCTTCAAACAGTTCATCAATCGGACATCCGGATCAAAAGTTATGCTTCTCAGAAGTTGACCTACTTTTGGGGTGAGTTGCAAATTTCAAAATTTAGCTGGAGGCCACCAAAAAGTGTTATTTATGACTATTTTGGGAACCCTGGGCAGTGGTAGAGATGAGGGGGAAAGTGTAGAGTCAATAATAGGTGGGAAAACAAAAACCCTAGTTGATTTGGGGGTTACAGAAGGTAGAAGATTCTAGTGCCTGGTGATGTGTAGTTGTAGTGTGTTGCAGCCTGTGGAGGATTGATTCCTATAATTAAGCTTTTGTAATGTAATGAGTTATCCAAATCAATAAATAAATATCCTATTTTCTGTGTGCCATTTCTGTTGTTGTGTGTTTTATGATTTACCCCCTTCATCAAGTGGTATTAGAGCAAGGGTTCTTGAGTGTATAAACATATCACCGACCGTGAGATAGTTTGCACCAGGTCTTGAGGTTGTGGGTTTGCTACGAAGATCAAGATGCCTCCATGAAGAAATCGTATTGGGAGGAATGCTTTGATGGAAGAGGGTTTTAGAGCCCTGCAAAGGTAAATCGATGCATTGCAAGAGGAGCTACGAAGAAGCTTTGAGCTAAGAACAAGAGAAGAAAGCAAAGATGAAGCCGAAGAAGAGCTATATGAGGAAGAACAAGAAGCTGCAGCAGATCTTGTAGAAGTTAGGTTGTTGAGGGCTATTTCAAAGATTAGAAAGAGGCCCAGAATCAAAGTTTCTACCTATTCTAGAGATTTGAATCCAGAACAGCTTATTGATTGGATCAATGACATGGAGGAGTATTTCGAGTACGAAGATGTGTATGACCTAGATCGGGTCAAGTTTGCAAAAACAAAACTTGAAGGGCCATGTCAGTATTTGGTGGAAGGAGGTCCAGTTGAAGAGAAATAGAAGAGGAAAAGGAAAGATTACCAGATGGGATCGAATGGTGGAGAAACTAAAGAAGCAGTTCATTCCTGTGGACAATGAGATGGAGTTATTGAAGAAGCTACAAGCTTTGAAGCAAGGTAACAAGTCTGTCAAGGAGTGTACAGAAGAGTTTTAAAAGATTACTATCAGGACAGGCCATGCTGAAGAAGGTAGCCCATTACATTAATGGGTTAAGGCCAAGTATTCAAGAGGAGCTAAGCCTGGTCAGAATGACAACCATAGAAGATGCATACCTATTTTCCTTAAAGGTGGAAGAAAAGCTGAATAAAAGATTCAACAACAAGCAAAAGGGAAGAGGTCAAGGAAGAAGGACTGGAGGAAGACCCTATGGAGGTCAATATGAAAAATTTAAAGAAAAGTGAAGAAGTTGGCACCAGTCAAAACCAGAGAGGAGATAATACCTATCGATCTTGTGACCAAAACAATGGTGAGCAAAGAGGAAGAGGAAGAGGTAGACCTGGGCAAGGACCTAGAAGAGGAGGTTTCAGAGGAACCTGCTTCCAATGTGGAGAAGAAGGGCATCGAACATACGAGTGTCCACAACATCAAGGAAGGATGAATAGAAGACTTGAAGATAATGCACGAGTTGCACATGTAGATGAAAATGCACTGTCTAAGTGTTCTGAAGATGCTAAAAGGGGAGAAACCCTAGTTGTCAGAAGAACTTTGTTGAATGAGGTGAAAGAACCCAATTAGAGAAAGAGTTTATTCCACACAAGGTGCAAATGTGAAAGTAAGTGTTGTGATATTATTATTGATAGTGGAAGCACTGAAAATCTTGTTTTAGAGGAGATGGTTGACAAGTTGAAGTTGACAAGAAGAAAGCATCCACATCCATATCGGATCACATGGTTGTAGAAGGACCATAGAGCTTTGGTCAATGAGCAATGTTTAGTCAAGTTCAAGATTGGGGACTACCATGATGAGGTGCTATGTGACATCATACTGATGGATGCATGTCATATGTTATTGGGAAGGCTATGGCAGTATCATAGGTGCACTGTCCATGATGGCCATGCAAACACATATTCCCTAACAAATGATGGAGTTCATCATAAGTTGAACCTCTTGAAGGAGGTGGAAGAAAAGGTATGTAGTACTGCCAAAATTTGCTTGGTAGATGGTAGAAATTTTTTGGAGGGTATGAAGCATGAGTGCCATTGCTTTGCATTGATTCATAAGATTAAATGTGAAGATGTCCCAGTAGAAGTCTTAGAAATGTTGGAAGAATTTTAGGATATTGTCTCTGATAATGTACCAGAAGGTTTACCACCAGTGAGGAAGATAAGTCATCAAATAGATTTGATACCAGGAGCCAGTTTGTTGAATAAGGTAGCCCACAGAATGAAGAGATAAACAGACAATTTTAGGAGTTGTTGAGGAAGGGACTGATAAGGGAGAGCTTAAGTCTATGTGTGGTACCTGTAGTACTAGCACTGAAGAAAGATGGAGAGTGGAGAATGTGTACAAATTCTCAGGCTATCAATAAGATCATGATCAAGTACAGATTTCCATTGCCAAGAATGGATAACATAATGGATTGTTTGAGTGGACCCAAGTACTTCAAGAAGATTGACCTAAAGAGTGGGTATCATCAGATCTGCATAAGAGAAGGAGATGAATGGAAGACAACTTTTAAGACAAAGGAATGTTTGTATGAGTGGTTAGTCATGTCATTTGGCCTAACCAATGCACCGAGCACATTCATGCGGCTCATGAACGAGGTATTGAAAGAATTTTTGGGAAGTTTTGTTATTGTTTATTTAGATGATATTTTAATTTTTCAGCAAGACTTGGGATGAGCATGTGATGCATATCAGAAGAGTTTTAGAGAAGCTGAGGGAGGAGAAGTTGCTAATTAATATGAATAAATGTAGTTTTGCAAAAGAGTTGGTATACCTGAGATTTGTTGTCTCAGAGGAAGGTCTTAAGATGGACCCAGAAAAAGTAAGGGCTATCATTGAATGGCCTACACCAAGGACTGCTATGGAGGTATGATCTTTTCATGGTTTGGCAAGTTTTTATAGAAAGTTTGTCAGGAATTTTAGTAGCATTTGTGCACCCCTAACTGAGACAATGAGGGGCTAGAAAAGAGTTTAAATGGACTACAGGAGCAAACAAGAGTTTTGATACATTGAAGCAGAAAGTCACACAACAACCTGTTTTGGCACTTCCAGATTTTAGTAAGGTATTTTAGGTAGATTGTGATGCTAGTAGTAGTGCTATAGGAGTTGTTTTGAGTCAAGAAGGTAAGCCCATTGCCTATTTTAGTGAGAAGCTTAATGATGCTAAGAAAAAGTATTATGTTTATGATCAGTAGTTTTATGCAATAGTTCAAGCTTTGAAGAAATGAAGACATTATTTGTTGCCAAAAGAGTTTGTTTTATATACTGATCATCAGGCTTTGCAGTACTTTAATAGTTAAGGAATGTTGAATTAAAGGCACTTAAAATGTGTTAAGTTTTTGTAGAGTTATACTTTTATTTTGAAGCACAGGAGTGGGAAGTCCAACAGAGTTGTAGATGCCTTGAGCAGAAGGCAATATTTGTTGACAAAAATGAAGATAGAGGTTGTTGGATTTGATGAACTCAAAAGTTTGTATGCAGGAGATCCAGATTTTGCAGAGGCTTGGAAAGCTTGTTCAGAACCTGTTACTTTGGACAGGACAAAATGGTTGGATTTCATAATCCAAGATGGCATGCTATTTAGAGGAAGCCAGTTGTGCATTCCAAGCAGTTCCGTGAGAGAGAACCTGATTAAGGAGAAGCATAGTGGGGGATTAGCTGGACACTTTGGTCGAGATAAGACCATTGCTATTGTTGGTGAAAATTATTATTGGCCATAGTTGCATCAGGATGTGAGGAAATTTGTGCAGAGTTGTAGAGTGTGTCAAATGACAAAAGGAGCAAATCAGAATACAGGGCTATATCAGCCATTACCTATACCGAAGAAGCCATGGGATGATATTAGTATGGATTTTGTTCTTAGTTTACCAAGGACACAGAGAGGACATGATTCCATTTTTGTGGTGGACAGATTCTTGAAGATGACACATTTTATTCCTTGCAAGAAGACTAATGATGATGTTCATATTAGAGAGTTATTTTTCAGGGAGGTGGTGAGATTACATGGTCTACCTAAGAGCATAGTTTCAGATCAAGATACCAAGTTTGTTGGTTACTTCTGGAGGACATTGTGGAAGAAGTTAAAGACAGATTTGAAGTTTGTTGAACTACACCGAACAACTAAGAAGGGGGGGTGAATCGGTTGTCCTAAAACTTTTAACCAATTTCAATTATCAACTTATCAATCACTTATATTTAGATATAACCATGAAAACATAGAATGAGAAGCTCAACACAAAAGCATAATCAACACAAGAGACACTATATTTTTATGTGGAAAACCCTAAAGGGGAAAAACCATGGTGGGTGTTAGCCCACAAAAATATATATGTTATATCAATACGGAAAAATAGAGGCTCACTGCCCGAATTGCTCACTGCAAAGAAAGACTCACTACCTATGGATGGCTCACTACCAAAGGAAGGCTCACTACAAAAGGGTTGAACTGAGATAACATCTACTTCATGCCAAAGTTCAGTTCCATTGAAGCACAAACACCTCTGCTTTGCTCTGCTACTTTACTTCACTTTATCTTCACATCCTTGTACACATTCAGCATTTTCATGACTCAATTACAAGTATTTATACACTACATCAACCTTGGAATGATCATCAAGGTCAGCATTACAATAATCAACCATTGGAACAATCTCCAAGGTTGACATTACAAACATACATAAAATAGGTCTGGACCTAATACAAATTTGGCTAAGGAAAAGATGTTTAGAATGTATGTGGATCACGCCATGCCTTAGCTGGGACTCAAACATGATCTTCCAAGCTACAACAATCTTTGATGCATCTCCGTAGATGATGAATTCAACCAGGTCGGCCAAGACTGATTTTAACACAAGTATTCTCAAGAACACGCTTCATACATGATCTGAATTACACCTTATGGACCAATCCGAATGTAGGATCATAATCAAGAGACATCGACAAGCACATTATAATCACTAGGAACAACCGCACGATCTCTAACAACTCTATCAACAAGATTCTTCAAACTGGAGCACAAGAACAACACTGTCAGCCACTATCATGAGTAAAAGATAGCTTGCGGACCACCAAATCATGAACCATCACACTAGAAGGCACTAATCATCATTACAGACTTACTTCCAGAACCGCAGACCAAAATACTTCAATGCGGAGGAACGCAAAGCAAAACACTTTCTCCTTGTCACCACCAAACACATAGAAAAGCTTCTTTCACTCTGGTGAACATAACTCTCTCAATTCTTCATACAGGAGGCTCAAACTCGGAATATAACATCTTCAGACAAGCTTTTAAATAACTTCCAATCTACAGGAAAAGATATTTATTCTATAGGAAATACAAGCATTCTTCTGGATTGTTCTTCTACATGTAATGCACTGTTTCTACTGCAACACATTGTTATCACCAGAGGGGCTAATTTTCTCAATATCCTCAACAAAGTAAGAGCACAATTGACACTGATGACAACATAGATATATTGACATCAATGACAACACCGATTAGGCACATACTTGCAACAATCTCCCCTTTGTCATTGGTGGTAACATATGATGTGAAAAAATGAAAAGACCATCAAGACAAGATTCTCCCCCTTTCTCTTTACACAACTGCATTTTTTCTCCCCCTAAGTTTTTCACATGATTTCTCTCCCCCTTTGACATCAATGGAAAAGAGCACATACTTGCATGTTGCTGCTCTGATCCACTTACTTTATCAGAAACATCTAGCTACTCCCCCTGAGAGGTATCTTTGATTGGTCAAGGTAAAACAATGACTTCTTTAGTCACTTTATCACTTTCCTTTCTTGGTTTTAAATACATTCTTACTTGCAAATATAGGAATATGTTCCCAAGTCTGATTCTTCTCAGTGTGTTCTTTTGCAACCCTTATTCTTGTCAGTCACTAATGATTTGGTCTTCAGTGTGATGCTCTTGCACAAATCCTATGGGTCTTAGAAATATTTTCCGGGGCTTCTTCATCCTGTACTTTCTTTCCTTTTTCTTCATTGCTTCATGAGGTCACAACTGGTTCATATCCATTCTCCTCAGAGTTCATTAAGTGCTATCAATCATGAAGACTTGCTTTGTGAAGGGAACAATGAACCCGAACCTTTTGCACAATTCTTCTTTTATCCTTCTCAAACACAGTCTCAGTCCTGACTTAGACTTTTGTTGCTGACCCTTGACCTTGTCTCTTTATGCTTGGCATCAATCTTTTGATTGGGGAGGAAATATTTTCAATAAGACCCCCCTAAACTAGAGCTCCTAATTTACTTCTTGAAGGAAATATCTACACCAGAAACTAGTGCAGATCCATCCTTGACTTCAATCACATCTTTCTTGATCTAGATCTTGCCCATTTCTTTCTTGGTTTCAACCGGATCAACTTTTTCTTTTCCCTTATCTATTTTCCTTTCTTCAAGATAGTAGTTTCTTTTCACATCCTTCCTTCTACAAAACTTTCCCATATGTCCAGGTTTGTTGCAATCATAGCACACAATACTTCCTTGTCCTTGATTTCTCCTTCTGAATGAATTTATTCTAGATATGCATTGATTAGCCATGTGCCCAAGTCTATTGCAAGCAAAGCACATTCCATTGAAAAATTGAGTTTTCCTTGCATTGTTGAGGCCATTTCTTGTCATACCCCTACATTCACTTGCTATGTGACCAATTCTTTTGTAGTTGAAACATTGACCAAAGAAAGAGTGAACATCTTGATTCATTTTACTTCTACATTAAGTAGCCCTATGACCAAATTTATTACATGAGTAACAGTAACCATTGAAAGATGGATACCTTTGTGCATTTGGTTACCTGACCAGAGATCTTCTTGATCTGTTCCTTTGGTCCTGAGTCAGTTTGCCTTTGTCCTCCTTGACTTCAGAGTTCTTTTCTTGATCTGTTCTGGAACTTTTATCTTTCACAGGTCTCATACTATTTATGTCATCAAGATTTTCTGACTTGCTTCACCCATTAGTTTATCAAGTTTGGCTGTACTTATACTGAGTTTGTCGTGTTGAGCCCATGCATGTTTCAGATCAGCTTTCAGATCCACAACTTCTTCTCCAAGATTTAGGCAATCATTTGTTTTATTTTTCAAGCAATCTTCAATTTTTGCTTTTCCTTCATTTGCTAACTTCAATTCTTTACTACTATCCTCAAGTTTTTGCATAAGCTCTTTTATTTGCCTTTTTAACTCTTCGATGCATTCACTTACTTCTGTTGTACTTACTTTCAAGTTTACATTTTCTTCTTCAGATTTCTCAAGATTTTCAAGAGCAATTTTGGATTCTTCAGTGGATAGACATTCATCTCAAGAGGGATTATTGCAGGCTTCAGTATTGGCAATCAAACACAAATTCATTTGACCTTTCTTTATTTTCTTTTCTTCAGTATCATCTTCTTCTTTGGTGAATACCTTTTCCCTTTGATTTATGATTTCTGAATACTTCTATATGTCTTCATTAATCCTGACATTTGCACTCTCAATGATCTTTTTCAGTCTTTTATTGTAACACCGGTAGGCCTTATTCTCAGTAGAGTAACCAAGGAAGGTTCCTTCATCATACTTATCATCAAACTTGCTTAGCTCTCCCTCTCTTTTAATATATCATTTGCTTCCAAAAACTTTGAATTATTTTACCAAGGGTATTCTTCCATACCACAACTCGTAAGGAGTTTTAGTATCATTACCTTTGACTTGAACTCTATTTTGAATCTAGACAATAGTATTATAGCTTCTTTCCAATATGCTTCCGGTAGGTCATCTTCCTCTAGCATTGTCTTTACAGCTTCTTGAATAGACTTGCTCTTTATTTCCATTACTCTATTCTCTCTGGATAGCTATCTTTTTATTCCATGGGTCTCACACCACATATTGAATAAATCAGAGGTAAACTCTTCACTTCTATCAGACTTTAGACATCTAATTTTCACATTTAATTCATCTTCAACCATTGTTTTGAAGACTTTAAATACATCTGGAGCTTCTAATCTTTCTTTGAGAAAACTAACCCAAGTCATTCTAGAATAATCATCAATGAAGAACATAAAGTACCTGTCATCTTGGAGACTTTTTACTCTTGTAGGTCCACAAAGGTTTGTATAACTGTAGAGTGTCAAAGACTCTACATTTTTTTTTAGTCACAGCAATTCTGCGGGTCACTATTTTTCTGTGTGAGTTTCAAAGGTATCGGCATCACTGTGTGGGTTTCTAATGTTTAATGTGGAAACCACCAAGTGTCAAGCCACAGTTAAAGCCACAGTATTGTTTCAACTATTAACTTTTGTGCAGAGCGCACCACGTAGCAAATGTTTCAAAAGTTTTATAAGTTTCAGCTTTGTTGCGGGTGTCGACACGTGTAGCATGCGAAGGCAACACCTAAAGTTCTATGTTTTGTGTGGATATTACCGTGGGTCTTTTTATTTTGCTGCAGACATTGCCGCGTGTTTCTTTCCGTATCACGTTGTTATTGGTAAGGATAGATGGTGGGCCACAGTAATGTTTAGTTTCAAGCCTGTAGAGAATGCCACGTGGTGGTCGCAAAGGAGGAGTTGTTTTGTTCACGACGCATAGAGGCTAGAGCTTTTTGTTTCTAAAGTAATGTGGGTTGTGCTAAGTGTCAGCTTCCACGGGGAGTTTCAAAAGTTTTATTAGTTTCAAACAGGATTGCAGAGGCTGCCATGTGTTAGCTAGCATGTGCGCGGAAGATGCCATATGTCCCAGTTTTCTCCCTTTGAAGCTAATGCACGTTAAAGGCTGTGGGTCCCATTATTAATGTGTTTCATATTATAAAGTGATGTGGGTTGCGACTGATGTCATATATGGAGGTCACCCGAGCATAAAGACACAGTTTTGAGAGCCTGCAGGAGAGGACACGTAGATGTTTCTAAAGGCTGTGGAACGCGACAAGTGTTAGTTTCCTATTAATTCCTGAGAAACAAAGGAGTTTCTCATTTTGTTGTGGATGTTGCCATCTGTCACAGTATGTTTCAAGTGTCAAGTGCGCGGGTCTCACCATGTGTTTGTCTCTTAATGAAGGAGGTGTGCCACATATATTTTGCCCCAGCTAATGAACCTGCAAAGGGGATGGTCATTATAGATTCGATGGATCGTAACCGTTCAGGTACTTTTAGTTATCTTCAGTTTTGTTGGGCCGTTGGGATTTGGTTGTTACAGATAATCTAGAGTCAGATCTATGGTTATAAATATGTAGTATTTGTAATAGATCGAGAGATACAGACATACATAGAGATAGAGATATATTTTGTGGTAAGTTTGTAGTCAGAGAATTAAAAAGAGAAGTTGGAGACTTTGTTGTGGCCAATTTATGTCATTTTTCCTTTATTTTGTTGTTCTTGATAAGAAGGTGAATGTATCTGTGCCTTTTATGTTGTTGGAAAATTAATAAGAAGAACTTTGTTTTGTGCCTTGGTTGATATTATCTGTGTCATTACAAAGTGTCTGATTGTGAGCCTTTGATTATATTCATTCCATCTATTTATGTTAATCATGCAATATCTGCTCTTTAATGTAACTGAATCTTGAGAATAGTTTCACTGTGTTTAATTTGAAGGGAATACTTTTTCAGGCGCATCGCCATAGTTAGATTTTCTTAATTGTATTTGTAATCCTGTTAATTTCTTACCCTTTCCTCAAAACCCATTTAAAAAAGAGAAGAGCCAGCTTCCTTAAAATCTGGAGGTTGTTTCAAGTAGAAAGTTCCACATTCTTGAAACTTCCCATGTTGGTGTTAGAACCTGCACAATTTTATACATCAACAGTTTTTGGCAGGCCCGGTGGGACACTTTCTTGAAGTTTATGTCAAGATCATATGAACCAGAGAGTAACAAGGAGCCAGAGCTATGGACCTACAACGAGAGCTCAGTTTGCTGCTAATCTGGGCATTCTTTTACCACCATTTCTAGTTACTCCAAGGAGAAGAGTGAATCAGGTTATAGTTCCACAACGAATAAATATGGGAGCACCTATATCTCCAAGGAACTATGCCAATTGGAATACTGGTCTGAAGGCTCTACCTAAGTTCAGTGGAGAAGATTTCAAGACACCTGAAGAATATCTGCAAGATGTATCTGATGTGTGTGCAGTACATGTTATCACTCAATAGAATGTGGCTATAAGGCTGCTAACAGCTTCTTTTAAATGGAAGGCTCTGGACTGGTATAGATCTCTCACTCCAAACACAATATCTACATGGGATCAGCTTGGTGATGCTTTCTTTGCAAGATTTAAAGAAAAAGGTGATAAATCCTCCTTGCTACAATAGTTGATCACTATCAAAAGTGCACCACAAGAAGCCATGACTAATTTCAACTCAAGATTTCAAAAGACTTGGGACAGAATTCCTGCTACAGCAAGACCATTATCAGGTATGGCTATTGTGTTTTACCTCAAATCTTTAAACTTAGATATATCAGTAATGATTTAGTCTCTTGGAGGTCAGACACTACCAGAAGCATATGAGTTGGCAGTCAAGGCTGAAAATAACTTGATAGATGCTGGAAAATTGCCCCCAAGACCTCCTATGCCCATGTTCCCAGAAATTACCCTACCTTTGCCACAAGAAGCTCCTAACCTTATAGCCCCACCTGTGTCCATGTATTCATTTCCAGTTCCTCAACAGACTATTAGGGCAACCTCCTCTGTTCAACCATCTGAAATGGATGATGTCAAGAACATTCTAAGGACCTTCTCAAATGAGATAATTAACCTAAAGAGACAACAAAATCCCTATCCAAAGTCTCCTTATCAAGGTTATCAAGGAAATAGACCTCCCTTTCAGCTAAATCAATATCAAGGCCCTCAAAGGCAAGCTAATCCCTAGCCTTCAAATAAGTTGGTTTCAGTCCCTACACCTTTACAAATTGTTCCTCCTAATCCCAACAGGGAAATTGTTCTAAGGTAAAATAACTTAGCAGATGGCACAAATGCTTGGTTCTTTCCCTGCAACAATGCCCATATGGCCAGAGACTGTCCCAGAGGAAATTTGTAGCAAAAGATAGCAGAACAGAGAGGGTTAGAAAGAAAATTTTCAACTTCTAACACCCCACCATATCAGTCTCCTGGTGTTCAAAATGCAGTAATGGTTGCCCAGATGCAAGGGATGTCCATACAACAAGAAGAGGAAATAGCCCCTAAACATGCTTTGTTTTCATGGATTGAAGAAGAAGATTTAGTGTTCTTGAATGAGGCATCCACTTCCAAGAAACCATTGGTGCAGTCAGACTATTATACTAGATCAAAGAGGAGGATGATGGAGCAACCCGAAGTCACTAATATTGAGATCATGGGAGCTCCTCTATTTCAAAATCATCACAACACAGTCTCTAGGCAAGAAATGCCTCAGCCTGTGCAGAATCAAGTAGCCTCAGGATAGGTTCTAGAAAAGACAAGGTACCCTTATTATTCAAAGACCCAAGCATTAGGGCTTGTAAATGTGGTGGACCAGCTGAATGAACCCCAGCACATGTGTCAATCTGGGATATGTTAGCCATTCCTGAGCAGAAGACACTGTTGCAAGAAGCTTTGCAAGGTCAAGAAGCCCCTAAACACACTGGTACTAAGGGAGGAGCTATTGATAAAGAGAAGCTTCATCTCAAAGATATTGTACCTCTACAGACAACAAATCTGTTGAATAATGCATCTGAGGTAGGTAAATCTAAACCAAATCCCTTTTACTTGACTCTAATAGTTGGGGTAAAATTACTGAATAATGCAATGATAGACTCTGGGGCTAGTACCATGGTGATGCCAAAGCAGATAACAAATGCTTTACAGATAAAATATGAACCACTTACAAGAGGGGTAATGTAGTTGGATGGAAAATCTGTTCAAACAATAGGAAAAATCAAACAACTTCCATTACAACTATATACCTACCCCAATATAATTGTCAACCAAGATGTGGTAGTCATAGATATCCCCCCTGTATTCGGTTTATGCTTGTCCAGAGATTTTACAGCCAAGATAGGAGGTTATATGTCACTAGATTGGTCACACCTCATCCTGAGAACCAAATATGGGACCAAGATGAAAATATTGTCTGAGCCATTATCCAAAGACCATATCACAAATGAACCAATCCCAAAATTAGAAGCATCCCATGCTATGCTGAATAAGGAGGAGAGAGTCTTTGTTGAAGAGTTGGGTGACTGGACTGAACATGACCAACATGAAGAAGAGAATAATCAGTTATTGACTATGATGCAAAGTGATCCCTATGGAAATTATGACTCTATAGGTCTAGGCACTTATGTCATATTTGAAGAAGACCAAGAGATCTCTAATGTTTTAAGGGAAGAAGCATCACAGAGTCAAGAATCTGAAAGAAACTCAGAAATTTGGACCCTTAATTTTGATGGGGCTAGGAGTAAAAATGGTGCTGAAGCAGGAATTTGCCTTACTGCCCCAAATGGTGAGAAAATTCTAAAAACCATTCGCTTTCAATTTGCCTGTACCAATAATGATGTTGAATATGAATCTTTGGTGCATTGACTCATGTTGGCAAAGAAAAAGGAAATAAAGAACCTGATAGTAAGAGGAGATTCAGAACTGGTAGTAAAACAAATCAGAGAGAAAGTGATAGTAAACAATGTAAGAATGAGATTCTATAGGCACAAAATTTGGGACCCGATAGATGGTTTTGAGGCTTTCAATATTGAGGTGGTTCCCAGAGCCCAAAATTCTAAGGCAGATAGAATGACACAGATTGGTTCACAGTTTGACCTAGCAAGTGATCTGTTAGTTAACAATGAGTCAGTCAAAGTTATAGTGAGACGAACCATTCTAGAGAATGACCAAAATTGGCAAGTTTTTGATAATGATTTGCAAGTACTCTCATTCTTACAACAATCAGGTGAATTTGTTGATCAATTACATCCTAAAATTGAGGAAGCATATGGTGATCAAATTATCCAGCTGAAATCAAATAAACTCCCTAAAGGGTTGATTACTTTAGAAAACTTGTTTGACCCAGAGGATGTAAGCCTAGAGAAGAGGAGGTTTTAGGCAAATAAGGAAGATTATTCTAAGATCCAAGTTAGTGAAGGAAGAAGATTGAAAATTGGCAATTCTACTACCCAAGAAGAAAGGGAAAGGTTGATTGATTTATGTGAAAAATATGATAGGGTGATTGCTTGGACCTATGAGGACCCCCATGGCTATAATAGAGATATCATCCAACACACCATAGAGCTTACTAAAGGATCTAAACTAGTCAGACAGAAGCAAAGGCCAATGAATCCTAGAATTGAACCTTTAATGGTGGATGAGCTGCAAAAACTCCTAGAATCAAAAATTATTTTTCCAATTAACCATTCAACCTAGGTATCAAACCTAGTGCCAATAAGAAAGAAGAATGGTGACATAAGACTCTGTGTAGATTTCAGGGATCTGAATGGAGCATCTTTGAAAGATCATTATCCCTTGCCCTCTATGGAATAGATTTTATAGACTGTGGCTGGGTCAGGAAGATTGTCCTTGCTGGATGGTTTCTCAGGATATAATTAGATTTGGTTAGCAGATGAAGATTAGCATAAGACTGCATTCACTACAAAGTGGGGAACATTTGCATATGCTAAAATGCCTTTTGGCCTTTCAAATGCTAAAGCTACTTTTTATTGTGCAATGGATGTAGCATTTGAGGAACTTATAAATAAAATTATTCTGATTTATCTAGATGACCTCACTATTTTTTCTAAGAATGCTATAGATCATTTTGATCATTTAGAGGCTATTTTTAAGAAATGTCAAGAGTTTGGAATATCTCTGAATCCCAAGAAATGTATTTTTGCAGTACCTTAGGGTAAACTTTTAGGGCATATAGTGTCAAAGGAAGGGGTCTCTATTGATCCAGAAAGGGTCACAACCATAATGAACCTATCTCTACTAGTCAACAAGAAAGTAGTTCAATCCTTTCTAGGAAAAATCAACTTTGTTAGCCGATTCATATCTGATTTTGTAGGTCTAATAAGACCAATGACATTGTTGCTTAAGAAAGATCTGGTTTTCAAATGGAATGTAGAAGGAAGACAGCCTTTTGAAGAAGTCAAGAAAGCCATTTCAACAGCCCCAATACTCAGAAACCCAGATTTTTCTAAATCTTTCATAATGTATGTGTATGGGGGAGAATTTACTGTTGCTGTTGTTTTAACTCAAAAGGATGATCAACAAGAAGGAGAACACCCAATAGCCTTTTTCTCCAGAACTCTCAGGGAATATGAGGCTAGATATAATTTTGTGGAGAAGCAAGCATATGCCATGGTAAAAGCCCTTAAAAAATTTAGACATATGGAAACATGAAATAAGATTCTGATATTAGTGGCTCATCCTAGTGTGAGAGAATAATTATGGAGGGTGAGATCACTGAGAAAAGAGCTAATTGGATAACAAAGATCCTAGAATATGATGTAGAGGTAAGACCCACCAAGTTAGTTAGAGGCAAAGGATTATGCCAATACATGAC
Organism: Cunninghamia lanceolata; assembly: GCA_027924645.1. NCBI lineage: Eukaryota > Viridiplantae > Streptophyta > Pinopsida > Cupressales > Cupressaceae > Cunninghamia > Cunninghamia lanceolata. The sequence continues at coordinate 33,118,669 of BSBN01000924.1, read as the reverse complement.
CCAAGACATGGAAAGATTAGTGGCTAAAGGAACAGAAAGTGAAAATGTGTTGAAACTCCAAGAGGTTGACCAAGACTCTTGGGTAAAAAATAGAATACAATTTATGAAGCATGGGATTTTCCCAAATGAGCTCTCCCATGATAAGAGAAGATACTATAGCTAGCAAGGGGCCCATTTTGTACTCATTGACCATATTATATTTAGAAGAAATGTTGATGGTATACTTTTGAGATGTATAGAGAAGGAAGAAGCTCAAAGAATACTACATGAATGACACCATGGAGCCTTAGGTAGACACTTTTCAGCAAGGACCACTACAATCAAAGTAACTCAAGAAGGATATTTCTAGACCACTCTATTTACAGATTTCTATCAACTGGTTAAAGAATGCCAGGCTTGTCAGTTTTATACAGGTAAAAGGAGAAATGTAGCAATACCTCTAAGCCCCATAATTGTGGACGAACCCTTTGCTCAATGGGGTCTGGATTTTATTGGTATGATCAATCCAGTGTCAAGTATGGGACACAAATGGATCCTCACAACAATAGATTACTTTACCAGGTGGAGTGAAGCAATACCACTCAAAGAGGCAACAGAAAAAGTCATATTAGAGTTTCTAGAAGGCATAACTGCTCGGTTTGGTCCCCCTCGTACCATTATATCAAATAATGCTAAAGTATTTTTGGGAGCCAAATTATCTAAGTTTACATTAAGGAATGAGATTTATTTGAAGACTTCTTCAAATTATTACCCTCAAGGTAATGGTCTGGCAGAGTCCACTAACAAGAACCTTATCAGACTCATAAAAAGGATATGGACCAATTATCACAGAGAGTGGCATAAACTACTTAATACAACACTGTGGGCTGATAAGATCACACCAAAGAAAGTGACTAAAATGTCTCCCTATGAATTAGTTTATGGTAAACCAGTAGTAATGCCACTGAGCTTAGAGATCCCTACTTTGCAATTGTTAAAACAAATAGAAATTGAAGAGAATGGCCCCATGCAAGTTAGACTTGATGAGCTATTGGAAGTGCAAGAGAAAAGAGAAAAGACACATGAGTCACTGATGAAACATCAGAAAATAGTTAAGGACTATTTTGATAGGAAGACTTCAAATCCTTTTTTTGAGGTTGGTTCTCTAGTATTGAAATGGGATGAAAGAGCTACTAAGCCAGGTCAACACAACAAATTTGAATCATTGTGGATGGGTCCTTACAAAATTTGTTCCTGCAAGCAACAAAATTCATTTGAACTGGAGACCATGGATGGAAAACCTGAAGAGATTCTGATAAATGGGATCTATCTGAAACATTTCAATTAAGGAGGGGCTCTTAATGTATCATAGTTAGTTATTTTTCTTCCCTTTTCTTGCTTTCCTATTTTCCCGCTTCCCTTTCAATAAGTGTTCAGTGAACACGTGTCAGCAGCGCAAAGCCCCTTCTCTTTTGGTCTCGTATTTATTAAGGTTGTTTGGCAATCCCCAAATCCCCCAGAAGTACATGCTTTTCAGAAAGGATAGCCACTCCCGTAAGAAATCTGACACTCCATTCCATGCAGATTTCAAAAAGATACACTAGTTGTTTCTTGGCATTAATGCCATTTATAAGATAAGATGTGTCATTGATTATCTTGATAAAGCCTCAATAAATTAGTGTTTAATCCTAAGTGTATCTATCATTTGTTTCTATGTCTCTACTTTGAATCACGACTGCATCTGAATTCCGTCCCTAGCAAGCACCTTTCAGCTAAGTATCACTCTTGTTAAATAGTTTCATTCTTTCCTGTGTCAAAGCTTCCTGCGTTCTCCTCACAAGATACAGATATGTCAGAAACACAGTCTCCTTAGGAGGGACTTGGAATTTATGAGTCAATTGATAAGCTGTTGAACAACAAATCATATGCTTCAGCACCTATGCAACCAAGGAAAACCTATCCAAGAACAAGGGTATCTGAGGTGGGATATTCTGTTGACCCAGCAAAGGTGAAGGATTATGCAGATGGCATATTCGATATGCCCCTTCAAAATAATACCAAGGCTCTCTGGGAGGGGGCACATCAGAGGTGTATTCTTCGAGCAAACAGCGGGCAGTCTGAGACTTTTGGTATGAGGATATGGACCTCACGATAGGCACAGTTCCTGGTTCCTAGTGTCCACCTATGTCCTGAGCTAATTGAGTTATGTGCAGAACTATTTCATGCACCATCAAATACTATACAATAGGGCCCCTTCATAATACACATTACGCCCAAGGCCATAAGAGACATGCTGGCCCTGCAGCATGATAGGACAGCTACATTTCCAACTGTTGCAAAAATGCAAAACACATGGGCAAATATAATCAACAAAGTGAAGTTCCTAAATTCAGAGATGCAGCTGGGAGATGATAATACTCATATGCCCACACTACCCACTAGGCGAGCACAATTTAGTCAAAATGTTCAAGAGGCACTTTCAATGATAGCCTTCATTTTTGGGATGAGAGAGGATAACACAGTCCATGACTGGCAAATAGCTATCATTTTTAGACTGAAAATTGTGGACAAATCACAAGAGTACCGGTTGGATTTCTTGAAACAAATTACTAATGCCATGATTGATCAGCTCTCAAATTTCAAGTCAAGGTGAGTTTTCAGGTATTCTGCTTTTCTTTTCCACCTTATGGTGTATCAGAATCATAGTCTTTTCACACAGCATATGCATTTGAATATGTATGACCCAGATTTTGGTCAAAACAAAACCATCCCTGTGTCTGCATGGACACATGTGTTATCTGAAGTCTTTGATCCTTATGACTTTTGGGAACATTTTGTCGCCCCTGCATTTTGCCAGTTAAGCCCTGAGCCTGTAGAACATAGATTGACACAGGGTATAAGGGGTTTTATGACCAATTACCCAATTCCATGCGATTATTTCTTTGGGGCACATAATAACATAATCAGAGTCCATGGTTTCAATGAGGAGCCCATGCTATTACCTAAAGTATTGACCCCTAGGGTCGTATCCTTAGAAGTAACCCGACAGGTGTCTATGGTTGATAATGATTTTGGCCACAAGAAAAGAAAGAGGAAGATGTATGATATCCCATGGGTCAAGAAAAATATGACACTTGAGGTTAGAGATGCACAGAACCTCTTGTTAAGAAAGTTAGCTGCCCTTGGTTTCCTCATCATTGAAGATAAATGGAAATATAATCCAGATAGTTTTCTAGCCTCCTGGATTATGAATAACAAGGTCTGTGCTAAAATGGTACATGAGGGTCATCCTTTCTAGGAGGACATAATGAATCCAAATGAGGATAACCCGGACCTATATGTAGAATTATCTAATTTTCCCTTTGAGGGGGCCAGGCCATGGGAAACCTTCTATGTCAAAGAGAAGGAATTTGACCCTAAGTTAAGAATGAATGTCGGTTTTAGGAAAGCATTGAAGGCCCAAGATTGGAAACCAGAAAAGATTAAAGCGTATTGGAAATATAGGCAAGAGATTTCAGAGATCACTCATTCATTTGGGAATATTGACAATGATGAGAAATGGGAATCAATCTGGGATGAATGGCATCCCTCCCCAGCCTCAAGCCCAGACACAAGTAGAATTCAGAAGAAGGGTGAGGAGTCAGAGGAAGAAACAAAGTCTACCCAAATTATGCAAGAAATAGGACAGTCCTCATCTGTTGCCCCTGCATCTTCATGGACCCAATCCCTTAGCACCTTACAGAAGCAAAAAGGTGTGGTGTAATCACCAACTATAGGGACTCAAGCAGCTTTAGCATCTGGGGGTTCCAGATTTGTTCCTTTGCAACCACCAGTGGTGGTAAATGTTGAAGAGAAAGAAATAGAGGAAACAAGAGAGAGACCTAGGAAACATAGGAAACTACACCTGCAAGAGGAATCAGAGGAAGAAATTGAACCATAGTAGTAACATCTACCAGTCACCTCTTCTGCTCCTCAGGTAAGTGTTTCTTCTCCCTTTTCTCCTGTATCTCTTTCTTCTACTTTAGGAGTGGCAATCCCAATTAGCCAGGCATTTATATCCCCTGCCACTTCAGCTATGCTTTCATCAACCCTTGCCCCAATTTCCAGTTCACAGGCCATGTCTTCACAGGCCATTTCATTACCATTATTTTCTCCATCTATGCCAAAAAGAACCCCTCCTCAAGTTTCTCCTAGCCAACATTTATCTGCTATTCCTTATGGCCTGCCTCAAGGTCATCCTTTTGTTGGAGGATACATTGCATCCCCTCCTACATTCCAAGCCCAAGCAGACACAGCAAAAAGGGCTAGAGAGGCTAGAATGGACAAAAAGAGGAAGAAGAAAAATAAGAGCCCTACTGTGGCACACATGAGGTCACTTTTTGATCCCATTCAATAGTCACTGACAGTCACACATTTGTCTCCAAATGTGGTGAAACCTAATGAACAAATGCAGCCCCAAGACTATTCAATGAATGCTATGGCTATGGATATGTCTCTTTTCAGGCCACAGGATAGGGTCAAGCTACTAAATGAGACTACATCTGTTATTGCAACCAACTATCTGAAACTGTCCAAGAAGTTGCAGAGAGCAGAGAATGATTTAGCTCAAGAAAAAGTGAATAGTAGCAACCTTGCTGGGGAGGTTCAATCTAGGAAGAATGAGATTGAAAGTCTAAACAAACAGTTGCAAAATATTGTTTCTTTTTAGATACATCAGGCTGCACAGGCCCAGAATACTTCTCTTAAGTCTGAGCTAGCACAAGAAAAGGCTGCAGTGACTATTTTGAGATAGGAGAAGGCCACTTTAGAGAAGAAATATCAAGATAAGTTGCAACAGGCCACACAATTGCAATAGAAGTTATTGAGTGAGCAAAATGCTAATGGTGCAATTCAGGCACAACAATTGGCTGAGCAACAAAGAACGAAGCAGCTGACAATTGAGTTAGCCAATAGGCCACAGAATCTTGGAGTTTTAAATTTGGTGAAAGAGCTATATGTTTCAGTGTGGAAGAGGATCTCTGAGGAGATTATCCAACTAAGGCCATTTTTAACATTTTTGTTAAATGCTCAGCAGCTGTGTGAGAAGGTAGAAACTTCGGTACAGGCCACCTTGTCTACTGTTTCATTGAGAGTTTTTAACTCTCAACTTTTACTGAAGAAGTTGTATGACACAACATATGAGACTCTGTCAGCAGTAGGTATCAATGACAGAATGGTCGCTGCTAAAAAGGTTAATGAGGTTTTGAGTTGTAACTCTGCAGCTACAAATTGTCAAGAGCTCCTGGATACAGTGAAAGGAGTAAAAAATATGAAGAAACATATAGAGGATTTGGTGCAACTGGGGCTTCCTTCACCATTCCTAGATAGTAACATAGTGTTGATGATTGATGACATCAAAGCCCTGCTCTTCACCAAGCAAAATGATCAGGCAATTTTCTAAGGTTTAAGTGATTCATCATTAGTCAAGGAAGTTGAGGCTGTGTTGATACCTATGGCCCAGCTGGAATTTCAATTAAAGGTTGTGGTACAAATTTTACAAACATTTTCCCACAAAGATATAATTAATCTTGATTTTGCCTTCTAAGATTTACAGAGTAGATAGGGACTCTCTGATTCAGAATGGTTTGTTTATCAAATAGCATTGCAAAATTTGTGACTCTATGTTGTATTTTCAATACATATATTTTTGCCAGTTTTGGGTTCTTTCCGAGCAGGCTCAGAAGTCCTATTGGTCGCCAAGAACTATAAAGTGTCAAAGACTCTACATTATGTTTCAGTCGTAGCAAGTCTACGGGTCGCTATTTTTCTATGCGAGTTTCAAAGGTATTGGTATCGTTGCGTGGGTGTCTAATGCTTAATGCGGAAGCCGCCAATTGTCAAGCCACAGTTAAAGCCACAGTATTGTTTCAACTATTAACTTTTATGTGGAGCGCGCCACGTAGCAAATGTTTCAAAAGTTTTATAAGTTTCATCTTTTTTGCGGGTGTCGACATGTGTAGCATGCGGAGGCAGCCCTTAAAGTTCTATGTTTTGTGCAGACATTGTTGCATGTCTTTTTATTTTGTTGTGGACATTGTTGCGTGTTTCTTTCCGTATCACGTTGTTATTGGTAAGGATAGATGGTGGGCCATAGTAATGTTTATTTTCAAGCCTGCGGAGAACTTCACATGGTGGTCATAGAGGAGTTGTTTTGTTCATGATGCACATAGGATGAAGCTTTTTGTTTCTAAAGTAATGCGGGTTGTGCCAAGTGTCAGCTTTTGCAGGAAGTTTCAAAAGTTTTATTAGTTTCAAAAAGGATTGCGGAGGCCGCCACATGTTAGCTAGCATGCGCGTAGGAGATGCCATCTATCCTAGTTTTCTCCCTTTGAAGCTAATGCATGTTAAATGCTGTGGGTCCCATTATTAATGTGTTTGATATTATAAAGTGATGCAGGTTGCGATAGATGTCATATGCAGAGGTCACCTAAGCATAAAGACATAGTTTTGAGGACCTACAAGAGAGGACACGTAGATGTTTTTGAAGGCTGTGGAATGTGACAAGTGTCAGTTTCCTATTGATTCCTGAGAAACAAAGGAGTTTCTCATTTTGCTGCGAATGCTGCCATCTATCACAGTATGTTTCAAGTTTCAAGTGCGTGGGTCTCACCATGTGTCTGTCTCTTAATGAAGGAGGTGTGCCACATATATTTTGCCCTAGCTAATGAGCCTATAGAGGGGATGGCCATTATAGATTCGATGGATCGTAACCATTCAGAAATTTTTGGTTATCTTCAGTTCCATTGGGCTGTTGGGATTTGGTTGTTACAAACAATCTAGAGTCAGATCTATGGTTATAAATATGTAGTATTTGTAATAGATCGAGAGATACAGACATACACAGAGATACAGATATATTTTGTGGTAAGTTTGTAGTGAAAGAATCAAAAAGAGAAGTCAGAGACTTTGTTGTGGCCAGTTTATGTCATTTTGCCTTTATTTTGTTGTTCTTAATAAGAAAGTGAATGTATCTGTGCCTTTTATGTTGCTGGAAAATTAATGAGAAGAACTTTGTTCTATGCCTTGGTTGATATTATCTGTGTCATTGCAAAGTGTCTGATTGTGAGCCTTTGATTATATTCATTCCATCTGTTTATCTTAATCATGCAGTATCTGCTCTTTAATGTAACTAAATCTTAAGAATAGTTTCAATGTGCTTAATTTGAAGGGAATACTTTTTCAGGCGCATCACCATAGTTAGATTTGCTTAATTGTATCTATAATCCTGTTAATTTCTTAACCTTTCCTCAAAACCCATTTAAAATAGAGAAGAGCCAGCTTCCTTAAAATCTGGAGGTTGTTTCAAGTAGCAAGTTCCACATTCTTGAAACTTCCCATGTTGGTGTTAGAACCTGTGCAATTTTATACATCAACAGTTTGTATGAACCAATTCCATCAGTCCAGTTGAGGATCTTTCTTCATCTTGTGGACTTCCTCTTGCTTGCTTCTCAACTTGACACTTATTGCAGGTGATGTTGCTAAAATGTATCCTCTCTGGCAGATCTTTCACAACTTGTGTTGAGTTTATCCTTGCTAGATCATTAGGGTTGATGTGACACAATTTCCTATGTCAAAGCCAGTTTTCATGATTCTGAATAATGTTACCTTCTTTAAGATGATAAAGATTTCCTTATGTCCTTCCACCACCTATTACAACTCCAAATTTGTCTCTATTTTCAAAGGTATCATTCTAAGATATGAAACTATATCCTTCTCTGCATAATTGTCCAACGCTCATGAGATTTTGTTTTAAACTTTTGATATAGAGAACATTATCTATATGTTGTCTTCCATCAAAACTGATTGAACCTTTTCCACATATTTTAGCAGTACGGTCATCTCCAAATCTAACTAATCCTTCTTCATTCTTTAGAAGATTCGTAAACTTGCCTTTATAGCCAGTCATATGATTTGAGCAGCTGCTGTCAATAACCCAATAATTTTTTATATCTTCATTATCAATACCTACCTCTAGATCAAAATTTTCATCTTCTTTGCAATTATCTTTCTTTGAATTGAAACAATAGTCATCATCTTCATCGTCTTCAACATGATAAAAAGTTTTCTTGAATTTTTTGCTTTTGCCTTCATCATAAATTTTTTTTGAGTTTCTTTTTGGACATCTGGATGCACAGTGTCCAGCTTCACCACACTTGAAAAAATTGAAGAATAATTCATCTTGGTGTGACATCCAGATCAACCTCAAGCTGTTGGGATTACCTTCGAGGAACTTGACTCTGATACCAATTGTTCAAATGCACTGGACAATTGAGAGGGGGGGTGAATCAGTTGTCCTAAAACTTTAAACCAATTTCAATCATCAACTTATCAATCACTTATATTCAGATATAAAAAATGAAAGCCTAGAATGAAAAGCTCAACACAAAAGCATAATCAACACAGGAGACACCAATTTTTTATGTAGAAAACCCTAAAAGGGAAAAACCACGGTGGGTGTTATCCCACATAAATATATATGTTATATCAATACCAAAAAATAGAGGATCACTGCCTACAGGGCTCATTGCCCAAATTGTTCACTACAAAGAAAGGGTCACTGCCTATGGATGGTTCACTACCATAGGAAGGCTCACTGCCAAAGGGTTGAATGGAGATAACAACATCTACTTCATGCCAAAGTTTAGTTCCATTGAAGTGCAAACACCTCTGCTCTGGTCTGCTACTTTACTTCACTTTATCTTCGCATCCTCACACACAAGCCACATTTTCACGACTCAATTACAAGTATTTATACACTACATCAACCTTGGAATGATCATCAAGGTTAGCATTACAATCACCAGCCATCAGAACAATCTCCAAGGTCGGCATTACAAACATACATAAAATAGGTTTGGACCTAACACAAATTTGGCTGAGGAAAAGATGGAAGAATGTATGCGGATCATGCCACACCTTAGCTGGGACTCAAACACGATCTTCCATGCTACAACACGCTATCACAATCTTCGATGCATCTCCGTAGATGATGAATTCAACTAGGTCAGTTGACATAGATGTTAACACAAGTATTCTCAAGAACACGCTTAATACATGATTTGAATTACACCTTGCGGATCAATCTGAATGTAGGAGCATGATCAAGAGACATCCAAAAGCACATTATAATCACCAGGAACAACTGCATGATCTCTAACAACTCTATCAACAAGATTCTTCAAACTAGAGCACAAGAACAACACTGCCAGCCACTGTCATGACTAAAAGATAGCTTACGAACCACCAAATCATGAACCATCACTCTAGAAGGCACTAATCATCATTACAGACTTACTTCCAGAACCACAGACCAAAATACTTCAATGTAGAGGAATGCGGAGCAAAACACTTTCTCTCTGTCACCACCAAACACACAGAAAAAGCTGCTTTCACTCTGGTGAACATAACTCTCTCAATTCTTCATACTGGAGGCTCAAACTTAGAATATAACATTTTCAGACAAGCTTCTACATAACTTCTAATCCACAGGTAAAGATATTTATTCTACAGGAAATGCGGAGCATTATTCTGGACTATTCTTCTACCTGTAATGCATTGTTTCTACTGCAACACATTGTTATCACCGGAGGGGCTAATTTTCTCAATATCCTCAACAAAGTAAGAGCACAGTTGACACCAATGACAACACCAATTAGGCACATACTTGAAACAAAGTTTAGTTCTACACACCATCCACAGATTGATGGATAGATAGAAGTGGTGAATAGGAGTTTGGGTAACCTGCTACGATGCTTAGTAGGAGATAAGCCCAAGGGATGGGATTTGATTTTACCACAGACAGAATTTGCTTACAATAATTCTGTCAATAGGAGTACTAGTAAATCACCATTCTAGATTATATATGGCAATAGTCCAAGAAATTCTTCAGAGTTAAAGAAGATGCACAAGGGAGAAAAGACAAGTGCCGAACTAAAGACTTTGCAGAACATCTGAAGAATTTGCATGAAGAGGTGAGAAAGCACATTAATAAGATGAATATTCAGTACAAGGCTAAGGGAGATTAGAAGAGGAGATATAAGGAATTTTAGGTAGGAGATGAAGTCATGGTTCACTTGAGAAAAGAAAGGTTCCCAATTAGAACATATAATAAGCTGAAAATGAAGAAATTTAGACCGTGCAGAATCCTGAAGAGGCATGATTCATGAAATGCATATGAAGTAGAGCTGCTAAGTGGGATCAACATTTCACCTATGTTCAACATTATTGATTTAACTGAATATCATGAAGGTGGCATAGAGGATGGACCAACAGAAGAACAGTGGAGTATTTTGGCATCTACTTCAACGGAGGAGATATAAGAGATCTTGGATAGCCGTGTGGGAAGTACTCGGAAAAGGCAATATGAAGAATATCTAGTGAAATGAAAAGGAAGGCCTATTGAAGATTCTTCTTGGTTGTCTAAGGCAGAGGTTGGCCATTTGAGTTTTCCTCAAACAAACACCTGAGACGTGACAGGGTCACTTCTCAAATTACCCTGGGTGTTTGATGCAGGACCATCCAGTGGTGTAAGGGCAATCTTGCATCACCCAAAAAGATGTTGATTCAAAATCATTGATATTGTTTTCATTTCTTTCCATAATTTGTATTTTTGGTTCCATAATCTCTTAAATAATGATGTAGGACTTTCAGTTTTTCCAAACTGCTAAAAATAGCAAACTACTATTTCTGGAAGGTTTAACAGCCATTTTAGGAAAGTTTGCATTTGGGCATGGATGGAAGTGAAAATTTACAAGAAGCTTTGTAAATGAAATATAAGACCTTTGGCAAAGGAATCAGGCAAAGATCATTTGTGAGTTGAAAGATATTCAAGTTTCCATTTTTTGAAAAGCCCCTAAAAATTTTAGAAATGAGATATGAGGCACTAAAACATCCCATAACGTCCCAAAAAGTTGATGGAAATCTGTTTACAGATTTTTAGTGTGATTTTTCACTTCACGATATTTTTGATGCTTCAAACGGTTCATCAATCAGACACCCAGATCAAAAGTTATGCTTCCCAGAAATTGACCTACTTTTGGGGGGAGTTGCAAATTTTGAAATTTAGCTGGAGGCCACCAAAAAGGGCTATTTATGACTATTTTTGGGAACCTTGGGCAGTGGTAGAGATAAGGGAGAATGTGTAGGGTCAAGAATAGGTGGGAAAACATAAACCCTAGCTGATTTGGGGGTTACAGAAGGCAGAAGATTCTAGAGCCTGGTGATGTGTAGCTGTAGTGTGTTGCAACCTGTGGAGGATTGATTCCTCTGATTGTAATTGAGATTTTGTAATGTAATGAGTTGTACAAATCAATAAAGAAATATTCTATTTTCTGTTGTTGTGTGTTTTATGATTTACCCCCTTCATCAAATACATGAAATAAATTGACATATATTTGTAAAAAGGATAATGTGAGATTGTAAAGCTTCTTCAAGTGGAAGGCCAGATGTCCCCAATTTGGAACCTAGAAAACCACAATGTTAGAGCCATAGGTCCTACAAAACCATGATGTTAGAAAATATATAATCTTGCAAGACAATGAGAGAGAGGATCATATCTAATATAAGCATGTTGAGCAATCACATGATCTGACACATAATGAGATAAAGTGTGATTACAATGTCATCAGGGTCATCCATTTATTGACCCATTTATCCTTATAATCGATTGAACATTTGAAGGGCATGTTTTAATTTTATATTTTATTTCCCTTTCGATGCCCGTGTTTGTGCTCCCCACTGTTTTCCTCATCACTGCTATGTGGTGTATTGTTTTTGCATCGTATTCATCCTTCGTCTCACATCTTCTAAGTATGTGTGCCTTTTCAAAATTAAGGGTGTGTGATCTGCATCCATGTGGATCCTATATGCTTGTAATGGGGTTTCTTCCAGTGTGGTGATATTTCATTAGTGTCGCAAAGATTTCCTTGCATCGTAGTTTATAAGTGTTCCTGCTAATCCAAAATATGGACTTGTGTGATTTTTTTCCAAGTTCCATCATTAGGAATCTACACTCCCTTCACAGAAAAGAAACTTAGTTGTTTATGTGGCATTTGATCATTTGTCATTCAAAGTTTCTTTGTGTCACAGTTTACAAAAGAATCTACAATATCAAACAACAATGATGTCCCCTACTGCCATGTGTCCTCATTGTATAGAAATTTGATACCATGGCCTCTCTGTCTAAAAGGCTCAGTAATGAATGGGACCCCCATGATAACCTATTTTCACTTCACAGGTGGCATTTCCTCATTGGCCCTGCTAATAATCTTTGAGATGTAGTTTCACTATTTGGTTTCAAATGACTTTTGCGATGATGCGTCAATCATCGATTAACTCTTTCCTGAAAAGATCAATGGCCTACATTAAAAAGTGAAGAACAACTAGCAAAAGGAGGATACAAGTCTCGCTTGCTCAAGCTTTTATTACAGAACTGATGATTTTCTACCATGCGAGCTTTTCTCAACAAAATCTATGCCTTCCATTAATAGTTTTGATGTAATGTTGAGGGGCAGAGTTAACTTATTTGTGTCTCTCAAAATATATTTCCTACTGCCATTCTATGCTAATATTGACATCAAGTGGGAAATTGGGATTTGGCAGCATGGTCCATGTATCTGATCAAATCAAGTAGGGTTGTTCTTGTGTCATGTGGCGTGGGAAGTGACATGTTACTAAACTTGGTATTGATCTCAAGTGGTTTCATTGAGAAAACAAAGAATCATTGGGTGATAGTTCTTTAGCTTGTTTGCAGAATATCGATAAAGCTTTGAAGTACAACTGGCTAGCGAGGGAGGATTTTAACAGATGGGTGCATAATTATGTGATGTTATCACTGTCTATGGCATCCACAAATTTAATGAAAATTCTTTCGAAGTGATCCACATATTAGTTGATGTGCGTCAATGCTTTGATGGCACGTTTTAAAGTAAGAGCTTATTTATGGAAGCACAAGATGAATTGTTTTATGTGCTTGGTATGTGTGTTATCCCTTTTCCAGGCTATATAAGGACTAAGTGTAATTTGACTTAGCACTTGTCTTTCTCAGTTCCTTGAGGTAGTGCCTTGTCACTTTGAAGAAATATGTTCCTATGTGTGTGAGATATCAAGGTTCTCTTGGCTCTAGCTATGCAATTTTAGAGGCAGAGGAATTGATATACCTTTTTTTTTGTCTTGGGCAGGTTCAAAATTTGGTTCTCTTTGTTATTCTATCCATGCCAGTTATGATGAGACATGTGCTGGAATGATGGCCAAGGCTTGCTGTTTGATGCAATAGCTTGTTGAGTTATTCCCCTCAACCTCACATGACTAAGACCTGGAGTAGCCTAGGTCTTGATGAGGGACCCCTACGACTGCCTGCATCTATTTAAATTGATATGGCGAAGGTTGTTGTGTTCAAGTGGCTAACTTATTTGACTTTTTAAATAGAAGTTAGGTGGGTAGCATGTTGGCTACATAAGTTGTCATTGATGTCAACATAGTATACATTAATGTCAACATATTAGATGGAAATGTATAGACAAGACTTGAAGGAGTCATTATGGTCAAGACAAACTAGTTAGGGAGAAGAAGAAATAATCTAAGTATGGATCAGTTTTGGGCTTGAATATGATGCGGAGGTAAACAATCTTATCCTTGCATGATTCCTACATATATACATACATATCTCATTAGTTGGGAGTACTGCACTCAAGGGTAAGAAGCAAAAATGTGTCTAAGGCATTCTCAGTGCAAAACCTAAGGTAGAGTCAACTTGAATTGGTATGCACTTCTCCGCAAAGCAAGATCTGGTCATGTGGCTCTTATGATAGTTTCTGACATGTATTGAAATGGTATATCCAAGGTTTCAGCCTCTCACTTGTTCAGCATGAAGAGTTACAAGGGATAGTTCATCAGCCATCACTGAGACAGAGCAGAACAGTATTGGGGGACAATAGAATGCTCCACATTCCTCTGAAAGAGATCTGTTTGTCATGCGGCTCTAAGGAATGACTAAGATCAATATGTTACATGCATTAATGAAGTCTCAAGTGTTATAGTGGCCCACAAAGGTAGTACTCAAGTGACAAAGGTATCACACTATTTTCCAGAGCCTAAGTGAACAAGTTAAGTTCTACACAAAGTGAAACATATACAATTCTATCATCAGAGCTTATGCAAGGTTCCCCATGGTCCATAATACATCAGGTATGATCCTCATGTAGATATTCTTTATTCTCTAGTACCACATCAAGTATTCTTGTTTGCAAGTAGAATTTAAGTATAACTGTCCTCGAAAGATGCAAATACTTAAGTTAGTTCTGAATCTCTCCAGAAACTCCATAAAAGGTTGTGCAGATCTGATGAGTTGCATAAGTTGATATCTTTGATCATTTTCAAAAGGTTCCAGGCTCTATACTTCACCGTAGCCTCATGTTTTGGGCTAAGAAGAATTACATCTGGTCTAGAAGACTCTGTTCTCTACAGAGTAATACATTTCTTATTTTGTAAATGCATAACTTAGCATGATACTTCTCTAGAAAGGTGCATGAATGTTTTTGAGCTGGTATATATGATTGAATCCTTGGTCCGCATTGATGTTTTGACTTCTCCCCAATAGTTGAAAGATGAATAGTTGAGAGTGTTGAGCAGTATGAGATGACTGGTTAAGTATATAGTGCATGGGGATGCCTTTGACTAATTTCTCCAAGTCTGAAAGATGTGGAAAGGTGTGTCCTAATGTTCCTCATAAACCCCTGAGGTCTGCAACAAGTTTTGTTGCCAATTTGCATCTGTTGTGTCTGACCTATGACTAGCTACATGTTACATTCAATATTGTTTTGGATGCCAACCTAATCAAAGTTTCAAGATGTTGCAAAGGATATATATATATATATATATATAGAAGATATAATTCATTTCAAAGGTAATTAAGGTGGATATGAACATAGTAGAGCAGATATGAAATGCGAAGATTCAGTTTGAAGAAATTTTTTGAGAAAAAAAAGTAGATTGCACCATCAGTATGCAACAGATGTATTCTTCCTAGCAGTCCTTGTATTCATACTAGCATTGTAATAGCAGTGAGATGAACTATCAGCGAGTAGTAGCTTCCTTGGGTTATAACCCTAAATCAAAGTTGTAAATCAAGGAGTAGTAGTTTCCTTGGGTCGAAGCCCTAAATCAAAGTTGTAATACTTTTGCAGTGAGCATATTATATTGTGAGCTAATCCTCACAATGGTTTTTCCCTATTTTAGGGTTTTCCACGTAAAAATACTGGTGTTATGTTTTGAATCTTGATTTGCATGTTTTCTTTCATGTTTTCAAAGCTATTCAATTTTATTAGTAAATGTTTGGTTAAAGTTTTTAAGTGTGTTGATTCACCCCCCTCTCAACACCCCATTGTGTTCAACATCTCAACACCCCATTGTGTTCAATAATTGGTATCAGAGCCAAGTACCTCTGAGAAGCTTGACCGCTAAGGTAGATCCTCCACTTGAACACATGGAATCTAAACTATTGGACAATGAAATATTTGCACCTAAAATTGATCTAGAAGCAATGGATCCTGAAGGTTGGGATTTTGATTCTAATGAATGTGAGATAGATCTTGAAGAACTCAAGACAACTCCTAATGATCTTAAGGAAGAAAAAGATCTAAACTCAGAATATGAAGACATGCTTGAGAAAGCAAAGGAGATAATTGACAAGTTGAAAACAAAAGCCAAAGAATCAAAAGAAGAAATTGGGAAACTAAAAACTCTGATAGAAGGATATAAAATAAGTGACAAGCTCAAGGAGGTTGAAGACATGATCTCAAAGTTAAAGGTCATGGTTGAAGAAGAAAAAAGGGTTGAAGATTTCTTAAATATCAAGCTCAATGAGGAATCAGCTAAATGTTCAAAACTTGAAGAGGAAGTTGTCACTCTAAGGAAAGAACTGGAAAAGGAAAAAGAATAGATTGACAAGGGACTAAAACTAAAAGTAGGAACTGATATTCTTAATGAAATAATAAGCTCTCAAAAGCCAGCTAAAGAAAAAAACAAGTCTTGGTTATGAAAAGGGAAAAAGTCCTATGATCAAAGCCTATGCAAAATTACATGATAACTTTCATCCTGGAGGAAAGTCTGAAATCAAGAAGGAAGAAACATATGCTAAAGATCTCAAAGAAAAGGACCACAGAGTTACAAGAGATGATGATTTTACACCTATCATGAAGAAGAATTTTAAGTATCCTCAACCTATAAGGCAATCATTATCAAAGCTTCAATGGTAATTGTTTTATTTGCAATAGGTTTGGTCACAAGGTTGTGGATTGTAGAAACAAGATGAATCAATATATGTTAAGATGTTACACTTGCAATAAAGTTGGCCATAAAGTTGTTGAATGCAGAAGTAGGATGAACTAGAGCTCTATTAGATGTTATGTATGCAACAAGTTGGGACATAGGGAAAATGAGTGCAAAAGCAAAATACCAAGGTATAATAGGGATAATGCTCAATATTTTCATGGATATTTCTATACTTGTAATAAGTTTGGCCACAAAGCAGTTAACTGCAGATCAAGGGCAAGGAGTGGAAATGCTCAGCAAACTAAGTGCACCTGTCATGAGTGAAATCAAACAAGGAATTATGGAAAGAATGTGAAACCCATTGATATTGCTTAGTAAAGAGTGGAAATGAATAAATTATGGAAGAAGAAAGAAGTTAGTGATATTTCCGGACCTCTGCCCAGTGTAGGTGGGTCCTCCAGTAATTAAAAGATAAGATATTGGGTCTGGGGGAGTTACAATAGTAAAACTTTCAAACCCCTAAACATGCAAGATGTTGAATTTTCAGCATATGGATTAGTGCCGGTATGAGAACATGATAGGGTTAAGGAATTAAAGAAGTTTAGTGAAAATTCTAGAGAAAAATCCCTTAATGTGATAGAATGCGGAAGACTTTAGGGTTAGCAGTAATAAGGTTTTTCACCAAGATGATTCATGGGCTCAGGGGGAGTTTGTTGGATCTAGGGCATACAACTGAGAGGGGGGGTGAATCAGTTGTATAAAAACCTGCTCTACTTTAAACACTTGATTCTTCTTTGTTAGTTAACAGTATATCAATTAATCATCCATGAAAGCATAATGCACAAACACAAGAGCAGATAAACATCAACACATTGAACACCAAGATTTTGACGTGGAAAACTCGGTTAAGGGAAAAACCACAGGGTGATTAACCCAAGGATTATTCTCTGTTAGAAGAATAAGAAAAAGAATGGCACTTGCCAATTAGGGCTCACTGCCCGAGCACACTACTCACAAAGAGGCCCACTGCCTACAAGGAGACACACTGTCTACAAGGTGATAAGAATCACAATCTTGAACTGGAGAATGACATCTCTACCATGTCTGGATCAGTTCCATTTAAGCCCAAAAGTCTCTGCTTTGCCCTTCGCACTTCTCTTTGCTATGCTCCACTCATCCACATAATCCACACACTGAAATGAACTCACAAACCTTTATTTATACAAGACATCGACTTAGGAACAATCATCTAAGTCAGTAATCAACCATAAGAGTATCCGCAAGATGAATTACACATCCGGTCGGCCACCATAAGAACATTCGTAGGATGAACAACTCATCCGGTCGGCTAGTCGGAACAAGAACTTCATCCGGAAGAATATCTTCAATTCCAGGCTCTACCATCAATGCGGACCAACAACACAACCTCAACATGATCCAAGAACCTTCACAAGCCTACCTAAATGACCAGGTACATCCGCACTTTCTCTACATACTGGAATCTCTTCTCTTCCTCATCTGGAACTTCAAGAACACAGTCTGTCGTCACTGTCATAATGCAAAGGGTACTTCTGGACCTTAAAATCATACACAACTCGAGATGACACATCACAAGGACATTCCAAACACACATTCCAATCCGCAGATTAAGATTATACAATTCTAGACCTCACCAGACCTTTCTATGATCCTCTGTCACCTCTGAACACTTGCCGGAACCGGTTCCACACATACAGCCATAACTTCTTCAGATCTTCATGTGGACCTTTGAAATCTTAACTAAAACATCTCAGGACACATATCTACAAACCCTTTGATCCACATCCTCTGGTTCTCAACCTATACAATACATTTGCCTTCTTCTCATCACTGTTCTTCACTGTTTCTGACTGAGGCTAATTTTCTCAATATCCTCAGCACACTACTCATCCAATCCTTCTTGTCAATGCAATATGAGTATGTTGACATCAATGACAACACTGGTTCACCTTCATACTTGCAACAATCTCCCCCTTTGTCATTGATGGCAACATATGATGTGAAAAACCATCAAGACAAGAACTTCTCCTTTTTGTCATAGCTCCCCCTATCAGCAACATGTCTTCTCCTCATTTACTGCTCCCCCTTTGATCAACAACCACTTGTTTTTCACATGTCTTCTCTCCCCCTTTGACATCAATGGCAAAGGGCTCATACTTGCAATTCTACACATCAGAATCATACCAGCTGCTCCCTCTTAGTAGCAGCTCCCCATCATCAATCCGGATCACAAGATATGACTATGATATCCACTGGACTGATGCACATCAGTGCATCCTAGTTCATTACCGGAGGGGCCATGACCCCTAACTTCTCTCGGAGATATTCAAAAGAGTCCTTGGGAAGAGGTTTAGTAAAGATATCTGCAATCTGATCCTTGGAGGGAACATACTCCAATCTAACTTCTTCCTTGTTCACTTGTTCTCTCAAAAAGTGAAACTTGATAGATATGTGCTTAGTCTTAGAATGCAATACCGGATTCTTAGAAATATTGATTGCACTTGAATTATCACAGAAAATTGTGATAGGCTCCTCATATTCAACTTTAATGTCTCTTAGCATCTGCTTCATCCTTAAGATTTGAGTGCAACTACCTACTGCTGCAATGTATTATGCTTCAGCTGTAGACATAGATATTGCATCTTGTTTCTTGCTTAGCCAAGAAACCAATCTCTTTCCCAAAAAGAATGCTCCACCACTGGTGCTCTTCCGGTCATCCACATCTCCTGCCCAATCTGCATCTGTGTAAGCATGAAGAGAGAAATCCGGATCTCTATGGTACCATAGACCATACTCAACTGTTCCTTTCAAGTACCTAAAAATTCTTTTGATTGCCATAACATGAGATTCTCTAGGATCAGCCTGGAATTTTGCCACAAGACCAACAGCCTGCATTATATCTGGTCTAGTCTGAGTGAGATACAACAATCCACCAATCATTGATCTATACTTTGTCTGATCTGCCTTTGGAGAATCATCATCTTTGCTCAACTTACATCCGGTTGCCATAGGAGTGTTCATTGGCTTTGAATCTTCCATACCAAATTTCCTCAATAATTCTTTTACATATTTGGTCTGAGAAATGAAGATCCCTTTCTTTGTTTGAGTAATTTACAGACCCAAGAAGAAATTCATTTCACCAAGCATAGACATTTCAAACTCACTTTTCATCTGATTTGCAGAAGTTTTGCACATACTATCTCTTCCTCCAAAAATGATATCATCCACAAATACTTCAACAATCAAAATGTTTTCATGATCAATTTTGAAATATAAGTTACTATCAGTAGTACCTTTGTTGAATCCAATCTGCACAAGATGCTTATCCAACCTATCATACCATGCTCTTAGGGCTTGCTTCAATCCATACAAAGCTTTCTTCAACTTGCAGACCATATCATCATTATCAGACAATTGAAATCCATCCGGTTGTTCAATGTAAACTTCTTCTTCCAGATCATCATTTAGGAAGGTAGACTTGACATCCATCTGATATACCTTGAAGTCTTTGAAGGTAGCAAATGCAAGGAGTAAACTGACTGCTTCAATTCTTACCACCAAAGCAAAGGTTTCTTCAAACTCAATTCTTTCTATTTGAGAGTAGCCTTTGCAAACCAATCTAGCTTTGTTTCTAATTACTTCACCAGCTTCATTCAGTTTGTTCCGGAAGACCCATTTGGTTCCAATCACATTCCTGTCTCTTGGTCTGGGAACAAGATCCCAAGTATGATTTTTCTCAATTTGCATCAATTCATCTTCCATTGCTTTGGTCCAGTTTTCATCATTGCAAGCTTCTTTTATTGTTTTAGGTTCAATCTTTGAAATTAGACAACATTCATCCTGATTTTGAGCAACATTCCTTCTAGTTTGCACACCTTTGTTTCTGTCACCTATGATCTGATCTTCAGAGTGGTTCTGTCTTACATACCTTGGAATTTTGGGAGTATCCTGTACTGCTGCTTCTTGATCAGGCTCACTCAGACCTATCTCTTCTTCCTGATTTACTGGATCAGGCTGACTCTGACTTACTGGAGAGGATTGAGTTCCTTGAACCTGAACACCATCTTGATCATCTTCATCAAACTCATAAAATCTTGAGGGCTTCTCAATTCCTTCATCAACTTTTACATTAGTGCTTTCTATCATCTTCCTCAATCTTTTATTGTAACACCGGTATGCTTTGCTTTGAGTGGAGTAACCCAAGAAAATTCCTTCATCACTTCTAGCATCAAACTTTCCTAGATCTTCATCTCTTTTAATATAACACTTGCTACCAAATACTCTGAAATACTTCACAGTAGGAGTGATGCCAAACCAGAGTTCATAGGGGGTCTTACCGGTGTTGTTTCTGATTTGAACTCGATTGAGAGTGTAGACTGTAGTGCTGATAGCTTCTTTCCAAAACATTTGAGGGACATTTGCTTCCAACATCATTGTCTTGGCAGCTTCCTGGATGGTCTGGTTCTTTCTCTCAACTACTCCATTCTGCTGTGGAGTCCTAGGAGCAGACAATTGTCTCCTTATACCCTGCTTCTCACAAAAGTCAATGAACTCACCAGATGTAAATTCACCACCTCTATCAGACCTTAGACACTTTAGTTTCAATCCGGTTTGATTCTCTACCATAGCTTTGAAGATTTTGAACTTCTCAAGGGCTTCTGATTTCTCCTTTAGGAAGGTAACCCACATCATCTGAGAATGATCATCAATTAGCAACATGAAATATCTATCACCTTGCAGACTCTTGATTCTTGTCGGACCACAAAGATCAGTATGTACTAATTCCAACAATCCGGTAGAGGACTGATCTTTGCTTTTGAAGGAGACTCTGCTCTATTTACCTAGCTGACATTCTTTGCACAAACTATTTGTAGGTTTCATCAATTTTGGAAGATCTCTTACAGCCTGAATATTGCTTATCTTGATGATGTTATCAAAATTTACATGACACATTCTTCTATGCCATAACCAACTCTGATCAACTTGAACAAACAGACAACTTTTATTTGAACCAACCAGATGAAAGATATTACCTTTTGTTTGAGTACCGAATGCAATTTCAGTTCCGGAGCTTGTAAAGATTCTACATTTTCCATTCTTGAACCGGAGATCATAGCCTTTGTCCACTAATTGACCAACACTGAGAAGATTGTGCTTCAATCCTTCAACATATAGTACATTACCTGTTTTGCTCTTTCCATCAAAGGAAATAGTTCCCCTACCTCTGATTCTGCCAGCAGAATTGTCACCAAACTTTACCATTCCTCCTTCATACCTTTCCAAATCCAAGAATTTATTCTTGTCACCAGTCATATGGTGAGAACATCCACTGTCAATGACCCAATCATCCTTTTCTTCCACTTGAGCAGCCAAAGCTCTTTCCACAACCTTGTGATTGACAGATTCAGAGGATATTGAATCTTCTTCCTTGATGGCAATAAACACCCATTCATTTCCGGATTTGCTTCCTAGTTCTGATTCATCATCTGTTACTCCTTCATTGTCATCTTCTTCATGAACATAATAGCAGTTCTTTTGAAACCTTTGTCTGTTAGTATTAGACCTTGCAGATCTTTCTGGACATCTTGAAGCAAAATGACCAATCTTATTGCAGTTGAAGCACTTAAAGGGTAGTTTTCCTTCATACTTACCGGATCCTCTTGGCAGTCTCTTTGCAATGAGGGCTTCAAGTTGAGTTGTTTCTGCTTCTTCTTCTTCCATGTCTCTTCTTGCTTGATCATACCATGACATCTTCCTTGAAGAGTTTTCACCTGAATCAAATCTCTATTTGCCTTTTACATAGGCACTGGCTTTGAAGGTAGATTCAATCTTGGGAGGATCATCTCCAAACTCAGTCATTTCAAATGCAGCTAGTTTACCAGCCAATTGTTCTCTTGTGACAGTTGTGTGGGCTCTAAATTCATCAATGGAAGCAACCTTGATTTTGTAGGCAGCAGGAAGGGATCTGAGGATTTTGTAAACAATCTCATTTTCATCCAGAGTTCCACCAGCATTTCTAATTCCACATACTAGCTCATTCACTCTTGGCATAAAGGTAGTGATGTTTTCATCATCTCTCATCTTCAATCTTTCAAATTTCCCTTTCAGACATTACAACCTTGCACTCTTGATAAACTCATCTCCTTCATACAGAAGTTCCAATTTACTCAGGATCTCATATGCAGTTGGTAGGTCAATAACATTTGAGAGATCTGAGTCGTTCAATGCGCTTAGCAGAGCTTCCTTGGTCTGCAGATTGTTTTCAGCATCTGTGATTTCATTCAAAGTTGTCGGACCACCTTGTGGAGGTACATATGGTTTTGAGACCATGGCCAAGCATGCTTTTCCCATACATTCCAAGTGACATTTCATGCGACCTTTCCAGAGAGTGAAGTTGGTTCCATCGAACTTTGGACTATCCTTCTTGTATGATGACATCCTAGATCTCCTCAAGCGGTTAAGCTCCTTTCAGAGGAACTTGGCTCTGATACCAATTGTTGGATCTAGGGCATACAACTGAGAGGGGGGGTGAATCAGTTGTATAAAAACCTGCTCTACTTTAAACACTTGATTCTTCTTTGTTAGTTAACAGTATATCAATTAATCATCCATGAAAGCATAATGCACAAACACAAGAGCAGATAAACATCAACACATTGAACACCAAGATTTTGACGTGGAAAACCCGGTTAAGGGAAAAACCACGGGGTGATTAACCCAAGGATTATTCTCTGTTAGAAGAATAAGAAAAAGAATGGCACTTGCCAATTAGGGCTCACTGCCCGAGCACACTGCTCACAAAGAGGCCCACTGCCTACAAGGAGACACACTGTCTACAAGGTGATAAGAATCACAATCTTGAATTGGAGAATGACATCTCTACCATGTCTGGATCAGTTCCATTTAAGCCCAAAAGTCTCTGCTCTGCCCTTCGCACTTCTCTTTGCTATGCTCCACTCATCCACATAATCCACACACCGAAATGAACTCACAAACCTTTATTTATAGAAGACATCGACTTAGGAACAATCATCTAAGTCGGTAATCAACCATAAGAGTATCCGCAAGATGAATTACACATCCGGTCGGCCACCATAAGAACATTCGCAGGATGAACAACTCATCCAGTCAGCTAGTCGGAACAAGAACTTCATCCGGAAGAATATCTTCAATTCCAGGCTCTACCATCAATGCAGACCAACAACACAACCTCAACATGATCCAAGAACCTTCACAAGCCTGCCTGAATGACCAGGTACATCTGCACTTTCTCTACATATTGGAATCTCTTCTCTTCCTCATCTAGAACTTCAAGAACACAGTCTGTCGTCACTGTCATAATGCAAAGGGTACTTCCGGACCTCAAAATCATACACAACTCAAGATGACATATCATAAGGACATCCCAAACACACATTCCAATCCGTAGATTAAGATTATACAATTCTAGACCTCACCGGACCTTTCTGTGATCCTCTGTCACCTCTGAACACTTACCGGAACCGGTTCCACACATACAGCCATAACTTCTTCAGATCTTCATGCGGACCTTTGAAATCTTAACTAAAACATCTCAGGACACATATCTACAAACCCTTTGATCCGCATCCTCTGGTTCTCAACCTATACAATACATTTGCCTTCTTCTCATCACTGTTTCTGACTGAGGCTAATTTTCTCAATATCCTCAGCACATTGCTCATCCAATCCTTCTTGTCAATGCAATATGAGTATGTTGACATCAATGACAACACTGGTTCACCTTCATACTTGCAACAGAGTTATTTCTAAAAATTCAACATACTCTCTTCATGATGATGCAAGCACTCAACATATAGATGATTTTTACAAAAAATTTGGAACATTTGAATAATATGTGGAGGATTGTTGAAGGTTTACAAGGTTCCTCATATGAAAAAGAGCAAGTTAGGTCAAAACAAAAACTGTAATTAATGCGAAGGAAAAGTGTTGGTGGAATGTTTATATAGAGGATTCTTGATCATTTTTTATCACACTTAATTAAAGACAAAAGTTATGAAGAGCTAAAGGAGATCTGAAAGAACTCACCAAGTTAATCAAGCAAGATTCGTCACCACATATCCAAGTATTCTTCATCCTTTTGGTTAAAACCCTAGATTAGTGAAATTGTCATCATGGTTGCATCATTTACTCCTAAATTGATCAACATTACTTAGCAAACCCAACCAAAATTCAAGAAACATCCGTACAAGGCAATGGAAGTTGATGGAAGCGAAGCATTATCTAATGTTCTCGCCATTGTGATATACACGAAAGATGTTAGGAAATACATTCATGCAAAATTTGAAGAAATTAATCATGAGAAATTTGAAACCCTAAGGCTTGACCTGTTGGATGATGACAAAACACACTACAAGCCTGAGTATGCCAACATTGGAATAAAATGATTGGATGTTTGGAAAGATTTTCCAGATTTTCAAAATGAGCATGACTGGGTCAGATATATCCTTAGCAGAATTCATGATGAATTCATATACCTAGACAAACCCCATCAAATAACTAAAGAAGCCATCAGAGCTGTCACATGATTGTGCTCTACGAGACCCATACCACAATTGAAATCAATTAAAAATGAAAAGGTCATGGAATTAACTGGAGCTAAGTTTGACAAAAGGGCATTGATAATTGATGAGATTATTGATCCTAGTGTAAGGTATGTGGCAATGGGAATTGCCTACAAGGTATATTACTCTAACAGAGAGAGATCTGCCACAGCTACAACCATACATACTACCTATCTAATGGCTAAAGAAGGCAAGGATTTTGACTTGTTTGAAGTAATGAAACAACTACTGTAAAATTTGAGAAAAACTAAGGAGATAGGATATCAATTCAAATATGGCTCATTAATCATATATCTAGCATTCTATTTCATGAATGAGTTACTGGGGTTTAAAGGGAAGATATGGCAACAAGACAGACTAGTAGCAACACAAATAAAAGAATGCATAAGAAACTTAAACTCACAAAATTATAAAATAGTTTTCTGGGGATTCTTCAAAAAATTTCAAAGTGAAATGCATAAAAGGGAAAGAATTTCCTTTGACTTGGTTTGGAAATACAAAGATGATATAACATTTCTTGTGGACAAAGATTGTTGTTATATGGCAGCAGTTGAGCCCAAAACTTCATGGATTCCCAAGCTTCCTTCTGAAGTCCCTGATGAGGAAGTTAAAGCATATGCAGAAGTTCTATCAAGTTTGGCAAAACACTGTAAATTGAAAGATTTGGAACCAATAAAGAAATTTAGGACAAGCTGATTAAGAGAAGGGCAGAGAAAGAGGTAGAGAAGAACAAAGAAAAACTGTTCAAGAGGGTAGGTATTCCTCCAAAAGGTTTTGCTGCTCAAGGTACTATAGAACAAGATATGTCTCTCACTTTTGAATATTCCACACCAAGAAGATCTGGTAGAACTACCTCCCAATCAACTGCCAACATTCCTCAATCAAACATCCCTAAAAAGATAACTCCCGTCAAACAAGGTTCTAGAGAGCAAACATAGACAAAACCTAAGAGCAAACCTTCAGAAGAGAAGAAAGAAACCATTGTGGAAGAGATTGAAAGTGATAAAGATTAAGAAGTGATTTCTAAGAAACAGAAAAAGAAAAAGAAGAAAAGGGGTTCAAGAGTCAAAGTGAAAGCCAAGAGAAACAAGAAACAAGATGTAGAAACAAGTGAAGAAGAAGTAGAAGAAGAGGAACCAATCTCTCCTCCTCCCAAAAAGAAGAATAACTCTCAAGATCCTCCTATGTCTCTAGAAGCAATCTACAATGCAATTGTTTATCACGATTTATTTGATGAAACAATGGTACTTCATCCTGAGTCCTCACTTGAGAATTAAGCCATTATTGAAAAGGTTGTTGTCATGTATATGATGAGGTACAATAAGTCTCTAGAAGAAAATTTGGCCAAAGCATTGGAAAGCCTTCAGAAAGCCTTGAGAAGGGATAGAGATGAGGATGTGACACTTGATGAAAAACTCAGACAAGATGCTTTGAATAAATCCAGTGCTTCTCTTTCTAAGGAAGAAAAAGAAAAGTTGATCCAAAGGCAAGCTCAAGAGCTTAGGACCAAGCATAGAGTAGATACTCTCATGTAAAATAAAAAGGACATTGAACAAATCATGAAGGAAACTGAAGAAGTTACCTAGAGGATCCTTGGTGAAGTGAGAGAAGTAAAAGATACAGAATAATCACATGCCTCACCACCATATTCACCTCATCATGCCATGGCATCACCTCTAGAAAAATAAGAACAAGATGAAAAAGGAAATGACTTGAGTATTGACCCCACTCCTCAAGAAAATATGGAAAATGAGCAGAATGTTTTAGAAAATATTGAACAGGTGGATAACAAGTGGACGAATAGGTAAATGTCCAAGACTCACAAGTTGATTCAAAGACTTCAAAGCAACATGAAGATCTAGACATAGATAGAGAAAAGACTCTGAAAAGAAGTCAAGACAGGGCAGAGGAAACTGATGACTCTCTTTCAAAATTATTAAACTTGCAAATTCAATTTCAGCCAGTTGTAACTCCTCAATTGCTGCAAGTTCCAACAAATGAAGGGCAACTTGATCTAACAAGCATCTCTCTCTCTCTCTCACTCTCTCTATCTCTATCTCTATCTCTTTCTATCTCCATCTCCTTGTCCCTGTCCCTCTCTATCTCTCTTTGTTTCTCCCTCTCCCTCTTGATCTTTCTATTTCTCTCTCTCTCTCTAAATTTATATATCTATCTCTCTAACTCTTTCAATGCTTGAAATGTAAATAAAATAACTCTTTCAATGCTTGAAAACTAAAGTAAACAACTCTTTCAACTACTTGAAAATGAAAAATGCAAAAGCAAATATAGCAGACATTTCAACTTCATCAAAGAAAGCAAGAACCCAAGTAATCACTATCTTTCAATTTAGTTATCTTTCACTTGTCTTTTCACACCAAATGTGTCCTAGGATTACAAAAGATTGGATTGAGTTGGTCCTTGAAAAAATTCAATAAAATGTGCCCACACTTAGGAAAATAAGAGAACACAATGAATAGAGATGGATAAGAGAAGATACTCACTTAAGAGAACCCACTTTCTTAGACAAGATCATTGCACACGATGATACTAGACTCACAATTTACTAGCATTGCAAAGAGAATGTTTAAACACACCAACAGTTCAAGTGACAACCACTCCACATTCCACACCTCAAATCAAGACCATAGTCTACCACTAGGAACTCCTTTCTCATGAAGTGAGTGGAATTGGTGACATGACTCCCATTCCACAAAGCCATATCACTACCATCTATAAGATCCTCTTTTCATGAGAAGAGAATGATTAGCAAAATTCTACTTTGCTTAGCTAGATTTTTTGGAAGACCAGGAGTAATTCAATACATACCATAAATAAGGGTGTAGCACATATTGCATGTTCTATTTTGAGTCCACCTCATTCACTTTTTGTGATGAGAAGATTTAGAATATCACATATTTTGGTGAAATTAACATGAAAGGAAAATCCTTCTAGACAAGCCCTCTCATTTTCTTTCTTCCACCTTTCACCCACCTTGTCTTCCCATTTTTGTGGTACTTATGGTACCCTTAAATATGTCTAGACCAATAACACAATGTGGAAAAGGTTCCTTAGACCTAGCTATCCCTCCTTCATTCAACTGGTACATCCTTCCCAATCCATTAGCACCTATCTCAAATAGGTATGATTATAAAGATGTTAACTCGAATGGTGGACAATAATGACTGCATAACTTCATCACAAGTCTGATAACCTAGTTTGGAACCAAGATACTATCAAATTAGAGTACTCAAATTATCATCTGATAAAAAATTCATCAGTAGGGTCATCCCATCACAAACTACTAAGACATTATCACTTGAATTGAAAATGAGGCGAGACTCATAGAGAAAGACCTAGAAGAATCTTGTATAGCAAGAGAGGCTCCCCATATAGCTTATCAACATGAATGAGATGAAGCATGCCAAGGGGTACTAGAAAGATTCCTTGAGGAAAGAACCAACATGACTACTCAATCCTCGCTTACTATACAAAACCCACCTCATGATGGAGAAATACAAAACATAGGAGATGCTACCTTAGGATCTCTCATAGCCACCATGATCCAATAGATCAGGATCCTTGAAGCTAGGATCCTTGAAGAGAGAGGTGGGGAGATATAGAGGGAAACATAGATAAAGATAGAGAGGGGGAGAGAAGGGGAGAGAGAGGGAGAGATTAGGAGATATAGAAAAAGAGAGGGAGGGAGAGGGAGGGAAGGAGGGAGAGATTGTGAGGCCTACCTTTTTCATTCCCATACATTTGACTATTTACCTTACTGTTGCTGATACATTTAGACTTGTGGGACTGTTGATCCTAAATTCCTGAACTATTAGACTTTATGATGTTATGGGAAAACTAATTGGGTGATGTTAGATAGATGCTTTATATTATGATGTTATGGGAAAACTAATTGGGTGATGTTAGATAGATGCTTTATATTATGATGTTATGGGAAAACTAATTGGGTGATGTTAAATAGATGCTTTATATTATGATGTTATGGGAAAACTAATTGGGTGATGTTAGATAGAAAATTAGTTTTGTGATTTAATCTTGGGAATGTATGTTTGAAATGTAGAATTTAGAATCTGATTGTAATGTGACTTCCTTTATGCTTAAGTGAACTTGTGATATTTTATGCGAGTGTATGTTTTTAATTTGCTTCGGCTATTATGTGTGTGTGTGTGTGTGTGGAAATTAACTTTGCAATTGAGTGCGCAGGTATTTCTAACAAGCCACAAATATTGGAGATCATCCCACACATGATGTTGTTATCCCCTGTGAAGCTGATCTAGTTCCACAAGGAACCAAGATCAACTCTGTGTATAATGAAATTCTATAATGTTGATTTCATGATGTTAATCGGGTTAAGTCTACCCCTCTTTTAATTTGAATTATAATTTGTGTTGTAAGAATTTTGTCTTTGAATTTTATTTTTAAAATTTTAAATTTGGAGACCCCTTCTCATGTGCTTTAACTTGACCCTGGGTTGTAAACCTTGGGTCTAGGGGCCTTTTTGACTTGGGTAACCCCTGGTAAACCTCCATATGGTCACCTTAACTTCACCCTGAAGTTAAGTGACGAAATTGGAGGCATGGGAGGGAGAGGATGAGTGGGTACAACACTCAACCCCATCCCTTTTCACTTCCCAAGGTTGGATATGTCTCCAAGACCCACCAATTGTGGAGGACTTGACTCCAAGTCTCTCTCACAATTGGTGAGAGTACCTTGGAGTTGTGTGGTCCCTCTTGGGAGGAAAGGATGGGGACACATGTGTCACCCATTCCCTCTTAAGTTCCACTTTTCTCTCCCACATGTTTGAGAGAGGACAAGTGGAAGGGGGTGAGAGAGACTTGGGGATGGATGAGTGACATGTGTCAACACCCATCCTATGGGTCTTACTTGTAGTGGGGAGGAAGAGTGAGGAGGTGAGAAGTGTCACCTCCCCATTCCTCTAAGCTCATGGGTTGAGCTTATTTTAATCCCACTTGGAGAAAGTTATGGGTTGTTGAATTTTTGTCTAATTTTATTGTTTGAATTTTACTTTGGGGGAAAAAGATAGAGAGAGTTTTGTGGCTTATGTTGGAGGAGGATTTGGAGAAGCTCTACATCAACCAACTTCCATAATTGGGCTTTTAAAGGTTGGCTTCAAGGCTAAGACCTTCCCTTTGTATTTTAGTTTGCTTGCATGATGCATATGTGTGAGATGTAATTTCTTGAGTTCTTATTGTTATTGTGGGGAAAATTTGTAGGGTGTTGTAAGAGCCTCTCCCACTTGGGAGAAGATGCTCAACAAGTGTGGGGTAGGGGAGGAGTGATCCTCCTTAGGGTCATTACCTTGTTCTTGTGGTGTTGTAAGCCTTGAGGGCAATATATGAGATTTTCAGTAATATGAGAAATGGCTTGAGAGCCAAAATATGGAAACTTTTGGAAATTGTGTTAAATGTGTTGGCTTGAGGCCATAAGAGGAATTTGTATTGGGATATTTGTAGGAGTGGCACTCTTGAGTTGAGTGTGTCCACTCCCCTACCCCTTTGAACTCACCTTGGTTGAGTTCATGTCTTGTGACAATCCATGGGTGTAAAATTGTGTTGGATGTTTGTATGCTTTGTTGTGATGTGGAATGAGTTTTCTAAGTGTGTGGATGACCTCCCTAGCTCAGGGGTGACCCTCTTGCGGGTCTACGTTAGGGAGGAGAGCAAGATGTGTGGTTTTCTTTCCCCTTGTTGTGATATGCAGGTTCATTAGAGCTAAGTGTGAAGTTGAAGAAACTCCTTGTTCTTGGAGTTAATATTTTATTTTCCTTTACTCTTTTAGCTCTTGAGAGAGAGCTTGGCCTACTTAGGAGATTTTACCATTTGTTAGTTGTCAAAGATGAGAATTTGGTTCTCTTTTGTTGTAAAATTATATTTTCTTAAGTAGTGTGTAAGCCATTTTCATTGTAATGAAAGTTATAAATTGTTGATTTAATTCTTATCCTTCAAAAAAGGTTGAATGTAGAAAATTTGTTTTATAAGTTAATTCATTTGTTTGTAAATTTTAAGCATTTGTCATTTAGCAAAGTTGTGTTTTTTTTTATTTTGTGACAAACATGAAAATTGTGTATTGTTATTGAGAATAAAAGAGAAAATTTAGATGATGTTAAGTTTTGGAAGAATTTACTAAATTGTATTTATTTCTTCCCTTACAAAAATGTGAATATTAATATATATATTTAAAATGAGTTCTTGCCTTATAAAAAAATTGATAAAAGAAAATATATGTATATATCTTGCAATTTTGTTTAAAACAGAAAATCTATAAGTGTTTAGAAGGAAAGATTATAGTTGAAAATATTAATTATATATATATGTTTTGAGTAATTTGAATGAGTGTATTTTTTTTATGTGTATTTATAAGTTAAACTGATTTTATTATTTCTGTGAAGAAAAAAAAAAGATTTACATTATATATATACACACAGCAAGCACTATTAATTTGAAATCACAGTTTATAATATATTTAGAATATATACAAAATGTTTATATATATATATATATACACACACACACACAACAAGCACTATTAATTTCAAATTAATAGTGCTTGCTGTGTGTGTGTGTATATATATATATATTTATATTTAAAATATTAATTAAAACTCATTGAAGCAAATAAAAGACTGCTGTGTAAAGAATACACAGTAAATTGACTGTGTAAAACTGTTCGCAATTTTTAATATACAAAAAAAAAATGAATGAAAGGGTGGGGGGATTCGAATCCCCCCCACTGTCGGTGTCATACTTTGGGTGTGGGGAGGGGGCGGAGCCCCCACCCACATCCCACCCTCCCCACACCCCCCACTACTTCTTAACCCCGCGGCCCTTGCTCCCGTGCAGACCGTGCCACCAAACAGCATCCATCAACCCTCCCTCCGCTGCAACTTCACCCCCGCACAGTCCACAACCCTCGGCCTCCGCTGGCCCTCTCACCACCGCTGATACCTCCGCCCTCCACTGCGGATCTCCGCCACTCCTCAGCTCCAACACCACCGCTGCCGCTGGTCTCCAACAACCCTCCTCTCTGCAAACAAACAAACCAAAAATATATTTAGGGTCTTAACACTTTCACAAATGAAAACAAAATATATATATATATATATATATATATATATATATATATATATAAAGAAAGTCTTGTTTTATAAACACAATAAGAATATATATTGTTTTATAAACACAATAAGAATATATATATATATATTAAAAAAAAAAAACCATCATATGCATTTCATATGTGGCCTTTAAAACTCAAACCAAAACCAAAGAAAACAAAATGAGAAAATGAGAGAGAAAAAGAGAAAGAAAGATAAAAGTGAAAAACAAAAAGGAGAAAATGAGAAATATAGGGTTAGGGCATTTTGCCCAGAAAAAAAAATATTTTATTGATGGAAGAAATTAGGGCAAGGTGGAAATAAAATTATACAATTAAAATATTAAGAGGTAGTTATTTTAAACAATCGGGTTAGGAAATCTAACTCTACAAGGACGTTTTAAACCACACATTATTAACCAAAATTTAACATTTTTTTAATCCGTTTGGGCCAATTTAATTAACGAAATTAAATTGGAAGTTGATTTAAACCCAGTTCAAAAACCTAGCAAACCTAGTTAAAAGAAGTTAGTAAATCTGTTTCCGAGATCTGATCTACCAAGAAATTAGGAACAATGTAAATGATGCAGAGATAACTCTAATTGATCAAAAACGTGAAGGAGAACAAATTGATTGAACTTTGTTGAAAAATGTTTTAAATTATAGAAAACGTGAAGGATAACAAATTAATCTTAAATTATAGAAAATGTGAAGGAGAACAAATTGATCGGACTTTGTTGAAAAATATTTTAAATTATAGAAAACGTGAAGGAGAACAAATTAATATTAAATTATAGAAAACGTGAAGGAGAACAAATTG
The DNA here is from genome assembly GCA_027924645.1 of Cunninghamia lanceolata. Lineage (NCBI taxonomy): Eukaryota > Viridiplantae > Streptophyta > Pinopsida > Cupressales > Cupressaceae > Cunninghamia > Cunninghamia lanceolata. Next base: position 33,085,789 of record BSBN01000924.1, on the reverse strand, counting down.
ATCGGACTTTGTTGAAAAATGTTCAATCAACTTAATCAACTGATTTACCAATTCAACTAATGAGACGTAAGTAATTTATTAATCCAAATTAGTAAACCTCTTGATCAAATTAGTTTTAGTACAATAAATCCTATTCACGCCCGTGAGGCGTTATGCTACTGAAATTTTCCAGAATTTAGGGTTTAGTTAGGTTAGTGAAGTTTAACCTTGTTTGGGATTATAATATTGTTTTTTACTGAGTATCATCATTTGAATTAGGTATTTTATCATCCTCTCATGGATTTGGCTTTTGGTTATTGATTTTGACTTCCCTTCATTCACATAGGTTAACTTAGGGTTTCGACGTTGATCTTAACCCTATTAGCGACATTAACCACGTCGCGATGACCCTCTAGTTAGCCTTCATTGCGATTGGTATGCGCACATGAATGCATTAACCTACATTTAACTATTTTGTTTATGCCTTAAGCATACGCCACCGAGCACGCTCACGCATGCGAGGGGGCTTCTAGGGAAGCGTGGAAATTTTTTTGATATTTCGTGTCATGACCACATGACAAATGTGGACATGACACGTGTGATGCATGTCGTGACCGCATGGGAAATGTGGGCATGATAGAGATAGAGAGAGATGGAGGGAGAGCCCGAATAATATACAGATGGAGGATACATACATTGAGAGAGAGAAATATAGGGGAGATAGAGAGGGGAGACAGAGGGGGAGATTGAGGGATATAGATGGAGAGTGGGAGAGATAGGGGAGATTGATGGATATGGATAGAGAGGGGAGAGAGAGAGAGGCAAAAGAGATGGAAGATAGAGACATTGAGAGAGAGGGGGGAGATAGAGGGGAGATTGAGGGATAGAGATAGAGAGTGGGAGAGAGGGGGAGATTTAGGGATATAGATGGAGAGGGAGAGAGAGAGAGGGGGAAGGGATAGAGGGAGAGATAGAGAGTGGGAGACTGATAATGAGAGATAGATATAGAGAGAGGGAGAGATAGAGATAGAGATAGAGATGCAAAATGTGGGAGCATAGACAAGGCACATCAACTGTTTGACAGAATGCCTCAAATAAATGTGTTCTCATGGAATGCCCTAATTGCAGGATACTAACAAAATGGATTTTTTGAAAAGTCTTTAGAAACTTTCAACCAAATGCAATGCAAAGGTGTACGATCATGTTTTGTGTTGAACAAAATGTGCTTGTGTTTTGTGGAACACAAAACTCGCAAAGTCTTTAGAAACTTTCAACCAAATGCAATGGGTAGGTGTGCTCATGTTTTGTGTTCAACAAAATATGCTCGCATTTTGTGGACCATAAAATGTGCTTTGTAGACCACAAAATGCACTTTCATGTTGTGGACCACAAAACACGTTCATGTTATGGCCATTTAAACATAACATGAGCATGTTATTGCAAAAATTACTCATTTGGTCATTTTTTTGTATACCAACTTGGTGCACTTGCTCCTTAGTAAGATGAAAATCAAACAAGAGCAAGTCACTAACAAATGCATGATAGACAGAATGAGGAATGCAAGAATGAACTCTCTCTCTTTTTTTATTATTTTTCATGATTTTATGTTTTTTATGAATTTTTGGATTATTTGATTTTTTTTACTTTTATTGTTTTTCAAACATAATATTTCTTACTTGGTGAAAGATGTTAACTGTTTCACAAAAATATTCACCTTCCATAGTGCACAAAATATAGGCGCAATTTCTAACAACGTCCTTGACCATTTAAGGGCCTATCCAATTCAGTCTAAATTTGTGTCCTTCTCCCACATTTTTATCAATTAGATTGTCAATTCTGAGTACCAAATCCCCAAATTGAAAAGGCTTTGGAACAAATTTCTTGTTATCTTATTTCTTAATTAGCATGAGATAGGAATCATGTCTTTGCACGACCCTTAATCATCTTTCATCTATCATTTCCAATTCTGCCAATCTAATTGCATGGTATTCTTCATTATCTAACAATCCTTGTAAGGATACTCTCAAGATTGGAAGTTCGACTTCAAGGGTAAAACTGCTTTTGACCCAAAAGTGAGGGCACATGGTCTTGTTCCAATATGTGTCCATACATTGGTCCTATGGGCCCAAAGAGTAGGGTATAACTGTAAGTGCTAATCCCTCTTAGAATATTTCACAGTTTTCACCAGAATTGCTTTTAATGTTTTGTTAGTTGCTTCAACTTCTCTATTCACTTCTGGATAATATATTGATGCTGAGTTGTGATTAATGTGAAATATTTCACACAACTCTCTTACTTGTGGCTTCTTGAATGATGAGACATTATCTGTAACTATTACTTAAGGAATTTTGAATCTACATATGATTTGATTCAATATGAACTTAGCGATTATTGTTCCAGAAACCATGGTCAAAGGCATTACCTCCACCCACTTGGTAAAATGTTTTGTTGTTGTGATAATGTATAAATGTCCATCTATTGAGGGAGGGGAGGATTTTCTAACTAGGTCCAATCCCCATGTGGAGAAGGGCCAAGGAGTGACTATTGGTTGCAAGTCCCTTGTGGGTGTGATGAACATGTGCATAGATTTGATATTTTGGACATCTTTTATGAACTTGATCATGTCCCCTTCTAAGAAAGGTTAGAAGTATCCTAGTCAGTGTATCTTTATGGTGGTGGGATGACCACTGAAATCTCCTCCACAAATTCCACAGTGACATTCAATTTCTCGATCTTTACGATTATTGTAATTTTATTGTTTTATTTGGAGAACATTTTGTATACTTTTTAATTTGTAAGTTCTAAATTGTTAGTGAGATTTTTTTGGAAGTGAACACAAGTTTAAACAAGAGCCATGTAGTGATAAGTACTTGCCTTAAAATAGATTAAGATCATTGGTTAAGAATTTGGCACTAATTGTTTATCTATTTATAGCATGGTAAATTGATTAGTGTTAGAAATTAGGATCTTAGGATACTAATCATTATATACAGAATATAAAATAAATATAAAAGAGAATTATAAAAGCATAGATTTAACACATTACACAAGATATACATGGGGAAAACCCTTGTGGGTAAAAAATCCCATAAAGCATCATTTTATTAAAACACTTACAAATATAGTCTATTAATAAATAGACTGAACTTGGGGATATACTCCTCTACATACTTCCACATGGCCAATAATATCTTCTCTGCATAGTGATATAACTCACTATAAAACTCCAAATTCACACCCTCTCCAATGAGAGAGAACCTCCTTATATAAAGGAGAAGGGGTGTCATAATATCTAAAGAGGTATTAGTCACACCCATTCAAAGAAACCATTTGTAAATAATTAATAATCTATTAGTTATTAGATTATTAATTATTAAATGGTATATGCTTTACAACATAAGATTTTATAACCTTACATTAAAACATTATATAAATGTTATAGGGGTATGACCCCTAATAACATTATATAAATGTTATAGGGGTATGATGTTCTAACACTCCCCCTTAATGTTAATAGAGGGCATCACATGTCAATTTCCATAAAAGAAAAAATGAAGTACCCTAGTAACGTAGGTCTTCTTTGACAATGATAAATAGGGACACAAATATATGCCAAAATGAGGATCATGTATTCTAGACTACATGAAGATCATCTTATCATAATTTATAATCCCAATGTTCTTAAAAGATGCTATATACAAGGTCTTATAAAGATTTCTATTGGAGCCCAAAACTCCTCAAACCGGCCTCTCCCAGGTTCATTATATAGTGCCCATAGGTCTTATATAATACAATGCTCTTACAAGTGGAAGATTTATAGAGAGAAGAATTTTTCAATACGCCCATAGGGCTTACATACAATGCCTAGAGGTCTTATGCTATGCCTGTTAGGTCTTACGTCCAAGGATTTAGCCAAATGTATAATGCCAAAAGGTCTCTATTTTTTTAATTCCTTTTAGGTCTTACATCCGAGGTGTTAAAATGCCTAAGGTCTTATTTTATGCCTTGGGTCTTACATCTAGAGGTGCCAATGTCATGCACACTCCCCCTCAAATTTTGAGGTGTTAAAATGACTAAGGTCTTATTTTATGCCTTAGGTCTTACATCTAGAGGTGCCAATGTCATGCACACTCCTTCTCAATGGCAACTCCTTACATCTCAAAGCGTTAAAATACCTAAGGTCTTATTTTATGCCTTAGGTCTTACATCTAGAGGGCTATTGACATGCACACTCCCCCTCGATGGCCAAGCATTGATTTGAATTTAGAGAATTTGGTACTACATAGAGGTTTGATGCTATATTACATATATAATTTTTTGTGATTACTGGGAGCCTAGCCTAGATCTTTTAGATCTAGAAATCCCCAAATGTTTTAGATCTAAGGATTCTATACGCATTGATTTGTGTTGTGAGGCATATGGATTAGGATTTAGTACTATGCTATAAAAGTTGAAGCCTCTTGATGTTGACCAGATATATGAAGGGATTTCCCCACTTGAGAAGATGAAACATGGTTATGCAAGAACTATCATATCTTCAATTAGTAAGGATATTGATCCGTTTTCCTTATGTGAGAAAAATAATGACATGTCACTTGTGAATGAAGAGAGTAAGGCAAAGTTTGAAGATGCGTGTTGTAATAGTGAAAATGAAGTTTGTGATCAGCCCATCGGTGAGGTGTGTGCAAATGAGGATTGCGGTCATGACATTCTAAATATAGGGTGTGACAGAGGAAGGGAAAACTGTGAGGTTGTACCTTGTAGTAACCCTGTCAATGAAGAAATAGACATACGACCAAATATCCAATGTAGTAAGTTAGCTTACAAAATTAATGATTCATATTGATAATAAAAATACCACAAACATAAATTTACAAATCAATGGTGATGCTTTTGAAGACAAAAGTTTATATGTTTAGTTTAGGGATCCTAAACATAGTTCTAGCATCCGCTATATTAATTATAATGACAGCGAGTTTGATAATTTCTTAGCTGATTATGGTTGCTTTCATGAGGTAGAAATGAAATACTTTGCCTCTGATAAAGAGTGTGTCGTTGTAAGTGTCAATGAAGACACATGTTCACCTATGAGTGAACAAATTTTAGACTGTGTTGAACTTCTAGAGTATGAGTCTAGTTTGTGGTCAGTTGATCATGTTAGTTTTGTGAATGTTGATGTGGGAGAGAATTCAGAACTTCATGTTGGCTCAATGGAAGGTAGTATCGACTATGATATCTATTGCAGCAGTAAGCATGTTGTGAAAAATCATTGTGAGGAATTTGATATGAGTCTATACTCTAAATTATAGATCCTCTTCTTGAGGTATTCCATACTGAATTGTATGATGGTTCACAAGGTGGATTGAATTTTCTTCTTGAACCTAAATTTGAAAGGTTCATTGACACATGGAATGTTAATGAATCAAGTATTACTTGTGATACTCATGAGTTGAGTATTGATAGGGATAATTCTATGATAACAAAGCCTTCTTTGCCAAATATTGAAACACATAATATTGCAATTGAATTACAGTGTTCAAATGAAGACATATGTATGTGTGATGTAGTTCAGGTGGGGGTATGCCTGTATATGAGTGCTTTTTGTTTAGAACACTTGAAGATTGTTTATAATGTTTGAGGCAAGACTCGTCTATGACTCAGTGAGTATATCCTAGTCTTTTATATTTCATATGTCTAATTTATTAGACTTGGAGCTGAGTTATGGCTTAAATAAGGTTGAACAAACATATATTAGGATATTCTAGGAGGACAATGCTTATAAATGTTACAATTTTGATAATGAAATAAAGGTTGAAGTCAATTTTTCTGATGTATTCTACCAAATGGATTATGAATCTTTTCATTTTACAATTCATCTTGATAGACATCTCAAGGTGCATGACAAAGATCTCATTGAGATGGGGTGTCACAGTGGCTGTGAATGAGATGTATTTGATAGAGGTAACATATATGTTTTACTCAATGAGACACCTCAGATGGAACTTGACTATACTATGCAGGTGAGCACAAAAAACATTTACAATGATATACACGGGGGTTTGGTAAAAATTATAACCAATAATGTCAGTAAATAGGTGAATTGTGGCATTACTTTCAGATCAAATCTAGGATAGTCATCAGAGAACAAGGTATTTGATAGAGGAAAATTTTGCTTCTCCATTTTTGGGGGCCCAGGGACACCAAATGATGATTGAAAATTGTGAAATTGGTACATTGTAGTAGGATGATTATAGGACAGTTAGAGTGAAGACACTTGGTCTACACCTCAAAGTTTCTCTAGATTCTTGTAATGTTGCATTTAAGCATGCGTCCTTGAACTAGAGCCACTATTAGGACTTGCTAATTTTTTAGGGTTTTAGGTGTTGATTTCTCATTAGGGTTTTATCCTTTGGTTTTATAAACCCTGGAACTTTTAGGTCTGATATGTGTTGTATCGTTATATTTCTTTATTGACCATCTCAGCTTATTCTTGAGCTTTTAAGTTGCATCTTCATGTCACTAGGGTCATCCGTTTACCAGCCCCTTTGTCCTTACAACCGGTTGAACATTTGAAGGTCGTGTTTTAAATTTATATTTTATTTCCCTTCGAATCCCTATGTTTGTGGTCCTCACCGTTGTCCTTGTCACTGCTACATGGCATATTATTATGGCATCACATTCATCTTTTGTCTCACATCTTCTAAGTATGTGTGCCTTTTGAAAATTGCATGTGTGCGGTCTGCATCCATGTGGATCCTATGCACTTATAAGGCGGTTTCTTCCAACATGGTGATATTTCATTGGTGTCACAAAAATTTCCTTGTATCGTAGTTTATAAGTGTTGCCACTTATCAAAAATGTGGGTGTGTGATCTTTTTCCAAGTGGCATCATTGAGAATCTGCACTCCCTTCATGGAAAAGAAACCTAGTTGTCTACGTGGCATTTTCTCATTTTCCACACAAATTTTCTTTCCACCGCGGTTTACAAAAGCATCTACAATATGAAACAATAGCGATGCACCCTAGTTTCATGTATCCTCATTATACAAAAATTTGATGCCATGGCCTCTCCATCCAAAAGGCTCAGTAATGAATGGGACCCCATGGCAACCCATTTGTACTTCACAAGTGGCAGTTTGCTTCAGCTGCCAATCAACTCTTTCTTGGTAGGATTAATGGCCCATATTCAAAAGTGAACAACAACTAGCAAAAGGAGGATACAGGTCTCACTCACTCAAGTTTTTATTATAGAAATGCTAATTTTCTACCATGCGAACTCTTCTCAACAAAATCTATGCCTTCTATTAATAGTTTTGATGTAATGTTAAGGGGTAGAGTTAACTTCTTCATGTCTCTCAAAATATATTTCTTACTACCATTCTGTGCTAATATTGGCATCAGGTGGGAAATTGGGATTTGGCGGCATGGTCCATGTATCTGATCAAATCAAATAGGGTTGTTGAGGGGTAGAGTTAACTTCTTCATGTCTCTCAAAATATATTTCTTACTACCATTCTGTGCTAATATTGGCATCAGGTGGGAAATTAGGATTTGGCAGCATGGTCCATGGGTAACTGCAAGAAGATGGGGGGCCAAAAGGGGGTCTTAAGTGGCCACTTTTTTTCTGAAATCAGGAAATACTGGCCTTGGATGAGAAATTGAGCATAATTACACTCAAAATTTGGAGATGCAACCAAAACAATGTTCATAGTGCTTCTAGTCTACTTTCTAAACTACTATTTTTTTTTCGAAAATGACAAATTAAGGGGTTCAAAAGAGGGAGCCACAGAAATTGGTGTTGTTTCTGTCAAAAAAAATAACATAGCATGTTTTGTGGCTCCCTCAAAAGCTCAACTTTTTTTTGGTATTTTTAAAATCGCTTTAGTGAGAAATTAGCTAATAGCATGTAGTTTATGCCCAATTTTTTTGATAATTTTTTGATGAATATTTGATTTTTTACTAATTTTCAAAGTCGACACATCCTAAAAAATAGAATTTTGGCCGTGCTACCCCTATAAATTTTGAAAACTAATTGAAAATCATTTTTTTCTTTTTTTAATATTTGTAGAATGGAGTCTAGTTTCTAAATATGTAATTTTTTTGAAATTTCAATGAATAGTTATTTTACAATGAAAAAAAGACCAAACAGTGGTTTTTGCCCAAAAACGGACACACAAACAAAAGAAATTAAAGATGAAAGGCTTAACATTGTTAAAATGTGAAAAAAATCATGTCCTCAAATAGCTAAGAGAAAGCCTAACATTACCTAGGTGTTCGATTTGTTTGACCTTGAAACACGTGCAAATCTGAGAGTTAGCACGAACGAAATTATGTGAAATCTTGAAGAATATAGAAAAACACGTCTATGGATGTTGAAAAGACACTCCAAGCCTTTGGATTAGAAATCCAAAGAAAATCCCAAGCCTAAGGCTTGGGATTCCCAAAGCAAAACATAACACGAGCATGTTAGTTTTTGCTTTGCATTTTTCCTTTTCCGCAAAAGTTTGTGTTGTTTGTCATGTTTGAAATAACACGAGCGCGTTAATGCCCTCATGTTATGTTCCCCTTAAATTTTTTTATGTTCAAGGTTATTAATCATGTATGTATGTATGCCTATATGTGTATGTATGTATGTATGTATCTATGTATGCCTATATGTATGTATGTATCTATGTATGCCTATATGTATGTATGTATAGTGTCGAGGGTAGAGGAGGGTAGAGATGGGAGTGAGCCAGATAGGGGAGGAGAGGTGTGGATAAGGATTGAGTGATTAAGATTTAAGGTTGAGGGTTGAGCATTTAGGGATAGGATTTAGAGTTTAGGGATAAGGGATTAGCGTTTAGGGCCTTAAGGGATTAGGGATTAGGGTTGAGGCTTTAGGGATAATGTTTAGGGTTAAGGGTCGAGGGATTAGGGTTAAGGTAGAGTGTTGAGGGTAGAGGGATTAGGGATAGGGTTTAGGGTTGAAAGTTTAGGGTTGAGGGATTAGGGTTTAAGGTATAGTTTAGTAGTTCTTGTGGATAGAGCCAGTAAACAATGGGATATTATTTGCTTGTTTCATAACAATATACCTCCCCTAAGTGTGGGGTGGACAGCAAGAAACATAGATGTACCCCAATGCAAAGCTTTTCTCATAATGATCATCCTTCTGATTTCAACTATTAATTACTCATTGTGGATGTACCATACACAAAGCTTTTCTCATAGTGTGTACACCTATTGGCATAATGAACCCCAGATGGGCCAAAAAAACATGCCATATAACATTACTAACATTAAAAAAGTTCATAGCCATTTTTCTGACATATTCTTGCAACTCAAATATCTTTAAGAGAAGAGTGTCAAAAATGATGGGTTTAACAACCTAACATAAGGCAAAGCAATTTTGTTGGGTTTAGGGTTTAGGGTTTAGGGTTGAGGGATTATGGTTTAAGGTATAGTGTTGAGGGTTGAGGGTTTAGGGATAGGGATTAGGGTTGAGGGATTAGGGTTTAGGGTTGACGGATTAGGGATTAATGTTGAGAGTTGAGGGTTGAGGGTTGAGGGTTTAGGGATAGGGTTGATGGTCAAGGGACTAGGGTTAAAGTAGAGTGTTTAGGGTAGAGGGATTAGGGATAGGGTTTAGGGTTGAAAGTTTAACGATTGAGGGTTGAGGGTTAAGGGATTGGGGTTTAAAATATAGTGTTAAGTGTAGAGGGTTTATGGATAGGTTTTAGGGTTTAATTTTTAAGGGTTAAGGGTTGAGGAATAGGGTTTAGGGTTTAGGGATAAGGGATTAGGGTTTAAGGTTTAGTATCGAGGGTTGAGGGTTTAGGAATAGGGATAGCGTTTAGGGTTTAGGGATGAGGGATTAGGGTTGAGGTTTGAGGGATTAGGTTTTTTAGGGTTGATGGATTAGGGTTTAAGGTATAGTGTTGAGGATTGAGGGTTTAGGGATAGGGTTTAGGGCTGGTGGATTAGCATTTAATGTCGAGGTTAGGGTTAGAGTGTCGAGGGTAGAGGGATTAGGGATAGGGTTTAGGGTTGAAGGTTTAAGGATTGAGGGTTAAGGCTTTAGGGATGAGGGTTTAAGGCCTAAGATATAGTATCAAGTGTTGAGGGTGTAGGGATAGGGTTTAAGTTTTAAGGGTTAAGGGTTGAGGGATAGGGATTAGGGTTTAAGGTATAGTGTTGAGGGTTGATGGTTTAGAGATAGGGTTTAGGTTTGAGGGATTAGGGTGTAGGGTTGATGAATTAGTGTTTAATGTTGAGGGTTGAGGGTTGAGGTTGAGGGATAGGGTTAATGGTCAAGGGATTAGGGTTAAATAAGAGTGTCAAGGGTAAAGGGATTAGGGATAGGGTTTAGGGTTGAAGGTTTAAGGATTTAGGGTTGAGGCTTTAGAGATGAGGGTTAAGGGATTAGGGTTTAAGATATAGTGTTGAGTGTCGATCATGTAGGGATAGGTTTTAGGGTTCAAGTTTTAAGGGTTAAGGGTCGAGGGATCAGAGTTAAGGGTTGAGGGATTAGGGTTTGACGTTGAGGGTTTAGTACATTGAGGTTCGAGGGTTAAGGGTTTTGGGATAGGGTTGAGGGTCGAGGGATTAGGGTTAAAGTAGAGTGTTGAGGGTATAAGGATTAGGGATAGGGTTGGAGGGTTTAAGGATATGGGATTAGGGTTTAAGGTATAGTATCAAGCCCATTGAGGGTCTACGAATAGGGACAACATTTAGGGTTTAGGGATGAGGGATTATAGTTGAGGAATGACGGATTAGGGTTAAGGGTTGAGGGATTAGGGTTTAGAGATAAGGTTTAGGGTTGAGGGTTGAGGGATTAGGGTTTAAGGTATAGTGTTGAGGCTTTAGGGATAGGGTTTAGGGTTGAGGTATTAGAGTGAAGGGTTGAGGGATTAGGATTTGACGTTGAGGGTTGAGGGTTAAGGCTTTAGGGTTTAGGGTTTAGGGATAGGGTTGAGGGTCGAGGGATCAGAGTTAAGGGTTGAGGGATTAGGGTTTGACGTTGAGGGCTAAGTACATAGAAGTTCAAGGTTAAGGGTTTTAGGATAGGGTTGAGGGTCAAGGGATGAGGGTTAAAGTAGAGTGTCGAGGGTATAAGGATTAGGGATAGGGTTGGAGGGTTTAGGGATAAGGGATTAGGGTTTAAGGTATAGTATCGAGCCTGTTGAGGGTCTAGGAATAGGGACAGCATTGAGGGTTTAGGGATGGGGGATTAGAGTTGAGGGATGATGGATTAGGGTTGAGGGTTGAGGGTTGAGGGATTAGGGTTTAGGGATAAGGTTTAGAGTTGAGGGTTGAGGGATTAGGGTTTAACGTATAGTGTTGAGGGTTTAGGGATAAGGTTAGGGTTGAGGGATTACAGTGAAGGGTTGAGGGATTAGGATTTGATGTTGAGGGTTAAGGGTTGAGGCTTTAGGGTTGAGGGTTGAGGGTCAAGGGCTCAGAGTTAAGGGTTGAGGGATTAGGGTTTGATGTTGAGGGTTGAGGACATTGAGGTTCGAGGGTTAAGGGTTTCAGGATAGGGTTGAGGGTCGAGGGATTAGGGTTAAAGTAGAGTGTCGAGGGTATAAGGATTAGGGATAGGGTTGGAGGGTTTAGGGATAAGGGATTAGGGTTTAAGGTATAGTATCGAGCCCATTGAGGGTTTAGGAATAGCGATAGCATTTAGGGTTTAGGGATGAGGGATTAGAGTTGAGAGATGACGGATTAGGGTTGAGGGCTGAGGGATTAGGGTTTAGGGATAAGGTTTAGGGTTGAGGGTTGAGGGGTTAAGGTTTAAGGTATAGTGTTGAGGGTTTAGGGATAGGTTTTAGGGTTAAGGGATTAGAGTGAAGGGTTGAGGGATTAGGATTTGACATTAAGGGTTGAGGGTTGAGGCTTTAGGGTTTAGGGTTTAGGGATAGGGTTGAGGGTCGAGGGATCAGAGTTAAGGGTTGAGGGATTAGGGTTTGACATTGAGGGTCGAGTACATTGAGGTTCAAGCGCTAAGGGTTTCGGGATAGGGTTGAGGGTCAAGGAATTAGGGTTAAAGTAGAGTGTCGAGGGTATAAGGATTAGGGATAGGGTTGGAGGGTTTAGGGATAAGGGATTAGGGTTTAAGGTATAGTATCGAGCCCGTTGAGGGTTTAGGAATAGGGATAGAATTTATGGTTTATGGATGAGGGATTAGAGTTGAAGAATGACGGATTAGGGTTGAGGGTTGAGGAATTAGGGTTTAGAGATAAGGTTTAGGGTTAAGGGTTGAGGGATTAGGGTTTAAGGTATAGTGTTGAGGGTTTAGGGTTGAGGGATTAGAGTGAAGGGTTGAAGGATTAGGATTTGACGTTGAGGATTGAGGGTTGAGGCTTCAAGGTTTAGGGTTTAGGGATAGGGTTGAGGGTCGAGGAATCAGAGTTAAGGGTTGAGGGATTAGGGTTTGACGTTGAGGGTTGAGTACATTGAGGTTCAAGGGTTAAGGGTTTCAGGATAGGGTTGAGGGTCTAGGGATTAGGGTTAAAGTAGAGTGTCGAGGGTATAAGGATTAGGGATAAAGTTGGAGGGTTTAGGGATAAGGGATTAGGTTTTAAGGTATAGTATCGAGCCTGTTGAGGGTTTAGGAATAGGGATAGCATTTAGGGTTTAGGGATGACAGATTAGAGTTGAGGGATGACGGATTAGGGTTGAGGGATTAGTGTTTAAGGTATAGTGTTGAGGGTTTAGGGATAGGGTTTAGGGTTAAGGGATTAGAGTGAAGGGTTGAGGGATTACGATTTGACATTGAGGGTTGAGGCTTTAGGGTTTAGGGTTTAGGGATAGGGTTGAGGGTCGAGGGATCAGAGTTAAGGGTTGAGGGATTAGGGTTTGACATTGAGGGTTGAGTACATTGAGGTTCGAGGGTTAAGGGTTTCGGGAGAGGGTTAGGGGTCAAGGGATTAGGGTTAAAGTAGAGTGTCGAGGGTATAAGGATTAGGGATAGGGTTGGAGGGTTTAGGGATAAGGGATTAGGGTTTAAGGTATAGTATCGAGCCTGTTGAGGGTTTAGGAATAGGGATAGCATTTAGGGTTTAGGGATGAGGGATTAGAGTTGAAGGATGACAGATTAGGGTTGAGGGTTGCATGTTTAGGGTTTAGGGATAAGGTTTAGGGTTGAGAGTTGAGGGATTAGGGTTTAAGGTATAGTATTGAGGGTTTAGGGATAGGGTTGAGGGTTGAGGGATTAGAGTGAAGGGTTGAGGGATTAGGATTTGACATTGAGGGTTGAGGGTTGAGGCTTTAGGGTTTAGGGTTTAGGGATAGGGTTGAGGGTCGAGGGATGAGAGTTAAGGGTTGATGGATTAGGGTTTGACGTTGAGGGTTGAGGGTTGAGGTTCGAGGGTCAAGGGTTTAGGGATAGGGTTGAGGGTCGAGGGATTAGGGTTAAAGTAGAGTGTGGAGAGTATAAGGATTAGGGATAGGGTTGGAGGGTTTAGGGATAAGGGATTAGGGTTTAAGGTATAGTATTGAGCCTATTGAGGGTTTAGGAATAGGAATAGCATTTAGGGTTTAGGGATGACGGATTAGAGTTGAGGGATGACGGATTAGGGTTGAGGGTTGAGGGATTAGGGTTTAGGGATAAGGTTTAGTGTTGAGGGTTGAGGGATTAGGGTTTAAGGTATAGTGTTGAGGGTTTAGGGATAGGGTTTAGGGTTGATGGATTAGAGTGAAGGGTCGAGGGATTAGGATTTGATGTTGAGGGTTGAGGGTTGCGGCTTTAGGGTTTAGGGTTTAAGGATAGGGTTGAGGGTCGAGGGATCAGAGTTAAGGGTTAAGGGATTAGGGTTTGACATTGAGGGTTGAGTACATTAAGGTTTGAGGGTTAAGGGTTTCAGGATAGGGTTGAGGGTCGAGAGATTAGGGTTAAAGTAGAGTGTCGAGGGTATAAGGATTAGGGATAGGGTTGGAGGGTTTAGGGATAAGAGATTAGGGTTTAAGGTATAGTATCAAGCCTGCTGAGGGTTTAGGAATAGGGATAGCATTTAGGGTTTAGGGATGAGGGATTAGACTTGAGGGATGACGGATTAGGGTTGAGGGTTGAGGGATTAGGGTTTAGGGATAAGGTTTAGGGTTGAGGGTTAAGGGATTAGGGTTTAAGGTATAGTGTTGAGGGTTTAGGGATAGGGTTTAGGGTTGAGGGATTAGAGTGAAGAGTCGAGGGATTAGGATTTGACGTTGAGGGTTGAGGGTTGAGGCTTCAGGGTTTAGGGTTTAGGGATAGGGTTGAGGGTTGAGGGATCAGAGTTAAGGGTTGAGGGATTAGGGTTTGAACACATTCTTCATCATACTGAACTACACACACATTCTTCATTATCGGTGAGACTGAACACTGTCGGCACATTCGAAAACTCTTCCGCCAATCTCACTTCTCTCACCGACATCTCAACACTATGCTCCAACCATTGGTATGACCTTTACCATCGGTGAGCTTCAGAACCGCTCCGTCGATACACACTGATCACTCTAATATACCTTCAAACCATACTTGTCACCCAAACTCCTTTCATCGGTGAATGTCTATGAAATCAGGCCAATGCACCGATGGACACACTCCAGCGTCAACCTTGATTTTCTCTTTCGACAACACAATCACTATCGGCCATACTAGCATTAACTTTGCCGATACACTGATACCAATCACCTTCGGTGAGACTTTTATCATCGGCAGACATTTATACGCTTGGACCGGTGCACCGATGATCCTTCTCTTCTTCGGTGTGATGAATGCTATCAGTGGGACTCACTTTAGAGTCACCGATACACCGTTTCCTTCCAATGGATCGGTGTAAGATGCCCCTTGTCTCTCTGATACCTTTGATCCTTCGGTGAGATCTCCTTTCACTTTTCCCTGATACGCCTCCGATTGGCCTAACACCGTTGATCGGTGTAGGTTTCAAAAGCTCCTCCAAGAGGCTTGTTACACCAATGACACTTCGTTTACTCTGTAACTCACACATACACTAAACAAATGAACAGAAACAGAAAATCAACAGAACGGTAGGGTCTATAATCTTCTAGAGGTGAGATATTGTAAAGGTGCTATCGAACGTGGATAGGTAAAATATTTATGGATCAATCTATAGTAGGACAAAACGCGAGCGTGTTATAACACGCTTGTGTTTTGTCTTGCTATAGAAACGGTAAAAAAGTGTTGACCCCCGTGATCCAGGCCCACATGCTCTATTTTCATACTGATTCTGCGCGTGCTCAGACAAAAAAGAAGTGCTTTTATGTTGTTGGGAAGTTCACATGAACATTTTACACATTCTACCACCTTTGCATGATCTTTCCACCACCTTTTCTGCTTTGCCAACTTGAGAAGGAGGAAATAACATAGTTTTCACACCAAGTTTGATATATATCTATCCAAGTTTCAATTTTTGTAGTGTTGCAATGTTAATTGTGATTCAATTTTAGGAATTTAACATTATAGATTGGTTAATAATATTGTTGTTAGTAATTATATTTGAGTGTTATTCAATTTAACATTGAAAAAGAAGCAAGTGGTGAAAAACTCAAATTCTTGAGGAGTTTGATGCAAGAAGAAAAAAACACTACATAATTGGGTACTCTCTCCATTCGAATCTTATTTTTTAGGTATGTCAAGTCTTTACACGCATGTTCTTTATATTTTCCTTAATTCTATTTGAATTACTTTATCATGCTTTATCATACATGTTTAAAATAGACACATTCCCAATCAAGAAAGCAGCCTACAATCTCACATGATGCCATGTATATTTTCTACACTTGAGTTCTTTAATAATTATGTGTAATAAACAAACCTTAACATACCATGATGTCAAACTATACAAGAACAAATCCTTACAACATAATAAAAATACAATCCCACTATTATCTTGCATTCATTTCTTAGGAGCTAATATTGGTCTCTTGATCATGCTACAAACAAATTCTCTGTCATGTCGAGGAAACGATCAAAAATTAAACCAACATAGGAAGAGATAGAAGCTAAGAATGCAAAGAATGCAGTGGCTATGAGGGAACTTCGTGAGAAGAGGAAATTGGACACGATAAATGAAGACATGCCAATTGAAGAGGAACCACAATCATCACAAAGAGATATGGTATTGGCAGCACAAAGAGAACGAATGCAAAAATTTCGTGCTATGAGAGATTTGAATACCATAGTTGGAGACACATCCTCTATTGCAAGTCAACATGTAGGGACACCATCTACCACATCTCAAGTTGAGAGTACATCATCACTCACATGTGATGAAAGAGGTACGCCATCGTTCCCACCTCAACCTTAAGGTATGTCATCTATTCCATCTTCGATCAAAGGTATGCATCTAGCCCATCTCATTTAAATATTGATGAAATTCCTAATGTTGAGATGAATTTACCTAACTTAACACCACCTAGAATTTTACATAGAAAGCCAAAGTATTTGATTGATATTGATGAGAATATTTTGTAGCCAATGGAAGGTAAGATTCCAAAATGCACTTGTAGAAGATATGCTCATAAGATTTGGAGATTGTTCTTTGAAAAGTTAAATGAGACTGCAAGATGTCAACTATTCATTGAAATGATGCGAATTATAAAGTATAGGTCCATCATGAAGATTCTTGGGTTGAGAACATCAGAGGCTTCAAGTGAAAAATCTATTGTTAAGAATCTAATGAGTGCGTATGAGAGTGTGGGTAACACCTCACGCACAAAAGATAGTAATGCAACAAAGCGTGTGATTACATCAACTATAGTAAGTAGTCAAACAAGGAAAGCTCGTCTCATTAGAAAGACGAGTCAAGAATTGAGAATTAATAGGAAAATTTTATCAAAATCCATTGGAAGATGCCAAAGAATTGAGGACACTAATGCCAATGAATTATGGGCGTTCTTGGGGAGACTACCATGAAAAGATAAACCAATTGTTGAAGCATTAAGATCACTAATTGAAGACTTTTGGAAGAATTACACAAGGGTATCTCTGAATCAAAGGGATGTGGTAAGAAGGAGAATTGGTAGTCAGAACCGTGAGCCACATCCAAAGTATTTTTTGGATGAGACTCAAACATAGTTTTATGGTAAATTTCTAGAGAAGTATCCTCAAATTAAAATTTGTCAAAGATATTTTGAAATGCTAAAACTTTTCTATGTCAAGATAAATCACACATGCACTACTTATTGTTGTAGATTACATATTGAATTTTCTAACCATTTTGATGTTTATAGGTCTATATGTTTAGATATGCATACTAACAATGTTTTACAGGGTTGTGCCATATGTGCCCCACCAACATCTTCAAGAGACTTCATATCAAGAATTTTATGTGAAAGAGAGGAAGGTCAAATATTCTACAAGAAATTATGCTTGGATGACACATGTCATTGTTGCGGTGGCTTGCAACATTTTCCAATATGGAAAGAACACATGCGGTTGGAAACAAACTAGTAGAGTTTGGTAAGTATAAAATAGTGGCATACAATACAAAAGATGGTAAAGAAGCAAAGAGGTGTGAATTGGTTATTGAAAAGATTCCAGTGTATCAGTTTATGTCTATATTTCATGACAACATAGTGTATGAGTATGCAAGACATGCCCATAGAGCTCGATGGTTGGACTTGCAATTCAAGTTATGCAAGGACACATTTCTTGTTGGTAGCATTATTTCAATCATCGACTTTGCAGAGAACTACAGTCTACAGCCACAACGTGAGGTGCAATCACAATATTACAACTCCACACAAGTTTCTATATTTGTGCAAATTGCATCCATTCATGCAAATGATAGTACAGAGGACGAAAGAAAGTTCATAAGGGAGTATAATTTCTATATTAGTGATGATCACATGATTCTACGGAGTTCGTGCAAGGTTGCTTTCAGGTGTTCTACAATGATTTGGCTAGAAGGGGCATATCGTTCAGTCAGCATATCATATGGTCGGATAACTGTGCGTCACAATTCAAGAACTCACAAAATTTCTACTGGCTGAGTAGGAGGCATAATTTTATAGGTATTCAACATATGTGGAACTTTTGTGAGGCCAGGCATGGAAAGGGGGAGCATGATGGTGTAGGAGCATGTATCAAAAGAGCCATAGCACGAGAAGAGTTAAAGTATAAAGACAATGCAAAGTTGACAGATGCAAAATTGATTGTCGAGTGGTGTAATGCTTCCATGGGTCCAGGTAATGAAGGTAAGTCTTCAGTTCGTAGATTTTTTTGGTTGATAGATGATACTAACATTGCACCATATGAGGACTATTGTACACTGACAGGATCAAATGAGATGCACTCTTTCAGAAGCTCAATTGCAAGTTCATAGAGTATCCATATGTGAAAGATGTCATGCTTTTCTTCTTCCTGTACAATTCAAGTCTGGGATGAGTGTGAGTCAAAGAAGTGGGTTGAAGAATGGCAGTTAAGTTATCTTAGCCCACTTGACACGTATCAACCCCTGACGGCACTGGAACTAACACAGATGGAATCATTAGTTGACTTTGACCACATATTAGATTTAGTTCAACCAAGTAATATAGGGCACGTATATGCATCTAATTTCATCTAGTTCAACCAAGTAATGTCATCTTACTTTGTAGTGTTTTTGTAATGTTGACTAATTTCATCTAATTTGCTACACATCAATGTAGGGCATGTATATGCAGTTATTGCAAATGAAGATAATGAAGAGGGAACATATTATTACTTATGTCATTGTGTTGAGGCCAAAAAGAAATTGGAGGCCCCTATTACAGATAGAGAAAACATTGAATGCCCTACAGGCTCAGTGGTTATTACTGGAACATGGCTTAGAAGGTACCCACATAAGAGTCTTAATGTTTGGCTATTTCAGGACTTTGACATGCATCAGAAGATTCTTCATTACTCAAACCTTGTCGTGGCATCCAATGTTCATTTGAAAAAGTATCGGGGTAGACCTTTGAATAAAATCTTGTGGAAGATGCGTGAGTCTGACCATGAAGCAATACTTGACACAATAAAGAGTAGAGCAGACCCAGATGGTTCATTGGATTAATTTGTAATTATTCACATTGATTTTGTAAAGTCATGTTACATTGAGTTGTAAGTATGCACATTAATTTGTAAGGTTTGTCTTTTTTTATTTCCTATTGTATTTTTACTCATATACATATTTTTACATCATCATGTTACGCATTTTTGGTGTCCTTCTCCTGATGCGACCAAACTGATAGTTTGAACGCATCCAAATGGGTACATTTAGGCTTTATTTTATTTTTCACCCAAACATGCCGAAATAGTCTGAGCTACATTGTGCCGACTATATCCCTGAAGAGTCCAAAGTGCAAAAAGGTAGCAATCTTTGACAAGATGTTACTCGAAAACTGTGTCACTTAGAAACATTCTGTCTAAGGCAAAACGATCATGTAGAGTGCCTCTACAATAACCTCTCTCAGTTTTTTATATCTTTGAGGCATTTTCTCGTGGTGAAAGGTTTTTTGCTGCCCCAAAAATCATTAGAAGGAGGGAGTGTAAAGTTGCAAAGGGGTGTAACTTTCGTCTTGCTCCTAATGCGACCAAACTAACTATTCCAACACATCCAGATGGGTACATTTATGCTAGGCATGGTCCTATTTTTCACCCAAACATGTCGAAACAGTCCGAGCTACATTGTACCGACGATATCCCTAAAGAGTCCAAAGTGCAAAAAGACGGCAATCTTTGACGAGATGTTACTTGAAAACTATGTCACTTAGAAATATTTTGTTTGAGGTAATGCGATCACATAGAGTGCCTCTACAATAACCTCTCTCAGTTTTTTATATCTCTGAGGTGTTTGTCCGTGGTGAAAGGTTTTCTCCTGCCCCAAAAATCATCAGAAGGAGGCAGTGTAAAGTTGCAAAGGGGTGTAACTTTCATCCTGCTCCTGATGCAACCAAACTGACTATTCCAAAGCGTTTGGATGGGTACATTTACGCTAGGCATGGTCTAGTTTTTCACCCAATCATGTCGAAACAGTCTGAGCTACATTGTACCGACGATATCCCTGAAGAGTCCAAAGTGCAAAAAGGCAGAAATCTTTGATGAGATGTTACTCAAAATCTGTGTCACTTAGAAACATTCTGTCTGAGGCAACGCGATCACATAGAGTGCCTCTACAATAACCTCTCTCAGTTTTTTATATCTCTGAGGTGTTTTCCCATGGTAAAAGGTTTTTTGCTGCCCCAAAAATCGTCAGAAGAAGGCAGTGTAAAGTTGCAAAGCATTGCTAAGAAATCCTCAATACTCAAACACTCCAATGAACTGAAGCAACTTCTTCTTAGGTGAAAATGTAAGGGTACACAAGCAAAAAACAACGCCTAGATGACTTAGTGCATTTCTATGACTTCATTCACATGTTTAAATGTTTGAGAAACTCTCCTTTACTAAGCGCTTGTCCTCATGTAAATGTTAAGCTTTATACCTCCTAGGCGCTCAATTAGGTGATGTCATTAGATACAACTTACCCTTAGGTGCCAATGTAGCTTCTTCAATCCATCACACTTCAAGGCGCTCAAATTTGAGGTCTTGGACTTGTATCTTATTCCTAGGTGCAATTGGATGATCTTCCTAGATCTAGGCGCTCATGATGGTGGGAAATTACATGAAGGGGCACCTAAGTCCAATTTGACTTTGTATTTGATATTTTATGACTCCAATTGACTAGGAATGGCTCAATTTCTAAAGTGCTGACTCAATAATGTAAGTTTAAGGTCTTTTCCTCCTAGGCGCCAATTAATGAGTTCACTAGATGCAATTTCTCCTTAGGCGCCAAAACTAGATAGTAGTGACAAGAGGAGGTGCCTAGCATCAATTTAGGCTCTATTCATTATTTGTAAGACCTTGAATGATTAAACATGCTTGAAGTAAGCCTTTCTCTCTTGGAACTTACTCAATGATATAGATTTGTGATACTTTATCTAAGGTGCCAATCTAGATCTATATGGAGGTGAAAGAGCGCCCAACATCATGAAGCTTTATACTTGGCATTTTTTATGCTTTAAATAATTATGAAGGTCTTAGGATGACTTTTCCCCTCTAGGCACCTACTCTTAGATGTCTTTGGATGCAATTTCAATATAGGCGCTCATGGAGGTATTGAATGACAAGCAAATGCGCCTTAGCTTACTTAGCCCATTTCTTTGGATTTAGATGATCTTGACTCTTAAATGCCATATAGTCTCATGCTCTTAAGCTCTCCTCTTACAAGGTAGCATATTGAATGGATTTAAACTCTCTTGTTATGCTTAGGCGCCAATTCAAGGTCATTCTGAAGGCAAAGAGTGCCTAGAATCCATTTAACTTAGCTTTTAACATTTCAACAAGTTTAAGCAATGGGAGAGATCTCATCAAGGAGTCCACTCAAAGGATTGTTTCATGTCAACTCTTCCTAGGTGCCAATGTGTGATTAGATGACAAGGAAAGTGTGCCTAAACTCCAAACATTCAATCAATCTTCATATACATACTTCTCTCCTTCAAGGTGGTCAAAGTGGTTAACTCATTCTTCAATTCCTTATTCTAGTTGGTTCTAAGACCTTTAGGTGCTATCATTCACCAATTCAAACATTCAAACACTTTTAAGGCACTCAAAGTGATGTCCATCACCAATCCACTCCTTAGGCGCTCAAATTTGATTGTAGAAGCAAGAAATTGTGCCTAAGGTTTATGTTGCTCAAGACCTCCTTTGCAAGGTGCCTTAGATGATGATCAAGGTGTGAAAATGTGCCTTACTTTAATTTGGATTATTCCTTGATATGTTAAGGCTTTTAACACTTGTTTGCACCCTTGTATGACTACATCACCCTTAGGCGCTCATTTTGAGGTGTTATTCATCTATTATGGTGCTAAGGCGCCAAAATTGGTGATATGAATCATAAAGGGCGCCTAAACTCATAATGTGTTTTCCTTGTCAAATTTTCAATGCTTAAGGTCATTTGTATCAATTTCATTCAAGGCGCCATAACTTGGGATGATCAAAGGTTTGTTTTCTTCTCTAGGCGCACTTTGAGGTCTCAATCTTAGGCACTGATTTGAGTCTACAGAGGTGGGAAAGCGCACCTAACTCCCTAGAGCAATTTTGCGCCTAGAAGTGTAAGTCCCAGAGGATAAGGTATATTGAATATACTTTAAATATTTTTCAATATACCTTTCAGGATGTTTGAGATAGGTCTCGAATCCACCGGATTTAACATGTAGATTATAGAATTTGGAGGATCCACCAAATTTCAGACTTAGTCAATTTTTAGTGTTTCAGGATATCAGGCTACCAGACTTAGTCATTTTTAGGATCTCAAACATAAAGAATAACATGATGATTCATTTTTTTGTATTGCATATAGTTGATGTTGTATGCTACTCATAAAGAATATTAATATTTTCTGTTCAACATGATGATTCATTTTTTTTTAAAATACAACTTTTATCTTTTAGTTCCAAAATGAGGTTTAGGTGATACTTGAATAACAATAGCTAGCTTATTGGATCAACAAACATCCTATGTAATACAATTGGACTTTAAATATTTGAAGTAGCCATCTACAAATATCCATTCAAACGTGGATTTATAATGCAAGTATGGACGCCATCAATAAAAAAGATTTGTATTAACCAAATATCCATATAGGCATACATCAATATCTGTCGATATAAGTATAACATATATACAAAATAGCCATATAGGCTTACAAGAATGCCATATAGGCATACAATGTCAACTATTTACAATACAAAATATATGTCCACAAATGCCATATAGGCATACAACAAAGGAACACAATAAAAAGTCATTCCCCTCTGGCTGGTGAAGAGAATACATCACGAGCAGCCTTTGATCTTCTAGGGGATGGAGACACGCATGTGGGTGGTCTACTACGAACCCGAGGGTTGCTCCTCCTATTTACTTCTTCCTGCATCTTTAGCTGTTACAATAAAAAGTATAGACATTAATATATAGAAATTACATGTTATAAAAAATGAAACATTTAACAAAATAATCACTTACCGCTACCATATAATCTGGCTCCTCACTTGCCTCAGTAGTAGGAATAGGCCGTGGTGATGTCATGTCCTATAGAAACCATCCAGATAGAAATTAAACTTCAAATCAATAATCTTTTGATTTTTCAAAAATAAACAACTATAACAATGAATGAAAATTAAAATTTACTAATCTGCCTCCTACCCCTGTCAATGCCATGGAGCTATGAATCGCAAAGGTCACACCATGCTCCATTGCCCTATGAACATCGGGAAGTGTCTCCACAACCTGCATCATCTGGAAATAAAACAACATTATTCAATTACGAAAACTATAATAGTGATGCAAATCATGGCTCCTAACATACACACACATTCATCTAAACATGGAAGTACACACAATAAAGCACACAAGTCACATGCAAAAATCTAGTAAGTATAATTCATTCATTAAACTATTTATTTTATTACCTCCGTGAAGCTTTGAAGTCCACCACCACTGGCAGGTGTTGCCATGAAATCTCCAATATTAACCTATTCAACATCCAAAATCAGATATTAGAATACCATTCATATAATGATGTTATTCACATGTAATATTTATAATTGTTTAGTAGTTACATACCCCGACAGTAGATGATCTAGTGTAATATGCAGGTGGAGAACCACTGAAAACTACATCAATGCTATCACCCTAAAATTTCATTAAAATCATCAAACTAAATTAGTTAATCTTGCATTTCAAAAATAAAATTTAATAAATTAAATTTAATAAACTTGCTAATATTTACCTGAGTATCAAGGCTGAAAGTCTCACTTAGGAGGGTATCTGTCATCACCATCTTCTCAGCTGTAGATGTAGCCTATGCACCTGCATCCTGACTATCCATGGGGTCATAACCATAGGCTGACTCGCAAGTCTGAAAAGCATGGGGTGGGACCCTACTCCTCGTACTATCTCCCAACCCACTCTGTGCTGCAGGACTGGCATGCTCTATGATGCTCTGGGTCAAGGCACTAATGGATTGAAGTGTATCGACCTCAACACTCTCCTTCACAATGGAAGGGATAGAAACATGCTCATGGGCTGGTCTGTTGATTACTCATCTCACTGCCCGGTGTGGGTCAACACATGCCCCTGGTCTATCTTGTGCTAACCCCCCACCTCTACCCTGGAAGTCTCACATATCAAAATAGTTTGGCACTTTATTGAGGACAAACTCGCAGTAGAGTTTCCTCAAAAAGTATTGCGGGACCTCATTATTATTGCATGGAGGATGGTCAAAAACTATCCACCACCTCTGCCCAAAATTGTCCCTTATCGCTTGGTTGTTGCACCAATGGATAGGGAACCTCTTGCATGTAATGGGTGGAGGTTGATTTGTTTGTGGGTTTGTGAAAATCAAACACAAGTCTAATTTTATAATTTGTAATTTTTTCACATCTTGGTATGACAACTTGTCTGCATAATAGTCTATAAATTCTCTCCTCTTATCTGTCCAGCTAGATATTTGCTTGCTAATTGAATCTACATTTGATAACATAGATTCAAGAGATTCAGCAAGCGTGGACCTATGCAAGGTTGAAGTGGAAGGATCTTTCAACCTTGCAATTATATCTTCAATTTCTTTTTTGTTATTTTCAATTTGCCCCATTATATTTTCTTGTGTTCCAAGGGCATGTCGAGGAATGGATGGAGGAGGTTGTTGTTCCGCAGGATTTTGTGGATTTTGAGGAGGAGAAGGAGGAGGTGCATTAACATTTCCTAACAATTAACGAAATTTACATCAAAAATCAACTCAAACCTACCTATTTAGAATCAAATTCAAACAAAAAAATAAATAAAACTCACTCCTTTGGCGTGCTCAACGTCGTGGCGGCATTTTGGTGACGAATTGCAAAGATTTTGTGTTGAATTGAGTTTTCCAAAATGCGAGCGCGCTTCCTAGGGTTTGCAGGCCACGAGTATATAGGAGAAAAAAGAAATGAAATGAAGTGAAAAGCTTTTTTTTTATTTATAAGAAGTAATAACGCGCTCGCGTTATGGTTTGGTTTTGACAAGCCTTAGGCTCATCATTACCAAACCATAATGCGAGCACGTTATGCATTATTTTTTTTAAAACAATGTGGCCACTTTTTGGCCCCCCATCTTTTTGCACTTACCCCCATGTATCTAATCAAATCAAATAGGGTTGTTCTTGTGTGATGTGGTATGGGAAGTGACAGGTTACTAAATTTGGCATTGAGCTCAAGAGGTTTCATTGAGAAAACTAAGAATCATTGGATGCTAGATCTTTAGCTTGTTTGTAGAAGATCGATAAAGATTTGAAGTACAACTAGCCAATGGGGGAGGATTTTAATAGATGGGTGCATAATTATGTGATGTTATCACTATTTGTGGTGTCAACAAATTTAATGAAAATGCTTTGGAAGTGATCCGTATATCAGTTGATGTGCATCGGCACTCAGATGGCACGTTTTGAAGTAAGAGTTCATTTATGGAAGTGCATGATGAATTGTTTAGAACTGTACTTGGTATGTGTATTATCCCTTTTTTGCTATATCAGGGCTAGGTGTATTTTGACTCAACACTTGTCTTTCTCAATCCCTTGAGGTAGTGCCTTGTCACTTTGAAGAACTATGTTCCTATGTGTGTACAGGATGTCAAGGTTCTCCTGACTCCAACTATGCAATTTTAGAGGCAGAGGAATAGAGATACCTTTTTTTAGGCTTGGGTGGGTCTATAAATTGGTTCTCTTTGTTCTTCTATCCTTTTCAGTTATGATGATATAGGTACTAGAATGGTGGCCAGGTATTTCTATTTGATGCAGTAGCTTGTTGAGTTCTTCCCCTCGACCTCGCATGACCGAGACTTGGAGTAGCCATGTCTTGATGAGGGTTCCCTACGACTGCCCGCATCTATTTAAATTGAGATGGTGGAGGATGTTGTGTTCAAGTGGGTAACTTCTTTGACTTTTTTGATAGAAGTTAGGTGGGTAACAACTAGTCTCTTCCTCATCCCCGTCGTAGCAGCAAGCAATAATGACCATGTCAACTTTGGTGGGTGGAGTCTAATCCATGTGGTGACCCTCAAACTAATTAACCACCCATGTTGAATCATCATAACAAAATAAGGTGGGTAGCAGTTTCATGAATGGGTTCCAGGCTATTCCAACTGATCACATTCTTTGCACTTCACAAGCTAATCAGATAGGGGTACATGCCAATCATCGATTCTTTGTAAGAGGCTCCCTTGTCTTTTAAAAGGGATGCTCTACTTCTGCGTTGGTATTGGAAAATATTTTGGGACATAGGATTTTGTCTGTAATTTGTATCTAGGTATACAAGGGCTTCTCAGCCTATGAGTTCTTGTATGTTGTTTTCCTTGTCATTGAATTTTAACAAAAGAATGCAGACTATACAAGCAATTTATCTCCAACTCTGTTATGTAATGGGTTTTGAGAATTAATGAATTAAGGATTTATTGTTTCTCTCGTAATACATTTTCTATTATGTGTTACAAGTGTGTGTTAGCTCTGTTTCAAGGGAATAGAATAAGTATTTCATGCATGGTAATGTGATCCCTTATGAACTAAGTGGATAATTAAGTACGAAATGTGTATTGTTTGCCATCATTGAAATTAGTATCAACGTTGAGACAAGCTGGTATCTTTTATAAGATAAATTGATTTTCAATATTAGGATAATTCCATTATAAGGCCCTATAAATTGTATCAACTCTATTATCCCAGAATAGGCACCGATTCTTGATCTAATATGTTTCCCAACCATAAATACATAACTCATGATCTACAAATCAAAATATATTTGGTAATTTATTTATAATTATCTCACACTTCATACAAGGGCTTTGGAGATAACAAGGAATAAAATAGTTATATATACAATCATAGAAATCCTTGTCCATTCGTATGAAGTTTAATATTTTCTAGGTATTGTGTTTCAACTCTGCTGTAAAATTGTATCCAGTGTCATTAAGGGTAACCCCCTAGGTCCTGTAGAGCCTAAAGTGCAGGGAAAAGTGTGAACCCCATCACCCGTTTGTTGGCCAAATTTCTCAGCATCTTTGACCATAAGGTATGGCTAATCTTTAGATTTCACTGAGACACAGATTTAGGAACCAACACAATCCATACTAGTTATTTGGATTCGGAGGGCCCTTCTTGATAAAAATCAAAATCCCAAGCTTGTAAATAACAAGCTTTCCCCTATATAGCCCATGACTCATATTGTAGGATATCTGAATGTGATATGGAGAGAAAAACATGCATGGATTGTAACATTAAACCTACCCTCTAATTGAGTCAATTTGTCAACCCTTTCATTTTTAGTTTACCCTAGCCCATTTACAAAAGTCTTGATCGATGGAACTCCTTTCATGAAAAATATTGTAATAGAACAAGCTTTACAATTAGAGATCACATTATAATGTCACTAAGAAGTTCAAAAACAATAGCCCTATATGCTCGAGTGCTACTACAATAAGTGTGTCTATTGATGACCTCCCCTATAACCTCAAATAGATGGATGTTGCATTTGTTGGGTCCATTGGTCTTGGTAGTTGTTACAACAATATCCTTGAAAGAATTAAGACTAAGGTCTTGTAGGGTTCAATTAGGATTACTAGAAGAGGAAATGAATAGGGATGAGGGAAGTAGATTAGGGTTGGAAAAGTAAGACACTAAGGATTTGCAGTTTAAAGCACACATGATAATTTGATTAACGAGTGCCTTGTATAGTGCATCAAGGCAGCCATCCAAGGGTGGTAAGGTGGTTAGAGTTTCATCGAGAGTATATTTTTCAATCCAACCTTATCATAGGTTTTTCTTCCTTGCAATGTGTCTTGGATTTCGTTTAGGATGACCTCCATAGGAATCAAAAGGCCCAAAAACAACATGGGCTTTAGATTAGACTATAGTGACTACAAGAGTTACTCAGAGATTGTAGGTAAATGCAAAAGGGTTGTTACAAAGCTCATGAAAAAGGCACTTTTCAATCTTGTAGCATTTTTTTTATCACAATGTGGAAAGATTAATGTTCAAGTGGTACTATTCTTAAGTGTGACAAATACCAATAACATTATCAATGGATATCAATTTTATACTATTATTTCATTATTATTGAAAACTATATTAGATAATTGACCATGTTTCTTTTTCATTTTTCCCATTGACCTTTTGGTTAACCATTCAATTTCTCAATCTTTATGATTATTATAATTTTATTTGGAGATAACATGCAAAAGAATAGACCAGGCCAAAAAAACTACCCTGAAAAAAATGGCCAATATAAACTTATTATATTTAGTGATGTTGAAAATTGATTGAGCTGTGACATAAGTTAAGTAGCATGCAATTTTAATGAGAACTACTTGAAGTTTCAAATGCTTGGAATGCATTCCATAGAGCTCGGAATGCATATACTGCGGTACCTAGGTTCAAATAACAAAACATGTAACCATAAAAACTAACACCTGGAACTGCTCGGAAGGCATTACATTGGGACATAAATGCGTTCAAGATTGGAGGAATGGGTAATTTGTGTATCCAACGACAGGATTAGGCACAAATTTGCTCTTGTACAACTTCATTAGGATGATTGCGCCTTGAGGAAAAGTCATTAAGATGAGCACCTAAAGGAGACTTTCTTAAACATTCAAATATTGAGCAACAAGCATGAAGGTTTAAGGCGCAATTTGCAACTCATAAAGCCTCAAAAGGGTGCCCAACTTGGAGAGAGCATTTATTTAAGACAAGGCACCCATTGACACCTGTTCCACCATAAAAGTGCACCTAAGGTGGAAGGAGAACAAGCCTCTAGTAAGTGAAGCGCACCTATTGTCTAAACCACTTCATTATGGCGCCCTAGCATGAGGAGTCTATAAGTCAATAGGAAATGGTGCCTAGAATGCAAATGAAGGACTAAGTGGCATTTTCAATAAGCATCAATTACCTTGAGCTTTCAATAAATACATCAAATTGAGCCCCATAAGCCTAGGCACCCTTTGCCTTCAAAAGAACCTTGTTTTGGTGCCTTGCTAGAAATCTACTTACAATGACAAGTCTTGGAGGTTTCTCATTTTGGATGATGTCTTTTGAGATTAACTACAATGATTGAAAGTTAAGATGAGTGAAAAGAACCTATCTTGAACCTTAGGCTCCCTTCATGTAAATCTACATCATCATGAGCGCCTAGATCTAGGAAGAAGGAGTGAATGAAGGATCTTGGAGAAGTCTTTGACAATAATTATGATGAATTAAGTATATGGGAGTAAAGGAAGTACATAAAGAATCTAGGCACCTATACATGTTCAAATCACCATCATGGGTGCCTAAGGATGATGTAGTCATGCAAGGATATAAGTGTTAAGAGCCTTTTAGAATATCAAAGAAGATTCAATATCGTGATGAGGCACCTTTGCTCGTCTATCCATGCCTCCATGAGTGCCTTGGAAGAAGATACATAAAAAGACATTTTTGAAGTGGGCACCTAGGCGAGGGAAGTCCTAAGATATTCACAACTATTTAAAACATGAAAATTGACAAGTATAAAGCTTAAATTGGCTTAGGCGCACTTTGCCTCTCTGTAGACCTCACATTGGTGCCTTAGAGAAAACATCATAAATCTACATCATCATGAGTGCCTAGAAAGAAAAGGACCACTTTAAAACATGTTTGATCATTCAAAGCCTTGAAAATGGCAAATAGAGTCCAAATTGATCAAGGCGCCCTTGCACCTTCATACCAACTAAATTGGCACCATGGGAAGAATCACATCAATTCACATTTTGAAATGAGTGCCTTGAAATGAGAAATCATTTTAAGCTATTATGATTGATTGAGATCATCAAAATGACAAGTTTAAGACCAAAAGTGTACCTAGGCACACTTTTGCACTTCTACAACACTAGATGTGCGCCTAACATCAAGGAGACCTTCTATCAAGTAATTGGGAGTAAGTCTGAATCTTAGCAAGTATTTGAAAACATGAATATGAAGTAAGTATCCTTCAAGAAGATCTAGGCACCTTTCCTTCTCTTTCCTACCCAATTCCAGCGCCTTGAGTATGAAGAGGCATGAAACATTGAAATTTAGCTTGTAGATAGTGGAGAACTCTCCTGGAAGCTTAGGAGGGTGATTGAGAATGTTTTGAAGACCAAGAAACTAGCTAAGTGTACCTAGGCACCAATCTTTGATCATTTCAACTCCAAAGTGCGCCTAGGGATGAGAAAGACTTGTGGAGTTTGAAAACATGTTTGAAAATCACTAAAAAACAGCCAAGAGACAAGGCACACTTTATGCGTTCACCACTCCATTTTGGCGCTTAAACTTAGAGATGCTTATTTTGATCTTTAATGATGATCCTTTCATCAAGTGATTGATAATGTTTCTTTGTTGTCTTGTAGGAACATCAACAAACCTAAGGAGCAAGTGCCTGGAGTCACCTTCATCCTAGGAGTGAAGTCAAGAAGAAACATCATGCTAGCCACCCTTGGAGATCACTTCAAGATCATCCTATTAGAACATTCATCATCAAGTTGCATCATTGAGAGGAGTGTTGGTGAAGCCAAGGAGTCATCTAAAGGACAAGCACTTGAGTCACCTTCAAGTTGCAGAGGAAACACTACTCCAAAAGGCTGAGATCAAGTTCGATATACTTCATCAAGTTTCATCATGTTCAGAGACCTTCATCTATCCCTTCAAGTTCCATTCATCTTCAAGTATCAATTAGCTTCTTCATCAATCATTACTTCAAGGTTAACATGGCAAGTGTACTACTCCATCTTCATCATATCATAAGGCAAGGGCATTCATCCATTCAACTTCAAGTTCCTCTTGAATCTTCAAGTCTAAGAGAGATCTCCTATTTCAAGTCATGAAGGAAGAAACATCAAAGAAGATCATCATGTATCCTACAAGAAGAAGAAACATCACAGAGTTAGTCAAATGAAGCTACAAGCATCATACATATCCTACTTACAATGAACAAGGCAAGATCAACAAGATACATCTCAAGTGTTCATCATCAAAAGCAATTACATTCACAAGTATGCTGAGGTGGCACCTACATGGCGAGTACACATCATCATCCAATCATAATCAGTGACATCATATGACTACATTCAATGTATCATTTAATAAAGAAGAAGCCAAGAAGACGCCTATGTGGAAGATGCTCCAAAGATTCTATCTTATCCTTATCACATTGGAAAATGTGCCTTCATTGCCTCTCTTTTGTACTAAAAATAGCAAGTTGTTGTAACTACCTGCTGAGGTGGCATGATCTGAGCCCTTGGCTAGGTGAAATGATCTAAGCCATTCATTGTATTTCTGGGCCACTATATAAAGGCCTTGTTGCCTCATTTGTAAAATCAGTGGCTCAGTTGTAGGCAAGTGGTAGAGTAGAAGAGACTCTCGAAATTTTCTAAAAGGACTTGAAGTTGTAAATATTTTTCAAAATTAATGCAAAGACATTGGAACTCATTTGGTGTTTAAGTGTTGTCTTGTGGAATGACATGGTTTCTTGTACATTGATGAAGTGGAGAGATGTTTCAAAGTAGATTAGAAGTAGATTAGAGCTCATTGATGTAATGTATGTTGTATTGAATATTTGATCAACTCCTAGCTCATGCTTTTAACATTCATCACTGGTGAAGTGTTGTGTAAAGCTAGTCTGAGCTTAATTTGCATAAGTTTGATTATGGATGCTTGTTTGAGTTGCCATCTGATGGGTGCTTATATGAGCCTTCATGATTTGAAAACCATTCGCATACCTTAGGAGATTGCACCAACTCCATATAGTTGTAAGCATCCTTGGCGAAGTGGAGTTAGGTTAATTCAAGGAGTTTGTCTATTCAAGCATCATTATTGCTTCATTGACCTTAGATTAGCTCTCTAAACCCTACTTTTTTTTCCTTTTTTATCATTGATGCATTGTACATCCTTCATCCACACCCAATGGAAAAATAAACTGAATGAAAGAAGAAGAATCTAATGTAAGTCTCTTTGTGATTATCAGCAAGATCACGTGTAATCACTGAGTTAACCCATCATGAATCATAAATAAGGAACCTTGGAGTTACTTCACTGGATCACATAGTTCAGCATTTGAAGAGCTTTATTCAAGAGAGAGTAGGATACTCTAGTGTTTTACTCTATTGTTGACTTGTCTAAAAACAATCATCAACAGTCCCCATTTGTAATGGGGCAATGTGTGATTTGGTCACAACAAAGACCTCATCTGCCACCTTCATATTTTTTGCATCAGAACATGGATTGAAAATGTATATTTTCACTAAAGAACCCCTCTCAATACTTAAAAAATATTCTCGAGGTTTGCAATATATAATTTAGATGAATTGCATCTATTCTAGTATCAGACTAATGATTCGTGTATTTGAACATGTATTTCTGAACGAGCAACCTGAAGTACTGTACAAAACGCTGTTATTTTTATTGTTCTTAAAGACAAGGTGCCATGGCACTTTTCAGTTCCTTGTAACATTGTTATGCTAAGGGAGACTCTGCATGGCTACCTGCAGAGTATTGCTGTGACAATTGAGTTCACCATTTTCAAGGTTAATAACTAGATAAAATCAATTTGGCGAAGCACACATTTTCAAATTCATATACTAGAAGAAAAGCATGATGCCAGGACCTTATCAATCCCCACCAGACCACTCCGATGAAGTCCTCTAAAAGGCAGTTTGCACATGGTCTATGGAAGTCCATATTGCAGAATAAACTTGAAACCAATTTTTCTCTTTTACATAGGGACTTGCAGAGAAGCAGTACCTATCTCAGTCATAAGTCGAAATCTAAGATAAAATCTTAAGATAGATTGTTATATTAGTATGAAAGATTATTTGGAGTGCAACCATCATTTGCAGTTGAAAGCAACCTTCCAGAAATTAGCTATTATCAAATTGAATCACCATTCCATCTGATCATTAAAATGTCAGAGTTTTGGCAAGGCTGTTGTGAGAAGACAAAGCAGCCTTTCAAAAACTAGCTATTATCGAATTGAATTGCCATGCCATCTGATCGTCAATTAGTATGGCATAGTTTTCACAAGCCTGTTGTGAAAGAACAAACTGGCTGTAAAGTGCAGAGGGGTTTCTTTAGTTCGTGCTCATCACTTACACTAACATATTGAAGCAACAATTACTTTCTCAAAGTGAATGATGGTGGAAAACTTAGGCTGAAGCAGTATATTGTGATCAAAACTGAAACAGTGTACAATATGCAGCTTTTCTTTAATTTCTTGTAACACTGTTTGTTGAGGATATGAGTTGAATTTTGCCAATTGAACGTGAAGGATGCCTAAAGTGCAAAGTGCTTGAACTTGCCATGATCATATTGTTTGGATGATTATAGATTTAATTATTCATTTAAATCTCATTCAAACCAAAGACTTATTGATTATGGTTCTTACAAAGAAAAGCACGTAGTATAAGTTCAAGGAAGATTTCTATATTGACCAAAAGAAAGGAAGGTATTTCATGTCATCCAAATTTGGTTTTAACTGGTGGGAATTAGGTAAACTCATTTGAATTCTCAGGGAGAGTATTTTACCTCAAACTGTTAGCATCCGAGGGAACTTCTGGCTCTGCAATGGCATCATATGATAGTGATTATTCCTGTGTTGTGGTGGCTATCCCTACAGCTTGCATTTCAGTACAAAGACACATTGCATTGGAAGACTAGAGTAAGGACTGAAGCTTATCCTGCATTTACAGATAAATATGAATTGAAAATCTTTATTATTAATATTTTGTATTTTAGAATTTTCCATATTTTAAAATGTTATAGATCATTTCTAGCTTTTTCTATTGCTGAGTTTCAAAATAAAATCTGAAATAGTTGGTTGGACTAAAATTAACTGTAATGCTCACTTCTCACCCCTTCAAGAATGCTATGGAGTCAGGATGATGCAGAGCCTACACTCTGCCTCTTCTATTCACAGATAAATCTGTCATAAACATTCTAATCTGCATATATTAGGTAAGCTTCAACTACAATAATAACTCTAAACAGGAGAGGAATAATTCTGCCACCATTCAGTTTTAATTGTTCACGTTCTCTTCTTTCTTTCTTTCTCAACCATTCAATAATATTGCAAATTACAGAGCATCCCAATCTAAAACTGCCCCACTTATCTTATTTTTTAACTAAAACAATTTAATAATAAAAACTTCCATCAAAGCTGCTCATCATTACATTATTTAAGTATAATTGGGTATAAGTACCGACTATACATGCTGTATTTTCTACATGCCTCTTGTTTCTCAACAAAAATAACCGCCTCATTCACTAACTCCTATTTAAGAAAAAAAACTCTACTTTTTTTCAATTATTTCAAATGAATTTGGTAAGTGTCTTTTGTTTGAGCTCCGCATCATTCTCCCCTTTAAAAAAAATTTAAAAACTACTCTTGATCTTGGTCCCTCCTTTTTCCCTTATGATCAACCTCTATGAACATATCCTCTTTGGTTCCTTGATCAACCTTTATGAACATATCCTCTTTGGTTCCTAGTCTTTGACAAGTATTTTGTTTGCTACATATCATTTTTCTTCTTTCATATCTCATATGTTCATAGTGAACTTGGAAGCTCCTTATACACGCATTCATTTTTCCTCTCCTTTGAAACTCCTTAACACTTGCCATGTAATACATATACGTAACATAAAATATTTGAATTTAAGAAAACTAAATTCACTGTCTTCTTTTCCTTTCATTTTTTAAAAATATTTGAATTTAAGAAAACTAAATTTACTGTCTTCTTTTCCTTTCATTTTTTTAATGATACAGTATGCAATTCCTCTCTCCCCCTTGAGAATTCCCTTTACTATAAGAAGTTCTCACACATTTTCTTGGACAAATTTTGATTTACTCCAACTCAAAAGAGATTTCTCCCAGAATCCATCCCCCAAGGATGGACACCTTTTACTTTAAGGTATTTTCTCATCTTCTTTAAGAAAGTGCCCAATCTCATCTTTCTCTTGATAACATATCAAGACCACATCCTCTTTATTTTCTCTTGTGTCTTTTGTGTCATTGTGTGGTGGTTTTTATGCTTGAGTGTGCAATTGTGACATGTGAGTGTTACAATTGCATCGCAACATATTTGTTTGTCTTGTTTTTGTCCATTAATGTTCTAGTCTAAAAGCTAGGGCATTACAAAAAGGCATACAAATTTGAACCTGATTGGTTGGGTCCTTATATCATCATTGCTAAGTACATATTAGGGGCATATCAGTTGGCCACCCTAGATGGTTAGGAGCTTGAAAAACCTATTAACATAGTGCATCTCAAGTGCTTCCATGCCTAATTTGTAGTAATTCCAAAATTAGAAAATCCAAAAAAATCAAAAAAATTGCAAGAAAAAATTAAAAAACAAAAAAGTATAGAATTTTTTTTCCTATGGTGAAAACACCCTATGGCAACTTGGGTAGGTACTGTAGACACCTAAAATTGACCACATAACTCTTAACACTTCTAACATCACTTTCAACACCTTTCAACATTGTCCTAATTCCATCCTAAACCACATTCACCCTAACACTAATTAATTAGATAAATTATATTTATTTAAGTAATTATGATTATACCTTTAACATTCCCTTAATTAAATAATGTTATTATTTGATTAATTAAGCCAAAAATCTTAAATCCCATTTTAATCCCCCATTTATCATAATTAAATCCCATCCTTATCCATTATCCATAAATAAATAAATCCAAAAAGGTCACATGATTAGCTAAGAGTTATCTAGACACATTGAAATTAGATACTCCCACAAAAGTCAAATTAACTTTACCTAATAATAAACACTTCCATCAAAGCTACTCATCATTACATTATTTAATTATAATTGGGTATAACTACTGACTATACACACTGTATTTTCTACATATCTCTAGTTTCTCAACAAAAATAACCTCATTCACTAACTCTTTCTTTTTAAGAAATTAAAAATAATTATACTTTTTTTCAACTACTTCAAATGAATTTGGTAAGTGTCTTTGGTTTGAGCTCCACATCATTCTCCCCTTTAAAAATTAAAAAATAACTTTTGATCTTGGTTGCTCAAAGCTTGGCCTTTTCCTTATGATCCACCTCTATGAACATATCCTCTTTGGTTCCTTGTCTTTGATAAGTAATTTGTTTCCTACATATCATTTTTTTTCTTTCATATTTCATATGTTTATAATAAACTTGGAAGCTCCTTATACATGCATTCACTTTTCCTCTCCTGTGAAACTCCTTAACACTTGCCATGAAATACATAACATAAAATATTTGAATTTAAGAAAACTAAATTCACTGTCTTCTTTTCCTTCATTTTCTTTTATGATACAGTATGTAATTCCTCTCCCCCTTGAGAATTCCCTTTGCTATAAGAAGTTCTCACTCATTTTCTTGGACAAATTTTGATTTACTCCAACTCAAAAGAAATTTCTCCCAGAATCCATCTCCCAAGGATGAACACCTTTTGCTCTAAGGTATATTCTCATCTTCTTTAAGAAAGTGCCCAATCTCATCTTTCTCTTGATAACATATCAAGACCACATCCTCTTTATTTTCCTTAGCCGTAAATTTGTCAACGAATGCATCGTTCATCTACTTCTTTTCCATTCATAATGAAATCTTCCTTTGATGTTTTATTTTCTTTTCATAATATTTTCTGATTAGTATCCTCCTCCAACATGAAATTCTTTAACTTCTTCCAAAGTTCTCTTGCTCCAAACAATTCCCTTCATTCTAGTCATGCATGGTGTGATCCATGCCAACTTTCTTCCCCCCCCCCCCTTCTCTATGATGTTTAGAAATCTCTTTTAGAATCATCTCTTCTAATTCTGTTTTGGTCTATAATCTTTTTTTTCCCTTCTCCATTTCCTCTTTTTTCCCTTGCCATGTCTTGAGATTCCCATATTTGTATTTAGCTCGTCTCAATGTTGGTGTTGAATGAGCGTGGCATTCGGTATGGTATTTTTCATATTTTGCATTAATGTTAGATTGAATTGGGAATTGTATATTACCTTTATTTGAATTGTTATCATGCTTTTGGTTAGTTATCATGTTGATTCATGGTTAGCAATTGGATGCTATGTGTTTGGATCCATATTGGACATTTTGTCCTTGCAAGGCTTCATAATCGATCCTCCTTTTGGTTTGTTAGTCATTTGTTGAAATTGCTTGGCTTGTTGGCCATTTATCGACGTCAGTTGTTCTTGTCAAGTAGAGAAGTGTGTGTCCTTTCCACCACCTCTCTTGTGTCTTGTATGTCGTTGTGTGGTGGTTTTTATGCTTGAGTGTGCAATTGTGACATGTGAGTGTTATAATTGCATTACAAAACATTTGTTTGTCCCGTTTTTGTCCATTAATGTCCTAGTGTAAAAGCTAGGGCATTACAAAAAGAGGCAAATTTGAACCTAATTGTTTGGGTACCTATATCATCATTGCCAAGTATGTATTAGGGGCATATTAGTTGGCCACCCTAGATAGTTAGGAGCTTGAAAAATCCATTAAATAGTGCATCTCAAGTGCTTCCATGCCTAATTTGTAGTAATTCCAAAATTAGAAAATCCCAAAAAAAAAGTATAGAAAAAATTGTCCTATGGTGAAAACCACCCTATGGCAACTTGGGTAGGTACTATAGACACCTAAAATTAACCACATAACTCTCGACACTTCTAACATCACTTTCAACACCTTTCAACATTATCGTAATTCCATCCTAAACCACATTCACCCTAACACTAATTAATTAGATAAATTATATTTATTTAATTATTATGATTATACCTTTTTTTTTGCTTGATATACCTGGGTTTTTAGCCTGGTTCGAGCCCAAAGAGACCCTTACGGGGGATCTCTGCCCATCGGCTTTATTACCTGAGACCACTACTGAGGCGTCTCCGTCCCCAATGGGCATTATCACCCATTTGGTCAAACCCACGAGCTCGTTGGCCCAACGAAGGCACACAGCTTGCTAGCACGCCAGCCCAACGAAGGCACACATAGCTTGCGAGCACAGCAGCCTAGTGAAGGCACGCATGACCTGCGAGATCGTTGGCCCTGCAGGGGTTTGAACCATGGTGGCCGCCATAATAACCGTGCGACATGACCACCGAACCACGCCCTTATCGACATTATGATTATACCTTTAACATTCCCTTAATTAAGAGCTTTTCCCCAGTGCTAGGGGCTTCTTCATTGCAACATTTGCTTCCTCAGAGGAGCGGGATTTAGTTCTGGATGGTAGGGTTTGGTTGTGGGGTGAGCATCTATCTCCATCAAACCTTGGGCTTGGTCCTTCAACCCTCTTATCAAAGCACTTCATATCAAACTAATATGGATTCGACTTCCGAATATCCTTCTTCAGTTTTGGGAGGATTCTTGCTATGAGGCCATCGGCAATGCTATTGGTCATTTCTTGAAGGTAGATTCTACTACCTCAGATATTGGGCATACTACGGTTGCTGGAATCTTAGTTGATATTGACATCTCCAAGCCCCTCCATGGAGATGTTGTGTTGATGGTAGGGGAATGGCCTTGGACTCAACAACTTGACTATGAGAGCCTTTGAGGTGTAGAAGATGTTTTTCTATTGGTCACTCGGCCTTAGATTGTCCTCACTCTTCTTGTAAGGGTGCGACAATTTGGTGGAAGAATGCACTTATGGATCACCTGACAGTTAGCACTTCTCCAGAGGATGGCTCCTTTCAGGGATACAACTCTTCCCAGGATACCTTGCCTATTCACCCTGCGACACCTAAGGGTGTGGAGGTGGATATGGTTGTTGACTCATCTGTTCATATCAAGGCCCCTACAATGGCACCTTCATCAGCTCTTGTTCCTGGCTAGGCTACTTTGACATCTCTGGTCTCATGTTCGGCTGTGCCTGCTTTTGGTTCGGTCTCTTTGTGTGCAACTTCTTTGGTTGCAGCATCTAGGGAGGGTCCCCCCTCTCTCCACACTTTGAGGACCTTGATTTAGAGGTTTTGTGGATTGTGGTCCAACACAGAAAGAAAGAACTCCCCAAATCTGTTGCAGTTTTGCACCCAAGGGCCAAGGGAGTTAGAATTGCTTGTTCGGGATCTGCTGTTGTGTAGATCCTCTATTTTGTGTTTTCAGCAGGTTGTTTGCTATTTGACAACCTGCCTTTGTTTTCCTGCTATCACTGTGCATCATGTGCACTATCTGTAGCTCCTTTTTGTTTCTTGAAGCTTGGTTGTTGTTGGTTTGCAGTGTCTGTACTGCTCTTTTTCTATGTCTAGCCTGTTTGTGGCCTGTTTGTTTTGCTGTGGGGGCCTTGTTTGTAAAGGGTTCAGCGCCTTGTTAGTTGCTTATCATTATAAAAAACATTCCCTTAATTAAATAATGTTATTATTTGATTAATTAATCTAAAAATCTGAAATCCCATTTTAATCCCCCATTTATCATAATTAAATCCCATCCTTATCCATTATCCATAAATAGATAAATCCAAAAAAGTCACATGACTAGCTAAGAGTTCTCTAGACACATTGAAATTAGATACTCCCACAAAAGTCAAACTAACTTTACATCTCCATCATCCATTTTCATACATCTTTTAATCATAGCCATTGACATAAGGATAAGCCCTAAGAGCTTCCATCCTTGCCCTAATTCCTCTCACTCAATCCTATCCATCCATTTATCTTTAATCTTAACCATTCGTCCTTATAGAATGCCTAAGAAGCTTCTAACCTTGCCCTAATTTTTTTTATTCAAACCTAGCCATTCATTTTTAATCAAATCTTAGCCCTCCATCCTATCATCCAAAAATCTATAAATTAATCCTCAATCAAGCCATTTGCAAGACACTTTTAAACGTAATGCCATGCTATCCAAGTGATCAACCAACAATCAATCTCAACATCAAGAATCCATTGGAGCACAACAACCACTTCTTGGTGTAACAAGTGCTAGTTTGGTGAGAGCTTTCTAGTTTTTCATCTAATTTTGCTAACCCTTTGCTCAATCAGAGGTGTTGTTAGATATGAAATAGGTACTTTGATTTGATGCATTGTTCATAATTTTGTTTCATATTTTAGCATACATAGGTACCATGCTGAAAATTTGCTTGCAAGCACCATACATAGAGCTAGATTCCATTATCTTCTAAGTACTCTCTATGCCATCGTACACCATTTCATTCCATCCTTATGTCTTATCATCCCTTCAACCATCTTCCCCTTTCTTGTGGTTGACTTTATCATATGTTCTAGGGGTAGTGTCTTGTATCATGCTTTGCAAAACACCTTTTGACATCCTCCCATTTGCAAACATATGGCATTTTGATGTGTCAAGTGCTAGTTTGGTGAGAGCTTTCTAGTTTTTCATCTGATTTTGCTAACCCTTTGCTCAATCAGAGGTGTTGTTAGATATGAAATAGGTACTTTGATTTGATGCATTGTTCATAATTTAGCATACATAGGTACCATGGTGAAAATTTTCTTGCAAGCACCATACATAGAGCTAGATTCCATTATCTTCTAGGTACTCTCTATGCCATCTTACACCATTTCATTCCATCCTTATGTCTTATCATCCCTTCAACCATCTTCCCCTTTCTTGTGGTTGACTTTATCATATGTTCCAGAGGTAGTGTCTTGTATCATGCTTTGCAAAACACCTTTTGACATCCTCCCATTTGCAAACATATGGCATTTTGATGTGTCTCCTTCTAAGGCATATCCCTAAAACACTTGTTACATGCTAACATCATACTTTCAAAACATCGCCCCCTTAGCAAAACTACTGCTCCTAAATGCAAAAGCAATGAACCTTGTCTATAATCATCAATTCACATGCATTGAATCTCTAACCAATGTGAGATTCCCATTCCATCATCTCATCATTTGACTTCACGAGATAAATCATTCCCCACATTAGGCATTAGCATCATCCTACCCTTTTCAACACTTTGGTAAGAGGTAAAACCCCTTGTGTGTCATTTAACTATTGAATTTGATTATTTGCTTACCTTTTGACCTACAACATACCTCCTCTTTGTCACCACGATCCTTATATCATGGTGCATCTTGATTGGTATACCAGGGCATTTCTTTTGTTTGGTTTACATGTTGCGTTTATTGGTTGTCCCATTGCATATTCTATTGAGGTCATTACACGCCTTGGCGATGTACTAGGGCATCCTCTTGATTGCAGTGTGTTTGCGAGTTAGTCCTTTATGCACGGGACACATTGTCACTATGGTCTTTATACTTTGATGCATAATGTCAAGTGTTATATAAAATCTAGGTTGATCACCACATTTTAGCATGTACCTACATCCAATTTTAAAAACATTTCTCATAAAATCCATTCCATCTATCATTATTTCTATCATCCCATCTATCATGTTTGTTACCATAATTCTATCATTTTCCTCAATTATTAACATCATTTTCTAACATTTATATCATTCATCATCTACCCATTCATAATCATAAACATACTAATCCATAGCCATAATGTATTGCATCTTCCATAATTATGTAATCATAAACATGCATAATCCATATACATCCATCAAATTTCCACAACATATATACATAATCATAAAATCATACATAAATCATCATCATATATCACATCCATCATAAGCATCACATTAGCATAATCATATCATAACCATCATCACATGCATCATGTCATAAATAATATTATCCATGCATCTTAAACAAAATCCTCAATAAGCATCATATCATAAAATAATCTTCATAACATCATCATGTACCCATCATCATCACATAACAAAATCATCATACCATAAATAAAAATCATATCAACACCATAGTGCATCAATAAACCCATCTCATCATATAAACATTAGATCACATCATCAAAATCATCCATCTCATGCCAATAGTCAAAACTAGACTCCATAAAGCATCATCATATTATAAATGTATCAAAAATGTGTATATACATGAGCAATCATATATACATATAAAAAATATCAATCCACAGAACATGTCTAAGCATGCTAGCTAGGATGACCTTGTTGGTGATGGTGGCCCCTTAGGTGAACCCATTGCTACTAATCCTAACTGTGTTGCTGATCCACTAACCCATGAGGTGGTCTTCTCAACATAATATGACTCTCTTTGCTTTGCAGGCACTGCATGCTTATATAATGATCCATAGTATTCTGCCTCTCACAGTGCGAACTCTATACTCCTAGAGGCTCCACCACTACAACAAATATTCAAGTCAATTGAGAGAATAAATAAAATATTAATATCTCTCAACCACCTACATGGGTGTCCAAATACCCATTACAAGATGTTTAGAGATCTAACATTATACATGAGGTTTGTAATTAAATATCACGCTATCCTAACATCATCAACAAATAAAGAAGGGATAGATTTGGAACCATTTGAAGATGGTTGTGAGGGATGAGGTTTCCTAACAAGATAGACATAGATCAAATGATCTCTATGGTAGTCAAAACAAGCATTCAACTTATTCAAGTAATTGATAGACCAAGTAAATTCATATTTGGGACTTGAGAGCTTGATGGACACTAGAAGGGGTTTGTTATAGAGGAGGTTATCGGTGTGAGATTCAAATATAGATTTTATGTATATACGTCAATTGCATGCTGGGAACAGTTTGTGAGTATATCGCATTTGTATGCGAGTATCATCCTATGTATATCCTATGAAGAAAGGTATGTATAAGAGTCCTTTTGGGTTAAGTTCATGTTGTTCGCTGAATATACAAGCAGTGTGTAAATCGCTAATGTACCTGAGTACATTTCATGTGTATATCGCATTTGTATGCGAATATACATTTCATGTGTATCCTGCATCTGTGTATCGGGGTGAAGCATATTAGGGGAACCGATAATAGATGTTTGTGGGTGGTTGAACCAATTCAAAGGTTTAACAGGTTCAATTGGTTCATCAGGGTAAGTGGCGCCGATAGTTGAATCGACGGTTGAACTGGTTCAACGGTTCAAAGGGTTCAGCCGGTTCATCGTAGTAAGTGTTGCTGACAGTTGAACCGACAGTTGAACCGGTTCAACGGTTCAACGGTTCAACGGATACAACGGGTTCATTTGGTTCGTCAGTTTAACAAGGAGCATCGAGTTCAACAGTTCAATGAAGTCGGAGGTTCAATCAGTAAAGTCTATGCAACGGAAGTATATTGAACCGGTAGTGTATGTTGAACCGAATAATTGAAGGTTCAATGGTTCAACGAGTTTGAGAGGTTCAAACGGTTCAATTGATAGTTGCCGACAATATTAAGTCTGGGCGATAGAAGTATGTTGAACCAATAGTTGAAAGTTCAATGGTTCATGAGGTTCAATGGTTCAATGACCGTAGGTTCAGCGGTTCAGTTAGTTCAAGTGGTTCAAAGGTTCAACAACAGTAATAGTTCAGTATTCTTGAACTGTTTTCACCGCTCCGTTGCGTAGCTCTGCATCAAGTGGTATCAGAGCGAAGGAGTATCCTTTGGGTAGAATAATTTGACAAGATGTTAGACGAAGAGGGGTCACAAGAGTACCTAGCAAAGATGACCAATGCTGAGTTAACGGTCCTAGTGAAGAAGCAAATGGCAGAGAGCAGGGTAGCTCGGGCTCAGAATCAGACCTTGAAAGAAGAGTTAGAGAAGTTGAGGGACAGAGTAGAGAAGGGAGAAGAAGATTCTGGTAAGCGAGAAGACGGGGATGAAGAGGAGATCCCTAGGCAGGAAGAGATAGAGGTTCCTGCAGACCAGAGACCCTTACTTAACGCCCTCCAATCCATGGAGAGAAGGACCATGGATATGAAAATAGACCTGCCAATGTTTGCAGGCAAAATGGAACCTGATTCAGTGGAGTGGATAGACTCCTTGAATAACTTCTTTGAGATTGAGGAAATACCAGACCACCAAAGGGTGAGAATGGCCCAATCCAAAATGAAAGGGGCTGCACTAAATTGGTGGAATTTCATCCAAGATGACAGGGTGAAAGAAGGAAAGAATAGAGTTGCTACTTGGAAGAAGATGATGGCTTTAGTGAAGGAGGCCTACGTTCCATTGGATTACAACATCCAATTACATAAGAGGAAACAAAACTTGAAGCAGAAGGAGTTAGATGTCAGCTCATACATAGAAGAGTTTATGAAACTATGTGTCCAGACAAAGATAAAGCAGGGTGAGGAAGAGAAGGTGGCAAGGTACCTCAATGGATTGAGGTTTAACATCCAAGAAGACATAAATCTACATAACCCAGAGACAGTCCAAAAGTGCTACCAATTGGCACTCAAAGTGGAAGAAAATTTAAAGAGAAGACAAGAGCGGAACAGTAGAGGAAGAGGGAGACAACAAAGGGGAGGAAGAAGTTCTTTCAGAGGTAGAGGA
The DNA here is from genome assembly GCA_027924645.1 of Cunninghamia lanceolata. Taxonomy (NCBI): domain Eukaryota; kingdom Viridiplantae; phylum Streptophyta; class Pinopsida; order Cupressales; family Cupressaceae; genus Cunninghamia; species Cunninghamia lanceolata. The sequence goes on along the minus strand of BSBN01000924.1, from coordinate 33,041,424 downwards.
AATGGATTTGGATACCAAGGTGAATCAAACCAAGAGAGCAACAAAGGAGACAACAGTCAAACTCAAGGGGGAAGTTACAATCAAAGAGGAAACTTTAGGGGCAGAAGACCACCGTTCAGAGGGAGATCTCAGGGCAGGGGACCTATTAGATGTTACAATTGTAATCAAGAAGGCCACATAGCCAGTAGATGTCTAGGAAAGGCAACAAGTTCAATAGGAGAAAGGAGGATAAATCTGATCCAAGAATCTAATTGTCAAAGTGTGACAAGCTCAAACACTTTTCAAAGTGTGAATGCTCCTGACAGTTATGGATATCCTGAGAAACAAGAATCTTTGATGATTAGAAGAGCAATGACCACCATAAAGGGGCCTGACAAAGAACCCCCACAAAGGAAGTCTCTCTTCAGAACTACTTGCAAGGCAGGAGGCAAGGTATGTAAAGTTCTAATTGACTCCAGATCCACTAAAAATTTTGTGTCATTTGAAATGGTAGAAAAGCTTAAGCTTAGAAGACTGCCACATCCTTGCCCATACAAGGTCTCATGGCTCACCTAAGGTCAGCAAACAGTTGTGGAAGAATAGGCTTGGGTGGAATTTCAAATTGGACCATACAAGGATAGATTATTGTTTGACATTGCCAAGATGGATGCTTGCCATCTCCTATTTGGAAGACCATGGCAGTATAACTTGAAAGCACACCATGATGGAGTTAGAAACACATATTCAATCACCAAGGATGGTAAGGTGATAGAGTTGCTACCATTAATGGAGAATGAGGTGGAATCAAAAGCGAAAGAAGTCAAGGCGATGATGGTAGAAGGCAAACAATTCATGAAAGAGACAGTAGAAGAAGGAGCAGTTGCATATGCTCTAATTCCATGCCTAAAGGTGAACAAGGAGCAGCAGCAGGAAGTCAAGGGAGAGAAGAGGCAAAGGTTCATAGATCTGGCTGTCCAAGAGCTATTGGACAAATACAAAGGCATCATCTCTAATGGAATGCCAAGGTCCCTACCACCTATGAGGAACATCAGCCATTGCATAGATTTGATCCCAGGATCTACACTTCCAAACAAAGCAGCATATAAGCTTACCCCAGAGCAGAATACAGAGGTAGCAAGGCAGATTGAGGAGTTGTTGGAGACACGCCTAATTGGCAAGAGTTTAAGCCCATGTGCAATACCGGCTGTACTAGCACCAAAGAAGGAAGGCACTTGGAGACTTTGTACTGATTCAAGGGCTATCAACAAGATAACAATTAGGTATAGGTTCCCAATCCCTAGGATAGAAGATTTGCTTGATTGTTTGGGGGGTGCTAAATATTTCACAAAAATAGATCTAAAGAGTGGCTATCATCAGATTAGGATTAGGCCAGGAGATTAATGGAAAATTGCATTTAAGACCAATGAGGGGTTGTATGAGTGGAAGGTCATGCCTTTTGGTTTGTCCAACGCCCCTAGTACCTTTATGAGGTTGATGAATGAGGTCTTGAGGGAATTCATAGGTAAATTTGTCATAGTATATCTAGATGATATCCTGATTTTCAGTAATACAAGGGAAGAGCACCTCAAACATATAGACCTGGTCCTCAAAAAGTTACATGAAGAGCAGCTAATTATCAACTTAGAGAAGTGTTTGTTCATGCAGGAAGAGATCATCTACTTGGGATTTGTCATCTCACATAACATACTGAAAATGGATCAAGAGAAGGTAAGTGCCATATTGTCTTGGCCAACTCCTAAAACCTTGAATGATGTTAGAAGTTTCCATGGGTTGGCAACCTTTTATAGGAAGTTTATAAAGGGGTTTAGTCATGTTTGTGCACCCATGCTTGACACCATAAAAGGAGGACTGAAGTGTAGATTCACTTGGACAAAGGAGGCAGATGATTCATTTGAAACATTGAAGAAGAAGGTGACAGCACAGCTAGTCCTTGCATTTCCTGACTTCAACAAGATTTTCTAGGTAGAATGTGATGCAAGCCGCATTGCAATTGGAGCAGTACTCAGTCAAGAAGGTAGGCCTATTGCATTTTTCAGTGAGAAACTAAATGATGCAAAGAAGAGATACTCATCATATGATTTGGAGATGTATGCTCTAGTACAGTCACTCAAAACGTGGAGGCATTACTTGATGCCCAAAGAATTCATAGTGTTCACAGATAATCAGGCCCTTAGTTTCATAAACAACCAAGAGAAGCTGAACCATAGGCATATGAAGTGGGTGGAGACTTTGCAAGCTTTCACCTTCACACTCAAACACAAGAAAGGGGTCAAGAACAAGGTAGCAGATGCTTTGAGCAGGAGGGTTCTAACCATCAATTAGATCCAATTGGAGAGTGTCGGCATTGATTCTTTGAAGACCATGTATGATGCTAATGAAGACTTTGGAGAAATCTATAAGGTATGTATTTCCTTTGGTGACAAATATCATGTTGAGTTCTCTGAATTTCTAATCCAAGATGGATTACTTTTCAAGGGTGGACAGTTGTGTATTCCATGGTGTTCTATGAGACTGAATATCATTAGGGAGAAATATTGTGGGGCCATGGCAGGACATTTTGGTCTAGATAAGACTCTTGATCTTGTGAAGAGGCATTACTATTGGCCCAAGTTGCAGTCAGATGTGAGGAGATTTGTGGAGGCATGTGTGATATGCCAGAAAGCAAAAGGGAGATCCACTAATGCAGGTTTGTATCAGCCACTACCCATTCCTTCTAGGTCGTGGGAGAGCATAAGCATGGACTTTGTATTAGGTTTGCCTAGGACAAGGAAGGGATATGATAGTGTTTTTGTTGTAGTAGACAGATTTAGTAAAATGGCACACTTCTTGCCATGCAAAACCACTTGTGATGCTTCATATGTTGTAGATCTATTTTTCAAAGAGATAGTGAGGATACATGGTTTGCCATTGAGCATAGTGTCAGATAGAGATGTGAAATTTGTTGGCCACTTTTGGAGGACTCTTTGGAAGAATCTTGGAACCAATTTATCCTTCTCATCAGCCTACCATCCTCAAACAGATGGTCAGACTGAAGTGGTTAACCGTTCATTGGGAAATCTACTAAGGTGTTTGACAAGGCAGCATGGAGAGAAGTGGGATAACATCCTACCACAAGCTGAATTTTCCTATAATGACACCATTAATAGGAGTACAGGGAAGTCACCTTTTCAAGTGGTATATGGTATTCATCCAAGGGGTATTTTGGAGTTGAGAGTTCTACCTACAAGAGAGTCCATTAGTGCAGATGGAGAAGCCTTTGCATCAGCGATCAAGGAGGTGCATGATCAAGTCAAGAACCAACTCCAACAAACTACATTAAAGTACAAAACACATGCTGACAAGAAGAAGAGGGATGTACAATTTGATGTGGGAGATTTGGTGTGGGTTAATCTGAAGAAGGAGAGGCTCCCAAAAGGTAAATATACCAAGCTCATGCAAAGGAAGATTGGACCATGTCAGATTTTGAAGAAGTGTGGGCAGAATGCTTATAAGATCCAACTTCCTCCTGACCTTGGATTATCACCCATTTTCAATGTATGTGATTTAACTCCATACAAGCAGAATGTAGATGTAGAACATGAATCATTGCAGGGTGCAGCAAATGATGATATTCCTAAACATGATCCACCAACAAGGAACAAAGAGTACATGGAGTACTTGGTGGCTTGGCACGAGAAACCTGATTCAGAGGCAGTTTGGATGACTGAAGATCATATCACAAACCATGGTGCAGACCTTCAAACTCTGATCTCAAGTGGGCTTGAGATCTCTTCTCCCGGGGAGTATCGTGCAAGAGCACCCCTTCAACAAGATAAATATACATATGAGGGAGAAGAATAAGGTTTTAATATGTTTTATATATTTCATGTTGTCATGTAGTATTTGTGTTGACATTTCATGTTTGTAATAAAGACCCCCCCATGAGAACCGACCCCACCATATGAACCGAGATCACAAATTTGGCATCCTGTTAAGCCAATTTGGACATCTTAAACATTTGGGGTATGTGGATGATTAAATCAAATGTGTCATGTTGTTAGGTGTTGTGTTGTCTTAAGCCAAACATGTGTCGTGTGATTAGTTAGGGTTTTGGCTTATAATCTTGGTTAAGCCAAATCAGAACAGGGGAGTTGGTAATCAAAAAATAGGTAGAGGTGGTTGAGGAACAGTCGGCCTTCCACCTTCTGGAATTATCAAATGTATGAATCTTTGTAATTGGCATGTGTTCCTTGAGACACAGAGAGACGAAGTTGGAATGAAGAAATAGAAATTCTGTCATTTGTGTTTTACAAATTCTAGATTCTGTGTAAATTCTCTATGTATTGAATTGTTCTGTGTATATTATCTGTATAGAATTGTTTTGTATTTAATTTAGTTTTCTGTTGTCGAGATGCACGATTAAAACCATTCCACTAGTGGATTTCTATGAAATCAGTGGAATGGACTTTGTACAATAGTTTTCTGTTTTGTTTTCCTTTTGTTCGTGGTCATGGTAGAAGAGATACTGCAAGATTTGTTACAGAGGAGGTTATTGGCGTGAGATTCAAATATACAATTTATGTATATACGTCAACTGCATGTCGGGAACAGTTTGTGAGTATATCACATTTGTATGCGAGTATCATCCTGTGTATATCCTGTGAAGAAAGGTATGTATAAGAGTCCTAATGGGTTAAGTTCATGTTGTTCGCTGAATATACAAGCAGTGTGTATATCGCTAATGTACCTGAGTACATTTCATGTGTATATCACATTTGTATGTGAATATACATTTCATGTGTATCCTGCATCTGTGTATCGGGGTGAAGAATATCGGGGAAACCGATAATAGATGTTTGCGGGTGGTTGAACCAATTCAAAGGTTCAACAGGTTCAATTGGTTCACCAGGGTAAGTGGCGTCGATAGTTGAACCGGTTCAACGGTTCAAACGGTTCAGCCGGTTCATCGAAGTAAGTGTTGCTGACAGTTGAACCGATGGTTGAACCGGTTCAACGGTTCAATGGTTCAACGGATACATTGGGTTCATTTGGTTCATCGGTTCAACAAGGAGCATCGAGTTCAATGGTTCAATGAACTCAGAGGTTCAATCGGTAAAGTCTATGCGACGGGAGTATATTGAACCGGTAGTGTATGTTGAACTGAATAATTGAAGGTTCAATGGTTCAACGAGTTCATTAGGTTCGAGAGGTACAAATGGTTCAACTGATAGTTGCTGACAGCATTAAGTCTGGGCGATAGAAGTATGTTGAACTAATAGTTGAAGGTTCAATGGTTCAGTGATCGTAGGTTCAGCGGTTCAGTTAGTTCAAGTGGTTCAAAGGTTCAACCACAGTAATAGTTCAGTATTCTTGAACTGTTTTCACTGCTCTGCTGCGTAGCTCTGCATCAGGGGTTGGGTGAGGTCCATTTCCATGCAAGCCCTTGAATGAAAGAATATGTTGGAGAACTTGTTAGTGTTATTCTTGCAGCAAATAACACAACCAAGTTTCTCTACAATATCTCACAAGAAGGTTCAAAAAGAAAAATTCATAAAGGGAAGTCCAATCCATACTAGTTATTTGGATTTGGAGGACCCTTCTTGATAAAAATCAAAATCCCAAGCTTGTAAATAACAAGCTTTCCCACATATAGCCCATGACTCATATTGTAGGATATCTGAATGTGATATGGAGAGAAAAACATGCATGAATTGTAACATTAAACCTACCCTCTAATTGAGTCAATTTGCCAACCCTTTCATTTCTAGTTTACCCTAGCCCACTTGCAAAAGTCTTGTTCAAATGGGACATTTTCAAGAGAAATATTATAAGAGAACGAGCTTTACAATCAGAAATCTAATTTATAATGTCACTAAGAAGTTCAAAAGTAATACCCCTATATCCTCAAGTGCTACTCAGATTAGTATCGATGACCTCCCCTATAACCTCAAATAGATGGATGTTGCATTTGTTGGGTCCATTGGTCTTGGTAGTTGTTGCAACAATATCCTTGAAAGAATTAAGACTAAGGTCATTTAGGGTTCAGGTAGGATTACTAGAAGAGGAAATGAATAGTGATCAGAGTAGTATAATAGGGTTGGAAAAGTAAGACACTAAGGATTTGCAGTTTAAAGAACACATGATAAAGTGATTAACAAGTGCCTTGTATAGTGCATCATGGCAATCATCCAAGGGTGGTAAGTTGGTTAGGGTTTCATCTAGAGAATATATTTTTTCAATCCAACCTTATTATAGATTTTTCATCCTTGCAATGTATCTTGGATTTAGTTTGGGATGACATCCATAGGAATCAAAAGGCCCAAAGACAACATGGGCTTTGGATTAGACTATAGTGACTACAAGAGGTACTCAGAGATCGTAGGTAAATGCAAAAGGGTTGTTATAGAGCTCATGAAAAAGGCACTTTTCAATCTTGTAGCAATTTTTTATCACAATGTGGAAAGATTAATGTTCAAGTGGTACTATTTTTAAGTGTGACAAGTATCAATAACATTATCTATGGATATCAATTTTGTACTATTATTCTATTATTATTGAAAACAATGTTAAGTAATAACCATGTTTCTTTTTTCATTTTTCCCATTGACCTTTTAGTTGACCATTCAATTTCTCAATCTTTACGATTATTATAATTTTATTTGTTTTATTTGGAGAATTATATAAGATATATATTTATTAAAGATATAGAATTATATATTTCAATGAAACAGTTAATTCCAACGTAGACTAATGTAGTTCAAACGAGAAGAGAAAAGGGATAACATGCAACTGAACAGACTAATAAGCCGAAAAAAACTGCCCTAAAAAAAATTGGCCAATATAAACTTATATTTAGTGATGTTGAAAATTGATTGAGCTGTAACATCAGATAATGAGAACTCCTTAAAAGTTGCAAATTCCCGAACGTGGAAGGTGCATATTCAATCCAAAGAGCTTGGAATCCATTCCATAGAGCTCGGAATGCATATACTGCGGTACCTAGGTTCTAATAACAAAACATGTAACCATAAAAACTAACACCTGGAACTGCTGAAGGCATTACATTGGGACAGAAACGCGTTCAAGATTGGAGGAATGGGTAATCTGTGTACCCAACGACAGGATCGGAAGTATAAAATGTTTCTCTCTTGTATTTATTGAGGGGCGCATTCAACTCAAATCTTTTTGGCAAATCTGGATTTGCCAAAAACAGTCGCCCATAAACCACTAAATCCGCCTTGCCACTGGAAATAGCTTCGTTCCCATCATCCCGATTATAACCCCCTGCAGCCAAAAAGGTCCTCTTGAATGCTTTCCTCATGGGGATAAGGCTCTTTTCCGTCGCTATCGTTGTCTGCGAATTAACAACCCTGGGCTCTACAAAATGTGCATACAAAATGTTATATTTATTCAGAGACTCCGCCATGTAAAGCCCCAGCGCCTCTGGATTTGAGTCATAGGCTTCTGAATGAGCAGAAAAGGGAGAAAGCCGAATTCCCACATGCTCTGCTCCGATTTCATCCACCACGGCTTCCACAATTTCAAGAGCAAATCTGCAACGATTCTCCAATGTTATGCCATAACGATCGGTTCGATCGTTTACACTGTCTTTCATGAATTGATCGAGAAGGTACCCATGAGCCCCGTGGAGTTCAACACCGTCGAACCCTGTTCAAAAACCTACTAATTATAGCCAACAAAAAACATTCTCTTCTCCAAATTAAGATAGCCACAAATAAGAATAAAAACATACCTGCATCTATAGCATTTCTGGCAGCATTTCGAAAATCTGCAACAATTTTGGGAATTTCCTCTGTTTTCAGAGGCCGAGGAGGAGAGAAGTCTGCCACATCCTTTCGATTCGGTAAACCAATCTTTCCAGATATTGGTTTGCTTGTAGATGAAACTGGAGATTGGCCATCAGGCTGATAATCTGCATTGCAATGCACCCAATACATGTACCTTTCACTATTTGTTTTGCAAGACAACCAACCAAAGGGGGAAAAACAGGGGAAAGCGTAAATACTGACCGACATGAGAGACTCTTCCACAATGCCATATTTGACAAAAGAAAATGCCCCCCTTGTCGTGCACAGCCTTGACAATGGGCTTCCAGGCTTCAACCTGCTCCTGTGTCCATATTCCAGGCATATCTGCATACCTACCATGTGAAAAGAATTTCTTATCAGTAAAAAGTTTGGAAATGTGGAATAAGGAGAAATTAAATTAAGGTAACTGGAGTCCTGACCCACCCTTGAGCAGTATCAGAAACGCCGGCTGCCTCTGCGATCAAGAAGCCCCCGCGAGTTGTTCTCTGAGAGTAGTAGAGAATTGCATGCGGTTGAGGAATGTTATTGTAGGACCTTTGCCTGGTCAGAGGAGCTAAAACTACTCTGCAAAAATAAAAAGAATTGAAAAAAGTTTTGTCAGAGAGAAAAGTCAATTTCCTTGTTGCTTCGTAAGTAGGTAAAACTGCGTGGTGAGAGAAATTTACCTGTGAGCCAAATTGAAAGGACCCATTTGGTAGGGCGTTAAAAGCGGAGCTGAGATCTTCTTGGTTTGTTGTGTCCATTGGAGTTGGTTAAGCGTTTGAGACATGGTGGCTGTAGAAGCGAAAGCTAAAATGTTGGGAATGAAAAGTATACCAAATTGTGTGTTGAGGCATTGAAATTATGTCATATTTATAAGGCCTGGGTGTGGTGTGGGATCTTCAGTCAAAGAAATGTGAACGTCAGTCCCTACGTCTGCACAAAAGTGAAGTTTAAAACCCCAATTGTTAATATTGTTTATGTGAATCCAAGACATTGTCCCTACGTCTGCACAAACGTCACTCCCTACGTCTGCACTCCAAAACTTTCAAGTCTCCAAATTGTGGAGTCTCACAAGTTAAAAGGTCCATGGTCAAGGGAAAACTATAAAGGAAAGCATTGGCATGTGTGCGCCACAGATTATGGAGACATGCTACCGTCCACATTTATACACACGTGAAAAGATTGGTATATATTTAAAAGTATAAGTGACAAAAACAAATTATGTGAAAAATGGCATGCATTCAAATAACTCGTTGAATGAAGTCGCTGCTTCCCAGAAGATTCGATTGATTTGTTGATACAAAAGATTATTCCAGAAGATCATCTTAATTTCCCTCCCTTGATTCGATTTTGAGAAAGTTGCTAAGAATACTCTGGCACGTCCACTTGAGGCATTACGATGGCCAGTGATCATGATGAAGGAAATGTACAAAAAGTGTTGTTGTATGACACGAGATGCCAACGTATTGCGTAGACGTCTGCGTGTCATGCCCTCATCTAAGGGAAACAAGCCCAAAATTGTCAGGAAGTTCATGATGACAATTACAACCATCCAAAACAATTTTTACAGATATCATGATTCAGGGGAGATCATTGATATGAAGGAACTTAGAGAGGGGACACAAGACATAATATAAAATTGTAGGGTATGTAAATTATGAAATTACATTTTGTTTCCACTTTAGTAGGATAAAGGTGTTAAAAACTAAGCATGCTAAATGAAATAATGAAATGCATGAAATAAATTGGCATATGTTTGTAAAAAGGATAATGTGAGATTGTAAAGGTTCTTCAAGTGGAAGACCAGATGCCCCCAATTTGGAACCTAGAAAACCACGACGTTAGAGCCATAGGTCCTACAAAACCATGGTGTCAGAAAATATATAATCCTGTAAGACAATAAGAGAGAGGATCATATCTAATATAGGCATGTTGACCAATCACATGATCTGATACATAATGAGAGATAGTATGATACATATCTACAAAAAAGAAAAAAGAAAAATAAAAATAAAAGACGTCTCAAGGGATAGAAAAGAGTAAAAAAAAACATTGTAGGGAGCGGTAAAAAGGGTGTTGCAATGAGCAAGAGACGTTGCAGTGAGTACTAAAAAGTCGATGCAATGAGCAAGAGATGCTGCAGGGCGCAGTAAAAAGATGTTGCAGGGAGTAGTAAAAAGATGAACTGCAATGAGCAAGAGACGTATTAGGGAGCAGTAAAAAGATGCGGCAATGAGGAGTGTCACTAGATATGAAGGATGTCACCCACATGAAGACAACCGGGAATCTACATGCTCGAGGTCAGTATTAGTATAAGGAGATGAACATCATGAGGGAACAAGGATGGAATTGTCACCATTTCCCCAAGCATGTAGAACAATAGAGACATAGGAAGAATGGCACATGAAGACAAAAACAAAAATTAAAAATTTCAAGTCAACATGGAAGGGACCTAAATGTCTCAACACTTTTCATCGTCCCCAAAATGTCAAATAAAAACAATGATACGATAGATAAAAGAAATGAGGTACAAATAGAGGAATGTCACAACATTTCATTCCCCCTATATCCATGTACCTACAGGGTAGCATGGGTCCTCTAAGATAAACTGACAACATATATCAAGCAAATGTACGGGAGTAATAGAACAATTAGGCAAACAACAATCAATCACATGCACATAAAACACATTAGAAATACAAAGGTTCATGTCGGGTTCACCAGAAAATGTAGAATGGGGAAAAAAATCTACTTAATTCCTATTCCACACTTATCAATTTGAATCCTACAAATGTAAACTGATAAAAATGAATTTTCAAAAATAGAGTGCAGATAGTGGAATGAAACATGAAATGGAGCCTAGTACTAAAATCTGGAGATCTCTATTAGGGATGACAACATGTTGTGTGGATGTTTGCACTAAGCGTTGTCATTTATATGGCACCATATGGATGACAGAGTTTGGAAAGAATATTTTGTGTCAGCCCAGTGAGCTTCTCCTCTATCTGTGGGATTTCTCAATTAACCGGCACAACACAGAAAAGACAAAAGCTAGCATAATCCAAGAGTAATTTGAATAAATCAAATAAACTATAGCTAGTAAATTCAACAAATCAATGATAAGATACTAGAAAACATCCATGTGAGTAATCTCGTCTGAGTGGACTATAGTAATAAGCTGAGAAGAAATGTTGGGATTGCAAAGGAGCTTGCTGAGAGTGGTCAAACCCCTTCTTTGGTATTTCTACCTCCACAAGCAACCAAATGGTAAGGAATGATTGAAATGTGTGTGTGCACCTAAATGCAGTGAAAAATGAGTTTCCTAAGAGTGCCTCTCTGGTCTACAGAGAGGATTTCAAGCTTAGATTGTGCAGATAACAAGGTGGATAAACAAGAATTAGGATTGGAATAAAAGGGGAAAGAGGGATTTTGCAGTGATTGTACAATCAAGGGAATGCTTACTGGAGAAATGAAGTTTCTCCACAGGTTCACTTCTAGTGATTTTAGAGAAGTGGATTCAAGAATGCAAAGCTTTTAGAAAACTTGATTTCTTCAATGCATAAAATAAATATTTTAGAGAGCATACACGTATAACCTAATAAAATAATTTTGCAAGTGATTGTGATACTTTAGAGATGAAGGCAAGAATCTTAGAGGAATCTTCAGGAGAAACTCTTAGCTTCAAGTTTCTTGAACAATATGTTCTCTCCTTGTGTTGGAACCTGCAAAATGGGATATGAAAATGAGAATATGCAATAGTAATGCAAGGATTCTCTAGATCAATATACAAACTATGCTCTCAATAGTGTAAGATTTCACATATGCTACCAACTATGAAGAATTCTAAGAACACTGTATTTTTCTAAGTCTAACATGCTTTGTGCTACTCTCTTTAGAAGATTAGATTGATTCGTTGATACAAAAGATTGTTCCAAAAGATCTTCTTAATTTCCCTTCCTTGATTCGATTTTGGGAAAGTTGCTAAGAATAGCCTAGTGCGTTTGCGTGAGGTGTTATGATGGACAGTGATCATGATGATGGCAGCTACATGGAAAGGAAACATACAAAAAGTGGTGTTATATGGCATGGGACACCAATGGATCGCACAAATTTCAGCGCCTCACACCCCCGTCCAAGGGAAATAGCCCCAAAATTGTCATGGAATTTCAGGATGACAATTACAACCATCCAAAACATTTTTTAGAGATATCATGATTCAGGGGAGATCGTTGCAAGTTAAGCTATATGAAGGAACCTATAGAAGGTACATAAGACATAACATGAAATTACAGGGTATGCAATTTATGACGTTACAAAATCCAAGAAGAAACTAATGTGTGAGAACAAGACATGGGTAAAGAAACAACTAAAATAAAAGGCTAACTTTTATAATTTTCTAATTTCTATATAGTTTTTAATTAACAAATTCATGGGATGTTTTAATTTTTCCCACCAAAACTTGAGTATTTCAAATTTGTCGTTATTTCCTAACCACACTACAAAAATAACATGTCTAATTAGACTATGCAAATGGTCATAGTGACAACCAAAAGGATCAAAATATCTTAAGATAGATAGTGGTGATATCTACAATTAGGCATATCAAATAACCTATGATTGAGAGCGATAATACTATAGCTAAGAAGATCAAATGATCTAAGTTTGACAAAGAAAACAAATACATGACTGTGAACCAAGGACTACATGGTCCTCTCATGGCCTAGATATGCCTCAACTAGAGCTATAACCTACTTATCACATAAAGTAACGTCCTTCGAGCCCTATGGCCAAGGACAACATGAAACTTATGGTTCAATTGACTCCCCAAAACATAAACTAGGTTGTAGTCTTAACCAGAGATAATCAATATAAACTAGCTCATGGCTGATCTCACAATAGTGTGTTCCACTTGTGGGACATCTTGATTTTTTGTTGAAATAACATATTTTTTAGAAAAAAATAATGATTTAAGCTTGGAGGGGTTCTATCTAAGGGGGTTTGATTGAATTTCTCTACAAAGGAATCATCATAGGATTTCTTTCTATTTCTACATTCTTTCTTCACATGTCCTCTTTCTATAGTTTCAACACTTTACTATTCCTAGGGTTTTTGGATTGTCCTTTTACTTGGACCTATCTTTCAATTTTTTTGATCCTCTTTTGACCCACCTTTGTCGTTGGGCCTTCCCAAAAGATGCAAAGCTTCCTTTGAGCCTTCATCCATAGATTTGCTCCTCTTTTCCTCAAAAACCAAGGTAGTAATAAGGGAGGCCATATTTAGATTTGTAGCACTACCACTAATAGCAATAACTAATTTCTCCCAAGATTTAGACTAAGAACAAAGCAACAAGATACCTTATCTTCTTCATCAAGCTTAACATCTAAAGCTAGTTGATTCAAAATCAAGTTAAAGGCATTTAAATGTTCTGCAATAGAATCATCTTCCTTCTTTTTTAAAGAATAGAAACATCTTTTGAGGTATAATTTATTTGTTAGAATTTTGGTTTGGTAAATATCACCTATCATATTTCATACTGCACAGGCAATAGTCTCCTATGAGATAATCAAGAGGACTAAATTTGCAAGACACAACAAAATGGTTCCTCATGCTTTCTTGTCCAAACTTTTTAAATATTCATTAGACATTCCTTCAAACTTCCCTTCCTTTACCACAACTTTCCACTAATTCCTCTCTTTCAATATAGCCTTCATCTTTAGCCTCCACAACTTGTACCCAATGCCATTAAAGTTGTCAATTTTTGAATGAGAGGTAGAGGCCATGGTTTTGATCACTTATAAGTTTACAAAACCACTCAAGTCAAAAGATCCCACTATAACTAAAAACCTCTCAACACTTCAAGAAATGCATTCCCTTCTCAATAGAACCAAAGCTTTGATACCACATGTTTTAAAATAAGGTAAACTACTATAAATGAAAATTTGTTAACTAGGTATGCAAATGTGAAAGTTTGATTATAGCATCATAAATAACTTAGGTATGTGGCAGTGTAAATTAGTAAATGAGAATTTAGCAAACCATACAGTTCAAATACGTGATTCCAAATGTTTGTGGTTAAACCCTTTAGGAAAAATCTTCACCACCAAAGAGAGCATCAGTAATGTATTAATCTAAACAATGTGTTACATCAATACAACTTTCTCCTCAATTTGATAGTATTTTGGTAGTACATGTGTACCTATAAAATAATCCATGAAACCTCTATCTCATGCCTCTAATATATAGAGAGAATGTGAGAGCAAAACCACAAGTAGTTTCCCAAAACTTGACATACTACCAAAATCACGGGATCATGCAAAAACCCATGGCCCCACTCAAGGAGAGCATCTTCTAAGAATAGAAAATATCAATAATGAACAACATCTTTGATTTGTGACTCCCTATTGCCACACCTCCCAAAGGATAGGATTCCATAATGGAGTAGACAACTCACATGAGACCCACCTAATAAATGCAATACGCTCCACTTTCTCACCTAGAGCCCATGAAAAGGAACATGCCATAAATAATCTCAAATCAATTTGTAACCACTATTTTCATGTTCCACCTTCCCTCTTAATGCCACTATAATAAGTATTCAAGTCAATTGATGAGTAAACAAAATATTAATATCTCTCAACCACCTGCATGGGTGTCCAAGTACCCATTCCAAGACTTTTAGAGATCTAACATTATACATGAGGGTTGTAATTAAATATCACACTATTCTAACATCATCAACGAGTAAAAAGGGTTAGATTTGAAACCATTAGAAGAGGGTGGTGAGGGATGTGGTTTCATAATAAGATAGACATAGATCAAATGATCTCTATGGTAGTGAAAACAAGCATTCAACTTGTTCATGTAATTGATAGACTGAGTAAATTTATATTTAGGACTTGAGAGCTTGATGTAATCTAGAAGGGGTTGGGTGAGGTCCACTTCCATGTGAGCACTTTAGTGAAAGAATAGATTGGAGAACTTTTTAGTGTTATTCTCATAACAAATAACACAACCAAGTTTCCATACAATATCTCACAAGAAGGTTCAAAAAACAAGATTCATAAAGGGAAGTCCAATCCATACTAGTTATTTGGATTTGGAGGACCCTTCTTGATAAAAATCAAAATTTCAAGCTTGCAAATAATAGGCTTTCCCACATATAAGCCCATGACTCATATTGTAGGATATCTTGAATGTTATATGGAGATAAAAACATGCATGAATTGTAAAATTAAACCTACTCTCTAATTGAGTCAATTTGCCAACCCTTTCATTTCTAGTTCACCCTAGCCCATTTGCAAAAGTCTTTTTCAAATGGAACTCTTTCAAGAAAAATATTGTAATAGAATAAGCTTTACAATTAGAGATCACATTTATAATGTCACTAAGAAGTTCAAAAACAATAGCCATTATCCCAAAGTGCTACTGAAATTAGTGTCTATTGATGACCTCCCCTATAACCTCAAATAGATGGATGTTGCATTTGTTGGGTCCATTGGTCTTGGTAGTTGTTGCAACAATATACTTGAAATAATTAAGACTAAGGTCTTGTAGGGTTTAATTAGGATTACTAGAAGAGGAAATGAATAGTGATGAGGGAAGTAGATTAGGGTTGGAAAAGTAAGACACTAAGGATTTGCAATTTAAAGCACACATGATAATGTGATTAAAGAGTGCCTTGTATAGTGCATCATGGCAATCATCCAAGGATGATTAGGTGATTAGGGTTTCATCGAGAAATTATATTTTTCAATCCAACCTCATCATAGGTTTTTCTTCCTTGCAAAGTGTCTTGGATTTAGTTTGGGATGACCGCCATATGAATCAAAAGGCCCAAAGACAACATGGGCTTTGGGTTAGACTATAGTGACTACAAGAGGTACTTAGAGATTGTAGGTAAATGTAAAAGGGTTGTTATAGCACTCATAAAAAGGGCACTTTTCAATCTTGTAGTAATTTTTTATCACAATGTGGAAAGATTAATGTTCAAGTGGTACTATTCTTAAGTGTGACAAGTATCAATAACATTATCTATGAATATCAATTTTGTACTGTTATTCCATTATTGAAAACTATGTTAGGTAAGTGACCATGTTTCTTTTTTCATTTTTCCCATTAACCCTTTAGTTGGTCATTCAATTTCTTGATCTTTTTATTATAATTTAATTTGTTTTATTTAGAAAATTATATAAGATATTATTAAAGATATAGAATTATTTATATATTTCAATGAAACACCTAATTCCAACATAAACTAAGGTAGTTCAAATGAGAAGAGAAGTGGGATAACATGCAAATGAATAGACAAAGGAAAAAAATGCCCTAAAAAAACAAGGCCGCGTTGCAGCGTAGTTCCTGCCAAACGCTGGCAGGGCGGTTTTGTCCTTTGCAGTAGTTCATTTAGGGTCTTCTTTGAAGTTGGTTAGTTTTTGCAAATATAAAGCTCAGCACCTTGCCACAAGGATAAGTATCCATTAGGCCAACTCAAGATGTACATAGACCAAAAGATAATTCTAGACTAGTACCTAGAAATCACAGTGAAAGATAATACATAAATAGGCATGCAACATTTCCAGCAATAAGGTGTCCATGTGAGAGCAGACTTCCACTGATCATACCATCCCTGTAACTCAATGTAACTCAATACATCACTTAGGCTACAGTACATTAAGGCTTGCAGAATGTAAAATATATATGCATTAATCAAATTTGTGTTTACAATCATGGATGCAATAAATAACCCTATACACTATAATCATAGATATAGTTGTAAACAGGGTGTGGATAACAATCTAAAAAGCATATTACATAATTCATGTATCAGGCCTTTTGGCAAATAATCCATTGCCAATCTCCTCTACCAGAGTGAATGACCCTACAGTTAATAGTCTTTAGACCAAGTCACCACCCAAATTTAGGCCACATATCCAAATCACAACAATTATAATTTAAACTTGTACCAATGTTGCCAATTGCTACCTGAACAAAGAAAATCTCTACGTAAGAGACTGTTGTGAGAACAAATGAGAATTTGAATCTCAAATAATAAGATTGCAGACCAAAATCCCCATCTATATCCATCCTTATTACAACAATTCAAGCAAGCCAAACACCTAAAATGCTAGTTGCCATCTGTATTTTAGATTAAAGAAGAGGTCGGGCAGAAGCCCTAAATTTGTCCATTCCCTTCACTAAATGTCCAAAATGCATTAGCATTCCATGCTGATACAACAGAAGAGGGGATTGTTCCCCTTATATCCTCATGTCTGTGTTCTATGCACAATAAATGCCAAAGGGTGTAAGTTGTTCCAGCAGAAATGGAGTGTCACTCTTCCTCGACCAAAAGACTCAAAAATGGCATAAAAGTTTCTCAGAAATGCCCATTAAAAATAAAAGACAAAAAATTAGAGACTTTAGGATTAAGTCCAGATAAGGGCCTAAATTTGACGGTCGACCCTACCTGTCAAACAAATTTTTCATGACGGTTATCTACTCAAACTTGCCTTTTGAATATTAAGACACTTTTATTATAAAAAAATTATATATAAACTAAATATATATATATATATATATATATATATATATATATATATATATATATATATATATATATATATATATATATATATATAGAATAACTCTATAGAAATTTTGACGTTCTATCTAAAATCTACCCTTTCATGTGATACAATCTTTTAAAAATTTTGATTGTATTTTACGGCAAAAATAGCCAAATACGGCCATACGGCCATCAAATTTAAGCACTGATCCAGATACTGGAAAGATAGAAATACTTCTTGTATATCTGAGAAATCTTAGGCACCTTTCTTAAATTGAAACTAGTCCCTGGCCATATTTTCTGCATGCACATTGCCTTTACATGTAGGACCCCTGTCAATAATACCCCACACCACAACAAATTTGATGTTATGGAATGTAGAAAAAATCAGAATGTCTTCAGAGTTTTTGCAGGTTACGCGTCAGAAAATTTAACCTTATTGTAGCTCGTAACTCCCACCTTTTCTCTGACAGCGGTTCTTAAATATCATCCACTTCAATAGTCGAAGGTCAATTTTGGCCAATAAAAATAGGACAAATATTTACCACTTTTTGTTGTGAATGAGGTGTAAAGTTGCTATTGGTTGTTTGACCATTGAAATGGATGATATTTATGTAGAGTGTTCTCTAACAACTTGCAAACAACAAATTTGGGCCCAATGAAACTGTCAAAAATAACTTTGCTAATTTTTGGCCCTAAAAAACGTATAGTTTTCTTGCACAAACATTAGCATAAAAATATTTTTTGAAAAATCGAAAGTCTAATTGGCTGCAATTAATCACTTGTTAAAATCTACCCTCCGCTATAGTTCCATGGCAAGAACTAATAATGTTGAAAATTGATTCAGCTCCTTAAAGTTTCATAAGATAAGTAGCATGCAATTTTAATGAGAACTTGTTGAAGTTTCAAATTTCCAAACGTGGAAGGTGCATACTCAATCCAAAGAGCTTGGAATGCATTCCATAGGGCTGGAAGTGCATATGGCTTAGTTTTTATGGCTCCCACCTGCTCAAATGCAAACGTCACTCCCTACGTCTTCACAACCGTGAAGTTTTAAAGCCACATTGTTGTATTTTGGATTTAGTCGTTTCAGGTACTTTTCACTGTCGGCAATTTTGAGTTCGATAGTCTCAAATTTGTGGAGCCCCACAACTATAAAGGAAACGGACATGCTGCTGTCCACATTTATATACACGTGAACAGGTCGGTATATTAAAATTAAAAGTTACAAAAGAAATTATGTGAAGAATGGCATGCATTCAAACAATTCGTGAATAAAGTAGCTGCTTCCTAATGATTGATTTAGAGGAAGGATTTGTTTTTATTTTAATAGGTGAGTGTATTTGTTATATTACGATGAGGGGACTAATGTTTTTATGTGGATGAAATGTTAATACGTATGTGTTGGAAACCACATATCTCAATATAATATAAAATTATATATAAACCAAATATATATTATTATAATTCTATATAAATTTTCACAGTGTATTTAAAATCTCTCCTTTCATGTGATACAGTCTTTTTAAAATTTTAATTGTATTTTACAGCAAAAATGCCTAAATACGGCCATACGATCATCAAATTTAGGCCCTGGTTGGAAGTTGTTCCCAAGTAGAAAATTGCATATTTCCATTGTGTTTTGCAATGGCTAGATTTTTTAATGGCTTTTATTGTTTTTTCTTGATTAGTTTGTGTTACTTTTGCAAGGGATTTTTGTTTTTTTCCAATTACAAAAATGGGCCAAAATACTCTGGCAATAAAAAATGAGTAGAAGAATTTTTTTAGAGGGTTTCTAATGTTTGGAGGGTTGTAAACATGTCTTCGCCATGAGTTTTAGGTTCTATTTCGAGGGCTTGTTGGTGGACAATTGTGGACATAGGTGGCTATTGCATGGGGTTTGTGCACAACATGTGTCACAACTTGGTGCAATGTGGAACTCCTGAGATCTAGTCGCTTCAAAATACATAAACAATAGCATGAAAGCAATGCAATCTACCTAGTTGGATTTTCATGCAAGTGGGGTGGATTTGGTGTAGGCTCTTCTTGTTATTTTTAAAGGCCCCTGAGGTAAACACCTCCTTTTTCTATGATATATGTCCATGGTGTGGTTTTTTTATAGCAAGGTTAAAAAACATGCATATATTGTTCTTCTTTTTTGTTGTGTTGTGGTTATTAAAGGTTTTTTTTTGTGTCAATTATGTGTAAATCCCATACAACATTGTACATATTCTATTTTGTAGCTTGGGTATACTCTCTACTTTATTTTGCATGACAAATTTATGGAATGGGTCTTCCACATTGTTTTGGTGAATGTGAAATTGCGTATGCATTTTTCCTTTTTAAGTATACCCATTTCAAATTTCGCAAGACTCACATAGTTTGTTTCAGTAAAGGGGATTGCCCATTGAGTTTGAATTATTATCCTATTAGTTTTCTTAGTAAACTTGATATGGGGATCCTGAAATTCTTCTTTTTCTTGGGTTTTATGGTAGAGAATCAGGAGGGTGATAAAACTCTAAGTGGTTGAAGTGCGCTAAATTTCGGTTTGTATTTGGCTATGTCTATTGATGTTGAATTGTATTTTTATAAATCTAGTGTTGCACCTTGTTTTCTTGCATTTAGTGGCAACCTTGCTAGTTTTGGTTTTTGAAAGTTCAATGCTTATTGAAGAGAGCTTATTGGAATTTCTGTACAAAACATATAGGCTCAACTAAGCAATTACAAAAAGGCTCCTTGTTCCATTTGGTATCTACAAAATGAAGAAAAAATGGTATGAAGTAAATATCTTTTTAAAGAGTGAAGATGCTGACAATTAACGATGATTGTAGGTACTCACAACAACAAATATGTCCTTGGCAAACACAGAATATGTAGTCCATATTAGTGCATTGATGAGATTAAACAGTGACAATAGAAACAACATGCACTCCACAGTTTTGTTGCTTGTCACAATGCCTTGCTTCACCACTAAACACATTCTTAAGTTTCTAAAAATCCATTTGAATTTAGGACTTAAAAATGATGCCCTGGGTCTTTATGAACATGAAGTTTTTATAGTAAATTACTAGTATTTAAATAAAAAATTGTGTTTTATTTTTTATTGAGTTAATTCTATAATTTTTTGTATTTTTATTTTATTGTGATATTAAATATTGATCCAAAATATTAACCACTATGTATAGTATGTGCTACTACAATAACAACAACCACACAGGCCAAGGTCACCCCTATTGTCGATGCCAGCCATATTGTCTTCATCTATAGCGAAGCATGATTCCATTAAAAACTTAGACCAACTCAAGTGAATGACACCTAGTTACCTATTTGAAGATGATGAAGTGTCTTATTACTGTTGTGAATGAACACTTCCATACATAAAATAGAATTTCAAATTCATAAAAAAAGAATAATATATACATTTTTAATTGTAAAATAGCTTTAAGAAGTGCCAAGAGATGTTAACAAGACACAAAAATAGAAGAAAAAAGGAGATGTTTTACTTTTCTTTTGGGTTTAACATCTTCCTTGGCATCTCTTGATATTATTTCTAAAATTTTATTGTTATTTGATATCATCTTTATGATAGATCACAGAATGTGACTTCAACTTAAATATCAATAAAAGCAAAACATAGTTTATTTTCTAAAAAGCTCTTAGGAAAACTTGATATAGGTTATTTGAAATTCATCCCATTAAAAAATATAAACAATGGCTATTGTAAGTGATCACCTTTTTTTTGAAGCAAAGGCCATGTAACACAATAGGTAGAATAACTCTATGAGAGTTCCATAGAGTAGCCAGAGTGCACAGTGGAACAATGTGCACACATATGGTAGGGAATAAAATTCTTGGGTAGACTTTAATTTGTATATGCAATCCATAGTTATGTTGAACACAGCCTTTGCAAGATCGGTCCACATTTTATTTTCTTTACTTCAATTTATGTAGCTTAGACCCAACTCCTATTTGGTTTGAAATCATTACAAAGAGGATATTGCATAATCTTGTTTTTTTAAACCAATCTTAGTAGTGTTTGCATATGTTACAATCTTAGAGTCAAAATGTGATTTCCCTTCATTCACAACTTGTTTATTTCATACAAAATTTTAGTAGCATGCACCCACATTGACATCTTGCTTTTGTGAAGTGTTGTTTATCCTAAATCTACCTTAAAGTAGTAATGTATCCACTAGCATATGAGCTTGGCATCACCTATAAAGGTTCTAAAGTACATCAATACCATACATGTTTTTTTCAAATATATATAGAATAACTCATCTATCAAAATAAATGGTAATCATCCAAGGCCTAACTCAATGAGGAAATACAAATTAGCTAGTATATATGTGCCACCAAAAAGTGAGGCACTACAAAAATCTGCTGACATTTCCTTATTTAAACTAAAATCTGGTGACATCCATCATATCTTGTTATGAAACACTCAATTGTATTTCCCAGCATTAATTCTTTTTTTTTTTTTTTTTCAGATTTCTCGAGCTCACACTTACATCTTCTTGTGTGAGATGAATTTATGTTCTAGTTTAGTATTTGAGGTTCTGAATAATTTGGATACTCATGTTAGTGTATTTTATATATTTTTTTTGTGAGAGGTTTTTTAACAGTGTCTTGCTTTTTTGAACATTTCTAAATCAGACTACACTAAGCTGATCATTAATGAGATGGTCAAATCAAATGCATTTTTAGAAATTATGTTTTAATTAGTTATGTATTAACAAGTTAGTTAAAACAACTATTCACTTTACTTTTTAGAGAAGCTCATCCTTGCTAGCCTTTTAGATTTAGCCACATCATTTAAAAATCTATGAGTCTAAGGAAGAACAAGTGAGTTCCCTAAAATCATGGCTTTGCAAGAAGCATAGAAAGGAACAACATTAAAAATATTTTCTTTCATAAAACTATTCCAATAGCAGTGAAATTAGGAATGTACATTGAATTCACCAAGAAGCATGAAGTCCACTCATCATGGTACAAGAATATCTCAGGTTGCTAGAGAACTTGAAATATTGACTTACCTATACATTAAGTATAATTTCTCTGTACTTTCCCAATTATATCCTAGGGACAATAACTCACTAATTTCTAGAGAAAAAAAGAATGGATAGGGCAGGTTAGAATTCTATTTGCATTGAAGCTCCTTTGATGGACTTCCTTTTAATGCTAGGCTAGTTTACATTAAAAATATTTGTGTTGTACAAAACAACATCCTTTGTGGCATTTCATCAAATAGTTCTGGTGCCTTATCTATGCTTTTAGATGTTAAAAAGGCTATTCTATCAAATAGTTCAAATATCCTATGTATACTTACCTTCTTGTGGTATTTTGTCATGCAGATCATGTGCATCATTTATGTGTTCATATTTTTTTATGTCTACCTGGCAGTTGGTGTTGAAACACTAAAAAAATCCTCTCTTATGCTTAGATAGGCCTCCTTAGATTGTACAAAGTCCCCATGTGTTGTAGGGATGGGAGAATTCTTGCTAAAACAAGGAAATAGGGATTTATCCTTTCCATTGTATTTACTAAATTTTGTTGGATGGTTTGTAATACTATAATCAGTAACTTTAGTCCTTTGTTGAAAAAAATTGACCAATGGCTATGTAACTGAAATGTCTCTTTGCTTTGGTCTATTAGATTATGTTAAAAATTTGTTGTTGCTGGTTCTACAACAATGACTTTTAACTAATACTTTCCTAAGGGCATGCTTGGATAATTCTTATCACCATGTTCCATAAAATATTATGGAATTAGATAGTGTAATGTATTTTACTTGTTAGATTAGGTTATTATACTTCACAAAAGGTTGATATTTTTCAATAAGAAAATATTTTGCAGTTGATAGTATTGGTTTCTTGATATTGTGGTGTTATTGTTGTGCTTCAAGTGTATAGCAATATGATCTAGCAAAGTGTTTCTAAATTTACTTGATATTAATCTAAAAATCATTTTTGTCAAATGTTTAAGGTTTTAGTTTAGAAATTAAACATATTTGTGAATTTCTACATATCATTTTGTATTTTGACTTCTATGCATCTTCATGGAACAGAGTGGGATAATTCTTGACTAGAGTGAAGTCTAGTCAAGAATTTCCTCTTCCTGATGATGGATCATTGTGTATGATCCAAAATGTCAATGCAAAAACACACATAGTCAAATCTAGAAGCTCTTTATATTACTGTCATGGACTGTGGAAAACTCATGCTTACTAGAGTGAAGTCTTTTGGATTGCATAAGTAAATACTCATGTTTTTGGAATCAAATTCAATTTTCAAATTATGTATTTCATATTAAATCTTAATTTTGAGCCACCATCATACCATGTGGGCATTACTTTAGTTATTTGTCTGGAACTTGTAACAAAAGATCATAAGTAGGTTTTGTGGTTCTTGCTTGATTGCTATTGTGTATTATCCCTGACAATTTATCCTATCTTTTAATGGTTGTCAAAAGGGGGCTACTAGTTGTTTCCTAGTAGAAATACGAGAAAACATATATGTAAGCAATTTTGTGGCTTGTTGCATGCTTCATAGCTGGATCTTTAGTGCTACAATAAATGCTAAATACATAATTTAATTTGTTTGCATTGTATATCAAAAAATTTGGATTTGCAAATGGAAATGATCAAACAATGAAATGCATAACCTAAATCCAAATCATTCAATACCTCGAAGATGCAAGATGAAATGCTTGATTGATTTGATATGTTGGTTGCTCGATTCTAAAAATCTCCTCTAATCTCCTCTTCTAATCTCCTCTAAATGGTTCAAGAGAGGCTTACTTTATAGGAAAGGCTTGGTTCAAATGGATGGCTAGGATCAATTAGGGCTTTAGATGAAATGGATGGATAGGATTAAGTTAGGTTTCCTTGCACATTAAGAAATTGTAGTCATTTGACAAGTGTCAGGAGAAGGATAAGGCTTATGTGTGCTTGTGTACATATATACTAAAATTAGGTCCCATTAGTTGTACATGTGAAAGGTTTTAAATGAAAGTTGTACTACAACACATGATTGAATTGAGAGATGGACAAGTGTTGAAATGTGATGAAAAGTGAGGACTTAATTCAAATAAAATATTTGAATTAGTTGGGATATGAGTTGGATAATTAATTAATTGGGTAGATGAATAGGATGTGATAAGATATGATGTGGAAATTAATTAAATAAATAAAATTTATTTAATAAATTAGGATGATGGGATTAAGGATAGGACTATGAATGGGAAATTAATTAAATAAATAGAATTTATTTAATTAATTAGAAAGTGGGATTATGAATGTGAAATTAATAAAATTTATTTAATTAATTGGCTAAGTAGGATAAGGATGGGATTAAGATGGGGATTTAATTAAATAAATAAAATTTATTTAATTAATTAGCTAATGGATAAATGGGATTAAGAGCGGGATTTAGGACAAAATGCTACATGATGTCTTAATAATATTTTTGACTAGGTGTTGCAAGACATGAACAATTTTGGGACAAATTTGGGTGTCTACATTTTGCCCATCTTTGAGATGATGTTCGAGATGATGAGATTTGTGTGGAGTAACATCATTTCAAAGAAACTAACGTATGGATAATCGATAGGGATGATGATGTAAGGATATGATGAGGATGAAGATGAAATGGGATGATGATGCCCCCTCGAGAGGATAGGCAGGTTGGACAAACACGGGTATGCTCTTGAAAAGAAATGGCTTGGCTACAAAAGAAAGATAAGGGGATAGATAGAAGAAATGAAGATGTGTTATGCTGCAATGAAGGTGACCAACCATGATGTTTGTTATAGCACTAGACGTTATGCACCAAGGTATAAGGACCAGGGTGATGATGTGTTTTGTGCCCCAGTGTAATACAACCTTGTCTAACGCATGAGGAAGTAATCTTAGAGCATTAAAGTCCTAATGCACAAAAGGTATGATATGACCTTAGATGCAAAGGATAGTGCAAAAAGCTATTCCAACATACACAAGATATGAATATTAGCTGGAATGATATTGATGTGATACAAATGCAAGATAAAAGGATAACACACACATAAGCAAGCAAGCAAACATGCACAAATAATTCAAAAACAAACAAGGTATTGCCCCTGTCAAGCTGTAAACCAATGATCGATTGATTGATTGTTTTGTTGATGATAATAGATAGTTGTGAGTGTTGTCATGGCAGGGAAAGCTATATCCCTAGATCAACACAAGTTTGTTTGCTAAGTTGGTTGGCTAATTGGCTGATTGATTTGGCTTACAACAAGATTAGGATCAAGACCATTGATTGTGCTTGGATAACTTGGCTTGATTGGTTAACTTGATTAGTATGACTTAATGATGGGCCTGCATTTGGATCATTGCTTTGATTCTTTGGATTGATTTGATTTGATGAATTGGAAGAAGTGATGATTGTTTGGATTTTAGGTGTTTATTGATGATATGAAAGATCAGGTTATGGATTGAGATTGATTCATGAAATGGATTGATGATGTGATGATATGTGGTGGATTGAGCTGCTTTTGATTTGTTGGAGTGATTGGATTTGTTTTGATTGGATTGGATGTGATTGAGTTGATTTGCTTTGGTGTTGATGTTGATGATTGATAGGATTTGTCTTGATGTTTGGCTTGATGTGCTTTGGTTGTGATGTTTGCTATTGTTGGGTTAATTATTTTGATGATTGGATTGTTTTGAATGATGATAGTGATGAAGTGATGATTAGAGTGTCCACTCAATCTAAGCATAAGCAAATGTTTTCAGTGTGCTCAAAGAATGTAAAACAAACAAGGTATTGCCCTTGTCAAGTCATAAACCAATGATTGATTGTTTGATTGATAATGATAGTATTGTCATTGCAGGGAAAGCTATATCCCTAGATCAACACAAGGATGTGGGAATGCTATATCCCATTGATGATGATTTATTGGGCTCATGACAAGACTAGGACCAAAACCTATTGATTTGATTGGATAATGTTCCTTGATTGATTGGCTTGCTTGATATGGATTAGTGTGACTTGGATTGAAGATCATTACTTAGATTGATTTGATTGATATGATTGGATGAAGTGATTGATTGAAATAGATGAATGTTATTGATAGGAAGAATTGATGATGATGATTTGATTTTGATTGAATGTTGATGGAATGGATTGGTTTGGATGATGTGATTGGTTTTATTGCTTGGATGTTTCGTTGGATATTTAATTTTTTGGATTTTTTGAAATATTTTGATTTTTTAAATTTTTTTGAATGTTTTGGGATGTCAATGGATTTACAATTTTGGGTAGCCTTTGTGCTAGATACCAATGACAAGGGAGGACCAAGTCTATGTGGAAGGATGGATGTAAGATGGATGGATAAAAGGATGGGTGATGGTGGATAGGGTCAAAGGCTCATGATAAATGGGTGGATAAAAAGGAGGATAGGCCATATAAGGGATGGATGCATGCCTCATGATAAACGGATAGGTAGGCTATAGTGGAAAGCTTCATGATAAATGGATGGGGATAAGCTATAAGACAGAAAGCTCATGATAAGGGTATGCCATAGTGGATGGATTATAAGGGAGCTAGGATGTGATCTTTAAAGGCTATGTTGCATAGGAAGAACTTGCCCAATTCTAGGTGGTAATGCTTAGGATTTTTACATGACAAAGTTCATGACCAAGGGATGACATGATAGATTGGTTTGAATGGGATGGATAAATGGTCAATGGATAGGACTTGGTTTGGAAAGAAGGTCTGTCAAGAAATATCCAAACATGTTTCAACATTTTTCCCCTATGTCTGCATCAAAATCAAAAGGAGGAAGGATGGATAAATGGGTGCAATAGGATAGGCATGTTTATGTAATGGCTAAGGATGGTAGGATGGTATGGTAATGGAAAATGATAAGTTAAAAATGATAAGATGGATGAGACCATGTGCCCCCAAGTGTGAGTGACATAGAAGATCAACCTACACATGACACCTATTTGCCAAGTTTTCATCATGGTACTTATCCAAGGTGCCTGTTTACCAAGTTTTCACCATTGGACGAAGGGATTTCTCTTTACTTTTTTGATTTTTTTTTTGATGGGATAGCATGACAATTACACATGGCACCTGTTTGCCAGGTTTTCACCATGGTAATGAATAGGAGGGACTCAAGTGTCTAGTGCTATGAGAGGTGATAGTTCCCATTAGAGATGGATGATGTCTTTGCATGGACCATGTCATTATGCTCATCAATGTTGATAAGGGATTGCGTGGATGGGAGATCGATTAGGTAGAGAGTGGATTATGATGAAATGGATTATGGAAGGTTCATGCAAGGATAGATGGATGGGGATAGTGGATTATGATGTGGATTATATAGGCTTATGGAATGAAGATGGATGATAAGTTTATGCCAAAGCATGGGCCATAGGGATAGCATGGGGGAGATATGTAGGATAATGGATGGAAGATGGGGAGATGTAGTTATGTGGAGGTGCTGTGGAGTGGAAGGGAACCATGACCAATGGTTGCACACACCGTGATAAACATTGAAGCTTTTGATGAGATGGTGGTGTAGGAAGTAATGGAGATGTTTTCTTAGGAGATGGTTGATGAAGTGATTTAGGAACCCACATAGATTTAGTATTTTTAGTGCTTTTACTTTGCTTGTGGGATTTTTGAAGGGAATGTAAGTTTTGGATGGAAATAGGCTCTTGGATATAGGTGGTTGGGATTCTTGAGATGTGGATGAGGATGCCTCATTTGACTTGCTATCTATTTGCTTAGGAACCCAAACCATTTTACTTTTGGGCTTTGCTTTTGGAGGTAAGGGTTTAGATGGTTGTTTAGATGAACTTTGCTTTGATTTTGATTCCTTATGTCCTAAGGTATGAAGACCTTTAGGATTTCTGGTAGGATTTTTAGCTTTATAGGTAGAGGCATCAAAATTTTTGCTTTTGAATCCCATGGGGTGGGTGAAGTGGATGGAATGATTGGAAGCTTTATGCTTAGGCAATGTGTGCTTTTGTTGGCCATGATTAGGGATGTAAGGATACTTATGAATGATAGGTATGTTAGGTGTCGGAAGCAACGGTGGCAAGTTGTATGGAGGGATATTTGGAGTTGGTAAAAGTGGAGGCAAAGTGGATAATGGGATGTTAGGAGTTGGAAGTAATGGAAGTAAAGTGGATGGTGGGATATTTGGAGTTGGTAAAAGTGGAGGCAAATTGGATAGTGGAAGGTGTACGGTCACATGCTTTTGGAGTTTGTAGGTTGATGGAGGTGGAATGGCTACATATGTTTTGGGTAGATGATAGGGGATGCGATGGAAAGTGGTAGGTTTAGGATGCATGAAAGGATTACCAACATCTTGGCCTTGTTTACCTTGGGGTGTGTATCCAAGGCCATATGAGCATGGAGGGACTTTGTAATGGTTTGGCTCCAATATACCTTGTTCATAAAAGTCTAGACCTTTGCCTTGGTAGTTCATGTTTTGGAGTATGCGATGGAAAATGGGACTAGGTGTGCTTAGGGAACTAGAATTGAGCTCTTTATTGGATGGAGAAGGTGAAGTGGATAGATGTTGTTTTTGTCCTAAGGAAGAACATTCATGTATAAGGGTGGTAAGACCAATAGGACATGATGGTGGACTTGAAGTGGAATCGATGGTGGATGTGGAAGGAGGATCATTAGGATCTTGATTAGCATTGTGTTCACTACGATCCAAGTTATTTGTTTGATCTTTTATGCTTACTTGGGGGACAAGTGTCTCATCATGACAAGTGGATGTTTGCTCATTATGGATAGGGCTAGATGGAGAATGGATAAGAGTAGTTTGGATATCTTTCTCATGGATGGTTATGGGATTATGGATAGGATCAAGGTACTTTTGAATAGGTTCTTTATCATAGATATCATCTTGATCATGAGATAGATAAAGTTTGGCCAAATGGGTCATCATGGTTTTCATGATCTTAGCTAGAACCTTAATCATAACTATGAGCAAAAATATGATTAAGTGGGTTATAAAAGGGATAAATTTGCTCATGAATAGGGTCATGGTGATGGCTAATAGCTTGAGGGAAAACCATATGTAGGTCATGGATAGGTGGAACTTAGAGGTGCTTTGATCTTGATTAAGATTAGGGTTTAATATTTCCACATGTTTAAGATTATGCTCTTGACATACCTCTTGACTTTGGATGAAAGTGGAAGGTTCTTGAGTGGACTTGATAGACTCTTGATGGTTATAAATATGAGAACATGATGGCTCTTGACTTAGGCTTGTGGTTGGAGACTCTTGAATAGACTTGTTGGCTTGTAGGTCACATGATTGGCTTAAAGGGCTAGATATGTTAATGAAAGGCTCTTGAAGAGGCTCAAGGATATGTGAACCACATGATGAGATTATAGGATTGGACATGACCTTTGGAAGTTCTTTGGTAGACTCACGAATGAGTGTTTGACATGGGGGTAGTTTATTCCTAGCTAGTAGCCATTGGATCACATCCTTTGCAAGTGTATGGGTGGATGGGAAATATAATGGATGGATGATAAGGGTGGATGGCGTTGGATTAGGATTAGGATTAGATGGAGGGATAATGGGATTGAATGGATTAGGATTTGGACTAGATGGGGGTGACACATGGGATTTGAATGCTGTCGCATGATTGGGACAAATATTGGGCATTTATTTGTATTATGGCCTTTGGTCCTGGTGGTGATCACCTATATTTAGGGTTCTAAAATTAGGTTGCAGTTATTTGTTCTTGTCCCTTCTAGCCCTTGGTACCTTAGGCTAGGTTGTTCCTCAACCCACATGCTGTGTTTTACCACTTTTTCCTGTCGCATTTGAGAAAGTGTTAAGTTTTTGTATGTGCAATTCCAAATGTATGTTGGTGGGTTTTTGAAATCTCAGTCGGCTTTTGAAAATTGATAAGAAATTGAATTATATGCATTTTAGATGCATATCAGGTTGCATATGCAAAGGGTGAATCTATCACAGATCCCTGGAATATTTGCTATTTGTATATCGGGTCTGCATGTATATTTGGTTTGTATGTTCAGACATACAATGGTTAGATACATTGCAGGTATATTCCAGGAAAGATTCCTTGTTTGTATGCGAAAGGGTAAATGTATGTTTGGACATACAAAGGTCATATGCATGGAAAATATGCAAGGCAGTGGGATATACATTTGGTGGGGTCTACCGCTTGTATATTTGCAGTTGTATGTTTAAAACATACACCTGAATATGCAAAGGATAGGATATAAGCCGGACCCGAAAATATTTCAAATTTGTTCTAAGGGCCCCTGGAGTTCGTTGCTTGTATGTATGTGAGTGTTGTATGTTGTGGATATACAAAGTCCAGATTTGAAATTTTCTCAAACCCAATGGATAAGTGGCAGGGATCCGCGTTGTATGTATCTCACATTTGTATAATGCGACATACAAGGAAATATACAAAGAAGGGGAGATGCAACCCGGATGCGAAGACGGAATCCAATGCAGTGAATAATCTTCTGGCGTCCATTGGATGTATAAGATGCTTGTATGTCTAGGTATACAATGAGGTTATACAAGGGATTTTCAAAGGTGAACAGTGGTGATTGTATATGCATTTGTTTATGCATATACAAGGGCAAAAAGGGAAAATGAAGAAGCGAAAAGTTAGCGATAGGAACATGGAGTGCATACGTGGCATGTAACCATTGGTTCTTTGCTTTTTTGCGGTTTTTAGCGCCATGGATCTCAGTGATGGAATCATGATCGACGGCCATGTTTTGAACCCACAGCTTAGGTGTTTTCCTGTGTATTTGCAATCATTTTTGAGCGGGAAAACAATAGATGTGTTCGCTGTTGCATTTCAAAGGGGCCTATGGGTAGGTGAGGCAATAATGGTGGATTTGCAGAGGATAGTTGATGGAGTTGACAGGTCAGCAACCTGATTGAAGATGAAAGTCCTTGAGCGGCGGTGCAGATCCCAATTCCACCTGCTCCCTCCTCTTTGTCTCTCTGTGGGATTAACTATTTTGAGCACCATTTCTCATGCATTGTATCTGGTAGATTTTTGATTTTTTGCCTTGTAATTAATGCTGAGTGTATAGTCTTGGCATAAATGCCAAACTGTGTTACTCATTTTGTTGTTGAAAACTAGACACATTTTGGTGTTGTGACATAATACAACTTCATTGGTGGCCCTGTTCTTGATGCCTCGTAAGTTTATGAGTCTCATGTTGTATGTTTCATGCATGAATTCACTGGTTTCATGTTGTTTTATATGAGAAATGCTCTGTGCATGTGTTTAATTATTTGTCTCCAAGCTGTGGACATATTTTCTTTTGAATCAAGATAACTAAGGGTTATTAAGGCTCGGGAATATAACATTTTTATATTGAATGTTAAATCTCCTACTTTTGTTCAAGGAACAAATTAAATGTTTCAGATTAATCATTGAGAAAATGTGTTGCAGCAGGGATACCACTAAGAATGAATGATTAAGCACCTAATTTTTGGGAAGTACCTGTAGGGCAGATACTAAAAATCCCCTTGATACCTAGTCATTGGTATATGTTCATGCTGGCCATTCACATTTATATGTCTATTGACTCTGAGCCCTAGAAAGGCACCGATCTAGTCTTGTATTGAGGTTGCAACCTAAAGTCTTAGTTTTGCATCCAAACATAAAATCAAATTCAAACTTTAAATCAAACTATTAGGACTTTAGAAGTAGTTTTAGGACCAAAATCCTCTATCTCACAACTGAAATAGGCCCAAAGCTAGCCCCTTTGCACTTATCTCACAGTTTTGGTCTTCATAAAGGAGGATTTATCTACTTTGTATCAACATCCAAGTAAGTTCATGTGCATATGTCATAGATGTTGAGTAGGGAATACCCCCCTTGGTTCTACAGAGCCTAAAGAAGAAGAGGAGATATTTATAGGGTCTATCTCCTATATTGTTGGCCCCTGGCCCGGGAATCCTATTGATCAATGATGGCTACTTTGTAGGGATAACTGGGAAAAAGCATCTAGTCTGGGAAAATAACCAACAGATTTTGACAACTCTATTGGGGACGTGAAGTGAAAGTGTTATCTTTTCATCCTTGGTAAATTATTAACAATTTCTAGTTATAGGTGGCGACTCCAAACCAATCTCCCAACCGATAAAGTAAAAATTTGTATGCTAGGGAGAAGATCCCTGCGTAATTCTCTGTCTGAAGAATTACCTAGAAAAATGATGTACAGAAAAAAGGGGACTGTTCAAACCAGTCAAGAGGGTTCTCCTAGAAGTAATGATAATATTCAGGACAATCCAGGATCTTCAGAGCGGACAATACCCTACTTTTCAAACACTGAGGCTGAAATCCAGAATGTATATGAAAGACAACAGGGTAGTGGATTAAGAATGAGATCGAAGGTGTTTCAGGAATGCCCTTTCCATGATTCCCCTGATAGATTTGAAGAAGCTGAATCCCCAAGAGATGATAATGATGATTAGAATATAATGAAACTATCTTCTTCCATGCCCAGAGAGGAGGAATTAGTTGAAGAGATTAAGAGATTAAGAGTAGAATTAGAATATCTGCAGGTAGTAAAAATCAGAGATGACATGAGACAGAAAGTGCAAGCATTGAGAGTTGCTCTCGATTCAATTCCTACTCTTGAAAATGTGAATATGCAGAGAAATCAACAAAGAAATGAAGTCCAAGATCAGCATAATGATCAAAGACAAGATGTAAATAATGCTAGAGTACCGTTAAATAATGTAAGAAATTAGAATGTAAATAGAAATGTAAATGCAAATTAGTTTGACAGGCAACCTATGCAGCTGGATAGATTCAGACATCTTGTTTTTGATGGCATCCCTGGTTTCCCAAATCCTATCGACAAACATGTGAGGCTACAAGTGCCTAAGTTTTCAGGAAATAATATTGTGTCAGGGGAAGACCACTTGAAAGCTTTTCAGAATATCATGGACAACTTTGAGGTTGAGCATGAGGATGTTTTCATGAAATTATTTATGCAATCCTTAGTTGATGAGGCCAGAGAATGGTACAAGGGTCTGTCTGACAGAAGTGTATCATCATGGGATGAATTCAGAAGAATATTCAAAGAACAATATGGTGACAAAACTGATCCAAGTTTCTTCATTAATGAATTCACTGGTATTACCAAGGGGTCAAATGAGCAAGTTACTGATTTCAATGCTAGATTCATGAAGGTGTTCAACAAATTGCCACATCACCTGAGGCCTAATGAACCTATGTGCATAGTGTTGTACATAAATGCTTTTGATGCCAAGACAACTTATGGGTTAAGGGATAAGGGTCCTCACAGCCTCAGAGATGCTTTCAAAATTGCAACAAATATTGAAAATAACAGAAAAGCATATGGTAAGACAAACAGAAGAGATGATGTAAAAATTCTACAAAATCCAAATACTAAATCTCAGAGTGTTCAAGGCAGTGCATCTACTTCTGAGGATAAATTAGACAAATTGACAACTATTGTCAAGGACCTGAGCTATAGAATGGCTAAAAATGAAAAAGGAGTAGGTCCTGACAGATAGGTTTACCAAAGGTAGGAAAGAAGACCATCATTACATGATATGCCATATAATACCAATTGGCATAATGGTAAACCCATTCTTCCAAACAGTAATACAAATTCAAGGACTCAAAATGTAAAGGAGATACCTGACCCTTTGAAGAAGGCGGTTAATAATGTTAATGACACCCCATGGTGTATCATATGTCAGATGCCTCACTCACAGTCACAATGTATGATTGCTCAATCTCTATATAACAATGATGTTGCCTGTGATGAGTGCAATTAGCCGCACTGCATGGAAGATGACAACGTCAATATGCTGTCTACAAATAGGGAGTATCCTTCCCAGGATTTTGATGCAAGCACAAATAATGAGATTCAGGTTTGCCAGCAGTTTCCTTGTGATGAAGATGATGAAGATAATTATGCTTATGCTCAGGACTCACACAATTTTTTGAATAATTTGAGGAGACCATCTGATGAAGAAATTAGAGCCTTCACAGCTACAGCAGTGGCTCAGGTCAAAAGCAATTACAATCTCAGGGGTAAAGCTCAGGTGAGTAACTCACACCAACCAGAGAATACTTTTGCAAGTCAGCCAGTTCACAGTCATAAAGGGACTGAAATACAAAAGAAGCAATGGAGTAATAATAAGCAAAATTTTAAGCAAAAAATAGGTCATGATTCTCAAGGACCAGAAAATAGAATTCCCCAGGTTGAGGACCAAAACAAAAGTTTTCAGATCAAACATGATAGTCAAGGAGCCACAAAAATTAAAGCTAGATCATATCAAAATAAAAATAAAACTATGGACCAGGCTACAACTATTATACAAAATTATGCCCCGTTTGACATAACTCAGGGCTTGTCCCAGGGAAAAGTTTCTGTCCCATTGATGGAGTTGATGAAAGTTGAAGAGTTTAAAAATAAAACATTATCCCTGATTTCAGGAATACCCTGTCAAGCTAATCAAAATGATGAAACTCAGGGTGAAAAACAAGCTATGTATATTGAAGAGGATGAGGTCCCTGAAGTTTATTTGGGGATGACCATGACAAAATGCCCTTCACAGGTTGAGCCATTCTATGTCTCCCTTGTTATAAATGGAAAAGTGATTAAGAATTGTATGCTTGATTTAGGAGCATCAAAGAATATCATGCCTTTGGCCATTATGCAGCAAGGTGGGTTATAGATGGACAAGGCATGTGGGAAGTGCTATGCCATGGATGCTAGAGAAGTACCAGTCATTGGAATTATGAAAGATGTAGATTTCAGACTGGCAGGATATCTTGAGAAGACCTACAAAATGAACATAACAGTTGTTGATATCAAGCCACAATATGGCATGTTATTGTCAAGAAGATGGGCAGCATTGATTGGTGGGAGTATGCAATTGGATTTGTCATATGCTATAATCCCTATGAATGGCAAGAATGTCAAATTGATTAGAGAAGAAAGGTCACCAGATACAATTGAGGATCAAGAGTCAGAGGAGCATATTTGTTTTGTGGACACTGACTGCGACAATTTCAGGGTAGTCTCCAATGATAAAGGGGGTAAAGAGGGAGATATATGCATTCAAGAGCTTGACCAACTCGGTCTCTAGACCATGTTTTTCGATGGAGCTTGTTCAAAGGAAGGCTCTGGTGCTGGAATTGTATTTTTGTCTCCGACTGGTAAGCTTCTAAAATTTTCATTCTTGCTGAAGTTTACCTATACAAATAATATTGCAGAGTATGAAGCTCTGTTGTTAGGATTGAATGTTGCTTTGAAGCATGGAATCAGGATGCTCAGAGTATTTGGGGATTCAAAGTTAGTTGTTTCCCAAGTCAGAGATAAGTATGCATCAAAGAATAAGAGATTAAAACAGTATAAGCATGCTGTTTGGGATACAATAGAATTATTTGATACTTTTTCAATAAACTGGATAGAGAGATAAAAAAATGTCAGGGTAGATTTTCTAGCTAATGTAGCCGTAAGGCCAGATGATGTTACTCTGATAGATGTTACAAATGTTGAGGTTAAACTTAGACCTACAGTGCCAGATAATATATGCAGCTGGCAAGTGTTTGATGATGATAAGGATTTACTAAGATTTCTACATTGCATTGATGAATATGAGAACCAAGAAATAGATTTTCAAAACTTTGTAGAAGTTGTAGATGGGAGAGAAACCCTCTTAGGGAAGAAGGTAATTCAACTCAAGACAAATAAAATCCCTAGAGGGCTGGTTGCTCTAGAGAGAGCTTTTGACAATAGAGACCAATTTGTTACAAAGGCATCTCCAACAAACAAGAATGATTTAGAAGAGATAAACTTGGGGACATCTCAGGCCCCCAAGAAGGTATACATTGGCAAGCAGCTCAAGCCACATATCGGAATTATGTTGATTACACTACTGAGAAAATATAAGCATGTTTTTGCCTGGTCGTATGAGGACCTGAAAGCTTATAGAGAAGATTTATTTCAACATGAAATCCCTTTGAAACCTGGAGCTAAACTGTTTAGACAAAAACAAAGGCCTATTAACCCAACCTTAGCTCCAAAAATGCAAGAAGAACTTATGAAGCTTAGGGAGGCTGGAATAATCATGCCTATCAGACACTCGACTTGGGTGTCCAACCTTGTTCTGGTTAGAAAGAAGAATGGTGACATCAGACTTTGTGTGGACTTTAGAAATCTGAATGTATCTTCTTTGAAGGACAATTATCCATTGCCAAACATGGAAGCCATGTTGTAGAAGGTAATTGGCTGTGGACTTTTATCCATGATGGATGGATTTTCGGGATACAATCAAGTGAAAGTAAAAAAATTAGAATAGTTTAAAACTACCTTCACCACTCCATGGGGAACTTATGTATATGTGAGAATGCCATTCAGACTGACAAATGCAGGTGCCACATTTCAGAGGGCTATAGATGTTGCTTTCGCAGGATTAATTGACTCAATCTTGGCTATGTATCAAGATGACTTAATTGCCTTTTCAAAAAAGGAGGAGCAACACTATATGCACTTGGAGCAGATTTTTATTAGAGCATTAGAGTATGGCATCTCACTCAACCCAAAGAAATGTGCTTTTGGGGTAGTGGAAGGAAAATTGCTTAGACACATTGTTTCCAAGGATGGAGTCAGGATTGATCCTGAAAGGGTAGCTGCAATTCACAAAATTCAGATCCCTAAAACAGTAAGAGGTGTTCAGTCCTTCTTTGGACAAATTAATTTTCTTAGGAGATTCATTCCTAACTTTGCAGAGACCACAAAAGATATCTCTAAGATGTTGAAGAAAGGTGCAACTGTCAAATGGGAAGATGCAGTAGCTAAATCATTTCAGAACATCAAAGAGGCTATAAAGATGGCTCCTATGCTAAAATCTCTTGATTTTTCTAGGCCATTTCAATTATTCTCATTTGTTTCTTTCCATACAATTGCTGCATGCTTACTACAGAAAAATGAAGAAGGTTTTGAACAACCTATAGCTTTCTTTAGCAGGTCATTGTAGGCTGCTGAATTGAAGTATGACATCATGGAGAAGCAGGCATATGCACTGGTTAGAGTAGTCAAAAGTTTCAGGCCATATTTAGTGGGCTCTTAGACAGTTGCATATGTGCCCCATGCAGCAGTCAAAGATATATTTACTTAGCAGGAAGTAACTGGGAGGAGATGCAGATGGACAAACAAATTGCAGGAGTTCAACATTGAAATACAGATCACAAAATTGGTAAGGGGACAAGGTTTAGCAAAACTAATGACACAGTCAAATCTAGAGGCATGCCAAGTGAATGTAGTGCATGATGAAATTATAAATATGTCAGAATCTAAATGGTATAAGGACATTGTACATTATTTGCAAAATTTGAATTGTACCCACCTCAGTGATGATCATAAGAGGACCTTGAAACTACATGTTAAATACATCATTGTTTAAGGAGAATTGTACTGGAAAAATCTCGACGGTGTGCTGCTCAGGTGTGTGAATGAGAATCAGACTAAGGATATTCTAAGTGACATGCACAATGGAGTGTGTGGTGGACACTATGCTGCCTATACAACAACCCACAAAATTCTTAGAGCTGGCTATTGGTGGCCAACTCTCTTCTCAGATGCACAAAAAATGATAAGAAAATGTGATCCTTGCCAAAGATTTTCAGGAAAGTTAAAATATGAAGGTGCATTGCCCCTTAGGACTAAACTATAGAAGCTCCATTTCAGCAGTGGGGGATTGATTTTATAGGGGAAATCTCAGAAAAATCAAGTGGAGGACACAGTTGGATTTTGGTTGCTACTGATTACTTCACTAAATGGATTGAAGCCATTCCAACTAAAAAGGCTACATGCAAAGTGGTGATGGATTTTATTCTAGAAAATATAATTATCAGATTTGGAGTTCCAACCAAATTGGTCACAGATAATGCAATGTGCTTTAGGTCTGGTGAATTTATTGATTTTTGTAGCAATTTTGGAATAAATTTGTTACATGCATCACCGTATCATCCACATGGAAATGGTCAAGCAGAGTCAAGCAATAAAAGCCTCATGAAGATTGTCAAAATGATGGTAGGTAAAAACAAAAGGGCTTGGGATTCAAAGCTGAAAATGGCATTATAGGCTGACAGAATAACTATGAAGAAAGCAACTGGAAGGTCACCATTTGAACTAGTGTATGGTGCAACAACTAAATTGCCTATGAACAACCTCCTACCAGTCTATAAATTCATACAGAAAAATGAGGAGATTAAGGAATCAATGACTAGAAGAATAAATCAGCTGGTTGCACTAGATGAAGTTAGAAGGGAGGCACAGGAAACAAATATCAAGAGACAACAAAAAGTAAAATATTTGTTTGATAAAAGGGCTACAAAAAGAAAGTTTCAGATAGGTGATTTGGTCCTTGTGTGGAATGCAAGGAACCAGGATAAGGGAAAGCACGGTAAATTTGAATCCTTATGGGTGGGCCCGTACCAAATCAACGACACTCATGGAGAAGATTCCTATTTTCTCCAGGCCCTAACTGGTGAACTACTAGAATTGCCTATGCATGGACAGTTCCTAAAACCGTACTTCTCATAAATGGGTAACTTTTGTACACATTGTAAACTAGATGTGAATATTTTGTACATGCCTTGTATAGTCGGTCGCGTTTTGAGTCTTGGGTTTTGTCTAGTCTGCCCCGAAGTAGTTTGGTTCTCGCTGCAGTCTTGCGTCTGCACGTCCTCGGTCAGAGCCACTAGTGGTGATCACCTATGTTTAGGGTTCTGAAATTAGGTTGCAGGTATCTATTCTTGTCCCTTCAAGCCCTTGGTGCCTTAGGCTAGGTTGTTCCTCAACCCACATGCTGTGTTTTACTGCTTTTTCCTGTCGCATTTGAGAAAGTGTTAAGTTTTTGTATGTGCAATTGCAAATGTATGTTGGTGGGTGTTTGAAATCTCAGTCAGCTTTTGAAAATTGATTAGAAATTGAATTAAATGCATTTTAGATGCATATCAGGTTGCATATGCAAAGGGTGAATCTGTCGCAGATCCCCGGAATATTCGCTATTTGTATATCGGGTCTGCATGTATATTTGGTTTGTATGTTTAGACATACAATGGTTAGATACATTGCAGGTATATTCCAGGAAAGATTCCTTGTTTGTATGTGAAAGGGTAAATGTATGTTTGGACATACAAAAGTCATATGCAAGGCAGCGAGATATACATTTGGTGGGGTCTGCCGCTTGTATATTTGCGGTTGTATGTTTAAAACATACACTTGAATATACAAAGGATAGGATACAAGCTGGACCTGAAAATATTTCAAATTTGTTCTATGGGCCCCTGGTGTCCGTTGCTTGTATGTATGTGAGTGTTGTATGTTGCGGATATACAAAGTTCGGATTTGAAATTTTTTCAAACCTAATGGATAAGTGGTAGGGATCCGCGTTGTATGTATCTCGCATTTGTATAATGCGACATACAAGGAAATATACAAAGAAGGGGAGATGCAACCCAGATGCGAAGAGGGAATCCAATGCAGCGAATAATCTTCTGGCATCCGTTGGATGTATAAGATGCTTGTATGTGTGGGTATACAATGAGGATATACAAGGGATTTTCGAAGGTGAACAATGGTGATTGTATATGCATTTGTTTATGCATATACAAGGGCAAAAAGGGAAAATGAAGAAGCGAAAAGTCAGCGATAGGAACATGGAGTGCCTACGTGGCATGTAACCATTGGTTCTTGGCTTTTTTGCAGTTTTTAGCGCCATGGATCTCAATGATGGAATCATGATCGACGGCCATGTTTTGAACCCATAGCATAGGTGTTTCCTTGTGTATTTGCAATAATTTTTGAGCGAGAAAACAACAGATGCATCCGCTATTGCATTTCAAAGGGGCCTATGGGTAGGTGAGGTAATAATGGCGGATTTGCAGAGGATAGTTGATGGAGTTGACGGGTTAGCAACCTGATTGAAGATGAAAGTCCTTGAGTGGCGGTGCAGATCCTGATTCCACCTGCTCCCTCCTCTTTGTCTCTCTGTGGCATTAACTGTTTTGAGCGCCATTTCTCATGCATTGTATCTGGCAATTTTTTTTATTTTTTGCCTTGTAATTAATGCTGAGTGTACAGTCTTGGTATAAATGCCAAACTGTGTTACTCATTTTGTTGTTGAAAGTTGGACACATTTTGGTGTTGTGACATAATACAACTTCATTGGTGGCCCTATTCTTGATGCCTCGTAAGTTTATGAGTCTCATGTTGTATGTTTCATGCATGAATTCACTGGTTTCATGTTGTTTTATATGAGAAATGCTATGTGCATGTGTTTAATCATTTGTCTCCAAGCTGTGGACATATTTTCTTTTGAATCAAGATAACTAAGGGTTATTAAGGCTCGGGAATATAACTTTTTTATATTGAATGTTAAATCTCCTACTTTTGTTCAAGGAACAAATTAAATGTTTCAGATTAATCATTGAGAAAATGTGTTGCAGCAGGGATACCACTAAGAATGAATGATTAAGCACCTAATTTTTGGGAAGTACCTGTAGGGCAGATACTAAAAATCCCCTTGATACCTAGTCATTGGTATATGTTCATGCTGGCCATTCACATCTGTATGTCTATTGACTCCGAGCCCTAGATAGGCACCAATCTAGTCTTGTATTGAGGTTGCAATCCAAAGTCTCAGTTTTGTATCCAAACATAAAATCAAACTCAAACTTTAAATCAAACTATTAGGACTTTAGAAGTAGTTTTAGGACCAAAATCCTCTGTCTCACAACTGAAAATAGGCCCAAAGCTAGCCCCTTTGCACTTATCTCACAGTTTTGGTCTACATAAAGGAGGATTTATTTGCTTTGTATCAACATCCAAGTAAGTTCATGTGCATATGTCATAGATGTTGAGTAGGGAATACCCCCCTTGGTTCTGCAGAGCCTAAAGAAGAAGAGGAGATATTTATAGAGTCTATCTCCTATACTGTTGGCCCTGGCCCGAGAATCCTGTTGATCAATGATGGCTACTTTGTAGGGATAACTGGGAACAAGCATCCAGTTTGGGAAAATAACCAACAGGTCCTATGGTATGCACAATAATCATGTTCATCATATGGAATTTCTTCACATGGTTTGACTTTGGGAAGTTCAATGAGTTTTGCTTCAAGCATCCTTTGTAAGACTATCTCAGCTACATCCGTTGGTGAAGGATTCGAATGACATGGTGATGAAGGTAATGGAGGGCATGGTGGTTTGGAAGGTAGAGGGATTAATGGACTAGGAATGGGATCACATGGTGGTGTTGGGATAGGACTTGTTGGCTCATGTGTTGGCATGGGATTGGATGGTGGAGGCCACTCTAGATTGGTATTTCCCTTGTCAAAGGTTATTAGATCTTGCATACAATAACTTGGGCTTGTTTGATTTATGTAAAAGGGACCACTTGGACTTGCATGTGCTTCTTGTTGCAAAGGTGAACTTAGGCTCACTTGTGCTTGTTGTGGAGGCCATTGATAGTCTTGGTGGTTGGGTGAAATGGTAGGATATGTAGACAAAAGATCTTGGGATTGATATGAAGTTGATGGCATTTGATCTTGTTGCCAAGGTGGATTTGAGCTTACATGTTGTTGTGATGTGGGTGGATATGTTGATGTGACATTGACATGATAGGTGGATGAATTAGGTTGGTATGAAGTTGAAGATGATTACACATAGGGTTGAGGTGGAATTTGTTGAGGTTGAGATGGTGTTTGGATTTGTTGTTGTGATATGATTTGTTGTTGTTGGAATTATTGAATGGGTTGTTGTGATGGTTAGAATTTTTGAATTGGTTGATGTTGTTGTAATTGAATGTGTTGATGTGATGATGATGGAGGGGTTGCATAGGGTAATGGTTGTTGAGATGGAGATTGACATGGATAAGGGCTAACATTAGAGGAAATGGAATCAGTTGATATAGAATTGGGTTGATGAGAGGATAGATATGATGGGATAGGTGCTAGATAGGATGGTTGTTGGACTTTGCAAGTGGCCATGTGGTGTTGGATTTCTTCCAAGAGGCATTGTATGTGTGAGGATTGGTTTGTTTGACATATTTGAATCAGTTCTTGAATGCTTTGAAATGTTCACTGCTCTAAAGGTGATTGGTTTGCATGCATGTGGCGAAGCATATGAAGGAGCTTTTAGAGGTCCTCTAAGGTTGACACGATGTTACACAAGTGTTTAAGGCTTAAGTTCTTTTTGGCAAGTGCTTGGTTATGATTCGATGATGATGTGGATATGATTAGGATGAAGTTGATTGGGATGAAAGTGACTAGGATGAATATTTAGATTGATTTGTTTATGTGTTTGGGTGTTTAGAGCTTAATTTGGCAATGTTCAAACAAATGATTATGCATATACACACATGAATCACTCACGCAAGACACATAATCAAGTTATTAGGTTGGAAGAATGTGATGATGGTTAAGCAAGCACATGAAAACACTTCAACAAGTCCTAGTCAAGGAAATGCGACTATCACAAGGAGGTTCTAGTGAAAATCTAGGGGACAGGCAAACCACAAGCATCCAACAAAGTTTTAATATACACAAAGGTATACCTCCTTTTGAGTTAGCACTGTATGGTGAGCACTAATATCGGTTAGACTTGGCTTTCACCTTATCCTCTGATTTTTATAGCAGACCAGATAAAAGTACCACTTGAGGTCGTTCCTTTGGGGTGAGTACCTCTTTTCCTACCAAGGCAGGCCTCTCTAAGGTTTAAAAAAAAGCAACACAAGTAAATGTTTTTGATCTCCAAGTTCATGTTAAGACGCGAGGAGAGAGCATACACATTTACTTGGTCACACTCGCATAGGGTTCATTAACCTTAGAAATTTAATATGTGGAAGACAATGCAAGCACTTGTTTGTTTTAAAGCTCAAATCTAAATGTGATGGAAGACAATGATTCATTTTAACCCAATTTTTGATGTGATTGCAAACAATTGTTCGTTTTAAGCCCAAATCGAAATGTGTTTGCAAACAAGATTGATTGAAATGAAAAGATGAAAGATAAAAATGAATGCACCCGGATTATTTTCACTTTCCAAGATGTTGTATATGATTGATATTGCTACTGGTAAAGCTCCTTATGATCACCTACAACATCAAAAAATGATATTATAATGCAGGCATAAAAAATAAGCTCATCAGGCAAGGAAAATTGTAATTTTAGATGCATAACTGAATTAGATTTGATTATTTCGAGACATTTTTAGTTTAAAAATTAAAAAATCAAAGAAGAGACCCCTATTAATT
The DNA here is from genome assembly GCA_027924645.1 of Cunninghamia lanceolata. Taxonomy (NCBI): domain Eukaryota; kingdom Viridiplantae; phylum Streptophyta; class Pinopsida; order Cupressales; family Cupressaceae; genus Cunninghamia; species Cunninghamia lanceolata. Next base: position 32,997,751 of record BSBN01000924.1, on the reverse strand, counting down.
TTCAGAGAGATTTCCAAAAATGTAAAGAAATAAAAAAAATTCCCTGTTTTACGCCCATAAATGCAGATTTATGGAAAAGATATAGTTGGCAAAGATTTGATTTTTTCACATTGTAAATGACCTCTAAATTAAATCTGTAAAACATAGACCCCCATTAGAATTTTGATAAATTTCCAGAAATATAAAAATTTCTGAAAACTTCACCGATTTGCACCTAGAATTGTGATTTTATGAAAAAAAATAAAAACATGGTAACTCCCACAAAAATGGTGATAAACCCAAAAATTTTCTCCTGTAGCTTCCTTATATCATGGAAAAACTTCTATAAAAATCTTGTAGAAAAATTCACAGCCGTTTGGAAGATATGATGAAATCTTTAAAAACTAAGGTTTTGTCCAAAAAATAGCAGATCTGCAACAAAAAGTTAATTAAACATGCGAAACTCGACAATGGGGGTTATATGAATGCAAATTTTTACTACAAAAACCTGCAAAAATATTAAGCGAAGTGAGTCCCATCGGGCGTGCCAAAAATGTATATCGAAAAATTTGGATTTGCAAATGGAAATGATCAAACAATGAAATGCATAACCTAAACCCAAATCATTCAATACCTCGAAGATGCAAGATGAGCTCGATTGATTGATCAATTTGTTGTGTTGATTGCTCAATTCCACAACATAACATTGATAGGGAGATAAATGATGGATGATTGATGAAGATAAATGCAAGCTAGATGGATGAAAGAGGATGGATGATGGCTTGAGATGAAAATTCAGCAAAGTGAGGTTGCATGAAGAAGAATCCTCTGAATCTCCTCCCTAATCTCCTCTCTAATCTCCCCCCTAATCTCCTCTAATCTCCTCTAAATGGCTCAAGAGAGGCTTACTTTATAGGAAAGGCTTGGTTCAAATGGATGGCTAGGATCAATTAGGGCTTTAGATGAAATAGATGGATAGGATTAAGTTAGGTTTTCTTGCACATTAAGAAGTTGTAGTCATTTGACAAGTGTCAGGAGAAGGATAAGGCTTATGTGTGCTTGTGTACATAAATACTAAAATTAGGTCCCATTAGTTGTACATGTGAAGGATTTTAAATGAAAGTTGTACTACAACACATGATTGAATTGGGAGATGGACAAGTGTTGAAATGTGATGAAAAGTGAGGACTTAATTCAAAGAAAATATTTGAATTAGTTGGGATATGAGTTGGATAATTAATTAAATAAATAAGATTTATTTAATTAATTGGGTAGATGAATAGGATGGGATAAGATATGATGTGGAAATTAATTAAATAAATAAAATTTATTTAATTAATTAGGATGATGGGATTAAGGATAGGATTATGAATGGGAAATTAATTAAATAAATAAAATTTATTTAATTAGTTAGAAAGTGGGATTATGAATGTGAAATTAATAAAATTTATTTAATTAATTGGCTAAGTAGGATAAGGATGGGATTAAGATGGGGATTTAATTAAATAAATAAAATTTATTTAATTAATTAGCTAATGGATAAATGGGATTAAGAGTGGGATTTAGGACAAAATGCTACATGATGTCTTAATAATGTTTTTGACTAGGTGTTGCAAGACATGAACAATTTTGGGACAAATTTGGGTGTCTACATGCATTATAGATTTTAATATCATCCATGATTTGAAGCATCGTTAAATCCTCTATTGCAATCTTCCCTCCTCTTTTCTCCACCTAAATTGGAGTTCTAATTGGTCTTCAAGTGATGCAGATTGCCTCTTAGATATTCAATTACAATGTTCCATAGATTCCGAATTGTATCTTGACTTCTACTGAAGAATCAAGTTACCGCCATCTTTCCATGGTGCGTCCCCTTTTAAAGGATCTCCTACTGCATCCATTTCAATCTCTTTTTCTTTATTTAGGCTTGATGCCTCCATGATTCCATGCATTGGCATTAGACCGCCCAAATTAGCATAGATAACTACAAAGGTTTATTAAAGATTTGATAACTGCCACCAATGGCAATAAATGGAGGTCAGTCCAGTCGCCTCTTCTATATCTGTGGGTGTAAAAAAAGGAAATGCCATATACTAAATGGAATCAATAGCCACTAGTTGTATTTGAAGCACCATAAATATAGTGTAACTGACAAAGAATATGTGATTGCCAGCATTAATGGAGAGCAAGAATAGGAACACAAGGCTGAGGTTGTTTGCATCATCCTCCCCACATTTTTAAAATCTTTGAACCTCCAGGTTCAAGAAACTCAATTGCCATGGCCTACCCTTCCACCAAGTTAGGTACTTTTGCATATATTTGACATAATTTCTTCCTTGGCTTCCAACTTCTTATTGGATTCAAAATCATCCTCATCCGACAACTTGTTCTCATCCTCTTTTTTGAGCTTCTTGTGGGCTTAGACCCACTTTGGGTGTTCCTCCATTGAAAGCCACTATGACTCTCCTCATTGCTTGTCCAACCTTCTATGGCCCCTACACATAAACCATTAAAAGCAAAAATAAGTTAAGGCAATCAAAAATTCCCATAGGTACTTCTTCATCTCAATTATGCCATTTAGGCATATTTGTTTATTCATCTTTGGTTATGTGTGATGTTGTTTACAAGACAACTCATTTTTTGCATTGTCCTCTTCCTTTGTACCACAAATGAACATGTCCCTACTCTTTCCTTTGATCATTCTCATTTCTTCTCCAAGAAAGAGATGATATCCTTCTTCTCTCTTTTCATCAATCATAGGATTTTTCAAACATCCCTCTAACTACTTCTTATCAGTGGAGTTCTCTAAAACCAATAAAATATCATCACATAAGTTGTTCCCAAAGATCTCTATCTCTATTGCATCTTTCTCTTCAAGGTGGACTGCTTCCACCACTACAACAACTTGGGTCACCTCTTGTGATAGGTTGCATTCCCCTAAGACCAATAAGTGTTTATCATAGATGGGGCTCCTAAAGATCTTCATCTCTATTGTAGCATCCTCTCTAACACGGATTGCTTCCCTTGCTACAACATTTTGGGCCTTCTCTTGTGATAAATTACAATCCTATTCACTATAGTTTTTGAACTCTTTTCTTCTCTCATTGTAATCCTCAATATTTTCCCCTTCTTCCAGTAACATAACTCAACATCTTTAGCTAGTTCATCCTCTTCATCTTCTCCCTATTCATCCTTTATTTCAAACTCTTTGCAAATCACATTTACTGGTCTTCAATCCAATAAGTATTTGGCCAACTCATCCAGGGATTTAAGCTTTCCTTGTTCCAAGAGTTCTATTTCTTGGCTAATTATAAACTCAATGGCTTTCCTCTCAAAAATAGTTCTTCCTTAGAACATGAATATTTATTCTCATGCATATTTTACATCTTCTCACCAATATTGAACTCCTTTGCTTCAACTTTCTTCTTCTTTGTCTTCCTATTATAGCTTGCCTTATTTGTTAGGATTAAGGTGCCATCAACCTTTTAAATCCTATGTAATTATTTACTCCTAATATTGTTTGTAAATCACCCATTAGGGATGAAAGGTTTGACCAACAACGATCTTGTTTCAGTCGTATGTTTATATCTGATACACAACGCTCATTGGTCCGCGATAGGGGGTTGCAAGGGGTTTTCCTCTTGTGAGGGGTCTAGGAGGATCATCCCCCCAATGGGGGGTCTAGGGGCCACACGCCCCGGTAGGGATTCGGGGGCAGCGCCCCCGAAACCTCATTTTATTTATATTTTATCATTGTGAATCTGGATTGTTCGTTATTAGGTCACAGATCTAATGGTTGATATTTTGTCAGTTATTTTGCCCTAGAAGGAAACCCCTTTTATAAGGATATTTGTACTACATTTTTATCAGATTGGAGAGTAACATGCGCCACTAGATTGAAGACTGAAGAAACAAAGGAAGTGCTGCATTTTTTTAGCATTGCTATGTCTCCCTTGATGTTGAAGTATTGGTAAGCCATCATTATGTTTTTGCAAAATCTAGGATTTTTTTATGGTTCACACTGCTTTACCTTCTAAGGAGGTTTTTAGCTTTGCCTTGGCTCTAGTTGCAGAAGACAATGTTGGATCTGATACCCCTAACGAGGAACTTCTTCACAAAAGAGTTAAGATTACCATGGCTCACCCTCTTGGTTTAACTCTTCCTCTGGTAACTCAACCCTCTTCCCACCATCCCCTCCGCTCCCATGACCCTAACACCCATCAGGCTCATGTTGGAAGGCAAGATAATTCTCTTCAAGATACTATGAGTTCAAGTCACCTTGGCCCCTTGCTGGATGCCATCAATGAGGAGAATTCTATCTCTACTGAGGTTGTTGATCAACCACCACCTCCTCCTATCCCTCTAACCTTGGATAACATTATGGATGTGGTCTGGAAAGATTATGTTGGCCTTAGCAAAAGGTTAAAAATATGTTCGCATTGCCTCTTCACCATGGAGGGTAATTTTGCTAAGGGTGTGGTTCCTAATAGTCTACAAATCCATGCTCCTCAACTTGTGGTTCTGGATGACTCAGTGCATAGTTCTTTCTCATAATCTCTTGAAAAAGAGACTACCAAATTTTGGGAGACCTGGTCAAAGCTATATATGGATGCCTTTAAACAAGTCATCTTTAATCTGTACACTTCCATGGATAATTTTTTTGATCTACACATTAGGCCCAAGATCTCTCTAGTATTGGATCCTCTTATTGCATCTTCAACCATCTCACAGGAATTTGGTATTTCTTGGTTTGATGTGGTCGTGTCACATTTTCAGTCTAAACGCTAGTATGGTTAGCCGAACAAATCATTAAAGACAATATCCGTGCTGAAGAAGCTGCTGCTCAGACTTGTGCTACCAAAAACATTCCTGACATTAATATGGGAGAGGCCTCTAATTTTGTTGTTGAATTAGTCAAGAAATAAATTAGCCCCCTCCAAGACAAATATAACCATTTTGAAAGTCTAATTCATTCCATGGCTAAGAATGGTTCTATTGCTCCTCCCCCTACTCCTTCTAGGGGAAAGAATAATAGGAGAAGGTCTCATAAAAGTAGAAGCCCCAATCCTCAGCAACAATAATCAGGATCCTCTGTACCACACGAGAAGCCTCAATAGCAACAACCCTAGCAACCAAACCCTCCTTCCTTACCAAAAAACTGCTAGCACCACCCATAGGGCCACCGTCGAAGGAGATGACAAAATGGTCAACAAAACCATACCCACTATGCGTAGTTGCAGTTGCGTTTGGGTGGTGGAAACACTTTCCATCCCACTAGTTCTAATCAAGCTCAGGTGAACTCTGTCCCATCTTCTCTCAAGCCACCTAGGCAAGATGGATTTCATCGCAGAGGCGGTGGAAATTGAAATTAAACAAATGAGTCTCTATATTCTTTCTAGATCGTTACCGCTGCCTTCTCCTTTATCGAAGTAACATCTAGAAAGTGGATGGTAAAATTACAAATTTTTCTATTCATAATTTCTCAACCATGCCTCTCTCTGCTACTAAAGTTGATGTTTTGAGCCTTGGTCTCAAATACCTTCCCAAACCACCGCCTATGTCTCCTGTGGCTGTTCGTGTAGAGTTTAATGATTTTTGTAGCCTTCTTTGACTTCATTGGTTTTTTGGTCCTCGAGGCAGCCCACCCAAAGAAGATCCTGATTTTATCTCACCCTTCAGAATTCCCAAGCCCGACTAGATGCCTAAGTACAAATACATGCCTTTAGAAAAGATCATTGCCTTTGGCAAATCTCTTGTGGCAAATAAGTTATTTTCAATCTCTTCTCCTTTTGTTCCTTCTTTTTCTCGCACTTGGAAGAAGGCCATCCTTTCTCTAGCTAATGATCATTCCATCATCATTTGCCTTGCAAACAAAAATTTGGGGGTTACCATTTTGTCTCGAGGTTGGTATATTTCTGAAGGGCTTCGCCAACTCTTTGATGCCAATGTTTATGAAGCTATCTCAGTGGTTCCATGGGCTTCCCTCTTCTCCTCCTTGAGTAGATTGGTTGATCGTTCCTACTTCATTGGGTTTCTTAGTTTTGAACCTACGTCTTACCTTCTCAAAATTTAGCCTGATTCAACTAGGGTTTGTGTCTTTTATCTGTTACCTAAAATTCATAAACCTGTCTTGGTGGGTAGACCTATTTGTTCCTATTGTGGTTTCTTACTTGGACCAGCTTCACATTGCTTCATCATATTATTCTTCCTGTCCTCCTTGCCCAAAATAACCACCTGGTTGACTCCCTGTCTTTGATCAATGGTCTTAATGACAAAGTTTTTCCTCGGGACATTTTTTATTCACTTTTGATGTTGAAAGTTTGTATCCCAGTATTCCTACTGAATCAAGCCCCATTTCCCTTTGACAGATTTTATTATCAATCTTGCCAGGTTGGTTCTCACATAACATTACTTGGAGTTCAATGGGAAATTTTATAGTCAGATTCATGGTACTGCAATGGGTAGCAGTTTTGTTGTTGTTTATGCCTACCATTTCTTATGTTATCTGGAGCTACAGGTTTGGGATTCTATTGATACACAGGATCTTCTTTTCTACAAAAGATTCATTGATGATGCTTTTGGGGTTTGGCATGGTTCTCGTGCATCCTTAGACCTTTTCTTGTCACAGTTTGGGTCCATTTATGGCATTATCAACATTACTTCCATGGTCTCTGAAGTTGAGGTAGCCTTCCTGGATGTTATTCTTCTCAAGGGTAAGGATTTGAATTGCTCTGGCATTCTAAGCACCAAGTGCTTTCAGAAACCACTAAATGCTTACCAATACATCCTAGCCTCCTCCCACCATTAGCTGTACCAAAAGACTTCCTTCATTGTTAGTGAGCTCAAGTGCCTCCTCACCAAAGAAAGTGATCATAATGGCTTCTTAGCCATTCGTAACTATTTCTTTAATCGTCTCCGACCTAGAGGATACAGTGTGCACTTTTTCTACCTTTGTTCGATAAGATTCAATTTGATGATCGTCCATCTTTGCTTGCTCAAGTCTTTGCTAGAGTTTCTGCATGTCATGGCCTTAAGCCTAAGCACATCCCTCTAGTTCTTAAAATGGACAATAGCCATTTTACCAAGAAGTTAAATCTTAGTGTTGATGTGCTCCTTCCTATGTTTCAGTTGTGGTCTTTTGACCCTGAACTGTGACACATTCCTCGAGGACATATTTGTTGGAGGAATCACAAGCCATTATGTGCTTTTCTTTGTAAAAACCACCTTTAATTGAGAGACTTAGACCTCATTATGGCCTTGGTTGTTATTCATATTTTTCTAACCTCTACTCTATTCATGTATTCCCATTTGTCTCTATGGTTATGAATCCCCTTTAGAACTTCGTTATTGAGCACGCATGGGCTAGAGTAGTCTTGGGATGGGTGACCTCCCAGAAAGGTCATGGGCCCTCTCCTATTTTTTGGCCCGTTGCTACCTGGGTTAGTTAATATGTGTTTATTTAATTAATTTTTCTTGAAAGGTCACTTTGAGATATGAAATAATGTGACCCCTCGATGGGTCATGACCTTTCGTGGTGTGAGTGGCCTATTTATAGGCTTAAACTTCATTGTATTTTCTCACTCCACTGATGAGGACTGAGTAGTCTGAAATGCGTTTGGAGTTTTTACCTTGAATTATTGAGCATATTCTTTATGTCCACTCACTTCTAAAATTATTTTTTCTTTTCAACATTGATATGTCTCCCTTGATGTTGAAGTACTGCTAAGCCATCATTATGTTTTTGCAAAATGGGGGATCATCCCCTCGGCAAGGGATCTAGGGGCCGTGCACCTCAGCGGGGGTTCAGGGGTAGTGCCCCCAAAACCTCATTTTATTTATATTTTATCATTGTGAATTAGGACCATTTGTTATTAGGTCATAGATCTAACAATTGATATTTTGTCATCTATTTTGACCTAGAAGGCAACCCCCTTTTATAAGGATATTTGTACTACATTTTTATCATATTTGAGAGTAACAGATGCCATTGGATTGAAGACTAAAGAGACAGAGGAAGTGCATGTATTGTAATCTCATATTTGAAGATAATACAATGTGGAGCCTCTTTTCTTGGTAGAGTTTTTTACCTGAAAGGGTTTTCTCCACATTACATACTGTGTTATGTGTTCAGTTCTTAGTGCATGCTATTACTGTGTAATGGGTTTTAATTTTTGTTGCAATCTCCATTGATATCACATTGCTTAGAGGATAATAAGGTTTGAATCAGATTTCTATTGTCTGGTTTGCACCTTCATTTCTAACATCATTATGCTCCAACTCCCACCGTAATTCCTCCAACTCATATTCCAATCTTTGCAGGTGCTTTTGCTTATCTTTTTATGTGTTTTCTTCTTCCTTTGTCTGACCTTTTCTTCCAACTTGGTTATTCTCTTTCTCATATAATAAAACAACTCTATCTCTGCATCCATAGACATAGCCACAAGCACTGAAGTTACTCAAAACTTTTCTTACAAAGTCTTTGTTCCCAACATCTTTAAATTCTCTGATACCAAAAATTGATGCAAATTTCCTCTCAAATCTTCAATTACAATGTTCCATTCTTCCTAATTATATCTTGACTTCTACTAAAGAATCAATCTACTGCCATCTTTCCACAGTGCATCCCCTTTTAAAGGATCTCCCATTGCATCCATTTCAATCTTTTTTTCTTCATTTAGGATTGATGCCTCCATGATTCCACACACTGCCAATAAATGGAGGTTAGTCAATTCACCTCTTCTATATCTTTGGGTGTAAAAGAAGGAAATGCCATACTAAATGGAATCAATAGCCACTAGCTATATTTGAAGCATCGTAAATATAGTGTAACTAATAAAGGATGTGATTGCCAACATTAATGGAGACCAAGAATAGGAACACAAGGTTGAGGTGGTTTGCATCATCAAGGTTTGAATGGCACCACTTAACTCTACACTATCTTTACACATAGATTTGATTTACACCCATCCTTTACCATTTTTTTAATGCTTTACTATCTATAAGACTTCTTTGCTTTGAGTGCTAACTTGTAGGCTTCCTTTGCAATGCAAATTGTTAAAAAAATATTATGTTGAATTAAGATGCACACACTATTCACATGCTTGGACAAATTCTTAGTGTCATCTTATACATAACTAGCATGGATGCCAAGTTTGTAGAGCTCCTTCATGTTCATTTTCCTTTGGTGTAGGTTTTCAAGATTTCTGAACAAATCTAGTGTGTAATTGGTTGGCATAAACTTTCCCTAGAGTTTAGTCACCATGCAATCCTATTGTGTGATATTATGGTTTTTCATTTGTGTGATTCCTTCATATAAAGTCTTGTTATAAGAAAACACACTCTCTTAAATTTGTGGTGGCATATTTGGACTCCCTTTAGGTTTTGGATTATTTCAAACTCAAAATGTTTTTTCTAGCTTGTTGATCCAGTCCAACAACTCTTTTGGGTTTAATCTTATTTAGTAGCTTAGAAGATCAAACCTTGGCTTGTTACATGCATTTTGAACTAAGGAAATTATAAATGTTTCTTTTGTAGTGATGTTTTCCTCAAATCATGATCTATGAAATCATCTCTCAAATCACAATTATCTCTCTCATCTTCACTAACATTTTTAGACACAATTTCTCATCGCTATTGTCTAGTATCAATGACTTCAAGACATGCTTGAATACTCCACAACATATCAACAAAATATGTAACACAATCTACTTGGTTGTTTCTTGCACATCCTCTTCAAACATTATCTAGTATGAATTCTCAAGTTTACCTATAGTGTGATAGAACATGACATACGTGCTTATGTTAGGAATTTGTTATGATCTTACCTCTAGGATTGAGAACACGCCACTCAAATACAAAGTAGTTCAATTTCAAGCACCACCTAAACCTAATCACTTTCCAAAATCAAAATCCCTTCAAATGACCATACAACACATATAAATATTTTTTTTTGTTGAATTTAAGACTAATTCATGCCATGCAACCATTAATGTTCACTCAAGAAGAGATTTGATTTAAGAGATGTACATCATTAATTCAATGTACTCCGCATTAATACCATATAATTACACATCACATGAAGCTTCTCATTACCATCACCAATAAATAGATTACATACACATTGTTTCCTTCCCCAAAGGGAAAGTGATCGCTAAAACTCTCATGCTACATCCCTTTTCCTTCTTGTCTGGACTTGTCACAAACATGGGTCGGTCTCTCAACTTATTGCATGCCTCACATCTGGAGCTTTAGTACTACAATAAATGCTAGATAGATAATTGAATTTGTTGCATTATGGATTTTAATATCATCAATGGTTTAAAGCATCATTAAAGCTAGTTTTATTTTGGTTTATGTTGAACAAAAAACTTTGAAGTATTCTAAGCTTTAGTCAATTTTTGCTAGTGCTATTTGCCTTGTCAGATTTAGAATTCTATTATGTGCGTATGTGAAATGGAAATCTATCTTATGTCTAGTGCTTCATGGGTTTTTGCCTTCAAGTTTGGGATTTTAAGATGGCACTATTAATTTTCATTGCACAAATTTCCTCTAGATGGGGTGGCATGATGATGTCACTATAAAAGATGACAAGAACAACCATCTAGAAATAGACCTTGGCAATGAAATTGATATAGATAGAGAGAAAAATGGGATAGAGAAATGGGACATTGAAACTAACCTAAAGCACACTAGAAATGCAAAGTTCATACATGCTAGTTGTAACAACACATTCTTGGAAATTGTTCATTGATTCTTGCTTAACAAATAAGAATACTTAAATATATGAAGACAATTGAACATGGAACATCAATCACTACTAATGGAGATACTGATGACAAAAAGGGTTGCATACAAAAAAACCAATGTACTTGTTCTTGAAAAGCGGGGTCATCATGAGCAAAACTTTCACAACCAAATCTATTTATGAAGTAGTAGTTTCATTCTATGATAAGCAATTTGATAGTGACTTGCTCAAGCCTAAAAGGCATTAATATTTCTTCCATAGGGAAAGATTCATACAATGTAGGTGGCACCACTACACATTCCATGTTCCATCTACCATGCCGCTCTTAAAAAATGATGTCTTTGGTTTTGAACACACTTGATGGCTTAAGAAAAAAATTGACTAGCTACAACTTTTGCTTATTGATGAGGAATCATTGATTGGGTGTTGAATGCTTTACAATATTGGCAGAAGACGTTTCTAAACCAAACACCCTTTGATGATTTGGATATCATATTTTATGGTGACATGTACCAAGCCCAGCCTATATGCAACACTTGGATATTTAAAGAACCAATAATACATGGAAATAATATGCCATACACATTTTAGGTCGACAGTGTGAAATACTTCGACTTAAATACTAGAGTTAGACAAATGAAATGAACCATTTCATTTCCTTACTTAACCATGCTAGGGCTTCTCAACAAGCCAATGAAGACATTTTTGGCTTAAATACTATGTGTTGTAAGACTCCTACCTAAATACTATGTGTTGAAACATTTGACTATGCTTTCAAGACCTATAGATATTGTAGCTAAATATAAGTTACATTTAATTGTCTATAGTTTTGCAAACCACAAAAAAATTGGATTATGTGGTGCTCTACATTTTTGTTTTTGCTCATGTGCAAATCATATCTAGGATTGCTAACAAGTACATGAACCAAGAAAAAAAATCCCAAGGCTTCACCCCTGTGTGCATCACCTAGATGCAATAAGTGCTAAGTGGACCATTCATTAACATGAGAGATGGGTTCATGTGAACCACTACTCATGAAATATGGGTCATGTGTTTGACTCAAAAACTACGCAGTTAAACCTGAAATAAAATATCATAATTTGAAATGCTGCGAAAAAACCTCCTACTTATCAAGAAAAAAAGAATCAAATACTATAAAAAAATACCATTGAATTTATTCACAGTTGTGATTAAACAAATAGTTCTTCATAATTTATTTTCTCTAAAAATTGGCAATACTAAAGATCAATTCTTTATCTGCAAATAATATACATAGGTGACAATGCTCTACAACACCACTATCATAATATCATATAGGAGTAGATGAACCATTCAATTTCTATGAATGACTAAACCATCCAAGAAGCAACGAGAAGATCAAAAAAGGTGTTCACATTAAACACTTTTGTTGACATTTTATTGCTTTTCCTTTGCATAAGAAACATGCTTTTGTTTATTATATCACAAGATATTCTAATACCAATTTTCTTTGTGTTTCCCAATAGATTGGACACACAATATGACTTGCCACAACAACCAACTAGCCAGAGGGTTGCAAAGGTACTAATGATTTTGTTCAAAATATTTATGTTTTCACTAAAAATACTTATGTACAACATAGCTTACATAAGCCTATTGCCTTGGGATGGTCTCTAATATGGTTTTGTGGCAATGGGCACATTGCCTCTACTTTGCAAGATCCACCAAGAAAATAAGCAATACAAAGCGGTGACTCTTTCATAGTCTCTATATTATGTCACTCCTTTTTTGCTACTATAATAATTATTATCTTTGCATACATTACATTTAGTTACATATCACTTTTACTCTATTCATTGCTAAAATATAATCCTTTTGTATCATCCCTTTTTCAATGATGTAGACATGCTTGCTAACAAAGGAGACTCCTATGATGGCCAACACTGTAACATCCAAACTCTTAACAAGACTAGAAAAATAGATTTTTAACATGAGATAAAAACACATAAGGTGAAAAAGATAGAATTTTTTTTTATTAACTTGAAACTTAAAAAAAGATACGTCAATTTAACATAATTTCTTCTCTAAAATATTCAACATGAAATAATATATAAAGTCGACATTCGATATTTTCAATTACAAGAATCTACAATAGATATTGCTTTACATAGTTTTAGGAATCACAAGTCACATGATCAAATGGTATGTTGTATCTAGAATTCTAACATCTTTATCACAACTGCCCTTAGCCATGTCTTCTGCTGGAGAGAGAGAGAGAGAGAGAGAGAGAGAGAGAGAGAGAGGAGAGAGTGGAGAGAGAGAGAGAGAGAGAGAGAGAGAGAAGAGAGAGAGAGAGAGGAGAGAGAGAGAGAGAGAGAGAGAGAGAGAGAGAGAGAGAGAGAGAGAGAGAGAGAGAGAGAGAGAGAGAGAGAGGAGAGAGAGAGAGAGAGAGAGAGAGAGAGAGAGAGAGAGAGAGAGAGAGAGCATCTTCCGAGTGATTTTCCTTCAACCACAAACTGACGGTCTCCATGCATCTTTCAATTGGAAGTGGCCCTACCCTTCACGAAGAGTATAGACATAAGGTGACCAATGATAATTTGCCATCTAAGTATTAGTGTTGTATCCTACATAACACTATCGATCATACAACCCTAGATACCCTCTAGATAAGTATGATCAATCCAATAGGTTATGCAATCTAGATATGGTGAACTGACAATGCACGCAGAGACATATACATACTTTGGCCAAAGATTCAAAATGAATAAATGTTTATAATAAATGAAGTCATAAATTTTACCCACCCCAACTTGACTTGGATACTATCATAATCCTACGATTATCTTTGGTCAACTATGTTTGACTATTTAGTTTTATCAACTTTAATTAGTCTTCCCGACTTAGGACATGATATCAAAACACTGTCTTTGTTCCATAGAACTTATAGATTATATTTCTATACGAGGATATTCTTTATATCTCTGCAAGACTTGAGATCCAAACTTAATGACACTTAAGAACTTAAGTCAATTTAAACAACTAAGTAGGTTACCTTACCAAGGTTAAGGATTATTGGTTAGAAATATTTCCTTTCTGACAAGTAAGAATAAACAAATAAAGTTAGGGTACTTGTCCCTTCATTCACGATCTATATAATGACCACAAAAGATTTAATATATATAATTACCCTATTTGGTCAAGTTAAGGTTTTGTCCTCCCTATTCCATCATAATGGAATAAAAAACCTATATAATCATAAAGTAATAATTTAATAAGAAAAAAGGGTCAACTTCTTAATCTACTCTGACTATGAGGTCATACTAAGTTTCTCAACCCTAGTCTAGATAGATAATAGTATTCCAATGTTCTTACCACCCAAGAGGTTTTTCAATCTTTTTAAAAAAAAGGCTAATTTCATTACAATAAAAACTTATATACATCCATCCTTTGTTGGAATGATGTTTCTCTTTGATGTCAAAATTGGTGTGATGATATTTCTTGGTATGGTCTTCATAAGATGTCAAGTCATGGTATGGTTCTTCACAAGATGCCTCATGGTACATGTTATGGCTTCATGATTATATTACTCTTTATGTCTTTGGTATGAACAAGTTTTATTGAGTCATTGACTCACCCCCCCTCTTAGTGATTCTTAGTATTCCAACAATTGGTATCAGAGCTGCAGGTTCCTTGGAAGAGTCTAATAGACTTGGGTAGATTCTAGAGGTGGAATACTATGGGTAAGAGGTACAGAAATAAAGTTTCTAAAAGGAGAAATATCTACATAAAAAGAAAGAAAGTCCAATACAAAAGTTGATGATTGGTTTCTAATGTTCTTGGCTCTAAAGAATGTCATGTAGGAATGTCTGATGCAAAAAGAGATGATTTTCAGTTCATGGAGGTTGCAAAATGAGCAATATGATGGAGAGAATGATGAAAAGGAAGCACAAGTTATCTTGAGGATGAATTGATTGTTACCTTAGATGAATTGAAGAAAGAAAGAAGAGAAAAAGAACTAAGATGAAGTATGAAGAATCTAATCAACTTGTTGAGGAACTAAAGAAGAAGTGGTGTAGAATCTGATCAGATTATTGAGAAACTAAAGTTGCAATTGGAAGAGTCTAGAAAAGTTGAAGAAGCCACTTGCATGAAGTTACAAACCAAAGTAGAAGATTGCCAAAAGTTAGAAGCTCAAATGCTATCCCTAAATAAGCAATTAGAGAAAGGTAAATCAGGATTTGAAAAGAAGTCAACAAATGAGCAAGATCATTGAGTTGTTTGAGAAAATGATGCTAAGTCAAAGATCTCCTATCAAACAAATTTGGGATAGGATATGAAGGTGAAATTAGTAAACAAAGATGCTACAATGTCAAAGAAGCCAATGAAAATTGACTAGATTGTCAAAAGGAAGCAGCATATGAACAAGGAGAAATCAAGTTTTACTTCCAAAAAGCCCACAGATTAGAATACTTATGAAGATGGATACAAAAGAGTTCATGATCCCAAACAAAGTCTGAGAAGGTCATCACCAAGACAAATTAGGTACAACTATTCATATTTCCATGGTTACTATTATTCATGTAATGATTATGGACATAAAGCAATTGATTGTAGAATAAGGAGTCAATTTGCATCTTATAGAAATATGAATATAGTTTGTTATAAATGTACCAACCTTAGACATATAGCAAAATTTTGTAGAAGAAGTTTAGTGAGTCCCACCCTAATCATAACAAGAGGGAAAACATATCAAACAATAAAAAGGAAGAGTCTGGAAAAAGCTTGGAAAAGGAAAGAGCCTGAGAAAGTTTGGAGGACGAAAATGTGAACACAAAAAGGGAAAGAATCTATGCCCGTGCTTTTATGCACAAAAAGGCATCTCCAAGTGCATAAACAAAATTCATAAATTTAGGGGGAGATGATCATAGTTTTATCATGCACTCCCCTAAAAGACTAAGAGTAGAGATACTTAACATATGCAAAAGCATAGTCTCTGAATTAATACAGTGGCTAGATTATCTTCAATATGTTGTCTACAATGTTGAAATCTAAATGTGTTTTGATTGCAGTGTTTGTGTTGTTATTATCTATACAGTGGTTCATGTCTTCATTACATGACTATGTACAATGATAGGCTATGATGCATTGCATCAGGTTTGTAATATGTCTTTAAAAAGGACAAATCATTTTAGTATTTTCTATCACTTGTTGGTTTGTCTTGAAGTTCTTTCTCTTTTCTCTCCAATGATGATATATCTTAGTGATAAAAATACTCACTTAAATGGTGCAGTCCATTAGTCATTATGTTGTCATTAGTTAAAGATGTAATGAGTGCTAACACTAAATAGATTTGTTGAAAATATTTCTTCAAGATAATACAATTGAGAGGTGTAAAATCAGACTTTGCAATCTCTCTCAGCATTTTGTGGAACAAGGTATGGCATTCATTAAAGGTCAGGAGTTGCTGTTAATGTTGTAATTACAAGTATCCTGATAGATGTGTATACAAAATGTGGAAAATTAGACAAGAGGTGTAGCAGATGTGCAAACATTCATGAGTAGTTAGGAATATAGCAGAGGACACATTGTGATCAGTCACAGTTATCAATTAGGCATAGTGCTTATTTCTTCCATGCTAGTGCTTATTGCAAAGATAGTGCAAGGAACAATACTATACAGAGTTATAGAGTTTATGATAGGAAAAGTGTTTATGACAGTAGGTGCAATGAAGGACTATGACATTTTGAAGTGATGTGTGTTAAGACTGTGATGAGTGTTAGGACTATCTTTGAACAAAGATGACAGGATAATTTTTGAGTGGAGAATAGTGATCTCTATGGACAAAGTATTTCATGATATAGTTGATGCATGACAGTGCCAGCAGATGATGATCAACTGGTTTTCATGTCAATCATGTCTATGACACTCATATCCATGACAATGTTTATGAAAGGAGTATAGGTGATACAGTGAAATAGTGAGTATGATGAGTTTGCATCAGTGCAAGATAATGCAAATAGGACAAGGAGATAGTCTAATAAAGGAGTGCATTTTCTTCTTCACAGTGTTGATTGAGTTAATAGAGACAATGATCAAATCTCCTTATCTCCTACTCTTTCATGAAGATGTCTCTTTTATAGGGGGAGTCAGTGATCCTTTGTCCTTGATGTCAAAGGAGGAGAGTGAGAGAGAGAGAAAGTCTTGAATATTTTGCCATCAATGACAAAGGGGGAGTTTGTTGGAATGATGTTTGTCATTGATGTCAAAAGTGGAGTGATGATATTTCTTGGTATGGTCTTCACAAGATGTCTTCATGGTATGGTCTTCACAAGATGCCTTCATGGTACATGGTATGGTCTTCATGTCATTGATATATGTTAAGAAACTCATGCTTCAGTCAGGAGCTGCTCTGCCTTTGTTGTTCATCATATGTTCATACTTCAGGAGTAGGACAGAAAGAAAGTCCAATCATGTTTGAGTGTCTTGAATCAAGGTTGTTTGTCTTAAACATCTATGCTATGGTGTAAAGTATTTGAAACCCTAGATCTCTAGGTTTAAAGCCTAAGGAATCTAATACAAAGGCTTTAAACTTATGAAGACCATCATGTAAGAGTTTTCTTTTTGTTATATTTTGTCGATGACCTACTATAGAAGGTTACCTGCAACTGAAGTCATGATATTAAGGGTTCTTAGTCATGGAGTGACCGGCCCATCTCCTAGTGGAAATTACGATTCATGGTGAATGTTTTAACTTTGTACGGGAGCACAAGATCAAGGGTCGCCACAAAGGAGCCAAGATTGATATCAACGGTTTATTTTTAAATTCTATTTAAAAACTAATGGGTAGGTGATGACACTGAAGACTGATGTGCTTTTGGCCATCACAGTGGAAAGTAGTTAGAATAGACAGTTTTAGAACTACTTTTTGAACCGGTTTATGGTCTGTTCTTGATGCTTCGAAAGGGAAATTTGAGAGTAAGTTTTTGTTTTTTGATGGAATGATGAATATCATCAGAAATGTGCCTTATGTATGGAAAATGAAGATGTTTATGTTGAGGATGTATACAAAATAACTTTAGTCAATTTATTATTATCTTTTTATGTTGATTGGTCTATGAAACAAAAACCCTGACATTGTGAGTGATCAATGATCTTGTGTGAGATGAGTCTGTTATGATCTCTTGTATAGAAGATAAACTCTAAGAGTATGAAGGATATATAGAAAAATGCTCATGTGGAATGTTTTAGTTTGAAGATATATCTATCAGATGATATAAGCCAATGTATGGAAAAAGGGTTGATTGATGTTACAGAATGATACTGTCAGCAGGTGTTGTTAGTGTAGGGGTTCTTGTTTGAATACAGAGGTAAGACTTGTTCATTTTAGAGATAGATTATCCTGAGGTAAGTGTTTTTTTTGCAGAATGAGGGTAGGATATAATTATGGTTAGGTATGATGATTATTTCATTATAAATATTCAATGAGTAAGGTCCTACTTTCAAGTTTGAATATATTGGTTCAATATCTTATTGCAGTCATGTCAGAAGAACTAATTTTTTTATGAGTTGTCTTCTTGTTCATTTAAAAGATTTAGTCAAGACCATGTGACAAGTAGATTGATGTAGTGTGCAAAGAAGGGAATTTTGATATATGCTTGATTATATGTTGGGGTTCAAGGGTATATTGTAATAAACAATATTTTTGTTTGCAACAACAAGAGACCTAAGATTGTGACTTAAGAAAATGACAAGATAACAAGAAATTGAGAGATAGATCAACTTGTTCCATGATGTCAAAGTGGTTTTATTTTGGATCTAAGATGAACTGATCATATGGTCTTGTTTATGTAAAAGAAAGATATCATTGAAATATTGATCTTGGAGAGATAAGGTGTCTGTATAAAAGAGTTATACAACTCATCTATAACCTTTGTTTTCAATGTAAACAGAGTAGTACTCTATGTTTATCTTTTTGTATTCAGATTGGATTTTGTGTCAGTGAGACATATTGTTTTACTAGTGAGTCATTGCCAGTGAGGATTGTTGAGATTACCAGTGAGGCTTGTGAGATGGCCAGTGAGGCTTGTATGTGATTAGTGAGATCCTAGCCAGTGAGGCTTATATGTACTAGTGAGACCTAATAAAGTTTTGGTGAGATTTGGACAGTGGTTTTTCCCTAGATAGGGTTTTCCACTTTACATCTTGTGTTATGGCTTTATTTGTGTGATTTTGTCATTTGTTGATGTCTTTGTCATGATGATGATAGAAATTGTTTCTACAAGATTGGTGAATGAAAATTTTTTATTAGATCACTGATTCACCCCCCCTCTCAGTGATCCTTAGTATTCCTATAATTAGTATCCAAGCGAAAGGTTACGGGTTTGAATCCCTCGGAGTAGTTCTAGGGGGAGTTTGTTGGCAAATGGTCAACGCTCCCTGTGGGATTTGTGACATGGACTAACTACCTCCCGTGGATTCAATAACTCTGGTGCTTGTATCAGAAATTGAAGGGTCAACCTTTTGATTTAATGACAATCGTGAGCCAATAGCCTTATGGTTCCATATAAGATTAAGATATCAACTATGATTATTTTGACAAGAAAATAATGAAATAAGACTAAGTTATGAAACTATCATCTCATGTTTACGGCCTGAGTTGTTTATCACACAAAGGAATATATATCCTAAGTAGTCAAAAATATAATATTGATATTGAATGCCTTTACACAACTCAAACCTACAGTTTCATAATTGTTCTACAATTCTCAAAGTATGATTTCACTGAACACACGAGGTGACTCACTCATAAGACAGGTAAATTAGTCTCACGATAACTAGAACACAAATCTGAATGATTTCACTGTTCCAAAGAAGGTCATCAAAATAATAAGGAGAAAAGAGACGTTTTCAAAATGATTGAATAGTCTCTGAAATGTAATACAATAGATAGAAGAACATAATTGTAATGATAAATAGAGATAGTATCAACTTCAAACAATCTTACAGATATATAAATATATCTACATTGATCCCATAATATAGATTAATAGATTAACCCATCTGCCAAAAGACCAATGATAAAAAATTCTCCTAATCAAAACAACGGCTCAGATCGTAGTAAGAAACAATATTCAAAACTATCAAGAACATACTAGACTTAAGCCTCGGCCTTACAAGAAAGAAGTAGTAATTCAAAGTTTGAAAGAAAACAATAACATTAAAACCAGTATAGCAATCTATGAAGAAATTTCATGTGAAGAATTGAACCTGGTTTAGACAAGCTTTGGAAGAACCTATGTCAGTTTGTACTCGACTACCATGACCATTTGCTGCCCCCACTATTTGATAAATCTTCTACCTTTGTTATATGCCTTTTGCACTGCCTGTTAGCTACAGTCACAAGCTTTTCCCTTCGAATTATGAGTGCTACCATCATCCTCGAGTCAAAGAGAGTCATTCTTTTTAAAGTATTCAACACGACTCAATAATGAGTCATTCCCATAGCCATGACTAACTACCCTCATTAAGATCCACCACAAAAATAGTTACATGAATTTCTCAAGGCCGTGACATCTCTAACATGAGTGCCTTCAATATCTCCTACAAAATAGTCCTTACAGCTCTATTTGAGCGTCATCTTTGCCCACAATAACTAGTCATAAAATCTCCACTCCAAAAGAAGTTGTAGACAAATCTCTTTCTAAATCATGAAAACTCCAGTTAATAAAACTTATGAGGCTCAAGCAATGCCAATGTGTAGAAAATACATGGTAGAACATACCACTTTCTTCATAAAGTCTGACACCCTAAAGAACATGTCTCATGGTTTTCATTAAATCAAAACTATGTGTTTTCTAAAACAAATTCATTTATGTTATGAGGACTCCACTAGGCATTGCATACGAGTCACCGTTAGTTTAGAGCATGTGGATTAATAGATATCAAGGTACTAATCACCAATGACTCTCAAAGGGGTAAATGATACTTAATGAAAATGATTACAGTGATGACAACATCACTTAGTAGAAAAGGTGTTTAATCATTTCAAATCACAAACAATTTCTGTCAAACAAATTTTTCAAAATAACAATAGTCTTAGACCATATTTATAACTTCAATAGAGAGTAATATAATAATGTGATGAATAACTTATGTAAAGCGTGATAGGGTCAAGTTCATCTCCACTTCACGAACACATGCTATTTCTCATCGATTTCGTTTTGCCATGGATGAAACATGCGACAAGTGTCGGAGAGTATCTTTGCATGAGAGAAAGGCATCTTTGGGTGCCCAATTTGGGTTATGACATGTAAGAGGGATATGCTATTTTAGTCGTGTATGACGGATGCTCTTACAACATTAAGTGTTGTCATGTTGCATATTTTTATGACAACTATAAGATGTGTAAGAGCATGCCATTGTCTATTTTTGGCCTGGAGCACTCCATTCTTGGGAAGTCAAATCTGCCATGTATGACATATGTAAGAGAGTGTATGCATGTTGTACATGTTTCCTTTGATATGAGAAAATGGCCATGTGGCCAAGATGGACGCCTATCTCTAGAAGCTTCTCAGTTATGCCTTGTAACTCTATATAATGCAATGTTTTGGAGTAGTAGATGCATAGTGTTTATATAGGTACTATTATGCTGCAAGAATTACTCCAGAAATGACATTTGCAGACTCTTGGAAGAACTTGCATTGCAAGTGTGTTGTAAACAATATTGTTTTGATAATACATTGTGCAGGTTTTGGAGTGTAGGGTTTTTCACCTGAAAAGGTTTTCCCCATGATATATCTTGTGTCTCTCTTGTATTCATGTGTGTGTTTATTGCTGCAATCTCTATGTTAATACCATAACATAACTATAATTGTAAGGATTTAAAAGAATTTGCATACTATTCCCCTCATTAGATTGGTGTAGGAAGTGTGTTCCACGTACTTTGCTTCCTTTCAATACTCAGTTGGCAAATGATTGTTTATAACCCAAGGTCTATTCTCCTCTCCTCAAAAGATTCTCTCTCTCTCTCTCAAAGAGTAATCAAAAACCTATTTTCCTACATTTATCTTGCAAACACCAAATCATGATCAATGCATCGTTAGTCCACTCATAAACCTTATGAATAACAAATTGACTTCTCATAATATAAATTGCTAGATCATTCAATCACAAGCATTAAACATAATCATATAAACTGATATTCAGAAGAATCAATGTTTTTTGAATGACATTATATCACAATGTCAAAATATTTATCCATAGATTCACTTCTATTCACGTAAAAGTAAATAGTAAAAACAAAGCCAAAATTAGGGATGTAACATATCTCTCCCTAAAGATTCATCATCCTCGATGATTCAATGTATCAAAATATAATTAAAAATAAGTTTTTTAAAAATTGCTAAAAGCATGAAATAAATGAGGAAATTTCTGATAAAATTCATGGTAATCCTCCCATGTAGCACTATCCTCAGTATATTGGTCCCACTGGACCTTGCACTACATAACTTCTCTATTAAGCAAGTGGAGTTTGCGTGTTTTGAGCACCTTGAGAGGCTCGATCGTGACCACTCCTTAGTCATGCATCTGTAATGCATTCCAATTTAGAATATGGTTATCTCCTACAATATACTTCTTTAAATAAGAAACATGAAAAACATTGTGCATTCTATACAAGGTTGGTGGTAGAGTAATCTTGTAGGCAACTAGATTAATCACTCTGAGAACTTCAAAGGGTCCTACATAGTGAGAAGATAATTTGGAAGACTTTCCAAATTTTATTAAAATTTTCTAAGGTTTGACTCTCAAAAGAACTGTCTCTCCAACATATAATTGTCTTGGTATTTGCTTGGTATCAACATAACTTTTCTATCTATCATTGGCTTTTGCTAATCTTTTTCTAATCAACATAACTTTTTCTTCCATTTCAGCTAGCATCTTTGGACCAATGTTAATCCAATCTTGAGCTTTTCCCATCTTATAGGAGTTTAACATCTCCTTCCATACAATGCTTCAAATGGTGTCATCTTAATAGAAGAACGATAGGAATTGTTATAAGCAAATTCCACTAGTGGTAAGTATTCTTCCGACTTATATTGCTGATCCATGCAATACATTCGTAACAAATCTTCCAAAACCTACTTAACTCTCTCAGTTTGACCATCTATTTTAGGATGATAAGCTATACTCACATTGAGTTTAGTCCCTAGCACTGAGAATAAGGTTTTCCAAAACCTTGATGTTACGCGCGCACCTCTATCCAACATAGTCTTTTCAGGAACTCTGTGTAATCTAAACACTTCCTAAACAAATTTGTGAGCTAACACTAGTGCTCCATCAGTTAAATTTCCTAGTATGAAATGTGGTACCTTTGTGAGTTTATCAACTACAACTAAGATTGCATCATGTTTGTTCCTAGACATTGGAAGACCCTGAACAAATTCCATACTTATGATTTGCTACTTCCATTCTAGTATATCATGCGGATACAATAGTCTTGCGAGATGTTGATGTTCTCCTTTTACCCTATAGCATTCTAGGCAACTTGCTACAAATATTGTAGCATCATTCTTCATTCCTTTCTAGAAATAAAGAGGTTTTACATCCACTAGAAGTTTGGTTACTCATGGATGTCCTGAGTATGGTGCAGAATGAACTTCTTTCCACACAAGGTTTCTTAATTCAGCTGAATTAGGAACATACATTGTTCCTCTGTATATCAATAGTCCATCAGACTCAAAAATAAACCCATCATACCTTGAATCTTTAGGATTTACCATAAGCGCTTGCTTGACCTGCTCATAATATTCATCGCTTGATAAATTTTACAACACTAAATTTTTTAAGTTTGCATGTATAGAGATAATTGAATAAATATGTTTCCTTCGACTCAAAGCATCAGCTACTCTATTCTCTTTTCCTTTGATATAACTTATCTCAAAGTCATAGTCAGATATCAATTCTAACCATCTCCTTTGTCGAGCGTTCATATAAAGTTGAGAAAATATGTACTTAAGACATTGATGATCCAACTTATGTACAAAGGTTTTCCCCAATAAATATTGACACCACATTTGCAAAGCATGCATAACTACTGCTAGTTCCAAATCATGTGGTGCATAATTTTGCTCATAAAATTTTAGCTTTCTTGACTCATAGGCTATCACTTGCCCATCTTGCATAAGCACACCCCCCAATCCCTCTCGTGAGGCATCAATTATTACCTCAAACTGACCTTCGGGGTCAAGAACTTTAAAAATTGGTGTTGTCAACTTTTCTTTTAATGGATCAAATGCCTCCTAACATTTATTTGTCCATTCAAAACATTTCCCTTTTGTTTGCAAAGAAGTGATTGGACTTGCAATATTGGAGAAATTTAGAACAAACTTTCTATAATAACCAGCCAAACCCATGAACCTACGCACTTCATGCACATTCGTGGGTATAGGCCAATCTAGAATAAATTTGATCTTTGTTGGGTCAACAGATATTTCTTCTGTAGAAATTATATTTCTTAGATACTGAATCTCCTTCTGGAAGAAAGAACACTTAGAAAGTTTTCCATATAACGTATGTTTCCTTAACTATTGCAGAACCACTTGTAAATGTTGCAAATGTTCTTCTTTATTCTTAGAATAAAGAAGATTATCATCTAGGAAGACTAGAACAAACTTGTCGAAACAATCTCTAAACACACTATTCATGAGATTCATGAATGCAGCAACGACATTCATAAGTCCAAATGGCAACACTGTGAACTCATAGTGCCCATATCTTGTCCTAAAAACTATTTTATGGATATCCTCATTCTTCAATCTTAACTATTGATATTCTGATCACAAATTGATCTTTGAAAACATAGAGGCTCCACGCATTTGATCAAAGAGATCATCAATACATGGTAAAGGATATTTGTTCTTTATCATTGTTTTATTGAGCATACGACAATCAATACATAATCACATAGTTCCATCCTTTTTCTTGACAAAGATAATTGGTGCACCCCATGGTGAAACACTGGGTCTAATCAAGTCTTTAGCCAACAAATCTTACAATTGGGCTTTTAATTCCATTAATTTTGTAGTTGTTGTATCGTAAGATGCTTTTGATATAGGCTTAGATCCTGGTTTAATATCAATTGCAAAATCAAAAACCCTTTTGGGAGGTAGTCCTAGAAGTTTAGGTCAGGAAAAACATCCTAGAAATCTTGAAGAAAAGGATATCTTTCTTCAAAGGACATACCTTTCTTTTCAAGACCTTCCTCAATTTGCTCCATTTTTACTGCAAAAAGCTGACAACCCTTTTGTCTAGCTCTTTTTAATTGCTTAGCAGAGATAGGTCTAATCTTGACTTCTCTTTGAATTCCCTAGAAAATGACCTTATTTCTCAAGTCATCTAAGTAGTCAACTATTTTTGAAAAATAATCGACTTTAGCTCTATGCTCCCATAACTAGTTCATTCCTAAGATAACATCATAGGAACCTAAGGGGGTTACATATAGGTTCACCTTTGTTGAAAAACTAGAGAGATCAATCTTGGCCTCAAACAAACATTACTCTACCTGAGCCATGGATTGGTTAGCATATTCTACTGATCAAAGTTTAGAGATGTATCCAACTTTTCTAAGAAACTTATTCAAAACCCTAGGAGAAATAAAATTTTTGGCAGCTCCTTTATCAATCAAAATAGAAATAGGAACTCCACACAAGGTACCTTCATCTCAATGGGTGTGATTTGATACTCCGCCTGACAATTAGCGAGAGTTGAATGAATCCTTTGCTGGAAAGCTACTTGTTGAGTAGGTAAAGCAGTACCTCTTTACTAACCATTTTGGTTCTTGGTTGGACAATGATTAGCATAATGGTCACCCCCAAATGTAAATCATCCTCCAAGAGGCCCTCTCTTATCTAATGATTTTCTAGTATTAACCTTATTTATTTTGAAATTACCATTTATTTTCTCATTACCAGTCCCACCCTTATTCTTCTGAGTTCCTTTACCATTTCTTTTATTCTCATAGCCCTTGTAATTTCTTCTCTTGTATGGTTGGGAAGTTGGAGTCTTATTGAACCTTTTGTGATTCCTATCGTGATAAGCTGAGATGGATTTCAACTTTTGTTCTTGCTTGATTGCCTTTTCATACACTTGATCCATTGTTATGGGACCACGTACATCCACCTCTCCACCAATTTGAGCATTTAAGCCCATGATAAACTTCTTGATTCAGAATCTTCATCCTTTTGATATTGGGGCACATATTTTAGAAGATAGGTAAATTTCTCCCCATATTCAACTACTGACATGTCTCCTTGACGAGGATTCTAAAAATCATTCAATATTTCATCAAAATAAAGTTGTGGCAGCCACCTTTTGCAAAAGAGTTCCACAAACTCATCCCAGGTTACTCTTAAAGAACTTAAATTTAGTTCCATTTTCTTATTCATCCACCAAGTGGATGCTTCTCCAACCAATTTAAAGGCTCCCTAAATTGCTTTGGTTACTTCTAAGTAATTTCTTATCTCGAAGTACTCCATTTCTGTCAACCAAGCTTCAGTTGCATCACCAGTCACTGCTCCATCAAATTTTAATGGAGTGACCTTTTTCATATCCTTGGAAAGTTCTAAGGCAAGCCTATCCTTTGCTTTCTTCTGGGGTTCACGGTTTTCAGGGTTCTCACTACTCATACTATGTTCTTGGTGATTTTCCCTACTCACACCATGAGAAATTTCATTTTTTCCCTAAGAGTTTCCTTGATCCTTTACCTTCTTTTCCAAGTTACCAAGTCTCTCCTTGGTTTCTACAAGCATGGTTAAGGTTTGATCCAGCTTGTCCATGGAGTTAACTAGCGGGTTGTTTTCCTCATGACTCTCACCTTGGTTTATTCTTGTCTGAACCATGTTTGACATTTTTCTCACACCTGAGAATATTGAGTTATCTATTAGTTTCCTAATTTTAATGCGTCTCATTAAATCAAAACATAATTAACTCAAAACAAACAATAGTTGGTACAAAACAAACTCATCTTTATTGTAAATTATTCAGGAGTAACTACATCTTTTTGATACATAGAATGACTCATAACTCACATTCAAGGGGAGTATATCCCTCTGATTCATTACTAGATACATAATCAAGAGGTATATAACCTTCTAACTCACTATGAGACCTAAGTAATATGATCTTAGAAGATGGAGGTATGCGAGGCTCTCTCCTAACCATAGATGTTTCATCTTCATCAAATAAGCTATGATCTTAGCTGTAATCTTAGCTGCCTCTAAGTTTTCCTTTCTCACTCGCTTGATTCAAGTTATGGCATTTGTGAGGGTTTCAGTATCACTCAACCATATGTCATTATCATTATTGGTTTCCTCAATGGTATTAGTTATGGCTTCACGCTCTCTCTTGGCTTTTAGGTAACGCTCATTCATGATAAACGACTTCCTAGCAGTCATCTTGAGATGCACCATCTTGGCACAAGAAATCCAAACATTAGCTAACTGCTTAATGTTGATTATAGGTTAGCATAGTGGACTCATAAGCCCTAGTGCCGAACCTGGTAGCTTTGATACCATATGTAACATCCAAATTCTTAACAAGACTAGAAAAATAGATTTTTAACATGAGATAAAAACACATAAGGTGAAATAGATAGAATTTCTTTTTTTTTTAATTAACTTGAAACTTAAAAACAAGATACATCAATTTAACATAATTCTTCTATGAAATATACAACATAAAATAATATATAAAGATGACATTCGGTCTTTTCAATTACAAGAATTTGCAATATATATTGCTTTACATAGTTTTAGGAATCACAAGTCACTTGATCAAATGGTATGTTGTATTTGGAATTCTAACATCTTTATCGCAAGCCTCGACATGTCTTCTATTGGAGAGAGACAGAGCATCTTCCAAATACTTTTCCTCCAACCACAGACCCACGGTCTCCCACACATCTTCCAATTGTAAATAGCCCTACCCTTCACAAAGAGTATAGACATAAGGTGACCAATGGTAATTTGTCATCTGAGTACTGGTGTTGTATCCTACATAATGCTATCAATCATACAACCCTAGATACCCTCTAGCTAAGTATGATCAATCCAATAGGTTATGCAATCCAAATACGGTGAACCAACAATACATGCAGAGACATATGCATTACTTTAGCCAAAGATTCAATATGAATAACTGTTTATAATAAACGTAGTCGTAAAGTTCACCCACCTAAACTTGACTTGGATACTATCATATTCCTACAATTTGACTTGGTCAACTATGTTTGACTATATAGTTTTATCAACTTTAATTTAGTCTTCCTAACTTAGACAGGATATCAAAACACTGTCTTTGTTCCATAGGACTTATAGATTATACATGGATATTCTTTGCATCTCTGCAATACTTGAGAACCAAACTTAATGACACTTAAGAACTTAAGTCGATTTAAACAACTAAGTAGGTTACCTTACCAAGGTTAAGCATTATTGGTTAGGAAATATTTCCTTTCTGATAAGTAAGAATAAAGTCAGAGTACTTGTCCCTTCATTCACGATCTATATAATGATCACAATGTTTTAATATATATAATTACCCTATTTGGTCATGGTAAGGTTTTGTCCACCCTATTCCATCATAATGGAATAACAAACCTATATAATCATAAAGTAATAATTTAATAAGAAAAAGGGTCAACTTCTTAATCTACTCTGACTACGAGGTCATGCTAAGTTTCTCAACCCTAGTCTAGATAGACAATAGTATTCCAATGTTCTTACAACTAAGAGGTTGTTCGATCTTTTAAAACAAGGCTAATTTCATTACAATGAAAACTAATATACATCCAACCTTATGGTTTCATATAAGATTAGGATATCGACTATGATTGTTTTAACAACAAATAATGAAATAAGACTAAGTTATGAAACTATCATCTCATGTTTATGACTTGAGTTGTTTATCACATAAAGGAATATATATCCTAAGTAGTCAGAAACATAATATTAATATCAAATGCCTTTGTACAACTCAAACCTACATATTCATAAGTTGTTCTACAATTCTCATAGTATGATTTCACTGAACACATGAGGTGACTCACTCATAAGATAGGTAAATTAGTCTCACGATAACTAGAACACAAATCTGAATGATTTCACTATTCCAAAGGAGGTCATTGAAATAATAAGGAGAAAAGAGATGTTTTCACAATGATTGAATAGAGTCTATGAAATGTAATATAATAGATACAAGAACATAATTGTAATGATAAATAGATATAGTATTGACTTCAAACAATCTTATATATATATAAATATATCTACGTTAATCCCATAATACATATTAATAGATTAACCCATCTGCCAAAAGACCAATGATAGAAAATTCTTCCAATCAAAACAACGGCTCAAATCGTAGTAAAAAACAATAATCAAAACTATCAAAAATATACTATACTTAAGCCTTAGCCTTACTATCATCTATGGCATCGGCCTTATAGGAAAGAAGTAGTAATTCAAAGTTTGAAAGAAAACAATAACATTAAAACCAGTATAGAAATCTATGCAAAAATTTCAAGTGAAGAATTGAACCTAGTTTAGACAAGCTTTGGAAGAACCTATGTCAGTTTGTACTCGACCACCGTGAGCCTTTGCTACCCCCACTGTTTGATAAATCTTCTACCTATGTTATACACCTTTCACACTACTCGTTAGCTATAGTCACAATCTTTTCCCTTTGAATTTTGAGTGCTACAATCATCCTTGACTCAAAGAGAGTCGTTCTTTTAAAGTATTCAACACAACTCAATAATGAGTCGTTCCCATAGCCATGACTAACTACCCTCACTAAGATCCACCTCAAAAATAGTTACACGACCTTCTCAAGGCTGCGACATCTCCAACATGAGTGCCTTCAATAGCTCCTACAAAACAATCCTTACGGTTCTGTTTGAGCGTCATCTTTGCCCATGATGACCAGTCATAAACTCTCCACTCCAAAAGTAGTTGTAGATAGATCTCTTTTTAAATTGTGGAAACTCCACTTAACAGAACTTATGAGGCTCAAGCATGTCAATGTGGGTAAAATACGTGGTAGAACATACCATTTTCTTCATAAAGTTTGACACCCTAAAGATTACAGGTTAGCATAGTGGACTCATAAGCCCTAGTGTCGAACCTGGTAGCTCTGATACCATATGTAACATCCAAATTCTTAACAAGACTAGAAAAATAGATTTTTAACATGAGATAAAAACACATAAGGTGAAATAGATAGAATTTCTTTTTTTTTTTAATTAACTTGAAACTTAAAAACAAGATACATCAATTTAACATAATTCTTCTCTGAAATATACAACATGAACTAACATATAAAGATGACATTCGGTCTTTTCAATTACAAGAATTTGCAATATATATTGCTTTACATAGTTTTAGGAATCACAAGTCACTTGATCAAATGGTATGTTGTATTTGGAATTCTAACATCTTTATCGCAAGCCTTGGCATGTCTTCTACTAGAGAGAGAGAGAGAGCATCTTCCGAGTGCTTTTCCTCCAACCACAGATCATCGGTCTCCCACACATCTTCCAATTGTAAATGGCCTTACCCTTCACAAAGAGTATAGACATAAGGTGACCAATGGTAATTTTTCATCTGAGTACTGGTGTTGTATCCTACATAATGCTATCGATCACACAACCCTAGATACCCTCTAGTTAAGTATGATCAATCCAATAGGTTATGCAATCTAGATACGGTGAACCGACAATACATGTAGAGACATATACATTAATTTGGCCAAAGATTCAATATGAATAAACATTTATAATAAACATAGTCATAAAGTTCACCCTCCCAAACTCGACTTGGATACTATCATAGTCCTATAGTTTGACTTGGTCAACTATGTTTGACTATATAGTTTTATCAACTTTAATTTAGTCTTCCTGACTTAGACAGGATATCAAAACACTGTCTTTGTTCCATAGGACTTATAGATTATACAAGGATATTCTTTGCATCTCTGTAATACTCAAGAACCAAACTTAATGATACTTAAGAACTTAAGTTGATTTAAACAACTAAGCAGGTTACCTTACCAAGGTTAAGCATTATTGGTTAGGAAATATTTCCTTTCTGACAAGTAAGAATAAAGTTAGAGTACTTGTCCCTTCATTCATGATCTATATAATGATCACAATGTTTTAATATATATAATTACCCTATTTGGTCATGGTAAGGTTTTGTCCACCCTATTCCATCATAATGGAATAACAAACCTATATAATCATAAATTAATAATTTAATAAGAAAAAGGGTCAACTTCTTAATCTACTCTGACTATGAGGCCATGCTAAGTTTCTCAACCCTAGTCTAGATAGACAATAGTATTCCAATGTTCTTACCACTAAGAGGTTGTTCGATCTTTTAAAACAAGGCTAATTTCATTACAATGAAAACTTATATATATCCAACCTTATGGTTCCATATAAGATTAGGATATCTACTATGATTCTTTTGACAATAAATAATGAAATAAGACTAAGTTATGAAACTATCATCTTATGTTTACGACTTGAGTTTATTTATCACATAAAGGAATATATATCCTAAGTAGTCAGAAACATAATATTAATATCAAATGCCTTTGCACAACTCAAACCTACAGATTCATAAGTTGTTCTACAATTCTCAAAGTATGATTTCACTGAACACACGAGGTGACTCATTCATAAGACAAGTAAATTAGTCTCACAATAACTAGAACACAAATCTGAATGATTTCATTGTTCAAAAGGAGATCATTGAAATAATAAGAAGAAAAGAGACATTTTCACAATGATTAAATAGAGTCTCTAAAATGTAATACAACAGATAGAAGAACATAATTGTAATGATAAATAGATATAGTATTGACTTCAAACAATCTTATAGATATATAAATATATCTACGTTAATCCCATAATACATATTAATAGATTAACCCATTTGCCAAAAGACCAGTGATAATAAATTCTTCCAAGAAAAACAACAGCTCAGATCATAGTAAGAAACAATAATCAAAACTATCAAAAACATACTAGACTTAAGCCTTAGCCTTACTAACATCTATGGCATCGGCCTTATAGGAAAGAAGTAGTAATTTAGAGTTTGAAAGAAAACAATAACATTAAAACTAGTAAAGAAATCTATGCAGAAATTTCAAGTGAAGAATTGAACCTGGTTTAGACAAGCTTTGGAAGAACCTATGTCAGTTTGTACTCAACCACCATGAGCCTTTTCTAACCCCACTGTTTGATAAATATTCTACCTATGTTATACACCTTTTACACTACTCATTAGCTATAGTCACAATCTTTTCCCTTCAAATTCTGAGTGCTACCATCATCCTCGACTCAAAGAGAGTCATTCTTTTTTAAGTATTCAACACAACTTAATAATGAGTCATTCCCATAGCTACGACTAACTACCCTCATTAAGATCCACCTAAAAAATAGTTACATGACCTTCTCAAGGCTGTAACATCTCTAACACGAGTGCCTTCAATAGCTCCTACAAAATAGTTCTTACGGTTCTATTCGAGCATCGTCTTTGCCCATGATTACCAGTCATAAACTCTCCACTCCAAAAGTAGTTGTAGATAGATCTCTTTTTAAATCGTGGAAACTCCACTTAATAGAACTTATGAGGCTCAAGCATGTCAATGTGGGTAAAATTCATGGTAGAACATACCACTTTCTTCATAAAGTCTGACACCCTAAAGAACACATCTCATGGTTTTCATTAAATCAAAACTAAGTGTTTGCTAAAACAAATTCATTTATGTCTTGAGGACTCCACTAAGCATTGCATACGGGTCACCGTTAGTTTAGAGTATGTGGATTAATAGATATCAATGTATTAATCATCAATGACTCTCAAAGGGATAAAAGATACTTAATAAAATGATTACAGTGATGACAACATCACTTAGTAGAAAAGGTGTTTAGTCAGTTTAAACCACAAAACATTTGTGTCAAACAAATTTTCCAAAATAATAATCAAAAGAATAATAGTCTTAGACCATATATATAACTTCAATAGAGAGTAATATAATAATGTGACAAATAACTTACGTAAAGCATGATAGGTTTGAGTTCATCTCCCCTTCACAAACACATGCTATTTCTCATCGATTTTGTTTTGCCATGAATGAAACATGCGATATTAAAAACTATAATCATGCCAACAATTTAACCAACTATGCCTAGAAGATGCAGATGAAAACCACTTATGACGTGATTGATGGAAGGTCACGTTAATTGCAAATGACTAACGTTCTTCCTCAACAACGTCATTTTCTCAAAACAACAAGATCAACGCAAAACTAAATCAAAAGGGATTCTAAAAGACATCGAAAACCTGTTGAGTCGATCCATAAATTAACCATTAAAACTTGACATACCTAAATCGACTATAGTTAACTAACTGTTGTACATTATAC
Source organism: Cunninghamia lanceolata (assembly GCA_027924645.1). Classification (NCBI taxonomy): domain Eukaryota; kingdom Viridiplantae; phylum Streptophyta; class Pinopsida; order Cupressales; family Cupressaceae; genus Cunninghamia; species Cunninghamia lanceolata. The sequence goes on along the minus strand of BSBN01000924.1, from coordinate 32,964,561 downwards.
TTAGTTGGCAAATGACCGTTTATAACCCAATGTCTATCCTCCTCTCCTCAAAAGATACTCTCTCTCTCTTTCTTGGTGAGTCATCAAAAACCTATTTTCTTGCATTTATCTTGCAAACACCAAATCATGATTAGTGCATCGTTAGTCCATTCATAAACCTTATGAATAACAAATCAACTTCTCATAATATAAATTGCTAGATCATTCAATCACAAGCATTAAACATAATCATATAAATTGATATTCAAAAGAATCAATGTTTTCTGAATGACATTATATCACAATGTCAAAATATTTATCCATAGATTCACTTCTATTCACATAGAAGTAAATAGTAAAAACAAAGCCAAAATTAGGAATGTAACAAACACTAGGAAAAAAGGTAAGTGTTTTGTAAAAACTTTATCCTATGTGACTTTCTTCTTTGTAATTTTTTTATAGATTTCCTATTATGAGGTTTCTATTTTATTTAATTTGTTGTTGTGTATTTTGGAAGTGGAAATAACTTGCCCTCTAGTGGGGAAGAAAATTGGGCTCTTGATTAACCTAGCTATATTCTTGTGCTATACACATCATAATTATAGATTAAAGACAAAACCTCATTCTACATCAACTATACTTGAAATCTACACAGAAAGATCAAGTGTTTCTTTCAAAGGTGACACTCTCATCATCTATGGCTCTACTTGCACTAGAAACGCTACAATGCAAGCAAAAGAAAAAATTGTGCATGTTGATCTTGTCAATAGTTACGGGTAGATGACAATAATTATGAACATCAACATTAAGTTGATTAACACATTTTTTTGCAACTATTTCCTAGTGCAAGTGTATGTATTACAAAGTTTTTAATAAAAAATAAAAACAATATGATAGAGGAGATCCCAATTATTGTCTCGTATTGACTTCTAGAACCTCTGTTGAAAGCATTGAGAAAGTATGCAAGAAACATAGGCTGACACTTGATACACCTATCTTTGAACTTGTTCAATTAGATAGCGGCTACTTAGTTGGAACATTTGACACTATTATAACTACTCATCATCAAACACCAAACTAGTATGAGCTACATGTTAAAGATGATGACTCAAAAAATGGTAGAGCTACTATAAGCATTCTTACATAAATATTATAACACATTTTATAGCTCTTGTAATATATATTCCACTAACAATCATAAATAATGCACTTACTATATACCACACTTCAACCAATGCTTACTATAGAAAGAAAACCACTTATCCTCTTCAAAAATGTTTTGCGGAGTGGCTCAAGAGGCACATGTGTCATACACTCAACTTAATCCACTTTCATAGATGAGTTGAATGATGAATGCAGTAAAGCATTTTACAAATACTTGCATGCTCAAATCTCTAGGCAAGCCTTCAAAACACTTAGTGCTCAGAACAACTTCTACTATTGAAATATATTGTATTCTAAAACTTTTACATACCACTAATACAATGTTTGCTTCCATGGTAGGTGACCAACACATTGAAACCAAAGAATGTTCATCTAGCCTTGTACCATCCTTTCTGCAACTCCTATACTTATAGTAACACATGTAGAAGTTTTGCATATTTTGGTACATAACAACAAACATCAATATCCTTCTCAAGAAATGCTAAAGCAAGGTGACCCTAGGACTCAAAATAAGATCTATTTCCAAAGAATGACCCTTCTATATAGCTCATACATGCTTCGTTCAATGATCATTCACACCTAGTTAAATGCATGGATATATTATTTTCATATCTATGTTTTATTTTAGATATAGCTTTCTTAGTTACCCCCAATAGTGAATGTTTTGTAAGCCCTAAAACTACAAATAATCTCTTCAAAAGGATTAAAAATGAGAACACATTGTTGGGAATTAAGGTGTCTCAACCTTTGCAAGTTCCTAGAATTCCAATTATTTATTTATTTATTTATTTTCCATATTTTCTTTAATTAAAATGGCCTCATATTGAAAATGAGATGTCCCACTTTGTGTTGACATTTTGTGTCATGTGTCTGATATATTAAGGTGACATAAGATGTAATTAAATAGAATATCTTGAGGAGATATGAGACACTTGATTTTGGTGGGATCCTATGATAGATCTTATTACATGTAAGAGAGTAAAATTAAGGGGAGTTACATTGGAATCTTACGAAATATTATGTTGTATGTCATAAGCACCTTTTTATTGACAATAAATGCTAGTTTGGGTGCTACATTTGGACCCATGGTTTTGAAATTTAGTTTTGGAAAACCACTTGTGGTTTACGGTTGTAATTTTCCTATAAATTAGTACATTGGAGTGTAGTTTTGTGTTATTGAGATGGTGTAATCTGCAAGCTAAAATGCTATCAAAATCACTCCAAAATCATGTTGGTGATTATATTCCTATAAAATCCTTCTCTATAAGTGTATTTTATGTTGGCAACATGGTCAAAACACATTGATATTATAATGGAGATTTGATGTTGTCATTGATGGAAACAACTAGATATGATTGGAGACAACTTTTGAGATAGGTTATACATAGTGTTTTTGGTCCGGTAAGAATAACTTAGTCAAATTGACTAAGTGTTGGTAGCTCATTGAGTCAGTGACAGAGAATTGATTGATACTCCTTCACAAATGAAGGCTTTGGTTTGCAGTTTTGGTATGTTGCATATAATAGTTTGATGGTATTATATTCCAAGTTTCATATCCTGACAATCTCTGGAAGTCATAATGTGAATTGCCTAAGTCTAGGTAAGCAGAGTCCAGTCATAAACAGTGTAAAACACCTAAATATTTCACTCTGCATTCCTCCCGTATTGATTGTTTTGATGTGTAGTTTGGAGGTGTTGTAAACACAATTAAGTATCTAATTCTAGATTTGTAGAGTCTAAAATCTACCGGAAGATCATCTACAAGCTTCCAAGTATTGGCATTCAGTTTGATAGAGTTTCACAAAGGCAGAGTCATTAGTCCAGAGATCTGCATCTCGCCATAGAAGAATATTATGATCTGTGGTTATGAAGGTATGATTGGTGATACCTGATGAATGTTTGATATGAATTTTGAAGTTTCATGTGATCCGCACTAGAAGTTATGATATGATAAACAATATGGTTAAGTGTATACTCAAGAGTAAGGCTGACACTCATGTTGGATCATTGTGCGGTTAAGATATATTGTTTAGATCGTCATCCTAAGTGGTTATATAATATGTCCATACCTATATGAAGGCTTGAAGGATTGTACAGGTTCACTTAACTTCTTGTGTAAGAGATCAAGCTGACAAAATATAATTTTTGTGTACACGTTTCATCTCTGGCAAGCCAATTGAGTTTTGATTTAGATCTTGTTGTGGATGTAAATACTTGATGGATTTTGATGTTGGAGGAAGATATAAATTGTGAAGTTGTTGTAGAGCGATTCTTTTGATTTGGAAAGTGCAGTAAAGGATTCAGAAGGTGAAAGAACAGAGCATATGTGAACAAGGCAGAGAAACAAAATAGTCCTGATGAAGTCCTTTGAATCTGTATATTGAGCTATCAACGGAACTATATTCCAACATACTGTAGATGCAATTGTAACAGTTCTGTCTTGGCAGTGAACCACCCTCTCTTCTATCTTACCTTCTCTATGGCAGTGAGCATTTCTTTAGACAGTGAGTCCTTGGGTAGTGAGCCTTTCTATAATCTGGTATTGATATCATAATATATTGTGAGCTAACACTCACCATGGTTTTTCTCTTTTTGGGTTTTCCACATAAAAATCTTGGTGTATATGTGTTATGACTTTGTGGCTGCTCTTCTTATGTTTTGCTTTCATGTTATTGAATTTGGTAAATGGATTAAAGAACATATGAAAGAATGGTTTTATAGAATACTGATTCACCCCCCGTCTCAGTATTCCATGTGTTCAACAATTGGTATTAGAGCTTGGTTCCTTGGACAAAGTCTAACAGCTTAAGGAAGATCTAAGAAGGTGAACTCATGGTAGCCAGAAGATATCCTACTCCTCTAGAAGTAATTCATTCAAGTAGAATTACAATTGATGATTGCACATATGTCAGTAATGAAGAATTGAAAATTGGTCTTGAAGATCTTGATAGGTATGAAGTAGATACTAGGATTTGAAGGAGAATGTTAAGGAAGCTGATGAATGCATCCTGAAGCTAAGGGAGGAAGTCAAGAAATCTAAAGACAGGAGAAAAGAGCTAAGTGAACAATTGAAAGCAACAAATGAAAGCCTAAGAAGTTTATCAATGCTAGTTGAAGAGAAAGAAGAGATTGAGGAGCATTTAAATCAAGCTTTGAAAAGCAAGTCTGAAGAATGTGAAAAGCTGGCAAAAGATGTTGTGCTTCTAAAGTATGATCTGGAAGTAGCTAATAGCTATAAATAAAAGTTCAAAATAAGTTTTGTAAAGCTTGATGAGTTGATTAACAGCTAGAAAAGCCCAGATGACAAGCAAGGCTTGGGGTTTGAAAAGGGAGAAATCTCTAAATTAGGACAAGTTAACACTAAGATGAAGAGAGTCAAAGGCAACCATGTCTAGAATTAGATAAATAGACTTAGAAGACCTCCGATCAGGCAACCAAATGCTCAAAGGTACCCATCTTTCAATGGCTATTGTTTTAATTGCAATAAGTTTGGTCATAAGGCTACTTAGTGTAGGAGCAGAATGAATCAAAATGTTCCATCATTGTTCAATCAATGTTTCAATTGCAAGAGAGTTGGTCATAGAGCAAATGGATGTCGAAATCTGATAAGGAATGGTTTCAACAATGGAAGGAATACTCAATCTTTCAATGGAAAATGCTTTACATGCAATAGATTTGGGCATAAGGCTAACCAATGTAGAGAAAGAATTAATCCAATTAATGGAAGGAAACAAGGATAGAGGAATGAACATTTTCTATAGCTGCAATAAAATTAGACACTTTGCAAAATTCTACAGAAGCAAGAATGTGAAAAGAAATAATCCTATAGATAAGAAGAAAATAGAGCAGAGGGAAGAAAAAGGAAAGGATAAGGTTGATCCGACAGAAACCAAGAAGGAAATGAACAAAATCTAGATCAAGAAGGATGTAAATGAGGTCAAGGATGGATCTGCACCAATCTTTGGTGCAGATACTTCCTCCAGGAAGTAAATTGGGAGCTCTAGCTTAGGGGGAGCTATATTGAAAATCTTAATCCCCTAGCCAGATAGTTGGTACTAAGATCCAACATGAAGGTACGAGTTAAAGAGCTATTTGATGAATCTTTTGAAGAGGATACTAGTAGAAAAAGATCTAATGCGGTGCATTGCAAAGCAATCTTAGTTAACTGTCTAACAGTGAAGTGTTTGACAGCTTTTTAGAAGTTAGTATTTATTGCAACTAGGTTTTGATAAATGAAGGATAAAAGGCTTGCATTTGAAGGATTAATCACTTGGCATACAAGTTTTTAAGCATCCAAAAAGAGCAGAAGCTAAGCCCTAAGTGAATCCATTAATTTCTAGTGATTCGAGTGAAGAAACCCTAATGTGGCAAAAAAAGGTATTTACAGTTTGAAACTGATCTATGAAATTGTTTGAATTACTACAAAGAAATGGCAACACCACAAGTAATTGATATCACTAAAAGAACTCAATCAGAATTCAAGAAACACCCATTCAAATCTATGGAAGTCAATCCTAAAGGTACATTTTTGGAAGTACCCCATGGTGTGATGCATGCGGAGGATATTAGGGCTTACATTCATGTTGCCCTAGAAGAATTTGGTGACAACAAACTTACGGATCTATATCTGAAGCACTTGAGGGGTAATGATTTTGAATTGAAGGAAGAATTCAAGGCTTTGGAGGAGAAGAGATTCGTACAATTCATAGATTTCCCAATGTTTGCAGAAGATGACTAGGTCTTGTATGTATTAAGTAGGATCCATGATGAATTCACGTGGCTTGAGATGCTCTTCATGATCACTAAGGAAGCTACAAGGGTTGTTACAGGATTCAACTCAACTGGAATAGTGCCTATGTTAAAGGCTGTGAATAATGGCATGGTGATGGAGGCCACTAGAGCTCAATTTGATAAAAGGGCATTGACAATAAACACTATTATAGATCCTACAGTAAGGTTCGCATCAATGGTGCTTGGGTACAAAATTTACTTCACAAACCAGGAGAACTTTGTCTCCGGTACAACCATTTACACTGCTTTTGAGATGGTGAAGAAAAATGTTGATTATGACCTCTGTGAGTTGCTTCGGCGGTAGTTAATGGAAAATCTGAAGAAGACAAAGGAATCAAAGTATCCATTCAAGTATGGTATGTTAATTATTTGCATATTCTTCTATTTCATGCAAGAATTGCCAGGAATGAAGAAATTGATCTGGTTTGACAACAAACATGTTGCCATAAAAATTAGGAATTACCTAAATAGCATAGGAAGCCATGATGCACAGAATGTAGCCCTGTGGGGTTATTTCAAGAATTTCCAAAAGGTCATGCAATCTAGGGAAAGGATCCCTAAGTCAATGGTTGAGAAATACAATAATGACATATGTTTCATTGTCAATAAAGATCAATGCATAATGGTGGTTGTGGAGCCAAGGATAGTATGGGTCCCTCTAATGGGTTATGAAGTAGCTAAAAATGTGTTGGATGGTTATGCTGAGCTCATGTTGAGCAAACCCAGGGATCCTACTAAGGAAAGATTTGGCACCTTTGAGGAAATCACAGTCAAGGTGCATGTTGAACTAAGAAAGCTTGAAACAATGAAGAAGGCTAAGAAAATGGCAGAAGAATATGCCCAAAGCAAGGGATTCACAAAAGAACAAATTGGTGAAGCTAGAGCCAAATAAAAAGATGTAAGGATGGTAGAAGAATATAAACAAGATGAACCAGTTAAGGCTCCAGTAGAGCCTAAGAAAAGAACAAAGAAGCATGCAACAACAAGAAAAGAATAAGAGGTTCTACCTCTGCTGAGACTGCAACTGCATCCTCCAGTCCCACACCTTCTGTGAGTGTGGAAGCCCCTGCAAAAGAACACAATATAAAGAAAACTAAAGGAAAGAGAATGTATGTAAGCATATGAAGTGATGATGAAGAGATTGAGACAAATGAGGAAGTGAAGAAAATAAAAGCTGAGGCTACTGAAGCCTCCGGGAGAAAAAAGGGCAAGTCCTTCGGTAAGGGCAGAAGAAGGAAAAAGCTAAGGCAAGCAGAGCCAGAGAAAGCAGAGGCCACAATAAATTTGGAAGATGTATTGAATGCTATGGCAGCCCATGGGAATATGAAGCCCATAGCACAAATGTATGATGAGTATAGTACGATATAGATAAAGACATCATAGAGACTGTTGTGATCAGATTCATGGAGATGTACAACAAAGCCCTCATTGAGGTGATAACTGATCTCCCTGACAACCTTGCCAACATAATGTCTGCCAAGAAGGAAGCAACAATGGCTAAAGACTTGAAGATAAGAGAAAATGCATTGCTTAAGTTGTGTCCAGATGTGACTGTTGAAGAGAAGACCGAGGTCAACAAGATACTTGGTGATAAGACTGAAATAAAGAGGAGGATTATCACTCTGATGTTTGGTGACACTAATAAATTGGTAAAGGACACAGAGCAAGTAACTCTTGATGTCCTAAAAGAACTTAACATACCAATTATTTATGACAAAGATGAACAAAATGTTGGTGACGATAGTGTACTTCTAGAAGTCGGTTATGAGCAAGGATTAAATCAAATACAGACTCCTCCGGTCAACCTAGGGAAGAATGAAGAGTTGAAGAAAGAAGAATATAAAACTCCTAAGAATATAGAAGCCCCTTCGGAGCAAAATTAAACCAGTGATTAGGAAAATCAGGAGGATGAACAAAGTAAGATGAGCCCCTCTCTAGAACACAAAGCTGATGAAGAAGAAGGCATGGACCAAGAACCACTGGAGCAGTCTGACAAAGAAGAAGTGTCTCAAGACTTGGCAAGAGACACTGTTGCTCCCACACAAGATCCTGTTGACACCATCAAAGAATTTTGGGAGAAGCAACAAGGAGCATAAATTTCAGACTCACCTGAACTTCTGCAAGGGCCAATAAATTTGGATTCCATGTCACCTCTGCAGAAATTTAAATTATTGTCAATTGTCCAAGCCAAGGCTTAGGAAGAAATCTTAAGATCCCATATTCAGGATAGTGAGCTCATTGATAAGGCATCTGGTGTGTTGGAAAAATTGATGCCTGGACTGCTAAAGGATATATCTTTAGCCCCCACTAAACAATTCAAAAGGCTATTACACTCTATAAGTTCACAATTTGAATCCTTTGAAAAGGCTGTAGAAAAGAAAGTAAGGGTAGAGAATGATGCTAAAAGGCTAGTAGAGTTAAACAATAAAGCCTCTCAAGACAAAGTTTTGTTAGACAAAAGTATAGAGTATGCCCAAATGACAATTAAAGAAGCAAGTGAAATATACCACCATTGTCTCTCTTGGCCGGATACAACCAAGGACTTAAAGGAGAAAATAAATGAGTTGGAAGATAAGATCATGAGGATATCCAAGAGCTATGATCTGGTAAAGGATGCCTTTGGGACTCAACGAGCTGAAATAGAAGTAGTCCACTCTACTAGTCACAAATTACAAAATCAAAAAGAAACTATCAAACACAGAATGGGTCAGCTCAAAGAAATAGTGAGCTTCAAAATTGCATCAATAGCTAGACTAGTAGCTGCTGCAAATCAAACAAAGTAAATAATTGAAGTCCCTGTTACTTTAAAGAAGGTAGAAGATATGGTGTCCCAAATCAATGGACACATCTTAGTTTTGAGTGATGTCAAAATGTGATGGGATCAAGATGTAGCTCAGCTAAGGCAACTTTATTCAGACATCCTCCCAGCAAAACCATAAGGTAATTTAGATTTTCTTATATATATGTGGATAATAGATGAACAGTTTTGAAGTTTTGACAACCTGTACACATAGTTGTATCATACACCTTTGCCATTGATGTCAAAGGGGGAGAAGAAGAACTGTGAAAAATGGCCAAACATCTTAAGGGAAAAAGAAAAACAAAGTGTACATAGTAAGGGGGAGTAGTGTGAGCATTTTTCACTAAGTGTTGCCATCGATGCCAAAGGGGGAGATTGTTGGCAACATGGTCAAGAGACACAGTTGTTATGATGGATATTTGATGTTGTCATTGATGGAAACAACTAGATATGATTGGAGATAGGTTATACATAGTGTTTTTGGTTTGGTAAGAATAACTTAGTCAAATTGACTAAGTGTTGGCAGCTCATTGAGTCAGTGACAGAGAATTGATTGATACTCCTTTGCAAATGAATACTTTGGTTTGCAGTTCTGGTATGTTGGATATAATTGTTTGATGGTATTATATTCCAAGTTTCATATCCTGACAATCTCCAGAAGTCATAATATGAATTGCCTAAGTCTGGGTAAGTAGAGTCCAGTCATAAACAATGCAAAACACCTGAGTATTTCACTCTACATTCCTTCGGTATTGATTGTTTCGATGTACAGTTTGGAGGTGTTGTAAACACATATGAGAAGTATCTAATTCTAGATTTGTAGAGTCTGAAGTCTATTGGAAGATCATCTACAAGCTTCCAAGTATTGGCATTCAGTTTGACAGAGTTTCACAAAGATAGAGTCATCAGTTTAGAGATCTGCATCTTGCCATATAAGAATATTATGATCTATGGTTATGAAGGTATGATTGGTGATGCTTAATGAATTTTTGACATGAATTTTGAAGCCTCATGTGATCCGTACTAGAAGTTATGATATGATAAACAATATGGTTAAGTGTATACTCAAGAGTAAGGCCAACACTCATGTTGGATGATTATGCGGTTAAGATATATTGTTTAGATCGTCATCCTAAGTGGTTATATAATATGTCCATACCTATATGAAGGTTCATTATATAGGTCTACATAACTTTCTTGTGTAAGAGATCAAGCCGACAAAGTATAATTTTTGTGTACACGTTTCATCTCTGGCAAGCCAAGTGAGTTTTGATTTAGATCTTGCTGTGGTTATAAATACTTGATGGATTTTGATGTTTGAGGAAGATATAGATTGCGAAGTTGTTGTAGAACGATTATGGTCATCTAGAAATTGTAGTAAAGGATTCAGAAGGCGAAAGAATAGAGCATATGTGAACAGGGCAAAGAAACAGAATAGTCATGATGAAGTCCTTTGAATCTATATATTGAGCTATCAACAGAACTATATTCTAGCATACTGTAGATGCAATTGTAGCAGTTCTTTCTTGGCAGTGAGCCACTCTCTATTCTATCTTCCCTTCTCCATGGCAGTGAGCCTATTGTAGTAAGCATTTCTTTGGATAGTGAGTCCTTGGGCAGTGATCCCTAAGGCAGTGAGCCTTTCTATAATCCAGTATTGATATCATAATATATTGTGAGTTAACACTCACTTTGTTTTTTCCCTTTTTGGGTTTTCCACGTAAAAATCCTGCTGTCTATATGTTATGACTTTATGGCTGCTCTTCTTATGTTTATTTTGCTTTCATGTTATTGAATTTGGTAAATGGATTAAAGAACATATGAAAGAATAGTTTTATAGAATACCGATTCACCCCCCTCTCAGTATTCCTTGTGTTCAACATTGTAACCTATTATTCTTACTGAATAATACATTGGTCTAGTTTTGAGTGTGGGGCTTTTATCAGAAGGTTTTCCCCATGTAAATCATTGTGCAATGGTTTTCATTCTTTTTAATTTTGCATTTGTGTTTCTACATTTTATTTAATCATTTAGATTATATTTTAAAGTTTTTTCACATCCATCCTCTCAAGATTTAATGTAGGAGGTTGATTTTGCTACGTTTCCTTCCCTACAAGTGGTATTAGAGTTTGATCATCTTTGGTTCTAGTTGTTGAGTTTTTTAAACTTATCTAGATTTGAATGGGAGGTTGTGCAGAAAAGAACTCTATGATATTATTGCAAGAAATAAAGATGGCAAGAAAATCATGGAGAATTGAGGTAGAGAAATTTTTGGCATAAATTTTAAGTTATGGAAGATGAAGATGGAAGATTTACTGGCAGACAAAGATCTATGGGGAAAAAATAGAGGAAAAAGTTTCCAAACATTTTGATGCAACTTCAGTTGCATAATATGATATAATGGACCAAAAAGACACAAATCAACAAATTATTCCTAGAATATTCTATTCTAATAAATTTCCATGCAGAGCCCACTACTAAGAAATTTTGGTAGAGGTTGGGTGAAATTTCTCAAGAAAAGTACTTGGTTAATAAGATTTTTCTACAAAAGAAGCTCTATTCTTTGAGAATGGAGAAAGGTGGATAAATTCTAGACCATATGAATGCATTTAATATGTTGGTGGCACAGTTGAACTTAATGAGTGTTAAAATGGATGAAGAGGATCGATGTTAGACTTTGTTGTGTTTGTTGACTAATTCATGACACCACCTAGTAGTGGCCATTGGGAGTACTTCTGTAACTTTGAAGGTTGATGATATTGTTGGTGTCTTAATTTCAAAGGAAATGAGGAGTAAAGCTTCCATTTGTTCTAAGGAGGCCTTGCATGTTCGTGGTAGATCAAGGAAAGAGGCAAGAAGAATGGGAAATAGCAAGACACATCCAAATCCAAATCCAAGGAGAGATCTAAGTCTCCTCAAACGTCCAAAGCAAGATGCTAGAATTGTAAAAAGATTGGACACTTCAAAAAGAATGTAAAGAAGAGAAAAATAAGAAGAAAACATATGATTGTGATATTGAATTTGAAAAGGAAGATGGTGACTCTATTATTGCAGCTTTGGCAACATGTGCAAGTGATAATGTATGGTTAATAGATTCAAGTTCATCTTTCCATATGACTTCTAACAAACTTCTAACAAATATTGGCTCATAAAGTATGAGGAATTTGATGGAGGAAAGGTGTACTTGGGTGATGATTCTCATCTAAAAATTGTTGGCTATAGTAGAGTTCAAATTAAATTTCTTTATGGTAGAGTTAAGGGAATTAATGGTGTTTTGCATATCCCTAGGTTAGTATGAAACCTTTTATCTATAAGAAATTAATTGATATGGGTGTGTAGGTTGTCTTTCTTTTATTCTGGATGCAATATGGTTAGAGGTGTTTTGGTTATTACAAGAGGTGTTAGATTGGGCACATTATTTTAGCTTGATGCATGCATAGTATAGTGTAATAGTACTTCTGTACAAATCGAGTCTTCATCTTTTCTATTGAAAAAAAGAGTTGTAGCTTCTTTAGTGGATGGTCATGCTTTCTGGGTACCTAAGGGTGCTCTTTCTAAAGAGACAAAATTACTAGCTAAAAGACAATTTTATGGCACCAAAGATTAGGTCACATAGGTGAGAAGGGTTTACGGACCTTAAAGAATAAAAACCTTGTTAAAGTTTTAGCTAATTGTAATCTTGATTTGATTTATGTAAACATTGCATATATGGGAAGAAAAACCATGTTTAATTTTATTCTAGTTCTCACAAGTCTTTTGGGTTGTTAGATCTTATCTACTTGGATGTTTTTGGTCCAGTTGATGTTCCTTTGATTGCTAAATATATTTATTATGTTACATTTATTGGTGACTATAGTAGAAGCACATAGGTTTATTTTCTCATAAATAAATCTAAAGTTTTCATTTTTTCAAAGTGTTTAAGGCTTTGGTAGAAATGTAGACTAGTAAGAAAATAAAGATTTTGAGAACTGATAATGGTGGTGAGTATTATTCGATAGATTTAAATACTTCTATAAGGATTGCAATATTTAGAGACATAAGACAAATTTGTATTCTCCTTAGCAGAATGGAGTTGTAGAACTTATGAAAAAGACACTAATGGAAAAGGCTAGGAGTATGCTAAGTGGAGCTAGCTTGGAATATAATTTTTGGACCAAGGCTGTAACCACTGCTTGCTACCTGATTAATAATTCTCCTACATTAGTTGTTTGTTGACAAAACACATATGGAGGTGTGGATAGGAAAAAAGATCAATTAAGGTATCTTCATGTTTTTGGTTGCGAGGCATATGCACATGCGCCAAGGGAGAAGAGTATAAAATTAGAGAACAAGGTGATAATGTATCTTCACTGATTATAGTCATGGTGTGAATGGATACAAGATTTGGGATCCTATTACAAAAGAAGTTTTATACAATAGAATTGTTATTTTAAGAGAAATTAAGTCTTCTTTTGTTGTATTACAGCTAGAAGAAACAAAAAAGAAATATGTGGTTCAATTTCCTCCTACTCCAAAGAAAGTTAAATCGAAATCCAAAATTAGACCTGAAGTTAGGGAGAACTCTTCAAGCTCAAATCATTCAGAAGAGGAGGTAGAATCTCCACCTTAGCTTGTATAAAGGTCAACTTGGCAAAGAGAACCATCAAAAAGGTATTCTCCTAGTGATTAAAGCTATATTTTTTCTTTAAGTACTAATAGTAATGAACCAAGAATTATGCAAGATGCTTTAGGTATGCATGATGTAGAGTCCTAGAAAATATCCATGGATGAAGAGATGGAAACACTTAAAAATAATTACACTTGTGACTTGGTACCTTTGGTTGAAGCATGCAAACTCAGTGGTTATAAATGGGTATTTAAAAAAAACTAGTTCTAATGGTAATGTTGAAAAGTATAAAGCACAATTGGTTGCAAAAGGTTACTCCTAGGTTGGGGACTCCAGATTATGGTGAGATATTTTCTCCTATTGCTAAAATGTCATCCATTAGATTTTTTATTTCAATTGTAGCAACTTATGATTTGGAAATCAAGTAAACAACATTTCTTCATGGTAGTTTGGAGGAATAAATTTATGTCATAGCCTGAGCACTTTATGGTGAAAGGCAAAGAACATTTGATCTAGAATTTAAAGAAATCATTGTATGGGCTCATGCAATCTCCTAGGATGTGGTACAATAAATTTGATACACTTGTGTTGAGCTTGGGATTGTACTGGTTTAAATTAAATCAATATGTTTACTACAAAACTGATGGTAATCATTTCCTGATTATTTCACTTTATGTTGATGACATGTTTATTGGAAAGGAAAAAGAATTGATTTGTGAACTAAAGTCTTAGCTTGCACCAAGATTTGAACATTTGAAAGAATTAGGTGCAACAAAACACATTCTTGGAATGAGATAAAGAGAGAGCAAATTGAAACCTTTGGCTTGGTCAGAGTAAGTGTGTAAATTCTAAAAGGAAGTAAGGTACACGAAACAGGCTTCCTACACTGATCTAGAGAGGAGAGTTGCATAAAATTTTATCTTTTAATAGCTATAGTAAAGAGATACATAATATAGAGAAGATCAAATAACATCACATGCAAATACAAAAGCTCACAACACAAGATATACATGGGGAAAACCCCTTTGGGTGAAAAACCCCACACTCCAAAGAACAACCCAATGTATTAATCTGTAAACAATCAAGGTTACAATACACTTCTAGAGCCAAGCTCTTATAAAAGTTCACCACTTTTGATATTCTAGAGTAATTCCAATAGCATAATAGTACATGCAAATGAACCATACAAACTACTCCAACAATCACCTTATTTATAGAGAATATCAAGTATGAAGGAGGCTTCTAGAGGAAGATACAAGAGGTAGGCATCCAAATCCACATGGCACATATTCCAACATCTCTTAGCATGCAAATGACACTTGTCCAAGATTCCCTTTCACCTCTTATAACCCTCCAACTTGGGCGCCCCAAATTTTCTTGAAATAGGTATGACAAATGCTTTTACGCCGTCATAAAATCTATCATATATGACAACACTTACAATTGTAAGAGAATCTATCATAATTGACTAATAATAAATGATTCTCTTACAACTTGTCATAACCAAACTTGGAAGCTTAGATTCCCAACGTAAAATGCTTTGCAACACTTGTCCATCTTGTTATAAAATCTAGTTCTTATGCGTCATAACTTGTAATAGGAATCCACCATAGAATATTGACTTACACATTTCAAGATGCTGACACATGTCAAAGAATCTCTACCACAATGTAAGATACCCAACTATATCTAACTAATTTTTTTTCCTTAGAAAAATTTACTTGCACTTAACTCATCAACTACTCAACTAACTCAATGGCATACATCAAAGATAACAACTTGTATGAATCAACTTGAAGTTGGGCACTTGTATTACCACTTGATTCAAATCAATACAACTGTCTTATTACAATGGATGATGCCCTTAATGGCAATGAACATATAATCTTATTCAACTGATTACAAGAAAGGCCTTGAAGTCTTGATGTTTACAATGATTCCACAATTGATCAACTCTATTGAGCACAATGATGTCAACTATGTGTTAACACCTCACAACTTGACAAGGGAGCATCACCTTATCACTATTGAGGGAGCATCACCTCAACTACTTGAAACTCGTAGGCCTCAAGAACAAGCATAAAGCTTCACAGAGAGAAATTCAAATGCCAAAAGATGTAAGATATCAAATGAGGAGTGCTCTCCTCATTTATAGTGCTCTTTAAAGGCAATGAAGGCACATTTTTCAATGCACAAAGAGGAACCAAGGCACGTTTCCCAAGAAGCATATCCAAGGGAATATTCCATCTGATGACTCATTCTGAGTTGGCAACCTTATCCAATGACTAGACATGGATCCCAAAACCATCTATTTGACCATCAGGATCCTAGGCGCTTACTTCATGCATTATGATTTCTAGGCGCTAGTTTGATGCTCCAGCATAAGGAAAGTGTGCCCACAGTTACAAGTGTTCTTCTTCATGATCTTGGCGCCAGTTGAAGGTTGTAGTTGCCAAGAAGTGCGCCTAGCAAGATGAAGTCCTTTGAAACCTCCAAAACAGAACAAACACTTGTCTGACCTCAAGATAACCTTTCCCAAGTTAGGCACTTCAAGAGGAAAGTTAAAACATGAATAAGTGCCAACTTGTCTAGGCGCAAACTCAAGCTTGTTCAGAAGACATATTGTGCCCAACATTCCTTGGTGATTTCATGAATTTCAAATGCTCACAATTGTTCAAGGGATGCCCAATGCCCCTTTTTGATGATAGGCACCAAAGTGAAGGTGGTAGAACAAGGAATTGTGCCTTGATGGAACTAGGCGCTATCTAGAGTATGCAACTCCATGTAAATGCGTCTTCTTCCTTAGAGTGGTTCAAACACTCCAAGGTCTTCAATGATCAATTCCCCAACTTATGAAATGTTCCCCCTTCATTTCCAAACACATTGTAATGCTCTGGAGAGATGACTATACCTAGGTGCCAATTTGGGTAAGAAATTCCTCCAAAGTGTGCCTTCACCTTCAAAGTGCAAAACAAGGTCCAAAGATGCCAATGAACTTAGGCGCTTCCTTGGAAAAGTCTTGGAGGTCAAAATGCACCTTGTATTTATGAGGCGCAATTCATGGGTAGGAAAGCTTGTGAAGTGTGCCTAAGCTTAGTGAGGTGATTGATAGCCTTCAAACCCTTTTCAGAACTTAGATTTCTTCAAATGATGATCATCTTGCACCAATTCATCATCAATATTTCAACACAAGATCAAATCATACTTAGGCGCTCATTAAGTGTCCTCTCAATCTAGGCACATTTGAGAGGTTAAACTGGCAAGAGGTAGCGTCTAGCTTCCTAGACCTCATTTCAACATGTTTGAGCTCCAAAGTTGACCCAATGGCATCAATTGAAGTATAGTAGATGAAATCCTTCCTCTCTATACCTGGGCGCATTTGGGGTGACTGAAGATAGCAAAGTGCACCTATATAAATCTAGGCGCAATTTCAAGGTGACTTGATCGCCCAAGTACGCCTAAAACTTCAAATCACTTATCTGACCTTGACAACTTGCTAGGAGCTCACTTCATCAAACAGAGTCATCAAGATCTTCATTCTAGCTTGTCAAATCCTAGGCGCACATTTGACATTGAACTGGCAAGAAGGTGTGCCCTCACTCCAAGAGTCATGCCTTAGTTAATTTTGGCTTCTAGACTTAGCCAATTTAGCCAGAATCAATACAAACAACTGGAATGGTCTTTGACTTAATCTTGCAAAAATAAAACAATATGTTAGCCAAAAACCAAGTTCATTCCCTCAAGATTGGTATTAGCCTTCGAGAATGATGAGTAGGCTAAACCATTGTTCGATGTGGATCACTTCAGAAATGGGGACATGACAGTCTCCCCTTCCCGGGATTGCCTGTCCTCAAGCAATTGAAGGTTAGCATGCTCAAGTATCTTCTCTCCTTCCCAAGTAGCATCCTCCATCGGCAACCCTTTCCACTACACCAAATATTCCCTTATGTTTAGGTTGCACAATTTCTTCTCTCTCATATCGACCACACTCTCAGGTTCAAGTGCAAGCATTCCTTATTCATCTAGTGGTGGAAGTTCATCAGATGAAACCACATGTTGTCCTAGTACCTTTTTGAGACATGACACATGAAACACATTATGAATGCGGCTTCCAACTGGTAGATCAAGTTCATATGCCACTTCTCCTACTCTTTTCAACACCTTGTAGGGTCCATAGAACCTAGGTTTCAATTTTTCTGTACCTGACTTCTTCAAAGTACTCTGCCTGTATGGCTGAAGGCGGAGAAACACCATATCACCAACTTCAAATGTTCTTTCAACTCAGTGTTTATCAACATATAACTTTTGTTGATTTTGAGGCCGTTGCAAATTCTTCTTATGCACTTGTAAGATGTCTTGCGTGTCCTGCATCAATTCCTTTGCTCTAGGAGCTTGACTATCATCAGGTGCCAGATCAACAAATGAAACTGCATCATATCCATACAATGCATGAAAGGGAGACATGCCAATTGACATGTGGAAAGTGGTATTGTAGCAGTATTCACCCAGATGTAACCACTTTATCCAAGCACACTGATGATCAGATACATAATTCCTTAGATATCCCTCAAGCCACTTGTTGACTATTTCTATTTGCCCATCTTTTTGAGGGTGATAGCTTGTGCTTGGTGTTAAGTCAGTTCCAGCTAACCAAAATAGCTCTCTCCAAAACACACTGATAAATCTGCTATCCCGATCACTGACTATGGTATTAGGAAGGCCATGTAGTCTAAAGACCTCTCGAAAGAATAACTCAGCTATTTGCAATGCTAATGTTTCAATTGGAATTGCAAAGAAGTGAGCATACTTAGTTAGCTTGTCAACAACTACATAAATACAATCCCTTGTATCTTCGGAAGACCTATGATGAAATCCATTGACATACTCTCCCATTTATGTTCTGGAATTGGTAATGGTTGGAGTAATCCTGCTGGAAAAGTATGTTCTGACTTGTTCTACTGGCAAGTCAAACAGTCCCTGACATATTGAAGAACTTCTTCCTTTAGACCCTTCCAAGTAAATTGTTCTCTGATTTGTCTGTAGGTTTTGAAATAGCCAGGGTGTCCTGCAAGAGGAATATCATGATATTCTTTCAAAATTTGCCTTTTAAGCTTAGATTCAGGAGTTAGAAAAATTCTATCCTTGTAATAGATGATGTCATCAACCACTTTGTATCTATCATCCTGAATGATTCCATCCATGATTTCACAAGCAAATTTTGACTTGGAGTACTCAACTAGAAGCTGAGACTTCCAATCAGCCGAAACTTCACTCAGGGCACAAATGGCAAGTTTCCTAGACAAGGCATCGGCCACCACATTCTTTTTGCCTTTCACATACTCAATGTTAAAATCATATTCCTGTATCTTAGTAACCCACTTCTACTGTCTTTCATTCAGATCCTTCTACCCTAGGAAGTACTTCAAAATATTGTGATTGGTCCTGACCACAAACTTATTTCCAACTAGATACTGGTGGAACTTAGCCAAAGCATGCCTAATAGCCAACATCTCTTTATCATAAGTCGAATATAGCCTTTCTGTGTCCTTCAGCTTCCTACTTTCGAACATAATTGGATGATGATTCTGAATCAACATTGCCCCAATGCCTTCTTTAGAGGCATCACATTCCAACACAAAGGGTTTAGTGAAATCCGGCAGAGCCAGTACTGGTGTTGTACTCATCACCTTCTTCAATTTTTCAAAGGCTGCTTGAGCTTCCATCGACCAAATGAAAGCTCCTTTCTTTGTTAGATTTGTTAAGGGTGTAGAAAGATGTGAGAATCCCTTAACAAACCTTCTATAGTAGCTACACAAGCCAAGGAAACTTCTTAATTCAGATACATTCCTGGGTACTGGCTAGTTACGAATAGCTTCTATCTTTTGTTCTTGAACTTTCACTCCATTAGCTCCAATAACATGCCCCAGGTACAAGATTTCCTTCAAGCCAAAATCACACTTAGACATTTTGGCATACAATGATTGTGATTCCATGACTTCTAGTACTTCATCCAGATGTTGGAGGTGTTCCTCCCATATCTTACTATATATCAAAATATCATCAAGGAATACTAATAGAAACTTACGCAACTGCTTGTTGAAAACATGATTCATACAAGATTGGAATGTAGCAGGTGCATTAGTTAGACCAAAGGGCATTACCAGGAATTCATAATACCCGTAGTGACATCTGAAAGCTGTCTTTGGGATGTCTTCTTCACGAACATGGATTTGATGATATCCTAATCGAAGATCAATCTTTGAGAAGAATACAGCTCTGTGCAATTCATCAAGTAACTCATCAATTCTAGGTATTGGATACCTATTCTTAATAGTCTTTTGATTCAATGTGGAATAGTCAAT
This sequence comes from Cunninghamia lanceolata, assembly GCA_027924645.1. NCBI lineage: Eukaryota > Viridiplantae > Streptophyta > Pinopsida > Cupressales > Cupressaceae > Cunninghamia > Cunninghamia lanceolata. Next base: position 32,944,859 of record BSBN01000924.1, on the reverse strand, counting down.
ACACATCTGCATTGTTCCATCCTTCTTCACAAGCACCACTGATGATGCGAATGGACTAGATGAAGGTCTAATATGTCCCATCTCCATCAAATCTTTGATTGTATTCTCAATCTCAATCTTAAATTGTCTGGGATGTCTGTAAGGTGCGATGTTGATGGGTTTAGTCCCATCCTCCAACTCAATCACATGTTCAAAACCCCTCTTTGGAGGTCTGCCTGGAGGTATATTGCCAAACACCTTACTATGCTTATCTATCATAGCCTGAATATCCACATGATAAGGTTCTTCATTAGAGTGAAGATGATTCTCCTTGATACACACTTGTTCTACCCATTCAATATCTGATCAGTTCCTTCTTCTTCATCATCAATTGATTCTTCCTCGCTTTGTGATTCTACTTCACTCTCTTCACCTAATAACACTTCTATCAAATGAGCCTTACCTTTGCCAAGGCACCTGTGTCCTGGTTCCCAAGGTTGCTTTCATGAGAAACAAAGCTTCTTTCTTCTGAGCTCATCTCTTTCAACAGCTGTCATGTCTTGAAAATTCTTTGGTGGAAATGACTGTCTTCTTTGAGTTGAACTAACTCCTTTGTAAAACTTGTTCTTAGATGTATAGGCAGGAGTAATGTCAATATCAAGAGCAAAGTCAATTGCTTCTTCCAAGTTTTCTAGCATTTGTACATTTACCAATGGCTTAATCTGACTGTTCAATCCCTCAATGAACAACATAGTGATTCTTCAGTTAGTCATGTTAGGTACCATCACCACTATCTTCTGAAACTCATTTACATACTGCACAACCCTTCCTTCTTGCTTGAGTTGGGCTAGTTTGCGATAGTACACTTCAGTTTCTTTTCTATCAAACCTTTGAATCAACTTGGTTACAATATGTTAGCCAAGAACCAAGTTCATTCCCTCAAGATTGGTATTAGCCTCCAGGAATGATGAGTAGGCTAAACCATTGTTTGATGTGGATCACGCCGAAAATGGGGAAATGAGACACAAAGTGTGATGCCTACATTCCAATGTAGGAATAAATGCATCCTTGTCACCTTCCATGTCACCTGCTAATGTGATGACAACTCATCATGCCATGTCACACTAGATGACAAAATATGATGAACAAGAAAATACAACTTGGGCATAAAATAAATATACATTAAATAAATTAATGTTAGGAAATAACAAGGTTGAGACACCTTAATTCCCAACAAATTCAATTTACAGAGGTTCAATATGCAAAATTCTAGACCATTGTGTGTTCCTTTTACTTTGGGAAAAATTATCTATTGAACATTATCCTACTTCTGCTTCAGAGATGGAAGACACGAGTAAGGTACCTAAGCAGGGTGCAGTTGACAGTCTTATGTATGTTATGGTTTATACTAGACTAGATATTTCCCAAGTAGTGGGAGTTCTAAGCAAATTTATATAAAACCCTGGATGGATACATTAGGATGTGGTAAAAAGAGTCTTCAAATATTTGCAAGGTACATCAGAGTATTCCTTGTGCTATTATGGTAGTATGACAAGAGATAGGAATTCCTTGAATACTCATGGTAATGTGGACTCAGATTGGGTTGGAGATGTTGATAGCAAAAGATCCACTAGTGCATATGTATTTATTTGATTTGGTGGTGCCATTTATTTGATTTGTTGGTGCACTACTTTTGAAGAATATAAGATCACCATTATCATAAATGCTTGTATGCTGAAAAGAGCTAAAAAGAGTTATTACAAAGCTACTTATCTAAAATTAAATGCTTTGTAAATTCCATGATAGTAACATTTAGACAAATTTCTATGTATGTAGTTTTTTATATACAATAATATTAGTGCAATTCTTTTGCATTACAACAAAAGAAATGGGATGGTTTTCACCATAAAAACCAAATTTTGATCAAAGATAGAGGAAAAAATGATCGCCTTTGAGTTTTCCATATTTTGACATTTGAAAATTGAAATATTGTTAAATATTAAAAATGACAGATAGAGCCACCAAGAGCAAATTTCATTTGCACAATTTTAAATAATTTCATACTTTTCTATCTCATAGGATACTATGAAAAACCATAGAAACAACAGAAGATTATAATGAAGAGTATGATCGGTATAAAAGCATATTATAAATGGTATGGATATTAAAGGGTATTTTGTATTGAGTAACCAGTGGCTAGACGGTGGACTGATGTGCCCTGACATCCTATGCTGTAAGGCCCTATTCTATAAGCCTAAGTAAAACTGTGTGGTGAGAGAAACTTACCTGTGAGCCAAATTGCAAGGACCAATTTGGTAGGGCGTTAAAAGAGGAGCCGAGCTCTGCTTAGTTTGTGGTGTCCATGGGAGTTGGTTAAGCGTTTCAGACATGGTGCCGGTAGAAGCGAAGACTAAAATGTTGTGAACGAAAAGGATTCCAAATTGCGTGTTAAGGCAGAGAGATTATTTGATATTTATAAGGAGGCCTGGGTGTGGTGTGGGATCTCAAATGAAATATATTCAATATCATACTTTTTGGAAAATTTATACTGAGGGCTACATACTTACAAAATAGAGTTTCTAAATGACTTCATTTGATCCCCTAAAAGGTGAAGCGAAATTGGTTTTTTTGTCAACATTTTGATAGGTGCAGAGGAGACTCCATCGAGGGTTTGATTTAAGACTAGGGGGTATTTCCAAGGGGGTTTGATCTAACCCCCTTCAATTAAACCCCTTTAGATGGAACCCCTCAAGGCTTAAATCATTAATTTTCTAAAAAATATGTGATTTCAAACAAAAATCAAGATATCCCATAAGTGGGACACACTGTTGTGGAAACACCCATCCACATTTTATCTTCTTTACTTCAATTTAAGTAGCTCAGACCCAACTTCCATTTGGTTTGAAATCAATACAGATAGGATATTATTGAATCTTTTTTTGAAACCAATCTTAGTAGTGTCTGCATATGTTGCAATTTTTGGACTCAAAATTCCATTTCCCTTCATTCACAACTTGTTTCTTTCATACTAAATTTTAGTAGCATGCACCTACACTAACCTCTTTATTTTGTGAAGTGTTGTTTATCCTAAATCTACCCTAAAGCAACAATGTATCAACTAACATCTGAGTTTGGCATCACCTATCAAGGTTCTAAAGTACATCAATACCATACATGTTTTCAGATATCTAAAGAATAACTCATTTGTAAAAATAAATGGTAATCATCTAGTGCCTAACTCAATGAGGAAATACAAAATAGCTAATATATATGTGCCACTAACATTTCCTTATTTAAACTAAAATTTGGTGACATCCACTCAATCTTGTTATGTGGAACTTGATTTTAGTACCCCACACCAATTATTTTTTGTTCTATTATTGCTCAAGCTCACACTTACATAATATTATGTGAGATGAATTTATGTTCTATTTTAGTATTCAAGGTAATGATAAATTTGGCTATTCATGTTAGTGTATTTTATAAATATTTTATTCTGAGAGAGGTTTGTTAACAGTGTATTGCTTTTCTTAATTTTTTTGAATCATACTATACCGAGCTGATCATCAATGAGATGGTGAAATCAAATGCATTTTTGTAAATATTTTAAGTAGTTTTGTATTAACTTTAGTTAAAACAACTGTGCATTTTAAATTTTTTGAGAAGCTTTACATAACCCTGAATGCATCCTTGTTAGCCTTTTAGATTCAACCACAACATTTAGAAATCAATGAGTGTAAGGAAGAACAAGTGAGTTCCCTAAAATTGTGGTTTTGTAAGAACCATATAAAGTAACAACATTGAAAAACTTATTTTATTTCTTAAAACTATTCCAACAATAGTGAAATTAGGAATGTAGATTGAATTCATCAAGAAGCATGAAGTCCACTTGTCACAGTATGAGAATATCTCAGGTTGCTAGAGAACTTGAAATATTGACTTACCTGTACATTGGGTATAATTTCTCTATACTTGGCCAATTTGGCATAGAGACAATTATTAGAACATGCTTTAGTGAACACCCAATTGGTAACCCACTATGGTTTTGGGTGATTAATAAGTTTGAGTGTCCTTAACAACATTTTGGCAAAATTTAAATTGCATACTTGCACTAGACAAGTGACTAGGATTTTGAGTAATTTAATTCAGTCTCTGCTTCCACTTGTATTTGGGGTGTGAGTGCACATGATCTAATTTTGTTTGCCTACATTGTGTAAATACCATATATTAACAATCATAATTGCTTGCCCCAAGTTAGTAACTAGATTTTTCAGTCATTTATGAATTGGGTTTCCTTAAGGGTCTTTTGGAAAAGGTTAATAAATTGAATATCCACTTGGCCATATAATTGTCATTAAGGCTTTGAGTAAATTGAAATGCATGAAAATTGGTCATGTGCCCTCTTGTTGTGCAAATGTCGTAGCTTAGATGAATCTATTGAGTATATAGATGGTTTATTCATATGGCATGTATGGTCATACTTCTTTCTTAAACTTATGTTTATATTTGAACTATGGTGTTTCCAACTTGTATTGTGTTTTCCTTAGATTTGTATTGTATTGGGCATAATGAGCATGCAATTTGTAGATCTTTTTCCATCTCAACATGGCTCTCTTTAGTCATTGACATTTTTGTTTATATATTGTTTGAATAGTACGTACGTTCTTTTGTTTGGAATCGAGATTAAATTCACATAGCTATTTGATAGTTCAAACTTTTAACTTTGAGCATTTCTTCCTTTCTTGATACTTGCGATGCTATTACAATTAGGAACATTGATATGAATAATCATATATAAATTGTTTAAATACATATTTATTAGATCCTCTCTTTTTACCGAATAGTTAATTATGTTTGAATTTAGTTACCATAATTGAATTGGTTACTATCCTCATGTTTTTTGCAAATGGGAAATGTCCTATGTTTATTCTTGTACTTAGAAAAGAGCATGGATGTTGTTTCCAACAATGCATTTTGTTTGTCTCTACACATCTTTTCTTTTTTGTAGCCATGAGATATTGTAAGAAGGGCAAAAGAAAGACCAATTGAAAGCAAAGCACCCAACCTAGGGCTCCTCAAGGTGCAACTGTAGCCACAAATCTTGGAGTTGATGTAGAGATTGATACAGCCTTTAACTCTGAGACACTTTCCATGACCATAAAGTGTTTTAGGTTATAACATGTGAAAGGTGGTGCGGGACCATTGGTGGCCATTGAGTGTAACAAAGAAAAACAAGAAGAAAAAAATGTAAGGCTAAAACCATTGACCATTAGGGACTTTCCCTTTGGCTATGGATGGATGTGCCTTCGTTGTCAAAGTAAGTGATTAATGAATACCAATGTGTTCATTCTTGTCATGTTATTTTCCATGAGGTGTCTGATGGGGAAGAGCCTGAGGAAGAGCCATTTGAAGTGTTAGAAAAAGGGAAGGGAGTGCTAGTGGAATGCCTTGAAAACTAGTTGGTTATTATTGTATATATTGTAGAAGCATTTTTTGCATATATAGTTATTTCAGATAGAATGGGTTGGAATTCCATTGTGAGGATCCTGCTACAAGTTTGGTGCATATGCTATTCTGTAAAGAAAAATTGATTGGCTTGTCTAATGTGACAACAATTGGTTGAATATAGTACTATTTTCTCTAATGTTAATTATTATTTACAATCTGGTTCATTAGAATGGTTGAATCATGTTGTTATTGTTTGTTAATATAATTATTTTCCTTATTGGTGAATCTATGTGTGTACATGAGGTGCACAATGATTCATGGTAAGGCTTTAAGAAATTGACAGCACTAGTTATGATCCTATGTATCATCATGATGCAGAGTGGGACGCAACGGAGGCTAACTAACAGGAAGGAGTAGCCAACAATACAAACAGCATGATAAAATTCTCTATCGGCTGAACATCATCATCATATTTCCTAGAGACACCAACAGCATCATCACATTTCAACAGCATCATCATATTTCGGATGATCGCACATATCCTCCTGTCGACTACTATTTACCTCCTCCGTTTGTCGCCTATCATCATCATCATGATAATCAACGGGCGGAAACATCCTCCGGTTGCACTGTTCATCGGGTGCCAAATACAAGCGGCATCATCATGATATTCAATATCACCTTCGTCAGCAGGATATCCAAATATCCGGTTGCTCCAAATATCCTGATGACGTTGCACTTCAACAACTTGCCTTCGATGCTCCACTGCCCGACGATACAAGCAACAGCATCATGATCTAACTTATCCGGTTCTTCGAAACCTCCTGATGATGCTACTACAACTTCCTGCCTACGCCGATACCTTACCACTTAGTGACAACAGGATAAACTCGCATTGAGCGATTTCTTAATATCCTGATGATGATGACGTCATATCCTGATGACGATGACGTCACACATCATCCTGATGAACTCTTCAACACTTAGCCAAAAAAACTTAACTTTCACACCCGCATCTATTAGCGATATGCGGATGATGAACTTCCTCGAGAGATGATCCTGACTGCGATATATACACTGAGTATATATCCAACTCAAAACATCATGATGCACTTGCAACATGCAAACTTCAACAACTTCATGACCCGATCCTGATGGCGATGGGTTCGCAGATGACGAAGCGGCTCGTTCTGACTGGAAACGCACATGCAGACTCCTGTGTATCCGTCCACTGCATGTAAGCACTCCGAACCACTCTATTTCACAAAGATCATGTGACGACCGGGCCGGATCACCTTCAAATCAAAATCTAACAACTTATCTTCTAGACCTAGCACATGAGGATGCTAGGCTGATTCACAGCATGCTCCTAACAGATCTCCTGAACAATGCAATGCATAAACAGAAAACACAAATGCAACCTAAGCTATGATACAGGACCATTCCACCGATTTGCAGGATCAACCGGTGGAAGGGTTGTAAATACCCATCAACTTGCAAACGGAAAGGAAATCAACACAAATAGAACTGATACAACCAGATAATGCAAAAGATGAGATCTTATTCAATTGAAATTCAATGTCCTGAATACAGCTTCACAATGTCGGAACTGCTCTCCTGAACCTCAGCTCAACACAACACCCATACATCTATCAACATCAATATGAACTATCAATATGAACTCCATGTCCCTAAACCCTAACAGATCGAAGGTATATATAACAAATCCTTCGAGTACTACCAACTTCACTTCCCAGCGGCTGGGAGCTTCCAAGCGGCTGGGAGAGAGGACAACTCAGACTGTCTTATCCCGATCTCTAACTGCCTACACATACTCCTAGGCTGAACTAATACATAGCATCGGTCCAGTGGACCTTATTACATGATAAAGTCAAACATACTAAAAATAGCCTACTGCCCTGTCATCATGCTGATAACTATCCTACATCCTGATCATGTATGTCATCATGCGGACCTATATCCTGATCATGTGCGGGTGCTCCTGCACCATACTCCCCAAAAGAAGGAATCTCAAGTCCACTTGAGATGAGAGTATTAAGGTCGGCACCATGCTTCTGTATCTGTTCTGCAGTCATCCATACTACTTCAGAAGTCGGCTGTCCCTTCCAAGAGACGAGGTACTCCAAGTACTTCTTGTTCCTGGTCTGTTTGACCACTCTAGTGTCCAAAATCTGCTGTATCTGTGGAGGATCATGTTGAGGAATGTCTTCAGCAACTGTATCCTGTAGGATATCCTGATCTGCATCTGGATTAGCCTTGTATGGAGTTAAGTCACATACATTGAAGATAGGAGATAAACCAAGATCAGGGGGGAGTTGGATCTCATAAGCATTTTGTCCATGTTTTTGCAAAATCTGACATGGTCCAACTTTCTTTGGCATGAGCTTAGTATACTTCCCCTTAGGGAGCCTGTCTTTCTTCAAGTGAACCCAAACCAAATCTCCAGCAGCAAATTGAACATCCTTCTTCTTCTTGTCAGCATACTCCTTATATTTCAAAGTGGTTTGCTGGAGTTGGGTCTTAACCTGATCATGAACTTCTTTGATTGCTTCAGCAAAAGCTTCTCCATCTGCACTAACAGGAGCTGCTGTAGGTAGCTCTCGCAACTCTAAAATACCTCTGGGATGCATTCCATACACTACTTGAAAAGGCGATTTTCCTGTGCTCCTGTTGACAGTATCATTATATGAAAACTCAGCTTGAGACAGAATATTGTCCCACTTCTCTCCATGCTGTTTTGTCAAGCATCTAAGTAGATTCCCCAAAGAACGGTTCACAACCTCAGTTTGTCCATCCGTTTGAGGATGATATGCAGAGGAAAAAGACAAATTGGTTCCCAATTTCCTCCAAAGGGTTCTCCAGAAGTGACCCACAAACTTCACATCCCTGTCTGAAACTATGCTCAAAGGCAACCCATGAATTCTGACAATTTCCCTGAAGAATAAATCTGCAATATATGAGGCATCTGCAGTAGTTTTGCATGGCAAGAAATGTGCCATTTTACTGAACCTATCCACTACAACAAAGACACTGTCAAATCCTCTCCTGGTCCTTGGTAAACCCAAAACAAAATCCATATTGATGCTTTCCCATGGTCTGGAAGGAATGGGTAAGGGCTGATATAACCCTGCATTAGTTGACCTGCCTTTAGCCTTTTGACAAATTACACAGGTTTCTACAAATTTCCTGACATCTGACTGCAACTTAGGCCAGAAATAATGCCTCCTGACCAGATCAAGAGTCTTGTCTAGACCAAAATGACCTACCATGGCTCCACAATGTTTCTCCTTGATTATATTCAACCTCATAGAACACCTTGCGATACACAACTGTCCACCCTTGAACAGCAATCCATCCTGGATTAGGAATTCAGAGAACTCAGCATGGTATTTCTCCCCAAAAGAAGTACAGACCTGATATATCTCTCCAAAATCAGCATCAGACTCATACATGGTCTTGAGTGAATCAATACCAACACTCTCTAATTGAATCTGATTGACTGTGAGAACTCTTCTGCTCAAAGCATCTGCAACTTTGTTCTTAACCCCTTTCTTATGCTTCAAGGTAAAAGTGAAAGCCTGTAGTGTTTCTACCCACTTCATATGTCTGTGGTTCAGCTTCTCCTGGCTGTTGATGAAACTCAAAGCCTGGTTGTCTGTGAAAACTATGAACTCCTTTGGCAACAAATAATGCCTCCATTTCTTTAGGGACTGAACTAAAGCATACATTTCCAGATCATATGATGAATACCTTTTCTTAGCATCATTGAGCTTTTCACTGAAAAATGCAATTGGTCTACCCTCTTGGCTGAGTACTGCTCCAATGGCCATGTGACTGGCATCACACTCTACCTGAAAGATCTTGTTGAAATCTGGAAGTGCAAGGACTGGCTGCTGTGCCACCTTCCTCTTCAATGCCTCAAAGGAATCATCTGCTCCTTGAGTCCAAACAAACCTGCACTTCTGTCCTCCTTTTATGGTATCCAACATGGGTGCACAAATATGACTGAACCCTCTGATGAACTTTCTGTAGAAGGTTGCTAACCCATGGAAACTTCTGACTTCATTCATGGTCTGTGGAGTTGGCCAATTCAATATGGCACTCACCTTCTCCTTATCCATCTGCAGCTTTCCTTGTGAGATGACAAAACCTAAATAGGTGATCTCCTGTTTCATAAACAGACACTTGTCCAAGTTTATCATCAGCTTTTCTTCATGTAACCTCTTGAGAACCAGCTCTATATGCCTGAGATGTTCTTCTCTGGTGTTACTAAAAATCAGAATGTCATCTAAATAGACTATGACAAACTTACCAATGAATTCCTTCAGAACCTCATTCATCAGCCTCATGAAAGTACTAGGGGCATTAGACAAACCAAATGGCATAACCTTCCATTCATACAATCCTTCATTTGTTTTGAATGCTGTCTTCCACTCATCACCTGGTCTAATCCTGATCTGATGGTACCCACTCTTCAAGTCGATTTTTGTAAAGTACTTAGCCTTTCCCAAACAATCAAGTAAATCCTCAATTCTGGGGATTGGAAACCTATACCTGATTGTGATCTTGTTGATGGCTCTGGAATCTGTGCAAAGTCTCCAAGTGCCTTCCTTCTTTGGTGCTAGTACAGCTGGTACTGCACATGGACTCAAACTCTTTCCAATCAGACCTGAATTCATCAATTCTTCAATCTGCCTGGCTACTTCTGCATTCTGTTCTGGGGTAAGCTTATAAGCTGCTTTATTTGGAAGTGTAGACCCTGGAATCAAGTCTATGCAATGACTGATATCTCTGACAGGTGGTAGGGATCTTGGCATTCCCTCTGAGATAACACCTTTGTACTTATCCAATAACTCTTGGACAGCTGGGTCTATCAACCTTGGCTTCTTCTCTTTCTTGGCTTCTGGCTGTTGTTTCTTATTCACACTCATACAGGGGATCAGGGCATATGCAACTGCACCTTCTGCTGCTACTTCTTTCATGAACTGTTTGCCTTCCATCAGCATGACCTTCACTTCTTTGCCTTTAGACTTCTCTTCTTTCTCCTTCAATGGGAATAGTGTTACATCTATACCATCTTTAGTGATTTTATAGGTGTTTTTAACACCATCATGCTGTGCCTTCAGATCATACTGCCATGGTCTACCAAACAAAAGGTTGCAAGCATCCATCTTGGTGATATCAAACAACAACTTATCCTTATATCCACCAATCTGAAACTCTACCCAAGCCTGCTCTTCTACAGTTGTCTGCTGACCTTGAGTAAGCCATGAGACTTTATATGGAGATGGATGAGGCAATCTCCTAAGCTTCAGCTTCACCACCATTTCTTCAGACACAAAGTTCTCAGTAGAACCAGAATCAATCAAAACCTTACATGCCTTACCTCCTGCTTTGCAAGTGGTTCTGAAAAGGGACTTCCTTTGAGGGGCTTCTTTATTAGGTACCTTCATGGTAGTCACTGTTCTTCTCATCATCAGGGACTCTCCACTTTCTGGATATCCATAATTCTCAGGACCGTTCACACTCTGAAAATCATTAGAGCTTGTCCTACTTTGATTATCAGGTTCATTGACCAAATTTGTCCTCCTTTCTCCTGCTGAGCTTGTGGCCTTGTCTGGACATCTGCTGGCTATATGGCCTTCTTTGTTACAGTTGTAACACCTGATGGATCCTCTGCCCTGGGATCTTCCTCTGAAGGGTCTTCTACCTCTGAAGTTTCCTTGCTGACTGAAATTCTCTCTCTGATTCTGACTATTGTTGCCCTTGCTATTATCCTGACTGGATTCTGCTTGATATCCCTGTCCATGTCCTCTACCTCTGAAAGGACTTCTTCCACCTCTTTGTTGTCTTCCTCTTCCTCTATTGTTTTGATCTTGTTTTCTCTTCAGCTTTTCTTCCACTTTCAGTGCCAACTGAAAGCTTTTCTGCACTGTATCTGGGTTATGCAGACTGAGATCTTCCTGAATATTAAACCTCAATCCATTAAGGTATCTGGCTACCTTTTCCTCTTCACTTTCTTTCACCTTGGTCTTCATACAGAGTTTCATGAACTCTTCTGTATATGAGCTGACATCTAGCTCCTTCTGCTTCAGGTTCTGCTTCCTCTTGTGTAACTGGATACTGTAATCCAAAGGAATATAAGCCTCCTTTACCAATTCCATCATCTTCTTCCATGTGGCAACTCTATGTTTTCCCTCCTGCACTCTATCATCCTGAACAAAGTTCCACCATGTCAAGGCAGCTTCTTTCATCTTGGACTGTGCTATCTTCACTCTCTGCTGTTCTGGTATCTCCTCTGTTACAAAGAAATTGTTCAGACAGTCTATCCATTCCATTACTGAATCAGGGTCCATCTTACCTGTAAACACTGGCAAATCCAGCTTCACATCCATGGTTCTCCTCTCCATGGCCTTGAGGGCGTTCAACAGCGGTCTCTGGTCTGCAGGAACGACCTCCTCGCTCCAATTAGGGATATCTTCTTCTTCCCTATCATCTTCTCTACCAGAACCTACTCTGCTCCTCAACTTTGCTAACTCATCTTTCAACTCCTGATTCTGAGCCTTCACGGCCTTACTTTCTGCGATCTGTTTCTTCACCAGAACTGCCAACTCAGCGTTGGTCATCTTTGTTGGAAACTCAGATGTTCCTTCTTCGTCTGACATCCTGCTTATCTTTTCCAAAAGATCCTAACCTTTGCTCTGATACCACTATGATGCAGAGTGGGACGCAACGGAGGCTAACTAACAGGAAGGAGTAGCCAACAATACAAACAGCATGATAAAATTCTCTATCGGCTGAACATCATCATCATATTTCCTAGAGACACCAACAGCATCATCACATTTCAACAGCATCATCATATTTCGGATGATCGCACATATCCTCCTGTCGACTACTATTTACCTCCTCCGTTTGTCGCCTATCATCATCATCATGATAATCAACGGGCGCAAACATCCTCCGGTTGCACTGTTCATCGGGTGCCAAATACAAGCGGCATCATCATGATATTCAATATCACCTTCGTCAGCAGGATATCCAAATATCCGGTTGCTCCAAATATCCTGATGACGTTGCACTTCAACAACTTGCCTTCGATGCTCCACTGCCCGACGATACAAGCAACAGCATCATGATCTAACTTATCCGGTTCTTCGAAACCTCCTGATGATGCTACTACAACTTCCTGCCTACGCCGATACCTTACCACTTAGTGACAACAGGATAAACTCGCATTGAGGGATTTCTTAATATCCTGATGACGATGACGTCATATCCTGATGACGATGACGTCACACATCATCCTGATGAACTCTTCAACACTTAGCCAAAAAAACTTAACTTTCACACCCGCATCCGTTAGCAATATGCGGATGATGAACTTCCCCGAGAGATGATCCTGACTGCGATATATACACTGAGTATATATCCAACTCAAAACATCATGATGCACTTGCAACATGCAAACTTCAACAACTTCATGACCCGATCCTGATGGCGATGGGTTCGCAGATGACGAAGCGGCTCGTTCCGACTGGAAACGCACATGCAGACTCCTGTGTATCCGTCCACTGCATGTAAGCACTCCGAACCACTCTATTTCACAAAGATCATGTGACGACCGGGCCGGATCACCTTCAAATCAAAATCTAACAACTTATCTTCTAGACCTAGCACATGAGGATGCTAGGCTGATTCACAGCATGCTCCTAACAGATCTCCTAAACAATGCAATGCATAAACAGAAAACACAAATGCAACCTAAGCTATGATACAGGACCATTCCACCGATTTGCAGGATCAACCGGTGGAAGGGTTGTAAATACCCATCAACTTGCAAACGGAAAGGAAATCAACACAAATAGAACTGATACAACCAGATAATGCAAAAGATGAGATCTTATTCAATTGAAATTCAATGTCCTGAATACAGCTTCACAATGTCGGAACTGCTCTCCTGAACCTCAGCTCAACACAACACCCATACATCTATCAACATCAATATGAACTATCAATATGAACTCCATGTCCCTAAACCCTAACAGATCGAAGGTATATATAACAAATCCTTCGAGTACTACCAACTTCACTTCCCAGCGGCTGGGAGCTTCCAAGCGGCTGGGAGAGAGGACAACTCAGACTGTCTTATCCCGATCTCTAACTGCCTACACATACTCCTAGGCTGAACTAATACATAGCATCGGTCCAGTGGACCTTATTACATGATAAAGTCAAACATACTAAAAATAGCCTACTGCCCTGTCATCATGCTGATAACTATCCTACATCCTGATCATGTATGTCATCATGCGGACCTATATCCTGATCATGTGCGGGTGCTCCTGCACCACATCACAAAAAGATTGGCATCAAATAAGAATATATTGGTAGAATATTTCAGCTATATTCTTATTCTTGTCTCTTTGGACTTGATTCTTGATCTCTAAAACTAGCCATATTCTTATTCCTATATGGATGAAAAGACATCAAGAAAGTTTAAAAATAATAGTTAAAATAGTCGAAGAAGTTAAGCTAAATTGGTAAAAAGCCACCCTAGATAATGATGGACCTAGTTTTTTGCCACTGCCCATTCTTCTCTTTTAGCTATGAAATGAGTGCTATGGATTTGAGCCTATAAGATTTCTAGGTGAGATAAATTTAGTTACTTCTACTTGAAAATATTGGTAGAAACTATTCAAATTCAAACCTTCAATGGGTGTTCAAGAAATTTTAACTTACCTGTGTAGAATTAAACATACTAAACCCACAAATCTTAGGACAATCAATCCATTGACCCTGATTTTTTTTATGAAATTAAATGCTTGGCTCGCATTGTTTCAAATTTGAACAAGTATCTTTTTTCTAATAATGGGGATGGGAGAAAGTAAGTTCCATAGAAATGAATGTCAAAAACATGGCAAATTTTTCTTGAAGATAGAAACCTTGCTTTATTTGTAGCATAATCTTGTTTATGAGGATTATGGCATGGAGAACTTAGTAGTAGCATCTTGGGAGTGTGTAATAGATATAATAACACCATATCTAAGTTTTAACTAGGCTATAATGTATGATAACCCCTTCATACCTGGTGATAGGATGATTAACAAGAAGAGTTTTAATGGATGAAAACTATTGTAATCATTGTAGAGATAACTCTCACTAATGTATTGACAAAAAAAGAATGGGTAGGGTAGGTTGGAATTCTATTTGCACTTAAGCTTCTTTGATGGACTCCCTTTTAATGCCGAACTAGTTTACATTAAAAATCTTTGTGTTGTATGAAACAAAATCCTTTATGGAATTTCATCAAAATAGCTCCGGTGCCTTGTGTTATGCTTTTACATGTTAAAAATGGTATTCTATCAAATAGTTCAAATTTACCCTATGTATACTTACGTTCTTGTGAGATTTGTCACACATATCATGTGCATTGTCTATGTGTTCATGTTTTACTTCATGTCTACCTAGCAACTAGAGCTACAACATCTAACAAAAATTCCTCTATCTCTTATTCTTAGATGGGCCTCCTTACCCTATACAAAGCCCCCATGTGGTGCAGGGATGGGAGAATTCTTGCTAAAGCATGGAAATTGGGATTTATCCTTTCCATTGCATTCACTAAAATTTGTTGGATGGTTCGCAATACTGTAATTAGTAAGTTTAGTCCTCTATTAAAAAAATGACCAATGGCTCTGTAATGTATTTGTTGTTTCTAGATAGATTCCTTGGCCCTCCACTGAAATGTTCTCTTTTCTTTGGCCTATCTTATGTCAAAAATTTGTTGTGGCTAGTTCTACGCCAATGAATTTTAACGGATAATTTCCCAAGGGGGTGCTTAGATGATTCTATTGCCATGTTCCCTAAAAGATTATGGAATTAGAGAGTGCAATGTATTCTATTTGTTGGTTTATGTTATTAGACTTAACAAAAGGTTGGCATTTGTCAATAAGAAGATATTTTGCAGTTGATAGTATTGGTTTCTTGATATTGTGGTGTTATTGTGTTTCTTCAAGAGTATAGCAATATGGTCCTACAAAGTGTTTTTGAATTTACTTGATATTACTCTAATTTTTTTTGTAGTTATATGTGCAAATTTTCTAGGTTTTTGAATTTAAACGTATTTGTGAATTTCTACATATCATTTTAAATGTTAACTTCTATGCATCTTCATGGAATAGAGTGGGCTAGTGCTTGCCTATAGTGAAGTATTTTGGATTGAATAAGTAAATACTCATGTTTTTGGAATCAAATTCAATTTTCAAATTATGTATATCACTGTAAATCTTAATCTTGAGCCACTGTCATACCATGTGGGCATTGCTTTAGTTATTTGTCTAGAATTTTCTGTTGGAATACACTTGATCACTGAGAGGGGGGGAGGGTGAATTAGTGGTACAATGAAAATTAATTCAAATAATCAACTTGGTGGTACCCATCTAGGTTTTAGGGTTTTGAATCAGTTTTATCAAATGTTTTCCTTATTTCCCCTTAAAACTCTAAGTCTTATGGTCATACCTTTACTTTATGTTATAATCCATCGTTGATTGCCTAGCCTAGGTTACCGGTCATTCATGTTATAACCTTGAGTCTTACATGTCATGAAGTGACCTATCCCAAGAGCTAGTGTTTACCCTTTGTTGCCTGTCAAAGTCATGTTCTTTATAAAGTTCTTAAGTCCTAAGTCTTTGTAGGGGCCCGAAGGTGCCACATGGTAAGATATCACATGCCCGCATACTGCTGACGCTAACATCATATCTCCACCATGCAACTGCGAAATGAGGACATGTGTAAAGTATATCGTGGCCTATGGCCATAATATCAAGAATGAAGTAGATTGCGCCAGTTGTCAAAGGATGAAGTGAAGAGGTGGGGCTGATAAGGATCGAATGGTAGTGTAGTGTCACAGAAGAATCTTGTCTACAGGAAAGATTCTATGCGTGGTTGCGATATGTGTTGGTATGTGGTGATTGATCATGCAAGTATTGTACACAAGTTATGTTACCTCATCGGGGTTCGGCCCCTAAATTTTTTTCCCTCTTTTTTGCATGATCGGAGTCGGTTGTTAATTTTTGTTAACTGACAAAAGAAAAATGACATTAGAAAACTCTAATTCTAGAAGCTTCCAAAAAGCTTGTTATAAGCAGCTAGAATGTATGGTACAACTATGTATTCACGAGATTGTAATTTGTTTTGCACTGAATAATAAAATCATTGGATGGCTGAGTTTCTGTGGATGTAGCCCATATTGGGTGAACCACATTAAATTTCTGTGTTGATCTCTTTTGTGTTGTTCTTCATTATTATATTTGGGTTATTTAATCTGCATATAATTGTTAGTGTTTATTGCTTGATCTACCCTAACCCTAACAAGATGATGACATGTGGCCTATTTTTGAAAGGAAGGAAAAGGATTATATAAGGGAATCCATGTGGAAGGCTCAGTATTGATAGTTTGTAGGATGGGGTTGGAGCAACCAAGGGTGATTGACCTAGAAGGATTCATTAATAGAGTGAGGCTTGGCATCAAAAGGCCCCAGTTCACCCACCAGGTCATATTTGATGAGGATGTAGTAAGAGATTCTGCCACAATGGAGGAAATTCATTTTTTGAGGGGAAGGTGGGAAGTAGTGATGGAAGGAGAAAGGATGAGAACTAATCTCAATCCTACATATCCAGGGGTATTTTCTGATGAGAATGACCCCATAGTAAGAATTCAGAGAATTTTGGCTCATGCAGAAACTTTGATTGCAGAAGCTCCTCCAGAAGAAGGAAGGCCAGCATACGTTAGAGACTAAAAGGCTCCAATTAAGCCATATAGAAGAGGAGATGAGTCTCCTGATACATCTCCAGCCAAGAAAGTGAAAATCATTGACTTGGAGCATGAAGAGGAAGTAGAATTGATAGACTTGGAGGAGGAAATAAATGAACAAGAACAAGAAATTTCCCAACAGGTGAATTCACCTATGAGAATAAGGCCTTATGCCTCCCCTGATAATAGATTAAGTAGATCACTTGCTGGTAATCATGTGGATACAGAGGACATCAGAGTACTGGCTTGCACACAATTCCTAGAGGATGATGCCTTTATCAATACCCCAGAGTTTAAGGGGTATGTGTTGACAGTAAGGAATGAAGAGTTTTAGAAGAGAGTAGAGGAAGAAAAGAGAGGAGCTGATCCAGAAAAGTATGAAGAGATAACTTAGAGAGTGTTGAATGAAGTAGGTCAAGATATTAGTGGAATGACCCTTGATGAAGGAAGAGCCTTGGTAGCAAAGAGTGGTCTGATGCTACTTCCACATTGGACTCTAGCAGATGCAATTGCTTTTGACACTATCCAGAGAATGGGCATAGATATATCAGAAGACCAAGTAGATAAAACACTCTCAGGTGCAGGGTTTAACCCTAAATTTGAGACCTTGGCAATATGGGCATTGGCCTCAAACAATAATAAGCCAAGGGTGGGCTTTAATGAATTGATAGGGGATGTTATAATAAAGAGAGTGTCAGACACTCCAGCTCCTCAAGCTACAAGCTTGAGTATTCATATAGCCTAATTTGCTGAGGCTGTCACAAATAAATTGCAAAAAGATTATGATGAATTTCTATTGAAGTATGGGCAAGCTATGTCAGAATTAAATAAATGTAAGGAGCAAATGTTGTTGGCTCCAGGCACTTCAGTTCAGAGTGTTCCTGCTCTTGTAGAGACTACAAAATCATTGCCAATAGATAGATAGGAACTGCTCTTAGAGATTAAGGAGTTGAAAGAAGAGGTAAAGAATCTAAAAGATGAGAAAAAGAACACTATCAAAGAAATAGTTACAAATCTAATCAACCACAGGTTATCCAAGATCACAGCCAAGGTTGATGACACATGGATGTCTTATTCAAATTTGAAGACAACCTTGGATAAACATGAGAGGCATAAGGAAAGCCTGAAAGACATGTGTAGAATGTGGCTACCAAGAACTGGAAAAATAAGGGAAGTTCATAGATGTTCAAGGTTTTCCCCTGATGCTCCTGTAGAAATAAAATTAACCCTTGATATGTTAATTTTATTAGAAGAGGTAGTGGCTTTCCAGCTGAAATTGGATAAGGTTTTGAATGAGAAAAGACAATCAATTGAGAAAATAGATAAAAAGATTATGGCAAGTATATTGGAGGATGATGGACAAATAAAAAGTTTAGACAAATGGAAGGCTGATTTTGAATAGCTGGCTAGCTCATATCTTCCAGTTGTGTAGATGGTGACCCAAATATGAAAATTTTAAGTTCTACACTTGACAAGCTACATGTGTTGGAATTGAATTTTGAGATATTTTGTTAGAAAACAAAAATTTTATTAGATGCAAGGTATATAGGGCATAATGAAAAAAATAGCAAAATTGATTCCTTTCCAATGGCCACTGGAGAAGTCATGTGCAACCTAAGTGGAGAAATATGGATAAATGTGTCCAGGGTGAATGAGGATCCAATCGTGTGATATGTCTTCTTCATTATTGGATAAATTATCCCCAACAGTTTTTTGTCATCTCCAAGATAAATTGTATTTTTGTCTTTCTCTTTCATATGTAAGTTGAATTAGTTTCCCAATACCTATGGGTGGTGGCTTGTAATGTAAGATTCTGTAACCGACATATGGTAACGAGTTTTTGAGTACCATGTTCTTGTGTCTATAAAAGAGCATGTTGTACTACTTGTTGGTGTAATTAAATATTTAATTACACTTTATTAAGTTTACTTAGGGCTAATTTTAGTCTTAAGTTATTCTTAAGTCATATTAGGGTTTTTTCTCTAACTTGCAAATATAAAATCAAGTTCTCACATGTAATTCTTTAATCCATTTCATTAATTCATCCAATATTGTGCAAATGATTTCTCTTTGATTTTTTCTCTTGTGGAAGGTAAATATTAGGTTTTGCAGGTGATCTTTGTGGCTTGAGTTAATTATCAAATCCAACATGGTATCAGAGTAGATCTGCAAGCCCCTTCTCAAATTTGGAGAAAAATTCTAGCAAGAGTCATTTACTGGGCGAGTTTTTTGTTTAAAATGGAGTATTCCATTGGATTCATAGCAGCTGGAAAAGGCAGATTTGTCTTTTGTTTGGCTAGATTTGGTTTGGGGAAGCTAAATCTGTGAAGGTTTCTAGAGTGCTTTTTTTAGATTTGGAGGGGAATAGTAATTTTAGAGCATTTTTGGCCAAAACAGACCTCACCATTGCACTCGGAAGGCCCAAAAACCCTATTTTCATATAAAGCACTCTATATTTTGTTGAAAAAAAGTTTCTGGGTGTTTTTTTGGGGTTTCAAGAAATCCATGATAGTGAAATCCGTACGACCTGTATGGAATCCATACGAATGTATGGTGCATCGATTTCTATGCCAACCTTGATTTCTGTGCCATTCTCATCTGAACATATTTTAATTTTGAAGTTGCCTCGATTTGCATGCCATCTCGATTTGCGTGCCATCTCAATTTCTATGCACATGTATAGCTGAGTTTTTTTATTAATTTCTTAATAGTAAGGAATTTTTTATTTTGGAGGTCTAGCTCCAAGGGTTTAACCCTTGGTCGCATGGGGGACCAGGCCCTAGCTTCTAAGCAGCAGCACCCAGAGACTCAGCTCCTGGTCATATGAGGGACCACTACCCTAGCCGCCAGCCCCCAAAGACTCAGCCCCTAGTCACATGAGGGACCACTGCCCTAGTAGCTAGCCCCCAGAGATTCAGCCCCTGGTCACATGGGTGGCCAGGAGCTTCAATAGTGCTTTTTTTGGGCCTCTTTGTCCTAAAGGAGCAGTTTTGGTAAATCGGGCATATCTTGAGCATACAGAGTCAAATTTTTGAAAAAAAAAAGGCATTGGAAAGCTGGTTCTGAGCACAATCCAGTGGTGTAGATATTTTTCCAGGTTTTGTTGATTGGTACAATTTATTGCTGTTTGAAGTCAAGGCATCTTTTTTGGCTTTCAAGCTCCATTCTTGCGCCTAGAACCTCCGTTTTTCAAAAATGAATAGGTGTTGGAAAGGTATCAGAGAGCTCTACATAGCCACCTATATAATTTTTTATTATTTAGCTCCAGGTATATTTTAAATCAGTTTGTCAATTTTATGGCTTTTGTTGGATATCCTGGACATGCTGCCTCTTGGAAAGGTTATGTTTGCTTTGAAAGACTTCTATTATCAGCATAAATCTATTTGCATGTTTTGATCTATAATCATCTAAGGAGATGAGATTCTACCATCAGCATAAATCTAATTGTAGATATTGTGGAAGTAATCAACATGAGAAAGAGATGTGTCCTCATTTCTCACATCATCTCTTTGAAATGCTTGTTTCAATCGCTTCTCCTCCTGATGAGATCATTGCTCCATGATCACCTACTGCTACTTCAGTGTTTAGTGTTGCATCATCATTGGCTTCTAGTAATTCTGTGCAGCAGGTCAATAGTAGTCTTCTTGATCCACCTCATTGGGATTCCTATCTTGCAGACATATCATCTTTGTTTGTAGAGTCCCATCTTGTAGATTTGGATGACCACATTGAGGACATTTGTCTTCTCTTTGATGACAGCTTTGATGGAGTTGCATCACCATCATCTGCTTCAAATATTGTTCTTTATCCTCCTCTTCTTTAGTCACAGTTTGGCAGTGGAATGGAGACATTTGAGTAGTTTTCAAGAGCATCATTGTTGTCTTTGGATCATGTGCAGAGTTTAGAGACATTTGTCCTTCTTCCTGTATATTCCTATCCAGAATGGGAAGACATTATGCACACATCTGTAGTTCTATTTCTTCCCAAGGGGAGGAATGTTGTTCGACATTCATGGGTCTTCATCTTTATTATGTGTCGAGCATGTTCCAGCACTGTAGGAGTCATCTTGAGGAGCGGCTACATGGTCTCTCTTCTCATCTCTATTTTGGAAGGGAGCATTTCCTTGCATGGGGTTTCATTCTTCTCACTTCTGGGGGGTCATCAGACCTTCTCTCTTCTTCCTCTCTTATGGGGGGGCATTCTTGATTGTACTTTTGTGATGGATTCACTTCTTAGGTGCTCTTAGTTTTAGTCCTTCTTCCATCACATGTTTATGTACTTGTATTTTTCTCTCTTTTGGAGAGGAGTTTTCTCCCACTGAGTTTTTCTCCTTTCTCTCCACTTTATGAGAGATTCTTGTTGTTCATGGGTACCTAAAATGGCCTTGTAACTAGGACCCATTCTTGCATTAGTTGCATGTTTTTCATTTCTCCCTAAGTTGCACTTATGGGGGGTGTTGGTGTAATTAAATATTTAATTACACTTTATTACGTTTACTTAGGGCTAATTTTAGTCTTAAGTTATTCTTAAGTCATAATAGGGTTTTTTCTCTAACTTGCAAATATAAAAGCAAGTTCTCACATGTAATTCCTTAATCCATTTCATTAATTCATTCAATATTGTGCAAATTATTTCTCTTTGCTTTTTTCTCTTGTGGAAGGTAAATCTTAGGTTTTGCAGGTGATCTTTGTGGCTTGAGTTAATTATCAAATTCAACACTACTTTGTAGGGCTGTTGGAAGATTTGGGAAACTTTGATAATGAAATATAGAACAATTTTGAGAGGTTGTCCATATTTTGATTTGTAAGTTTCAGTTTCTTGCATTGTTGAATGTATTTTCTCTATAAGCATTTTTATCAGTTTCAAATTGCAATATATGAAAAATGCCTCTGAGCATGTGTTTCCATCAATTGTCTCCTATGTTATTTTAATTTCTCTTTTGAATGAAGATACTAAGGGTTTTTGAGTTCTTGAATATACGTTTTCTATATTGCATGTCTGGTTTATTACTTCTATTCAAGGAATAGATTAAAATGCTCTGAATCAGATATTGAGAGATGTGTTTTGCAACAAGGATATTTATAAGAAGAGTTGTTGGAAATACTCATTCTTGGATTGTTATCTATAAGACATGAACATAATAAATCCTCTGAATCTGAATGTTTGTGTTGTTTATGAGAAGTAATCTGTATTGCAAGGAATTTACTCCAAACCCTAGGATTGGCACCGATCAGAGTTGGGCTTATTTTCACAAATCACCCATAATCAACAATCACACATACATTAAAAAGAACAATCAATTTATTAGTTTTAGGAGTAAGGTTTAGTTTCATGTTCTCTGATCCATTCAACGAAGTAATTACAAGAGCTAGCCAAATTTTAAGTGATTATACAGTTTTGGTCTGCATATAGGAGAACATGTCTGCTTTAGGTGTCAATATCTGGTGAAATAAGGATTTGTCATTCAAATGTTGAAATAAGGGAATACCCCTAGGTCTAGTAGAGCCTAAAGTGCAGAGGAGAACAAGTAATTATCTCTTGTTCGTTGGACACTGACCTGAGAGTCATGAGAATAAAAGATGACAACTTTCTAGGGAAACTCAGGCCATCAGTTGGGAACACCAACACAACTTACTTTGCAATGTCAATTATCTACACATCAAGACACTTAGAAAGAAATGAGATCACACAAGACACACCACAACACATGCATATACGTGGAAACCCCTAGATGGGAATAACCATGGGAGAAATGCTACTTGGATCTACTGTCCAAATCCAGCCTCACAAAATATCTAATCACTTATACAATGCAGGCCTCATTGGCACATAGAATCTCACTTATTACAATTCAAGGCACCAACCCTAGGAGCACCAACCCCTTGCAAGTTTAGGAGCACCAACTCCAATGCAATAGACTGAAAATACACAGTACTACTATGTTTACATTGACATCATAGGTTACAGATAGTTTATGTAACTCTCTCACTCAATCACCTCTACTCTCTTTGATCTGTATGCTTACATCAATAACCCCTTTCGTTTACAAACTTATTTAGAGAATATTTCTTCTAAAGTCTATCATCCACCCAACACAAACGCACTATTCTATTTACAATGGAATCATGTACTATACAAAAAAACCTGCAAGAAACACTTCTTAATTCACTATCCTTTCAAGTTTAAACCTTTCAATCAACATGTACACATCAAAATCCCCTTCTTTTACAATTTCATAAATGATTCTGCAATCATTTCATTAGCAACAAAACAAATCAATATGTACATGATTTATATCATCTCACACCTTAACAAAAACCTCAAAATAATACTTCTCACAATTTAAAACAAACTCCTAAAACCATCGGCAATGAAAATAGTTACCAAAACTGTGAAAATTGCTATCCATTAGGTACCATGGGTAACTTCCTGTGAATATTCAAGCTCCAGGAAGTAGTCGTTACATGTTTGAAAGACCACCATAGATATCATCCTTCGTGCCCTCGACAAATTAAATGTGCATCGTTGATAGAAACTTTGGTGCCTGCTCACAAACTGTCGACGGGAGAAGCCTGTCCTGACTAGGTCGAGTGGCTGGTTACCTAACATTGAAGGTAACTTAAGTTGTCACTTAAGTTATAAGTGACTTTCGATATCAAGTCACTGTCAAATTAGAATATAAAGGGAGCCCGTCACTAATTTAACATTGCTTTTAGGTTCTTAGGGTTTAGGAGGACATTAGGGTTTTGGCACTCTAGGATTTAGGTCTTCAAAAATGTCAAACCCTAATCATGCCATCAAAGATCCTTGGCTTGAATTGTAACCCTTAACCATTGCAGATAGTCTTTGTTGTAGAGAATAAAATAATGAACATGATATAATATATAAACTCCTTTTATCCTAAAGAAAATAAGAACTTTGCTCTTGGAGGTCCTTAAGGTTTTAAGATCTTTAGGATTTAGAACTTCAAACCTTGTCAAACCCTAATCTTGAAATGTGATCCTTTATCTTTTGTAAACAACCAAACTAGATGATATCATAGTGTGTTATGTAACCAGGGTCTCATTTAGTCTCACTGCAACTTCCATATAGTCTTTTCAAAATATCTACTTCTCCAAATGCAGATACAGTCTATATAGAACTAAGGATTTACACCAGATGTCTTTTAAAGCATCACCAAGGATGGTAACAAAAGGACTGAGCATCATAATGCAAAGATAAGTTGTCTTCTTAAACAATGACAAACAAACATTCATGTAGACTACTTCTGTTCACATATTAAATGACAATCCTTCCTCTGTGCACACATTGACTTTGTTCACACAATGAATGACAATCAACTATCTTCTCCATTCTTCACGAAGGTCTGAACACCTGAAATACAACAATACACCCATCAAGCTGTCTTGGACTGTCTACTCCATGCAATGACATGACTATCTTCTTCTCTAGGACTGCTCTTGGACTGTCTTCTACATTCAACTTGGATTGTCTTCTCCATTCAATGATAGGGTGGACATCACAACACAAGGATACCACCCCATCACACAACACTACCATTAATGTATAACTATCAACATCATTCATCAATGACACTTAGTTTAGCATGACACCTTCTTTGACATCAATGACAAGATGTGCAAGAATCAACAAAAAGATCATAAGTAGGTTTTGTGGTTCTTACTTGATTGCTATGGTGGATTATCCCTAACAATTTGTCGTATATTTTAGTGGTTGTTAGGAGGGGATTGCTAGTTGCTACCCAGTGGAAAAATGAGCAAACATATCTAGGTAAGAAATGTTGTGGCTTGTTGCATGCTTTATAGCTAGATCTTTAGTGCTACAATAAATGCTAAATAGATAATTTAATTTGTTTGTGTTATGGATTTTAATATCATTTATAATTTGAATAATCGTTAAAGCATCTATTGTAACCTTCCCTCCTCTTTTCTCCATCTGAATTGGAGTTATAATTGATCTTCAAGCTTTGCATGCCACCACTTAACTCTACACCATCTTTAATATCTAGTTTTTCTTCACACCACCTTGTTCTATCCTACCTTTCCTATTCTTTGCATGCTTTACTATCTATAAGACTTATTTTCTTTAAGTGCTAGCTTGTAGGATTCCTTTGCAAAATGAATTGTTAAAAAAATACTATGCTGATTTAAGATGCACACACTATTCACATGTTTGGACAAATTCTCAGTGTTATCTTCTACATAACTAGAATGGATGCCAAGTTTGTAGAACTCATTCATGTTCATTTTCCTTTGGTGTAGGTTTTAGAGATTTCTAAATGAATCTAGTGTCTAACTGGTTGGCATAAAATTCCCTTGGAGTTTAATCCCCAAGTGTGATCCCATTGTGCGATCTTGCAGTTTTTCCTTTGTGTGACTCCTTCAGAGAAAGTCTTATCATAAGGAGACATACTCTCTTAACTTTGTGGTGGCATATTTGGCTCTCTTTAGGTCCTAGATTATTTTAAGCTCAATATGTTTTTCTAGCTTGTTGATCTAGTCCAACAACTCTTTTGTATTTAAGCTTCCTTAGTAGCTTAGAAGACCAAACCTTGGCTTGCTACATGCATTTCGAGCTAAGGAAGTTACAAATGTTTCTTTTGTAGTGATGTTCTCCCCAAAATCATGATCTATGAAATCATTTCTCAGATCATAGTTATCTCTCTCATATTCACTAACATTTTTAGACACAATCTCTTATCCCTATTGTCTAGTCTCAATGACTTCAAGCCATGCTTGGATACTTGACAATGTATCAACAAAATATGTAACACAATCCCCTTGGTTGTTTCTTGCACACCCTCTTCAAACTTTATGGTACATTTTCTCAAGTTCACCTATAGTGTGATGGAACTTGACACATGTACTTATGTCAGGAAATTGTTATGATCTTACCTCTAGGATTGAGAACACCCACTCTAATACAAAGAAGTTCAATTTCAAGCACCACCTAAAACCTAATCACTTTCCAAAATCAAAATTCCTTCAAATGACCATACAACACATATAAATAATTCTTTTCTTTATTTGTACATAAGGAGTTATACTAGGTTGATTAGAATTATGTGATTCTGTATGTAAATTAGAAATGTCAAAATGAATTGGGTGCACCTTATATTCACTAGGATAGGAGGACATGAAATCTACGGATCATCACCAAGATATCAATTATAAGACAAATCAACCTCCAAAGATACATAAGTGGTAGCAAGAACTACTAGTGATGCAACACCTTTAGTTGAAGAGGATGGTTTATCTAAAGAAAAAGGTTATGTGGTATGAAAAATAAGAGAAATATGTGATGGAGTAGAGAAAGTGGTATCAATGATCTAATAATATTGAAAAGGATCATTATCATCCTCTACCATAAAGGATTTCCTCCACAAAGAATTATAGATTAATGCAAGGTAAAGGGAACAAATTCCATTACATGAATCCAGGGTTTAGCAAGGAGAAGATTGTAAGAGAGATTTCTTGGCATGAAATGGATTAAATTGGGGAGTATAATAGGTCCTAATGAAATAGGCATTGTAACTGTGCCTAAAGGATCCTTTTTGACATTTTCAAATTAGAGATAGAGACTTAGGGATAGAGAGGGAGAGATAGAGAGGGGGAAGAGATAGCCCTGGGATAGAGACAATTAGAGAGAGAGAGAGAGGGAGAGGACATGGGGAGAGAGAGGAGAGATATATAGAGAAGGGAAATAAAGAGATAGAGATGGGGGAGATGGGAGATAGAGAGATAGGGATAAAGAGGGAGAGATAGAGAGGGGGAGAGATAGGGGAGAGAGACAAGGAGACAGGGAGAATAGAGAGATACAAGGAGAGATAGAGAGATAGGGGGAGAGAGACAAGGGGAGAGAGACAGGGGAAAGAGACATGAAAAAAATTCAATAGATACAAAACGTGATCGTGTTATAGCACAGTCATTTTGTAACATGAACACACTTTTTGATGCTTTGGGAAATTCCAAACCTAAGCGTTGGATTTGCGTTGGGCATCTAACCCAAAGGCTTGGACATGTTTTCAACAAAACTTAGAAAATCAATCTACTCCTGGCCGTGCTCTCCATCAGGTTTTCACATTTTTCACTGTCAATACGAAAAAATCCTAGGATGACTTCAAGTTTTTTATTATCTTTCTAATCATGTATTTTTCAAAAATCTGATAACATTAAGGTTTCTATCTTGAATGTCTTTTCCTAATGTGTTATTTTTTGCAAAAAAACCATGTCTAGTATTTTTGGTATCATTTTTTGCTCGTTTACCAAAATTTGAAACAAATTACATTTTTAGATTCTAGACTCAATTCTATACACATTGAAAATAAATGATCTTTGATTAGTTTTCAAAAAAATAGGGGGGGCACACTCAAATTTTCATTTTTCAGGATGTGTCCACTTTGAAAATTCATAAAAAATCATATATTCATTAAAAAATTAATAGAAAAATCAGGCATAAACTACACATGATGTTAGCTAATTTTTTGCTAAAGTGATTTGTGAAATACTTTAAAAAGTCAACATTTTAGGGGGAGCACACCAAACACTATGCTATATTTTTCTGACAAATATAGGAGCACTTTGTGTGCTCCCCCTAATTGAACCTCTTAATCTCCACCATTTTTAGAAAAAAAAAAGTATTTTAGAAACTAGGTTCCGAGCACTACAAATCTTGTTCTTATCATATCTTCTAATTTTCAAAATGACTATATTCAATTTCTCATCCAAGATCAATTTTTATTGATTTTTTTTTTTAAAATGGTCACTTATGACACCTTTTGGTCTCCCATTTCCATGCACATACCCATGTATTAAAATATCTATATAGAGAAATTTATAATTTCATAGTTATACAATTAGAAAGGGAAGAAATATACTAGAGGCAGAAATCCATGGAGACATGGTTCAAAGAGGGAGACAAGAACACCAAATTCTTCCACAACTCAACCAAAATAAGGAGGTCAGATGACATAATTCCTAAAACTAGAAAGGCGGATGGAAGTTTCACAAACAATATCATAGAAGTTGGTGATGATGCAATCAATTATTTCCAAAACCTCCTTAATGATTAGGAAGGATCAAATCTAAATCTTTAGAACCAAGCACTCAATTGTATCCCAAGTAGTTTGAAGGAAGAATAGAACAAAATGTTAATGGCTTTGTTTACCTAAGAAGAAGCCAAATTAGCAATCTCCCAATTGCATCCCGATAAAGCCCCTAGACAGAACAAATTCTCAACAAGCCTTTTAATAAATGTTAGAATATTATTGGGAAGGAGGTTTGGGACACTATAAAAGAATCTAAGAAAAATCCCACTATACTAAGAGACATCAACAACACATTCATTTCTCTAATCCCTAAAAGGAACACAACTAAAACATTTGATTATTTTTTCCCTATCTCCCTATGTAAAACTTTATACAAGATCATATTTAAGCCAATGGATAATAGGATCAAGCTTATCCTTTTGGAGATCATATCCAAAGAGCATAGTGATTTTGTTCCTAGAAGGTCAATTATGGATGGTATTTTTGTGGCACATGAGGAAATCCACACAATTACATAAACCAAGGAATACAACATGATGATTAAGCCCAATATAAAGAAGGTGTATGGTAGGCTCAATTGGAGATTCTTCATCAAAGTTATGGATAATTTGGTATTTGTAAAGAATGGATAAACTGGATCTTCAAGTGCATTTCTAGTCCTATATTTTTTGTTATAGTCAATGGGAGCCCACAAGGTTTCTTCAATGCTTCAAGAGGCCTTCAATAGGGAGATCCTATCTCACCCTTCTTATTAATCATCATGGAAGACACTCTAGGGAGATCAATCTAAGCAACTAGGGAAAAGGGAATATGGAAAGGAATTAGAATCATTGAAAATGTAAATACTATTTCTCACTTGTAGTTTACTTATGACATGATGCTATTTGGACTATCAACTATAAAATAAGCCAAAATCATTAAAAGTACTTTAAAAATTATGCAATAACCTTTGTAAGAAGTCAACACAACAAAATTAGAAATATTTTTCTTTAATACCAGTACTCAAAAGCGATCATAAATAGAAAAGAAATTGGGATATAAAATTAGGACACTTCCAAACAAATATTTGGGGATTCCACTTTTCAAAGGTATATGCAAATCCTCAATATGGGACTCCTTGATTGATTCTTTCTCAAACAAAAAGGCTTTTTAGAAATGAAGATGGGTCTCCCTTATAGGAAGGATGATCATGTTGAAAGAAGTCATTTCTATAATACCAATTTATTTGATGTCCTATTTAAAAATTCCATCCAAAGTCATTGGTAAAATTGATCAAAGGATGAGGAACTTTCTTTGACAAGATCCTTAAAAAGATAGAAAAATTCTACTAGTTGCATGGGAAACTATTTGTAGTGTTAAAGAAGTTGGCATAGTTGAGACCAGGAAAATTGCTACCCAGGACAAGGCACCAGACACCAAACTAATAGGAAAATAATACACAAAGCCACACTTTAAATGGGCCAAAATTCTAGAGAACAAATACTTGGACTCCTTAGACCCAACCAAAATCTAGACAATGTTTAATCATTTGAAAGGCTCCAACTTGTGGAATTTACTATTGATAAGAAGACACGTCATCTCCAAACACATAACATGGGAGATCAAAACTAAGAAATCAACCAACTTCTAGGAGGACTCATGGAATGAATTTCCCACACTAGAAACAAATCATAATCTTTATGAGGTTAGGCAACATGTAAAAGAGCTATGGGACTCCAAGGTCATTGATTACTTGATCCCTTGCAATAATAATAGAATTCAAGAATAGACATTGAAGGATCCCAAAGATCTTGGGTTGTCACAAAGGTAGACAAAGCTATTCCTAGAAGCTATGCAAAGTCAAAAAATATTAAAAACAAATTGAGTGGATATAATCAAATGGAACTGCTCTAAGTCCAAGGAATACACAGTAAAACTTAGCTACATGGTAGAAGACCTACACCTAATGAATGTATATTAGCTTGTACATCTATGTTAGTATAAATTTTGTTTACCAAAGGCAGACACCTTTACATGGGCCACAATATAAAATAAAATATTAATTGTGGATAGATTCAGAAAAATGGGTTTTCAAGGCCCATCCAAATGTGTGTTGTGTGAACAAGATAAAGAAAGTGTAAATCATTTACTACTAGGATGCCCCTTTGCTAATAAATGCTAGCAATGGCTGTGTGCTAGATTAGCGTGGAGCATCATGTTGGTAAATGATAAATGATGATTGTTCACCTCATAGTAGCTACTCCAAAAGAAATGAATATTTTCACGCATTAGGATATTAAGTCCCTTAATGGTGATATGGGAAATATGGAAGGAAAGAAATTGTAGGACCTTCCAAGCCTCTATAATGCCTTTGTAATCCTTTCTCAATAAAGTAGAAATTGCTATCATTGAGATCATAGACAATAGAGTAGCATCATGATCAGTAAAAATAAAGTATTTTCATCTTAGGATTGTGAGCTAGCTTGAAGGTGGAAGGGTCTTAGAGTGCCCCCATTTATAGGGATGTTAGAGTAAATTCTATAGAATTTAACCAAGAAAAGAAATAAAATGACAACCTCCTCTGAATAGTTGGACAAAAATGAATTTTGATGGAGCAATAATAGGAAACCTTGGAAATTAAGGAGTGGAAAGTTTAATTCAAGGCATAGAAGAAAATTTAATCACAACCACCTCAAAGAAACTAAAGGATGGAACACATAATGAGGTAGAGGTGCAAGCATTGGTCCTTGGACTCCAAATCTACCATCAATTTGGAATTAGGGATATCAAGATTAATGGAGACTCTATATGGTAATTATCAATTTAATTTGAAAGCATAGATTAAAAAATAGAAGATAAACAACAGACTCCTCCAAGCATGACCATTAATCAATTCACTAAATTCCTTTTTCATTCAGCATGTGTATAGAGAAACAAATGGTGTACTTGATTACCTAGCAAATAATGCTATTGATATGGTTAGGGAATGTATAATAAGCAACAATGTCAATACTTGGGAATCTTTGCATTCCCATATTGGCCCTTAAGAGAGATTATTAACCTTTTCCATGAGGATAAAAGGCTATGAATGTGGCTAGTACTTGAATCACAATTATTTCATAGAACTCATGAAGATAGGGGATGAAATATCTCTACCAAGACATGCTAATTGAATTTCAATAGTAAGGTGTCACCTTATGACATCATTGCTGCTATTATGAGATGGAAGGCATTGACAAGAACTATCTAGAAATAACATGATAATATAATACACATTCCCATCATCACTAGCTCATCAAAAAATGGATACAAGTGTGTGTCTAATAAGCAATACATGTCAAATAACATTCCTAGGGATCATATCAACACTACGTCTCAAAAAGGTCTTTAAAACAAGGTTTGGTCTCTTATTGTATGCCATTCAATGGCTCCTTGGGGAAGAATTTTGGGTAACCAAGTAAATTCTAATATAGCATCCATGTTTGTGTGTGTTCTTTTGGATTTGAGAGAGGAGAAGGATACCATTGGCACCATGGCAAATCTGATGATTAAGAAACACCTACTTGGTGACCTCATCAGCATCCTACAAGCTACAATTCTTGGATTAAGGCCCCCATGGGGATTGAAGCTCCACATGAGGCTAGTGGACCCTTGAATTCATAGTGGAAGCCATTTGTCATCACCAATAATGCTTAGTTGGAATACAGAAGGAAGCAAAAGGCTATGAAAGCAGTGGAATTTCTAAAGCAAGTTGTGGGCCTCAATAACCAAATTGGTATCAAATGAATGATTTCTCTCTTCACAAATAGCTCCGAGGAAGATGAAGGCTAGATTATAAAGATATTAACAGAACTATAAATAATGTAAGGGTGCCTATTTTAAGAGCCCAATAGTAATAGTATTAATCTAAACATTTTTTCATAGCTGGTAGGATATGCTTGGGTTTTCATTTGCAGTCATAATGTACGGTCCTCTAAAAATAATGTAATATTTAGAGTCTTATTAATATAAAGGGAGCACTCCCAAAATCACAGTTTATAGATTAAAAAAATATATATAGTTATAACCAACACCTTTAAGATAGATTATAAACTTTTATATATCTTTGGTGTTAACTTTAAAAAATAAAGAGTAATTATTGAATGAGAATAATTAAAAATTTATGTAATTACGTAGTGAGAGGCATTCTACAATGATAGCAAGACACTAGTGTTGTGATTGTGTAAATAACAACCAAAGGACACCCAACATATATTTAGAAAAAATAAACTAAAACTATAAAAATAACTCTTTAAATAAAAATAAAGTAAAAAACAATGTAAATAAAATAAAATAATTCTTAAATAGTTTTGACATGAAATAAAATAAAATAACTTTTAAATAAGTGTAAAAGTGCTTCTAGATTTAATTGTGTGTGGGATTTTTTGTATTGATGTTTTGGATCACTATCCTCTTCCTAATGATAGATCACAGAGTGTGATCCTCGATGCAAAAACACACAGAGAAGCACTTTTACACTATTCTAATGGAATGTAGAAAACTCATGCTTACTATAACTCTTAAATAAATTAAATAACTTTAAGTTTGGTATCTCCCTACAATTTTTAAATAAATATATTTAAGATATCTCAACTAGCATACCTATATTTAAAAAAATATATCTAAAGTACGCTGAGTGATATCCTTCTCAAGGCACCTATTTTTAATCAATATACCTCACATAGGTGGAATCTGTGATTGTGAGGCATATGCACATGCGCCTAGGGAGAAGTGGTCAAAGTTGGAGAACAAGGCTATAAAATGTATCTTAATTGGCTATGGTGTTAGTTTGAAAGGGAACTTGAGCCTTGGGATCCTGAGGTTGAGAGAGATTTTTATAGTAGAAGTGTTATCTTTAGAGAAGTCAAGTCTTCTTCCATAGTATTGCAACTAGAGAAGGATGGAAAGAAAGAGGTGGTTCAACTAACCCCAAAGACTGAGAAGGCTAACCCAGAAGCCCACGAAAGACCTAAAGAGGAGGAAAACTTAGATAATTGAAAGAGTTTTGAAGAAGAGATAGAACCTCTACCTCACGCATTGAGGAGGTCAGCAAAGACAACTAGAAAGGTATACTCTTAATTTGAGATGTATTTTTTTTAATTACTAACACTAATGGGCCTAGGACTATAAAGGAGGCTATGGGTATGACTGATGCAGATTCCTAGAAAGTAGCCATGGAAGAAGAGATGTTTGCATTACAAGAAAATGATACATGGGATCTAGTACCTTTGCTTGATGGATGCAAACCCATTGGGTGTAAATTGTTTTTGAAGAAGAAAAATAGTTTAGATGGAAATGTCGAGAAGTACAAGGTGAGATTGGTTGCAAAAGGTTATTCCTAGGTTGAGTGAATTGATTATGGTGAAATTTTCTCTCTAGTCACTAAGCTAACATCCATTCAGTTTCTATTATCATTTGCTACAATTATGATCTTGAGGTTGAGAAATGGATGTGAAGACAACTTTCCTTCATGGTGATTTAGAGGAACAGATTTATATTGCATAACCTAAGAACTACATTGAGCATGTTTCTTCTCTGCAACACTTTTATGTGACACATGAGGTTGCTTAACATTCTTCTTCAAGGAACTTTTGTCTTTAATAACCTTTTGAGTTGAGCTACTTGAAGAAGGAACATCACTGTTGGCAACATCTTTCTTCTATAGTGAGGCATTAGGTGTTTGATCTTATAGTTCATTTTGTAACCTATGCATTTCCTATCGTAACATCTTGTATTGGTTGTAAAATTGCATGAACATGGGTTTGTATTAATGCTAACATTCTAATATTATATTTGCTTCTTGTTTGTTGATGACATTAATTTGCAAATATAACATGCCATTAGTGTATAATGTGATTACACACTTCTGAGTCGAGTTTCACTGATAATGTTTAGAGATAATACAATTCACAACACTTTATGGCTTTTTCTATCAAGTGGAGATGGATTGATCCCTTATCACTCCAATAGATTTTATTTTCTATATACTACCAGATTGAGATACCACACTTATTGAGATGTTTGCCTTTCCAATATACCCATCGGTACGTGGAAGAAGCCTATCCTTTCTATATACCTGTCGATACGTGAAAGAAATGTTAGAGCACATGGGCATCACATGAAAAGGCATTGAAATTATTAACATTTATAAGGCTAAAAAGGTCGTCAGTCAACGTCAGTCCCTGCGATCGCACATAATTGATGTTTTTAAACGGAAAGCAAGACATTGTATTTAGTCATTTCACGTACTTTTCACAGACAAGCCATGTTTGACTTCAATTTGCCACTCCAAATTTTAAAAGGTCCGTGAGTCAATTATGCGCCGCAAGCCATGCTGTAAGCAAAAGCAATGCCACCCACATTTATTTTGACGGGAATAGATTGTTGCATATTTAAAATTGGAAGTTAAAAAATGAATTATGTGAAAATGTGTTACACAAGCAGGTTCTATGATGCAGCACGTCAGCATAGCAGAAAACTGTTCAATATTCATCAACAAACACAACCGACAGATGGGAAGAACACTCCCAGTATAACAATAAGCACGAAAATAACTAGCACTTGCATCCTTTGGAGGTTCAAGGGACACACATATAAGGAAATAAATTTGAGGTAAGAATCAATGTTTTAATAATACATAAATGATAAATAGTATGGATATGCAAATTTAACCATTGAAATTAGCAAAGAGTTTGAAAGTTCAAGTGTCATGTCTTTAAGTGAATGATTGTCTTGTATCTCTATGGGCCATGTTATTTTTTGTTTTCTCGATTGTGTGAATTGGTTTTCATAATCTTAATGAATTTCAAGATCCTTGTTTTTTGCTTAGTATCTATTTCAAATGTGTGAGCTTTCATGTTTGGTGTCTAGTCTCTATTTGCATGCATCTCCTTTCTAGATTCTTGTTCATGCACTACACTTGGGTTCCCTTGTATTCCATTAGTTATGACCTATGCATATTATTTGAAGCATGTATGCTTGTTTATCACAAGCCTCATATTTCACATCTTGCCACCTACATTGAATTGACATTCTCTTGCAAATATAAGCATGGTCACCACCTGCTTCATGTTTGTTTGCCATCTAGCCTACCATCATGCATCCTCTCATGGGATGGCATAGGATACAAAGATTGATTAAACTTATTGACCAGCATTTCTTTTATAATTTCACATGTTTGCATAATTTAAAGCTCAAATATGTTAAAATTAAATTTAGACATGGTATAATTTTAGATTGAGAATTCGTAACTGTTCAAAAATATTTAATTTGAAGGGAAAAACTTTTGATTTGTTTGAATTTGTAAATGATATGGGAATAATCTCGAGACCTAAAAAATGGCATGAATTTATGTCGTGGGAGCCTATTGTGTTCAATCTCGCTTTGGCAAAACTTTTGTTAGTCAAAATGAGGCCCGCCATCAAATTGAGTTAATCATTTCATCAAGGTCTTGACATGTGGTTTTGATGTTGGCCTAACCATTATTGATTTTTGTTCACTCCTTTCATGTGTTTTATATAATGTGCTCCCTTGTGCATTCAATCCAGGTCCATAT
Source organism: Cunninghamia lanceolata (assembly GCA_027924645.1). Taxonomy (NCBI): domain Eukaryota; kingdom Viridiplantae; phylum Streptophyta; class Pinopsida; order Cupressales; family Cupressaceae; genus Cunninghamia; species Cunninghamia lanceolata. The sequence continues at coordinate 32,908,958 of BSBN01000924.1, read as the reverse complement.
GGGTTTTTTGTGCTCTTACTATTGTCATACAAACACTCACTTCCATAATCCGAAGAGATAAAACCATCCTAACTCCAGGATATGTAGGTAAGCAAGATCTTGCTTTTCCTAGACAATTTTTTGTTGACATGCAAACCCATGCTCAAACTCTTGAACAATTGGCTACTCTTTTACACAAGACATCAGTGGGTGCTTCATTTGGAACAAATCTTCTTCATAGTATTGGTACCTTGCTGTCTTTTTCAAATGGAGTATCCTCTAATCCTTCATCCTCCACAATCTCTCTCTATTTTCTTCATCTCTTTTCTCTCTCTCTCTCTCTCTCATGTCTATCCCTAGGTTAATTTAAATAGTACTATATATAGTAATGATATATTATTTTATATTTATATTTAATAAGGTATAATAATAAATGGAACTAAAAATATATTCAATATAAATATTGCATTATATTATGATATGACATCAAAAATAAAAATGGTAAATAATATATGAAGTAAATATAATTCAATAATAAATATAGATAAATGTAAAATCTATAATAGATTAATGTAAATATACATTTTTTACAAATTCAACTTTTTGATGAATTAAAAATAATTAAGAAAATTTAGGTTAGATGTCGATCTTGAAAGACTGCTAAGAAATAAAACAAGATAAGACAAGATATATATTCACAAACATTAGTGTCTCGAGTCTTGGACCATTGTGAGTTATTGGCACCTCGGTCCCTATTCAAATGTTAAGCATATCCTAATAAAATTTTAATTATGTTTTCTGACAAAAAAATATAAATACGACCAATAAAAAATAAAATTAGATAAAATGGTACGTAAAAACAAATTAAAAACAAATTTTTATATACATTTATATTATTTTACATTAAATAATTTTTAAACATTATAATTAAAACTCCACTAAAATTATTATCATAAACATCAATATTATATTTTAAATTAACTAATTCTAAACTTAGACATTATTTAATTATATAACATATTTATTAAAGATAATAAATCACCTCTCATTTAAATTCCATCAACCAAATACCTAAACTAATACATAAACATATACATTCATGTTAATCCTAATCGGCCAACCAAAGATGAAATGATAAAATTATTAAAAAAAACTAAAATCTAATGTCGAGGAAAAGTGGTGTCACATTGTTAATGTAAAAGAGAACACATGGTCGCATAAACTATCACTCAGGAAAAAAAATCTATTATCAGATCAAAACCTCCAATTGAATTAATCATTTCATCAAGTCTTTTTTTGTCAAATTCTACACATCTTCCACCTCAATTGGATAAGCTTGTTTTCTTTACAGTTTTTTGTAGATACAACATAATTGAGTGGTATACCCAAATGATGCAAAGCAACTTCCCCAATTCTAGAGAGCAAAGAAAGGATATTGATTCCCTTTAGATAAATAGGCTTCAAAATAGAAATATGGTATCCTATAATGAACAAATTATAAAAGTGATACATTTTTCCTCTTCTTCCATCTCTCTCCCTTTTTATCTCTCTATATCTCTATATCTCTTTCTCTTCATCTTCATCTTTCTATCTCTCTATCTCTTTGTCTCCCTCTCTATCTATTTCATCAAGTTTCTTGGTTGGTCTAGATATGATTCGAAGGAGGGTTATCTTGGATAGCTGGGAGAATCATCTTTGAATTGCTTTTGTTAGATCCTTGAAGTGAAGGCATGGGAAAGGCATTGGATGCAAAGTGCTAAAGCAAGGGAACTTAGGGAGCAAGAAGATTGCCAGGGACATGTCAAGCTTGGAGTAAGGATGCTAGGGATATGTGAGCTTTGGGAAACCATTTCAAAATTTTGAGACAATATCGTGTACATTGGAGGCCAAAGTTTGAAAGATGACTATGTTGAAGATGAAGATCATTTGGGAGGTCTAGTTATGAAGTTTGACAAGGAGGAGGAGAGTCTTTCAAGGAAAGAACATAGAGCTAGAAATGTACCAAGTGCATGGATGTATTGCGAAGAAGGTGCAAAGTCTATAGTGAGTTGGGAGAACTTAGGGTGAGTGTGACAAAGGCATAAGTGGGAGGTGATTATGGGGCAAAAGTTTGTCATAGATGAGGAATGTCAGGGTGACCTATTTGAGTGGCTTGTGTGTGTGTTCTAAGACTAAGACGCAAAGAAGATGATGTGTTTTGAGTGGGACAAGTTATGGCAATACCCATGGTGAAGGTGAAGGTTGTGGATCCCTCAATCAATAGAGAGGATCCCATAACAAAGTATATACCAAGTGGTCATTGTGGACAACTATGAGTTCTAGTTCATGGGATTTATTAAATACCACAAAGATATTTCAATGCTAGATAATGACATGGGCCATAGCGGTACAAGAGAATCATCATTCACTTAAAGACATGGCAATTGAACTTCCACAACTCTTTGGTGTACTCATCGTAGGGATTTGAAAAAATTATGAAATTGGGAAAAGAAAAGGTTTAAGTAATGCACCTAGCCGCATCATGAACTGGGTTCAAGCCTCATTGAGTATGCTCTCCATGTTTTAAACTTTTAAACAATGTACATAGGCAATTTCTTAAAGAGATCAAAGTCCATGGAGCATTTGAAAAAATATTTCTTAAATTCCTCCTTAAATGATACTTATAAAACTAAATGTTGTAGCTCTCTTATAAGAAATTTAGCAGCTTAAATACAATGTTTTAAAACAAAAAAAGATTAAAAAGTGTTGCAAGTTTCTCAAAATATCCCTTAGAGAGGTCTTAAAGGCAACTTATACACCCTAAGTTTGCAAATGTCCATTTCGTGCCATGATTATATTCATATGGCTCTAGTTATTTTGTGCCTTTCATACCAGCCCGTACCATGTGAATTATAGTCGCTGTTCACAGAAAAACACAGATTTTAACATGCAAAATGAGGTATATTTTATTTCTTGACTTCTCTCCCACCTTCTCCAACCTTATCCAACCCTTGTGTTATTGTTTACATGACATATTTATATAATTACATCCATTTCCATCACCCAAAACTACTTCCTAACTTCCCAAACCAGCTTTGCAACTTCTTGACAACTTTGACAACTTTTTGACTCTAAAACATTACATAATGGATTTAAATGACTCCAAATGACTCCAAATGGTATCACATGACCTTATTGACACCAAACAAATAAAAACTCAAAGCTTAGCAGATGACAACAATTTGCATAAAAAAGAGTGCATCAGGATGCCCCTACATCTGAAAGCTCAGATAATTGAAAGAGTTTTGAAGAAGAGATAGAACCTCCACCTCACTCATTAAGGAGGTCAGCAAAGACAACTAGAAAGGTATACTCCTGATTGGAGATGTATTTTTTCTTTAATTACTAACACTAATGGGCCTATGACTATAAAGGAGGCTATGAGTATGAATGATGCAGATTCCTAGAAAGTGGCCATGGAAGAAGAGATTTTTGCATTACAAGAAAATGATACGTGGGATCCAGTACCTTTGCTTGATGGACGTAAACCCATTGGATTTAAGTTATTGTTGAAGAAGAAAAGTAGTTTAGATGGAAGTGTCGAGAAGTACATGGTGAGATTGGTTGCAAAAGGTTATTCCTAGGTTGAGTGAATTGATTATGGTGAGATTTTCTCTCTAGTTGCTAGGCTAACGTCCATTTAGTTTCTATTATCACTTGCTACAATTATGATCTTGAGGTTGAGAAAATGGATGTGAGGACAACTTTCCTTCATGGTGATTTAGAGGAAGAGATTTATATTACACAACCTAAGAACTACATTGAACATTTTTCTTCTTTGCAATACTTTTATGTGACACATGAGGTTGCTTGACATTCTTCTTCAAGGACTTTGTATCTTTACTAACTTTTTGAGTTGAACTACTTGAAGAAGGAACATCACTATTGGCAACATCTTTCTTCTCTAGTGAGGCATTAGGTGTTTGATATTATAGTTTATTTTGCAACCTATTGATTTCTTGCCACAAAATCTTGTATTGGTTGCAAAATTGCATGAACATGGGCTTGTATTGACACCAACATTCTAATATTATATGTGCTTCTTGTTTGTTGATGACATTAATTTACAAATATAACATGCCATTGGTGTATAATGTGTTTACACACTTTTGAGTCAGGTTTTACTGATAATGTTTAATTTAGATAATACAATTCACAACACTTTATGGCTTTTTATATCAAGTGGAGATGGATTGATTCCTTATCACTCCAATAGGTTTCCTTTTCTATATACTACCAATTTGATATACCACACTTCTTGATATGTTCTCCCTTCCAATATACCCATCGGTACGTGGAAGAAGCTTGTCCTTTCTATATACATGTTGATACATGAAAGAGATGTTAAAGCACATGGGCATCACATGAAAAGGATTTGTTCTATCAATGGAACCTGCAAGTATATAAATAAATTAAATGTTCTTTTAGTCAAGATTTACGTCTTACGATAGCAATGAATGTGGAAATGAAAATGAAAGTGTCCTTATTTCTCCCCGACAATTTATAGGGATGAATCCACAAACACCATTGTTGTAGCTATATTAGGCATTGGGTATAGTAGTTCAATCACAATGGCTTTAGCAATAAGCATGAACCAGAGGTACTTCAAATACCAAATGTTGCGATTGTTTTGGCTTGTAAATTTTGATTTGATTTTGGACTTCTAATTTTACCAAAAATAAAAAAATTGACTTATTACTAAAAATACCCCCCTCCCAAAATATTCTATAATGGATAAAATGGTTGTTATAAAACCACCATGACTATTCAACTTCACTATGAAAATCACCCCAATTTTAAAACAAAAGGCCTAATATAATTTCCCCCCAACAATAATGATAAAGTAAAAAACTTTCAAAACCTAAAACTCATGACCTAAATATTTTGTAATTATTAGAGAAAAGCTCAATGAAGAAAAGGTGTTAGTGGTAGGGGTCACACCAATGTTGAACAAAAGGTGTGATGAAGTAGAGGCATTCACAGTAGATGGGTTGAGCCACATATAAGTTTTAGTTTCAAACAATCCATGCAAATCGAGCCATAAGCTAGACTATACACAAGGTAGGGATCTTAATGGTGAATAGAGGTCTATGAAAGAGATAAATAAATCTAAGGGTTTGGGAGTGCATCCTCCTTTATTCATTTGCCTCACTTACAAGATCTTTGAAAACTAATCTCTTCCTATTCAAAAACTCAATGGTCAAATTTTATCTAAAAAATGTAGCCATTGCCTCCCTATTTTTCAAACTCACACAACCCATCAAATCCCACATTCAAATATTGCACAATGTACCACAATTGCCTAAAAAGGTAGCCATGGGGGAAAACTTCTTGAATCTACTCCAATTTATAACTTTTATTCAACCACACTTATCTCACTACAAACTCTAACAAATTAAATAAAAAACACATATCTATCGAGAGTCAAACCTAGACCCTATAGGATAGTGATTCAATCCACAACATGCACAAATCCATGGCCCCATTTCAAGATACTTCTAAATGACCTTGATGATGCAAATGAAGGAAACAATTCACACTTCTTCCCATTTATAGACTTTGTGACTTCAATTAGCACGTCTTCTCAAATATAGGATTCAAGCATAAAGAGTGAAGAAGCAAGATATGTGATGACAATAATGGTGAACAAGTAACAAAGTTTTGAAGGACTTGAAAATTCCTAATTTAAAGACTGAAACCTTAGACAACTCCAGCAATATTTTATTGCAAGAATGGAGGATGAATAACTTGCTCTAGTACCATGATAAACTTTTCATGGACTAGCTAGGAGTTGAACCTATGAATTCCCATTTATTACTAGGGTGCTCTATCACTGAGCTATTGGCCTCACTTGTTGACTGGTCCATCTTTGGTTCAGGTGTGGCTCATTTTCCAACAAGGGTTTAGGGTTCACATTCAATGTTCAAATTTCAACATTAAGGGTTCAACATTTAATACTTAACATTGAGATTCAATGGTATATATTGGATACTCATCATTTCTTGATCAAATTCAATTGTTTATTTACATGGTTAAACATTAAGGTTTATTTTTAATAGTTCAAGAATCAAGGCATAGGGTTCAACCTTTAAGGATTAGGGTTGAGTTTATGGTACAGAGTTTAGGTTTCAAGGTTCAATGTTTTGGTTCTTGGTTGAAACTTTAGCATTCAAATTTAGAGCTTGATGTTTAGTATATACAATCATAGGTTCATTACTTAAGGAGGGTTCAACATTTAGGGTTGAGGGTTTAAAGTTCATTGTTTAGGGTTTAGGGATCACATTTGAGGTCCAGATTTCAAACTGAGGGTTTAACATTCAATCTTTAATATTTAGATTTGGTGGCCTATATTGGGTACTCATCATTTTATGTTAAAGTTTAGTTGTTTATTTACATGGTTCAACATTAAAACTTTCATTATTAATGGTACAAGAATCAAGGCACAAGGTTCAACCTTTATGGGTTAGGGTTGAGTTTCAATTTGAAGGTTTTGGATTTTGGGTTTTTGGTTGAAAGTTTATTATTCAAGTTAAGGGCCTGATGTTTAAGCTTCACAATATTAGACTCATTACTTAATGAAGGTTTGAGATTTAGTTATGAGGGTTTAAAGTTCATGGTTTACGGTTTGGGGTTCACATTCAATGTCTAAATTTCAACTAAGAGTCCAAAATTCAACATTGAGATTCAGAAAGTCTATATTGAGTAGCCATTGTTTTGTGATGACATTTAATTTTTTATAAATACATGGTTCAACATTAAGGTTCATTGTTAACAGTTCAAAAATGAAGGCATATAGTTCAACCTTTAGGGGTTAGGGTTGTGTTTAATGTATATAGTTTAGGTTTCAAGGTTTTGGGTTTTTAGATCTTGGTTGAATCCATTTTGTGCATATCTTGCAATCATTGTAGTCCACACGAACACATTTCTTTAAGGCATTTTGTCAAATAATTCATGTGCCTTGTCCATGCTTCCATATTTTGCATACATGTCTACTAGGACAGATGCAACTACAACATCCAACAAAATTCCTCTATCCTTTATGCTTTTATGGATGCACAGACCTTCTTCTAAAGCTCCCATTTTGGCATAGGCTGGAAGGACGTTGGTAAAGGTTGCAGAAACTGGGTTTACACCTACCATTTACATTTGCTTAAAAGTTTCTAAAAGTTTTCAACAAATCTATTTTGTGCATATCCCACAATAAGGACATTCTATGAGAACACGTTTCTTTGAGGCATTCAGTCAAATAGTTCACGTTCCTTGTCTATGGTTCCGTATTTTGCATATCCTACAATCATGGCATTCCATGAGATGCCATCTCTTTGAGGCATTTTGTCAAATAGTTCACACATCTTGTTTATGCTTTAACAATTTTGCATTTTGTCAAATCCATTTTGTGCATATCATGTAGTCATAGCATTCCATGAGACCACAGTTCTTTGAGACAATTGGTCAGACAGTTCATGTGCATTATCTATGCTTCCACATTTTGCATTTATGTCGACTAGAGCATTTCCAACTACAACATCAAATAAAATTCCTCTATCCCTTATGCTTTTATGGATAGCTATACAGTATTCCAAATCTCTCATTTTATCACAAGTTGGGAGTTTGCTAGCAAATGTAAACTGATTAGGTTGGAGACTTGTTTGTTGCATATGGTGAAATAGTGTGATTGTCTCATGAGGAGACCCATGTCTTATGTATGCTATAATAATTATATTCCATGAGAAGCTATCTCATTCTTTTATGTGATCATACACTTTACGAGCATCCATCACACTTTTACACTTGACATCAAGGCAAATATAACCACATGGAAACATTATTCCACATTTATAAATCCTATGCACATTATGATTCATGCCATTGCAAGTATCCTCTAAATAGTGACAAAAACAATGAATTTGGTTTGGCTTATGCGTAGGAATAGTTAGTTTAGTTTGGCTTAAGTGTAGGAACTAGGTGACTAATTACTGATTGTAATGGTTAATGGTGACTACCTAAGGAAACAAAAATGGGCATTGGTCAAAGGAATAGATATAAGCATACCCCACATATGCCACCTAAACAATCAAAACTTAGAATTTATACGTTAATCACAACACCATAAATAGTTGCCCATCAACCACTAAATCTGCCTTGCCACTGGAAATAGCTTCCCTTCCATCATCCCGATCATAACCCCTATAGCCAAAAAGGTCCTCTTGAATACTTTCTTGATGGGAATAAGGTTATTTTCCGTCACTATAAAATGTTATGTTTATTCAAATCCTCTACCATGTATAGCTTCAACGACTCCAGATTTGAGTCATATGCTTTTGAATAAGCTGAAAAGGGAGAAAGATGAATTCCCACATGCTTTACTATGATTTCATCCACCATTTCTTCCACAACTTCAAGAGTAAATCTGCAATGATTCTCCAATTTTCCTCCATAGCAATCGGTTCAATCGTTTACATCATCTTTAACTAGTCGAGAAGGTACCCATGAACCCCATAGACTTCAACACTGTCGAACCCTATTCAAAAACCTACTAACTAGAGAAACAAAAGAACATTCTCTTCGTGTGTAACTGTTATATTATGATTTATTAATAAAATATTATAATTATTATTTAAATATAAAAATATCAATAAATATATAATAATATATTATTCACTAATATATAATTATTTATTTTGTTTTTATTGAACATATGTTATTAATATGTAAAATAAGTTATCATTCATTATTTTATACTAAAAATATAAGTAATAGTGGTTAAAATATAGTTTCACATAGGGCATAATTCAATCAAATTCTTTGTACATAAAAACATTGAATAAAATATTATGTCTTTGTTATCACATTGAATAGTTTGAGTTTGTACCTTTTATCCAACTCTTTTATCTAGACACATAAAATATGGGTGTCAACATCATATTAGATCTATGTACTTGAAAATTTGAAAAACAAAATTGGAGTACAACTCCCAATATTTAAACCAAATCCAAATTAACGATTCATGAATTGATCGAGAAGGTACCCATGAGCCCCGTGGACTTCAACACCGTCGAACCCTGTTCAAACCAGTACTAATTATAACAACAAAGAAACATTCTCTTCTTCAAATTAAGATGGCCACAAATAAGAATAAAAACATACCTGCATCTATAGCATTTCTGGCAGCATTTCGAAAATCTGCAACAATTTTCGGAATTTCCTCTGTTTTCAAAGGCCGAGGAGGAGAAAAGTCTGCCATTTCCTGTCGATTCGGTAAACCAATCTTTCCAGATAGTTGTTTGCTTGTAGACGAAACTGGAGATTGGCCATCAGGCTGATAATCTGCATTGCAATGCACCCAACACATATACGTTTACTATTTGTTTTGCAGGACAACCAAACAAAGTGAAGAAACAAGGAAAAGCGTTGCGATATAAATATGATATAGGTGGAAATACTGACCTAGATGAGAATATCTTCCGCAATGACATATTTGACAGAAGAAAATGCCCCCCTTGTCGTGCACAGCCTTGACAATGGGTTTCCAGGCTTCAACCTGCTCCTGTGTCCATATTCCAGGCGTATCTACAAACCTGCCATGTCAAAGAGAATTTCTTATCAGTAAAAAGTTTGAAAATGTGGAATAAGGAGAAATGTAACTGGAGTCCTGACCTACCCTTGAGCAGTATCAGAAACGCCTGTTGCCCCTGCAATCATCAAACCCCCGCGGGTCGCTCTCTGAGAGTAGTAGAGAATTGCATGTGGTTGAGGAATGTTATTGTAGGACCTTTGCCTGTTCAGAGGAGCTAAAACCACTCTGGAGAAAAAAAACAAAAGGTTTTGTTAGGGAAAAAACATCAAATTTGTTGGTGCGTCCTAAGTAAAACTGCGTGGTGAGAGAAACTTACCTGTGAGCCAAATTGAAAGGACCCATTTGGTAGGGCGTTAAAAGCGGAGCTAAAAGCGGAGCTTAGTTTGTCGTGTCCATGGGAGTTGGTTAAGCGTTTCAGACATTCTGGCTGTAGAATCGAAGGGTTCAAGGGACACGCAGATAAGGTAAGAATCAATGTTTTAATAATACATAGATGATAAATGGTATGGATATGAAAATTTAATCATTAAAATTAGCAAAGAGTTTGGAAGTTCAATTGTTATGTCTTTAAGTGAATGATTGTCTTGTATCCCTATGGGCCATGTTATTTTTTGTTTTCTCGATTGTGTGAATTGGTTTTCATAATCTTAATGAATTTCAAGATCCTTGTGTTTTGCTTAGTATCTATTTCAAATGTGTGAGCTTTCATGTTTGGTGTCTAGTCTCTATTTGCATGCATCTCCTTTCTAGATTCTTGTTCATGCACTACACTTGGGTTCCCTTGCATTCCATTAGTTGTGACCTATGCATATTATTTGAAGCATGTATGCTTGTTTATCACAAGCTTCATATTTCACATCTTGCCACCTACATTGAATTGACATTCTCTTGCAAATATAAGCATGGTCACCACTTGCTTCATGTTTATTTGCCATCTAGCCTACCATCATGCATCCTCTCATGGGATGGTATAGGATACAAAGATTGACTAAACTTATTGACCACCATTTCTTTTATAATTTCACATGTTTGCATAATTTAAAGCTCAAATATATTAAAATTAAATTTAGACATGGTATAATTTTAGATTGAGAATTCGTAACTGTTTAAAAATATTTAATTTGAAGGGAAAAAATTTCGATTTGTTTGAATTTGTAAATGATATGGGAATAATCTCGAGAGCTAAAAAATGGCATGAATTTTATGTTGTGGGAGCCTATTGTGTTCAATCTCGCTTTGGCAAAACTTTTGTTAGTCAAAATGAGGCCTGCCATCAAATTGAATTAATCATTTCATCAAGGCCTTGACATGTGGTTTTGATGTTGACCTAACCATTATTGATTTTTGTTCACTCCTTTCATGTGTTTTATAATGTGGTCCCTTGTGCATTCAATCCAGGTCCATATGGGTTTTTTGTGCTCTTACTATTGTCATACAAACACTCACTTCCATAATCCGAAGAGATAAAACCATTCTAACTCCAAGAAATGTAGGTAAGCAAGATCTTGCTTTTCCTAGACAATTTTTTGTTGACATGCAAACCCATGCTCAAACTCTTCAACAATTGGCTACTCTTTTATACAAGACATCAATGGGTGCTTCATTTCGAACAAATCTTCTTCATAGTATTGGTACCTTGTTGTCTTTTTCAAATGGAGAATCCTCTCATCCTTCATCCTCCACAATCTCTTTCTATTTTATTCGTCTCTTTTCTCTCTCTCGTGTCTATCCCTAGGTTAATTTAAATACTATTATATATAGTAATGATATGTTATTTTATATTTATATTTAATAAGGTATAATAATAAGTGGAACTAAAAATATATTCAATATAAATATTGCATTATATTATGATATGACATCAAAAATAAAAATGGTAAATAATATATGAAGTAAATATAATTCAATAATAAATATAGATAAATGTAAAATCTATAATAGATTTAATGTAAATATACATTTTTTACAAATTCAACTCTTTGATGAATTAAAAATAATTAAGAAAATTCAGGTTAGATGTCGATCTTGAAAGACTGCTAAGAAATAAAACAAGATAAGACAAGATATATATTCACAAACATTAGTATCTCGAGTCTTGGACCATTGTGAGTTATTGGCACCTCGGTCCCTATTCAAATGTTAAGCATATCCTAATAAAATTTTGATTATGTTTTCCAACAAAAAAATCTAAATACGACCAATAAAAAATAAAATTAGATAAAATGGTACGTAAAAACAAATTAAAAACAAATTTTTATATACATTTATATTATTTTACATTATATAATTTTTGAACATTATACTTAAAACTCCACTAAAATTATTATCATAAACATCAATATTATATTTTAAATTAACTAATTCTAAACTTAGACATTATTTAATTATATAACATATTTATGAAAGATAAATAAATCACCTCTCATTTAAATTTCATCAACCAAATACCTAAACTAATACATAAACATATACATTCATGTTAATCCTAATTGACCAACCAAAGATGAAATGATAAAATTATTAAAAAAAACTAAAATCTAATGTCGAGGAAAAGTGGTGTCACATTGTTAATGTAAAAGAGAACACATGGTCGCATAAACTATCACTCAAGAAAAAAAATCTATTATCAGATCAAAACCTCCAATTGAATTAATCATTTCATCAAGTCTTTCTTTTGTCAAATTCTGCACATCTTCCACCTCAATTGGATAAGCTTGTTTTCTTTACAATTTTTTGTAGATAAAACATAATTAAGTGGTATGCCCAAATGATGCAAAGCAACTTCCCCAATTCTAGAGATAAAACAAAGGATATTGATTCCCTTTAGATAAATAGGCTTTAAAATAGAAATATGGTATCCTATAATGAACAAATTATAAAAGTGATACATTTTTCCTCTTCTTCCATCTCTCTCCCTTTTTATCTCTCTATCTCTCTATATCTCTTTCTCTTCATCTTCATCTTTTTATCTCTCTATCTCTTTGTCTCCCTCTCTAACTATTTCATCAAGCTTCTTGCTTGGTCTAGATATGATTCGAAGGAGGGTTATCTTGGATAGTTGGGAGAATCATCTTTGAATTACTTTTGTTAGATCCTTGAAGTGAAGGCATGGGAAAGGCATTGGATCCAAAGTGCTAAAGCATGGAAACTCAGGGAGCAAGAAGATTGCCAGGGACATGTCAAGCTTGGAGTAAGGATGCTAGGGATATGTGAGCTTTGGGAAACCATTTCAAAATTTTGAGACAATATTGTGTACATTGGAGGCCAAAGTTTGAAAGAGGACTATGTTGAAGATGAAGTTCATTTGGGAGGTCTAGTTATGAAGTTTGACAAGGAGGAGAGTCTTTCAAGGAAAGAACATAGAGCTAGAAATGTACTAAGTGCATGGATGTATTGCGAAGAAGGTGCAAAGTCTATAGTGAGTTGGGAGAACTTAGGGTGAGCGTGACAAAGGCATAAGTGGGAGGTGATTATGGGGCAAAAGTTTGTCATAGATGAGGAATGTTAGGGTGACCTATTTGAGTGGCTTGTGTGTGTGTTCTAAGATTAAGATGCAAGGAAGGCGATGTGTTTTGAGTGGGACAAGTTGTGGCGATACCCATGGTGAAGGTGAAGGTTGTGGATCCCTCAACCAATAGAGAGGATCCCATAACAAAGTATATACCAAGTGGTGATTGTGGACAACCATGAGTTCTAGTTCATGGGATTTATTAAATACCACAAAGATATTTCAATGCTAGATAATGACATGGGCCATAGTGATACAAGAGAATCATCATTCACTTAAAGACATGGCAATTAAACTTCCACAACTCTTTGGTGTACCCATCTTAGGGATTTGAAAAAATTGTGAAATTGGGCAAATAAAAGGTTTAAGTAATGCACCCAGCCGCACGATGATCTGGGTTCAAGACTCATTGAGTATGTTCTCCATGTTTTGAACTTTTAAACAATGTACATAGGCAATTTCTTAAAGAGATCAAAGTCCATGGAGCATTGGAAAAAATATTTCTTAAATTCCTCCTTAAATGATACTTATAAAACCAAATGTTGTAGCTCTCTTATAAGAAATTTAGCATCTTAAATACAATCTTTTAAAACAAAAAAAGCTTAGAAAGCATTGCAAGTTTCTCAAAATATCCCTTAGAGAGGTCTTAAAGGCAACTTATACACCCTAAGTTTGCAAACGTCCATTTCGTGCCATGATTATATTCATATGGCTCTAGTTATTTTGTGCCTTTCATATACATAGCATGACTCATGAATACATCCTTCCACTTTTCATGTTATACTATTATTAATTTTAATGGAGACTACGTGGAATTAAATCAAATCTAATACCTAATGTTTGCCAAATTTTTTTTGTAGAATAGGTCATTTTATTTTTAAAATTTTTATTAGTGCAAAAAAAAATTGGAAAAAATTAAAAAATTTGGATGTTTTCACTTAGATTGGTTGGAGGAGTTAGCTACATACACGTTGAACCATGCATGCGTATTATTTTCCATTTGGTGGTTGCTATATTACCCAGTTATTTACACATGTATCTAGACATATTTTTGTTGTTTGGGTTTCAACTTACAGTGGATCTATTTTTCCTTATGGGTGTAATGGAAGATATCATAGACAAGGAATGTTGGGGTAAGCTATTTGAGTGGCTTATGTGTGTTCTAAGACTAAGCTGCAAAGAAGGCAATGTGTTTTGAGTGGGACAAGTTGTGGTGATACTCGTGGTGAAGGTGAAGGTTGTGGATCCCTAAACCAATAGAGAGGATCCCACAATAAGGTGTATTCAAGTGTTGTTTCCTGTTCATCATCTTACATATTTAAATATACAACATTTAGTGAAATTTGTCTAAAAATCACTAAACCTTTATAAACACATGGGATCTAGAGTTAAGAATCCCAATTTACCCATTGACAACCAGATGTCTATAAACAACGATGTAATCTGAAACCTATGATTATTAATGACCATCGGGAGATATATTTAAATATATTTAATAAACAAAGAATTGTATAAAATTTATAATATTCCGTATTATATATAATATTCTATATAATATTTATTTTAAAATTTTTATATTTATAGATGTTTAATATTTTTAATTTTTATATACATCTTAATATACAATATTATATATTTAATATTTATTTAATTAAGTATTTTGATATATAATATCTATATATTTGTTATTTAGTTTAATATAATATTTAATGTAAATATCTATATATATATTAATATTTAATATTTATATACATTTTAACATACAATATTATATATTTAATATTATAGTTAATTAAATAATGTATATATAATATTTAGTTATATATATATATTTGTTAGGTAAATGTCATCATGGGGATGGCTCCCTTTGAAATATAAAACCTGTCAAACAAACCAAATTTATTTATGGGCTAGTACTCTAATGAGTATGCCGAATATAACTTCTACATATCTAAAGGCTAACAGTGCCTTTAGAGGTTACAACACACTTCCCTCGACCCCCAGGTATTGAGGTGGTTACATAATTTCATGCATAATCAGCATGATGCCATCTGCAGCCTCCAGCAACCTTCCTACTTGCCCGTCAGTAAATTCACCTTTGTTCTCCTGTAGTAGTTTGCGGAAAGGCTCCAAATTTCGGTTCTCTATTCCTTCTCTGTATACTGCCAGCATGTCCTTGGCTTTCTTTGAGCCGATCATTCTTGCGTAGGCAGATTTCAGCGTTTCTTCCGCCTGATCTGTGCTCACATCATCGATCTGTCCCATTACCACAATATGATTCATATCAATATTTATTTATATTTGTTATTTAATTTGAATATATATATATTGATACGTAATGTAGGCATAAGGGAGCCGTACCCCATAAAAAATAAAAATAAAATATAACCTAATGCATGCCCTAAGAATAGGGGTGCAATAAGCAAGTGACAATGCTTGCATCAATCCAAGGACAATCAACAACAAACCCTGGCAGCCCATTAAAGCATGGACACAAACACAAATTATGATTTTGACACTCGATTTGTAAACCCAGGCTTCCTAAGAACTACAATATTGCTTAATCATATTTGTATAAGAATGCTGAGTCATGTTGCATTTCTCACTTCCAGTACTTTTCATTTTCCTTTGTACCTCTGTCCAGCTATTATCCTCCCTAAAATCCTCTTTTGGAATTGAAGTATCATCTGAATTCTTCACTCTTGAAGGTGAAATAAACTCCTTGTTGTCTGAAGTAATAATACCTCGTGATTTTGTAGTCTCCAAAGGGGAAGGAAGTTCATTTCCTGATTTAGCAACTTCCCTTTCTGAAATGTGAGCACTTCTTGCCTCAAGACGAGGAGAAGAAGGAGATTTCTTTACCTCTGTAGATGAGATTTCTTTGCAATGAGGGGGCTGTGATGAAGCCTTTTTTTCCACAGAGTAGTGGTCAACTGAGGAGTCTTTCCACCAAGAAGCATGACTATCAGACTTAGGTTTGAGGCACTTTGCTGCTACGTGACCAGTGTTGTGGCATCTGCGGCATCTAAAAGGAAGGCCCTCATAATCCAAGATCTGGTTCCAATTGCAATTCATTGTTTTTAAAGAGATCTTAGCTAGAAGTTCTTTGCTAGTATCAATATCCACCAAAATGCGAGCGAAGGTAGAGTGGTAAAAATTAGAGGAGCTTTTGTCCACAAGTAGAAATTTTCCCATCTTGTTTCCTATAGCTTCGAAACATTCTTCAAACCAAAACTGAAGCGGAAGGTTCAGAAGTCGGATCCAGGTATGAGTAACTGCAAATGATTCAGAATTTGGATTAAATTCAGGGTGCCAGGGTTTGAGCATAAGTAGATGTTCGTTGCAGCTCCACTTATAATCACAAAGAACCAACTTCCTATCCTAGATATTATCAAAGACAACAATGAAAAAACCTCAGCTGCAGGGGTAAATTTGGAGATCCTCTTTCAAAATTGGACCCTAGGTATCGAGGATCCATTTGTGCAGAACAGCTAGGCTAGGCCAATACTTAACAAAATGCCCAATTAAGCCCTTCTCAGCAAAGAATTTTTCATTTTCTTTGACTTCCCTTCCAAGCATATCGCCAAACTCGACACTTGGATTGTCCGCTGCAATTTGCAGGGGATTGACCAACGAAGGAGAGGCTGGGTGCCCAAATTTTAAAAGGGAGTTGTTCTGCAGCGATTTGGAGTTGAGGAGAGGAGGGCTCAGCTCCTTGATTTCCTGGCCACTGAGAGAGGCATCTGCTGGCATTGCGGAGGCCCTATTGGGAGCAGAATCCCCCGCCAAAACTCCCATCAAACCCCTCGGTCGCGAAGTATCTTGAAATTCCATGTCACTTGTGGTTTTCACAGAAGATTTCCTGGACATGGCAGCTCCAGTAATGGCATTTCCATTCAAGACAGCGGCATTCAATGAAACCCTACTGCTACAATCGTTCGGCAATTTCGGGAAATTCGGCATATTCGGTAGGCTTTATATATATATATATATACATACATACATATATATATATATATATATACATTTTAATATGTAACATTATATACTTAATATTATAATTAATTAAATTTCCTTCAAACAATCTTTCTTCTCCTCTAATTTGGACTGTTATAAGGGGTAAGAAAATGGTGATTACATGGAATTATTAGATGAACCAAACAATATGCAAGACACACATAAACTATAATAAAAGTTTATGGTTCCAACTTTGGAATTGAGAATATTTGAAGATGAGGAGGTAAATCACAAAGCTGGAGGCTTCACACATTGTAATGGTTGCACATGTTGTTTTCTCAAAATGGTATTGGACTTATTTATTGGTGATAAGTTAGAATGAATGTATAATTTACATCACATAAAAATACTAATAAAACTCTTACCCTTAAAAGAAACTTAAATTTTAGTTACAAGTTAAAATGTGTAGAATTTATTAAATTATTATTCTTTTACATTTTCACTCCTAATTTTTTTAAAATATGAATTGTAGTATCTTTTTGTCACTAAATGTACATCATCGTACTTCTGAAATGTCCAACTTTACCTTGTGTGCGGTTTTGAAATTGGCGGTTGGTTTCACTATTTTAACCTTTTCCATTGTTAAAAACCCTGTAAAAATTTTAATTGTACAATAATAGCTTCTCCTAATAAATAGCCATATACTGACGCACCATTAATATAGACATGCATTTGGGTAAGTGCAAAAAGTTGGGGGGCCAAAAAGTGGCCAAATTTTTTTCAAAAAAAATTAAGACATAACGCGAGCGCGTTATAACGCGCTTGCGTTATGGTTTGGTAATGACGAGCCTAAGGCTCAACAAAACCAAACCATAACGTGTTCGCATTATGTTTAATTATATATATAAAAAAGAGAGTATTTCTGCTCATTTGATTTCTTTTTTTCTCTACACCCACGGCCTGCAAACCCTAAGGAGCCTGCTCACATTTTTGAGGATTCAATTCGACACAAAAATCTCACCGATTCATCGCCAAAATGCTGCCACGACGTCGAGCAGGCCAAAGGAGTGAGTTTTATTTTTTTTTGTTTGAATTTGTTTCTAAATAGGTAGGTTTGAGTTGATTTTTGATGTAAATTTCCTTAATTGTTAGGAAATGTTAATGCACCTCCTCCTCCTCCTCTTCAAAATCCACAAAATCTTGAAGAGGAAATACCTGCCGAAGAACAACCGGAACAACAAACTTCTCCATCCATTCCTCGACATGCCCCTGGAATACAAGAAAATCTAATGGGGCAAATTGAAAACAATAAAAAAGAAATTGAAGACATAATTGCAAGGTTGAAAGATCCTTCAATTTCAACCTTGCATAGGTCCACACTTGCTCAATCTCTTGAATCTATGTTATCAAATGTAGATTCAATTAGCAAGCAAATATCTAGTTGGCCGGATAAGAGGAGAGAGTTTAGAGAGTATTATGCAGACAAGCTATCATATGAAGATGTGAAAAAGTTACAAATTACAAGATTGGACTTGTGTTCCATTTTCACAAACCCACAAACAAATCAACCTCCACCCATTACATGCAAGAGGTTCCCTATCTATTGGTGCAACAAACAAGTGATAAGGGACAATTTTGGGTAGAGGTGGTGGATGGTTTTTGACCATCCTCTATGCAATAATAATGAGGTCCCGCAATACTTTTTGAGGAAACTCTATGTGAGTTTGTCCTCAATAAAGTGCCAAACTATTTTGATATGCAGGACTTCCAGGGTAGAGGTGGGGGGTCAGCACAAGATAGACCAGGGGCACGCGTTGACCCACAACAGCCAGTGAGATGAGTAATCAGCAGACCAGCCCATGACCATGTGTCTATCCCTTCCACTATGAAGGAGAGTGTTGAGGTCGATACACTTCAGTCCGTTAGTACCTTGAACCAGAGCATCATAGAGCATGCCAGTCCTACAACACAGCATGGGTTGGGAGATAGTGCGAGGAGTAGGGTCCCACTCCATACTTGTCAGACTTACGGGTCAGCATGTGGTTATGACCCCATGGATAGTCAGGATGCAGGTGCACAGGCTACATCTACAGCTGAGCAGATGGTGATGACAGATACCCTCCTGAGTGATACTTTCAGCCTTGATACTCAGGTAAATATTAGCAAGTTCATTGAATTTAATTTATTAAATTTAATTTTTGAAATGCAAGATTAACTAATTTAGTTTGATGATTTTGATGAAATTTTAGGGTCATAGCATTGATGCAGTTCTCAGCAATACTCCACCTGCATTTTATACTACGACATCTACTGCCATGGTATGTAACTAGTAAATAATTATAAATATTACATGTGAATAGCATTGTTATATGAATGGTATTCTAATATATGATTTTGGATGTTGAATAGGTTAATCTTGGAGATTTCACGGCAACACCTACCAGTGGTGGTGTAGTTCAAAGCTTCAATGAGGTAATAAAATAAATAGTTTAACTAAGGAATTGTACTTATTAGATTTTTGTATTTTATATTCATATCATTGATTACATTGCATTGCACATCTTTCAAACTCAAAGCATTATTAAACATTGCATAACTAATAGCTAGATGTTGATAGATGACAAAATTTCAATTATAATATAGTTAAATTTGAAAAAATGGCTCAAAGAAATGTGCTCTCATGGAATGCCATGAGAAGCAGATGCATAGACAAGGATATCACCATGAGACCACTTTTCTTTGAGTCATCTTTTCAAATAGCACACTACCTTGTCTATGCTACCACATTTTCCATACATGTCTACCAAAGATTGTTGATCCCCTCCACACTATTCTTTGACAAATTCTCTCTAATAATCTCATCCAATTACCACCAATTGGACCCTAGGACATGACATCAGAGAGGGGCATCAACCTATGACATCTTATATAGCATATGATTGACTCGAACACCATCTAGGTTTTAGGTATTAATTATGGGGGCAACAAGTCACCCCTAACCAAAATCTTCAAATCTACACTAACCCTTTCCCCTACAAACTTATGTCAATCCTATTGGCTCAATTTCTTCCATCCCTACGTCTATAACAAAGAGCTGTAGTATATCACCAAGAGAGCAAAATCTTTACTCTGATTTTGTGTCTAGTTGTATCATAGTGTGCTTTATTATGTGTACTTCCATGTTTAGGTGAACGTGTGTGTATGTTAGGAACCATGACTTGCATCATTATTCTAGTTTCATAATTGAATAATGTTGTTTTATTTTCAAATGATGCAGGCTGCGGAGACACCTCCCGAAGTTCATAGGGAAATGGAGCATGGTGTGTCCACTGCGATTCATAGCTCCACACCATTAACAGGGGTATGAGGCAGATTAGTAAATTTCAATTTACATTCATTGTTATAGTTGTTTATTTTAGAAAAATCAAATGATTATTGACTTTAAATTTAATTTCTATTTGGATGGTTTCTATAGGACATGACATCACCACAACCTAATCCTACTACTAAGACAAAGGAGGAGGTAGATTATATGGTAGCGGTAAGTGATTATTTTGTTAAATGTTTCATTTTTTATAACATGTAATTAATATATATTAATGTCTATACTTTTTATTATAACAACTACAACTCCACAAAGAACTAAATAGGAGGAGCAGCCCTCCGGTTTGTAGTAGACCGCTCTCATACACATCTCCGTCCTCCTGAAGATCAAAGGCTGCTCGTGATCTATTCCCTTCACCGAATAGAGGAGAATGAATACTTGTTGGGGTCCTTTGTTGTATGCCTATATGGCATTTGTGGATATATATTTTGTATTGCATATAGGAGACATTGTATGCCTATATGGCTATTTTGTATATATGTTATACTTATATTGACAGATATTGATGTATGCCTATATCGATATTTCATTAATACAAATCTTTTTTATTGATGGTGTCCATATTTGGATTATAAATCCACATTTGAATGGATATTTGTAGATGGTTACTTCAAATATTTAAAGTCCAAATGTATTACATAGGATGTTTGTTGATCCAATAAACTACCTATTGTTATTCAAGTATCACCTAAACCTCATTCTGGAACTAAAAGATAAAAGTGGTATTTAACATAAAAATGAATCATCATGTTGAATAGAAAATATTCATATTCTTTGAGTTGCTCAATTGAAAATATTCAAATGAGTATGCTGATCCATATTCTTTATGAGTTGCTATATTGAAAATATTTCTTAATTTCTTGTTATTATACCATATTAGGATGCAAAGAGTATGTTTGTTGTTTTGAATAAGATAGTCAAAATCATATGCTTATGAGCACCTGATGACCATTGTGGTTATTAAATGTAATTCCTCTTGCATATAAGGTGAGGTTGTGAGATTATATTGAATCTTACCTAATTTTAGTATGCAACATAACATTGGGGCTATAGGCTTCCATATGTCATCAACAATCAAGGTTCAAGGTTGTCATTGAAGTCAAAAGGTCAAGGTTGTTTGTCATTGATGTCAAGGTTGATGCCATGATGTTGATAAGGTGATACAGTGATTCAAGGTAGGTGATGGTCATGAGGTGCATGATGTTGTGAATATGGTTTTCATGATAAGGTCTCTCAATTCATGTTGATGTTGTACAAGACAAACATGGTTCATATGATGCAAGGTTCATGTTCATGGTGGATGTGGTTTTGTTCATGCAAGGTTTTGTTGTGAATATGGTTTTCATGATAAGGTCTATCTTGGAAGGTTGATATGATGCAAGGTTCATATTCATGGTGGATGTGGTTTTGTTCATGTAAGAAGAAGTTAGAGAAGACACAAACTTTCATAATCATAATCTTATTGATAATTAGGGTTTGCATATTGGGCATTAAACCCTAAAAAGAATCTACTTTTCTTAAGACTTTAAAACCCTCAATTACCTGTCGTGTGTAAAGTGCACTTTTGTTTTAATTTAATATTGACTTATAATCAGAAGTTACTATCACTTAAATCAACCTACTAAAGGGTCTTTAATTCATTACTTCACCAGCCCTTCAACCTAACTCAACCGGCATCTCTGGTAAACTGTCATAAGCTCAAGCACCATATCATAATCAAAGGTCATATTTAATTGATATGAGGGCAGGAAAAAGAATTGGAAGGTCAGTATTTAAAAGGAATTTGGAATACAAACAATCATCACTATGCGGTTGAATTTGATGGGCATGCCTTTATAAAAGGCTAAAAGATAGATTTATGCAGGATATCATGGTATTTGTAGTGTTTGAAGATTGAAGACTAGTTAGTGTTTGTAGCTCGGACTGTTTTGGCATGTTTGGGTGCTAAACAAGACCATGCCTAGCTTAAACGTACCCATCCAGATGCGTTGGAATTGTCAATTTGGTCGCACGAGGAGAAGAACAAAAGTTACACTCCTTTACAAATTTACACTGCCTCCTTTTGACGATTTTTGGGGCAGTAGAAAACCTTTCACCACAAGCAAACGCCTTAGAAATATAAAAAACTGAGAGAGGTTATTGTAGAGGGACCTACGTGATCGTGTTGCCTCAGATGGAATATATCTAAGTGACACAGTTTTTGAGTAACATCTCGTCAAAGATTGTTGCTTTTTTGCACTTTAGACTCTTTAAGGATGACGCCAGTACAATGTAGCTCAGACTGTTTCGGCATGTTTTGGGTGCAAAACAAGACCATGCCTAGCCTAAACGTACTCATCTAGATGCGTTGGAATTATCAGTTTGGCCACACAAGGAGAAGAACAAAAGTTACACTCCTTTGCAACTTTACATTGCCTCCTTCTGACAATTTTTAGGGCAGCAGAAAACCTTTCACCATGGACAAATGCCTCAGAAATATAAAAAACTGAGGGAGGTTATCGTAGAGGGACCCTACGTGATCGTGTTTCCTTAGACAGAATGTATCTAAGTGACACATTTTCTGAGTAACAGCTCATCAAAGATTGCTGCCTTTTTGCGCTTTGGACTCTTTAGGGATATCGTCGGTACAATGTAGCTCAGACTGTTTCAGCATGTTTTGGGTGCAAAACAGGACCATGCCTACCCTAAACGTACCCATCAAGACGCTTTGGAACTGTCAGTTTAGCAACACAAGGATAAGAACAAAAGTTACACCCCTTTGCAACTTTACACTACCTCCTTCTAACAATTTTTGGGGCAATAGAAAACTTTCACCATGGGCAAAGACCTCAGAGATATAAAAAACTGAGAGAAGTTATTGTAGAGGGACCCTACATGATCACGTTTCCTTAGACGGAATGTATCTAAGTGACACGGTTTCTGAGTAACAACTCGTCAAAGATTGCTACCTTTTTGCACTTTGGACTCTTCAGGGATATCGCCGGTACAATGCAGCTCGGACTGTTTCAGCATGTTTGGGTGCAACCAGGACCATGCCAGCCTAAATCTACCCATTTTGATTTGTTGGAACTATTAGTTTGGTCGCATCAAGAGCAGGATGAAAGTTACACCCCTTTGTAACTTTACACTGCCTCCTTTTGACAATTTTTGGGGCAGTAGAAAACCTTTCACCATGAGCAAACACCTTAGAGATATAAAAAACTGAGAGAGGTTATTATAGAGGGACTCTACATGATCGTGTTTCCTTAGAAGTAATATTTCTAAGTGACACAATTTTTTAGTAACATCTCGTCAAAGATTGCTATTTTTTTGCACTTTGGACTCTTCAGGGATATCGTTGGTACAATGTAGCTCGGACTGTTTCGACATGTTTGGGTGAAAAAAAGGACCATGCCTAGTGTAAATGTACCCATCCAGACGCGTTGGAATAGTTAATTTGGTCGCATCAGGAGCAGGATGAAAGTTACACCCCTTTGCAACTTTACACTACCTCCTTCTGACGATTTTTGGGGTAGCAGAAAACCTTTCACCATGGGAAAATGCCTCAGAGATATAAAAAATTAAGAGAGGTTATTGTAGAGGGACTCTACATGATCGCGTTGCCTTAGACAGAATGTTTCTAAGTGACACAATTTTTGAGTAACATGTCCCTTCACTATTTATTTTGCAAGACAGCTAACCAAAGGGGAAAAAATAGGGGAAAGCGTTGCAAGATAGGTGGAAATACTGACTGACATGAGACACTCTTCCACAATGCCATATTTGACAAAAGAAAATGTCCCCCTTGTCATGCACAACCTTGACAATGGGCTTCCAGGCTTCAACCTGCTTCTGTGTCCACATTCCAGGCGTATCAACATACCCTAGGAAGTACTTCAAACTATTATGATCGGTCCTGACCACAAACTTAGATCCAACTAGATACTGGTGGAACTTAGCCAAAGCATGCCTGATAGCCAACATCTCTTTATCATAAGTCGAATATAGCCTTTATGTGTCCTTCAGCTTCCTACTTTCGAACACAATTGGATGATGATCCTGAATCAACATTGCCCCAATGCCTTCTTTAGAAGCATCACATTCCAACACAAAGGGTTTAGTGAAATCTGGCAGAGCCAGCACTGGTGTTGTACTCATCACCTCCTTCAATTTTTCAAAGGCTGCTTGAGCTTCCATTGACCAAATGAAAGCTCCTTTCTTTGTTAGATTTGTTAAGGGTGCAAAAAGATGTGAGAATCCCTTAACAAACCTTCTGTAGTAGCTACACAAGCCAAGGAAACTTCTTAATTCAGATACATTCCTGGGTACTGGCTAGTTACGAATAGCTTCTATCTTTTGTTCTTGAACTTTCACTCCATTAGCTCTAATAACATGCCCTAGGTATAGGATTTCCTTCATGCCAAAATCACACTTAGACATTTTGGCATACAATGATTGTGATTCCATGGTTTCTAGTACTTCATCCAGATGTTGGAGGTGTTCCTCCCATATCTTACTATATATCAAAATATCATCAAGGAATACTAACAGAAACTTACGCAACTGTTTGTTGAAAACATGATTCATACAAGACTGGAATGTAGCAGGTGCATTAGTTAGACCAAAGGGCATTACCAGGAATTCATAATGCCCGTAGTGACATCTGAAAGTTGTCTTTGGGATGTCTGCCTGGAGGTATATTGCCAAACACCTTACTATGCTTATCTATCATAGCCTGAATATCCACATGATAAGGTTCTTCATTAGAGTGAAGATGATTCTACTTGATACACACTTGTTCTACCCATTCAATATCATTATGTCTGATCAATGCTTCCATGTGTTTGGCTGTGACAACTTTGGGATTTCCATCAGATAATGATTTTAGCATGATCTTTCTTCTGTCATGCATGAATTCCAATTCCATCTTCTGAAAATCCTGAACTATTCTTTCAAGTGAATGTAACCATTGTACTCCAAGCACTACATCAATATGCCCAAGTCCAACTACATAGAAATCATCCTGTAAAGTATAATCACCCATTTGAATTTGTAGCTGGGTCACTCTTCTTGTGCAGTCCCTAATGAATCCGTCTGCGACTGCTATCTTGAAACCTTCGAAGTCTTCAACTGTCAGACCTCGCTTAGCTACTAAGCCTTCATCAATGAAGTTATGAGTAGCACCACTATCAACTAGACATGTGACTCTTTTTCCTTTGATGACTCCTTTTATACGAAAAGCATGATACTTAGGCACTCCTAAAAGTGTTGCAATGGTTACTTTATCTTATACTTTTCCCATAGCAACATCAAGAGTAACGTGATCAGTTCCTTCTTCTTCATCATCAATTGATTCTTCCTCGCTTTGTGATTCTACTTCACTCTCTTCACCTAATAACGCTTCTATCAAATGAGCTTTACCTTTGCCAAGGGACCTGTGTCCTGGTTCCCAAGGTTGCTTGCATGAGAAACAAAGCTTCTTTCTTCTGAGCTCATCTCTTTCAACAGCTGTCATGTCTTGAAAATTCTTTGGTGGAAATGACTGTCTTCTTTGAGTTGAACTAACTCCTTTGTAAAACTTCTTCTTAGATGTATAGGCAGGAGTAATGTCAATATCAAGAGCAAAGTCAATTGCTTCTTCCAAGTTTTCTGGCCTTTGTACCTTTACCAATGGCTTAATCTGACTGTTCAATCCCTCAATGAACAACATAGTGATTCTTCAGTTAGTCATGTTAGGTACCATCACCACTATCTTCTGAAACTCATTTACATACTGCACAACCCTTCCTTCTTGCTTGAGTTGGGCTAGTTTGCGATAGTACACTTCAGTTTCTTTTCTATCAAACCTTTGAATCAACTTGGTTACAATATGTTAGCCAAGAACCAAGTTCATTCCCTCAAGATTGGTATTAGCCTCCAGGAATGATGAGTAGGCTAAACCATTGTTCGATGTGGATCACACCAAAAAATGGGGACATGAGACACAAAGTGTGATGCCTACATTCCAATGTAGGAATAAATGCATCCTTGTCACCTTCCATGTCACCTGCTAATGTGATGACAACTCATCATGCCATGTCACACTAGATGACAAAATATGATGAACAAGAAAATACAACTTGGGCATAAAATAAATATACATTAAATAAATTAATGTTAGGAAATAACAAGGTTGAGACACCTTAATTCCCAACAAATTCAATTTACAGAGGTTTAATATGGAAAATTCTAAACCATTGTGTGTTCCTTTTACTTTGGGAAAAATTATCTATTGAACAATATCCTACTTCTCCTTCAGAGATGGAAGACATGAGTAAGTACCTAAGCAGGGTACAGTTGGCAGTCTTATGTATGTTATGGTTTATACTAGACTAGACATTTCCCAAGTAGTGGGAGTTCTAAGCAAATTTATGTAAAACCCTGGATGGATACATTAGGATGTGGTAAAAAGAGTCTTCAAATATTTGCAAGGTACATCAGAGTATTCCTTGTGCTATTATGGTAGTATGACAAGAGATGGGAATTCCTTGAATACTCATGGTAATGTGGACTCAGATTGGGTTGGAGATGTTGATAGCAAAAGATCCACTAGTGCATATGTATTTATTTGATTTGGTGGTGCCATTTATTTTATTTGTTGGTGCACTACTTTTGAAGAATATAAGATCACCGTTATCATAAATGCTTGTATGCTGAAAAGAGCTAAAGAGAGTTATTACAAAGCTACTTATCTAAGATTAAATGCTTTGTAAATTCCATGATAGTAACATTTAGACAAATTTCTATGTATGTAGTTTTTTATATACAATAATATTAGTGCAATTCTTTTGCATTACAACAAAAGAAATGGGATGGTTTTCACCATAAAAACCAAATTTTGATCAAAGATAGAGGAAAAAATGATCGCCTTTGAGTTTTCCATATTTTGACATTTGAAAATTGAAATATTGTTAAATATTAAAAATGACAGATAGAGCCACCAAGAGCAAATTCCGTTTGCACAATTTTAAATAATTTCATACTTTTCTATCTCATAGGATACTATGAAAAACCATAGAAACAACAGAAGATTATAATGAAGAGTATGATCGGTATGAAAGCTTATTATAAATGGTATGGATATTAAAGGGTATTTTGTATGGAGTAACCAGTGGCTAGCCGGTGGACTGATATGCCCTGACATCCTATGCTGTAAGGCCCTATTCTATATAGGGGAATTCTCTAATGACAGACACACGAAACCATAAAAACTAATACCTGGAACTGCTTAAAGGCATTCATTACATTGGGACAGGAACGCGTTCAAGATTGAAGGAATGGATAATCTGTGTATCCGACGATAGGATCGGAAGTATAAAATGTTTCTCTATTGTATTTATTGAGGGGGGCATTCAACTCAAATCTTTTTGGCAAATCTGGATTTGCCAAGAACAGTCGCCCATAAACCACTAAATCTGCCTTGCCACTTGAAATCGCTTCGTTTCCATCATCCCTATCATAACCCCCTGCAACCAAAAAGGTGTTCTTGAATGCTTTCCTGATGGGAATAAGGCTCTTTTCCGTCGCTATCGTCGTCTGCGAATCAACAACTCTGGGCTCTACAAAATGTGCATATAAAATGTTATGTTTATTCAGAGCCTCCGCCATGTAAAGCCCCAGCGCCTCCGGATTTGAGTCATAGGCTTCTGAATGAGCTGAAAAGGGAGAAAGCCGAATTCCCACATGCTCTGCTCCGATTTCATCCACCACGGCTTCCACAACTTCAAGAGCAAATCTGCAACGATTCTCCAATGTTCCGCCATAACGATCGGTTCGATCGTTTACACTGTCTTTCATGAATTGATCGAGAAGGTACCCATGAGCCCCGTGGACTTCAACACCGTCGAACCCTGTTCAAAAACCTACTAATTATAGTAACAAAAATACATTCTCTTCTTCAAACTAAGATAGCCACAAATAAGAACAAAAACATACCTGCATCTATAGCATTTCTGGCAGCATTTCGAAAATCTGCAACAATTTTTGGAATTTCCTCTGTTTTCAAAGGCCGAGGAGGAGAGAAGTCTGCCACATCCTTTCGATTCGGTAAACCAGTCTTTCCAGATAGCTGTTTGCTTGTAGATGAAACTGGAGATTGGCCATCAGGCTGATAATCTGCATTGCAATGTACCTTCACTATTTGTTTTGCAATTTGCAAGACAACCAAGCAAAGGGGGGAAAACAGGGGAAAGCGTTGCAAGATAGGTGGAAATACTGACCGATATGGGACACTCTTCCACAATGCCATATTTGACAAAAGAAAATGCCCCCCTTGTCGTGCACAGCCTTGACAATGGGCTTCCAGGCTTCAACCTGCTCCTGTGTCCATATTCCAGGCACATCTACATAGCTGACATGTGAAGAGAATTTCATATCAGTAAAAGTTGAAAAATGTGGAATAAGGAGAAATTTAACTCGAGTCCTGACCCACCCATGGGCAGTATCAGAAACGCCGGCTGCCTCTGCGATCAACAAGCCCCCGCGAGTTGTTCTCTGAGAATAGTAGAGAATTGCATGCGGTTGAGGAATGTTATTGTAGGACCTTTCCCTGGTCAGAGGAGCTAAAACCACTCTGCAAAAAACAAAACATTTAAAAAACTTTTGTCAGGGAGAAAAATCACTTTTGTTGGTGCGTCCTAAGTAAAACTGTGTGGTGAGAGAAACTTACCTGTGAGCCAAATTGAAAGGACCCATTTGGTAGGGCGTTAAAAGAGGAGCCGAGCTCTGCTTAGTTTGTGGTGTCCATGGGAGTTGGTTAAGCGTTTCAGACATGGTGCCGGTAGAAGCGAAGACTAAAATGTTGTGAACGAAAAGGATTCCAGGATTCCAAATTGCGTGTTAAGGCAGAGAGATTATTTGATATTTATAAGGAGGCCTGGGTGTGGTGTGGGATCTCAAGTCAAAGAAATGCAAACGTCAGTCCCTACGTCTTGTGAAGTTTGAAAGCCCCATTGTTATTGTTGTGTGAATCCAAATTCCAATACATTGTATGTAGTCGTTTCAGGTACTTTTCACCGTCGGCAAGTTTGAGTTCTTTTTTTGGAAGCAAAGGTTATGTAACACAATAGGTAGAATAACTCCAAGAGAGTTCCATAGAGTAGCCAGAGTGCATAGTTGAACAATGTGCACACATATGGTAGGAAGATAATTTTTGGGTAGACTTTAATTTGTATATGCAATCCACAGTTATGTTGAACATAATCTTTGCAAGATCCATCTGGAATAGCCCACAATACCGTGTTCCACTTTTTAGCCAAAGTGGGACAATGAAATTGATATTTTAAACCAAAATTTCACTTTCTAACACTTGTAGCAACTAATTCGTTAAGAATTTGAAGATGATGTGAACTAGTGATTTTTGAGATTTTGTGTGTAGATTATAAATGTATTTTTTAAAAAATTTAAGAAATAATTTTTTGAGTTTTTTTACATAACTTTAATAATTTATTTTTTATAGTTAACAATATTTTTTAAAAGTGACGTTTATACCATACAACATAACTTTTTTTTATAGAAAGGATAAAACTGTAAATTTTTAAACATAGATTTGTAACACCAATATCTAGTACACATATATTTTTTCATAATTTTGTGTTGCATATTTTTTTAATTAATTTTTGAAGTGAGATTAATTATAATTCAGACATAGGTTTATACCATACAACGTAACCTTTTTTTGTATGTATCCAAATTAACTTCTTTTTGTTGAAACAAGGATATCAATACCTAGTGTACAGATATTTTTCAAAAAATAAAATTCTCTATTTTTTTTCTTCGGTGTAAAACTTATGTTGACTAGAAAATAGAAAATAAATATCAAATGAAATATATTCAATATCATACTTATTGGAAAATTTATACTAAGGGCTACATACTTACAAAATAGAGTTTCTAAATGACTTCATTTGATCCCCTAAAAGGTGAAGCGAAATTGGTTTTTTTGTCAACATTTTGATACGTGCAGAGGAGACTCCATTGAGGGTTTGATTTAAGACTAGGGGGTTATTTCCAAGGGGGTTTGATCTAACCCCCTTCAATTAAACCCCTTTAGATGGAACCCCTCAAGGCTTAAATCATTAATTTTTCTAAAAAATATGTGATTTCAAACAAAAATCAAGATATCCCATAAGTGGGACACACTATTGTGGAAACACCTATCCAAATTTTATCTTCTTTACTTCAATTTAAGTAGCTCAGACCCAACTCCCATTTGGTTTGAAATCAATACAGATAGGATATTATTGAATCTTTTTTTGAAACCAATCTTAGTAGTGTCTGCATATGTTGCAATTTTTGGACTCAAAATTCCATTTCCCTTCATTCACAACTTGTTTCTTTCATACTAAATTTTAGTAGCATGCACCTACACTGACCTCTTTATTTTGTGAAGTGTTGTTTATCCTAAATCTACCCTAAAGCAACAATGTAGCAACTAACATCTGAGTTTGGCATCACCTATCAAGGTTCTAAAGTACATCAATACCATACATGTTTTCAGATATCTAAAGAATAACTCATCTGTAAAAATAAATGGTAATCATCTAGTGCCTAACTCAATGAGGAAATGCAAAATAGCTAATATATATGTGCCACCGACAAGTGAGGCACTACAAGGATCCACTGACATTTCCTTATTTAAACTAAAATTTGGTGACATCCACTCAATCTTGTTATGTGGAACTTGATTTTAGTACCCCACACCAATTATTTTTTGTTCTATCATTGCTCAAGCTCACACTTACATAATATTATGTGAGATGAATTTATGTTCTATTTTAGTATTCAAGGTTTTGATAAATTTGGCTATTCATGTTAGTGTATTTTATAAATATTTTATTCTGAGAGAGGTTTGTTAATAGTGTATTGCTTTTCTTAATTTTTTTGAATCATACTATACCGAGCTGATCATCAATGAGATGGTGAAATCAAATGCATTTTTGTAAATATTTTAAGTATTTTTGTATTAACTTTAGTTAAAACAACTGTGCATTTTAAATTTTTTGAGAAGCTTTACATAAACCTGAATGCATCCTTGTTAGCCTTTTAGATTCAACCACAACATTTAGAAATCAATGAGTCTAAGGAAGAACAAGTGAGTTCCCTAAAATTGTGGTTTTGTAAGAACCATATAAAGTAACAACATTGAAAAACTTATTTTATTTCTTAAAACTATTCCAACAACAGTGAAATTAGGAATGTAGATTGAATTCATCAAGAAGCATGAAGTCCACTTGTCACAGTATGAGAATATCTCAGGTTGCTAGAGAACTTGAAATATTGACTTACATGTACATTGGGTATAATTTCTCTATACTTGGCCAATTTAGCATAGAGACAATTATTAGAACATGCTTTAGTGAACACCCAATTGGTAACCCACTATGGTTTTGGGTGATTAATAAGTTTGAGTGTCCTTAACAACGTTTTGGCAAAATTTAAATTGCATACTTGCACTAGACAAGTGACTAGGATTTTGAGTAATTTAATTTAGTCTCTGCTTTCACTTGTATTTGGGGTGTGAGTGCACATGATCTAATTTTGTTTCCCTACATTGTGTAAATACCATATATTAACAATCGTAATTGCTTGCCCCAAGTTAGTAACTAGATTTTTCAGTCATTTATGAATTGGGTTTCCTTAAGGGTCTTTTGGAAAAGGTTAATAAATTGAATATCCACTTGGCCATATAATTGTCATTAAGGCTTTGAGTAAATTGAAATGCATGAAAATTGGTCATGTGCCCTCTTGTTGTGCAAATGTCGTAGCTTAGATGAATCTATTGAGTATGTAGATGGTTTATTCATATGGCATGTATGGTCATACTTCTTTCTTAAACTTATGTTTATATTTGAACTATGGTGTTTCCAACTTGTATAGTGTTTTCCTTGGATTTGTATTGTATTGGGCATAATGAGCATGCAATTTGTAGATCTTTTTCCATCTCAACATGGCTCTCTTTAGTCATTGACATTTTTGTTTATATATTGTTTGAATAGTACGTACGTTCTTTTGTTTGGAATCGAGATTAAATTCACATAGCTATTTGATAGTTCAAACTTTTAACTTTGTGCATTTCTTCCTTTCTTGATACTTGCGATGCTATTACAATTAGGAACATTGATATGAATAATCATATATAAATTGTTTAAATACATATTTATTAGATCCTCTCTTTTTACCGAATAGTTAATTGTGTTTGAATTTAGTTACCATAATTGAATTGGTTACCATCCTCATGTTTTTTGCAAATGGGAAATGTCCTATGTTTATTCTTGTACTTAGAAAAGAGCATGGATGTTATTTCCAACAATGCATTTTGTTTGTCTCTACACATCTTTTCTTTTTTGTAGCCATGAGACATTGTATGAAGGGCAAAAGAAAGACCAATTGAAAGCAAAGCACCCAACCTAGGGCTCCTCAAGGTGCAACTGGAGCCACAAATCTTGGAGTTGATGTAGAGATTGATACAGCCTTTGACTCTGAGACACTTTCCATGACCATAAAGTGTTTTAGGTTATAACATGTGAAAGGTGGTGCGGGACCATTGGTGGCCATTGAGTGTAACAAAGAAAAACAAGAAGAAAAAAATGTAAGGCTAAAACCATTGACCATTAGGGACTTTCCCTTTGGCTATGGATGGATGTGCGTTTGTTGTCAAAGTAAGTGATTAATGAATACCAATGTGTTCATTCTTGTCATGTTATTTTCCATGAGGTGTCTGATGGGGAAGAGCCTGGGGAAGAGCCTGAGGAAGAGCCATTTGAAGTGTTAGAAAAAGGGAAGGGAGTGCTAGTGGAATGCCTTGAAAACTAGTTGGTTATTATTGTATATATTGTAGAAGCATTTTTTGCATATATAGTTATTTCAGATAGAATGGGTTGGAATTCCATTGTGAGGATCCTGCTACAACTTTGGTGCATATGCTAGTCTGTAAAGAAAAATCAATTGGCTTGTCTAATGTGACAACAATGGTTGAATATAGTATTATTTTCTCTAATGTTAATTATTATTTACAATCTGGTTCATTGGAATGGTTGAATCATGTTGTTATTGTTTGTTAATATAATCATTTTCCTTATTGGTGTATCTATGTGTGTACATGAGGTGCACAATGATTCATGGTAAGGCTTTAAGAAATTGACAGCACTAGTTATGATGCTATGTGTCATCACAAAAAGATTGGCATCAAATAAGAATATATTGGTAGTTCAGCTATATTCTTATTCTTGTCTCTTTGGACTTGATTCTTGATCTCTAAAACTAGCCATATTCTTATTCCTATATGGATGAAAAGACATCAAGAAAGTTTAAAAATAATAGTTAAAATAGTTGAAGAAATTAAGCTAAATTGGTAAAAAGCCACCCTAGATAATGATGGACCTAGTTTTTTGCCACTGCCCATTCTTCTCTTTTAGCTATGAAATGAGTGCTATGGATTTGAGCCTATAAGATTTCTAGATGAGATAAATTTAGTTGCTTCTACTTGAAAATATTGGTAGCAACTATTCAAATTCGAACCTTCAATGGGTGTTCAAGAAATTTTAACTTACCCGTGTAGAATTAAACATACTAAACCCACAAATCTTAGGACAATCAATCCATCGACCCTGATTTTTTTTATGAAATTAAATGCTTGGCTCGCATTGTTTCAAATTTGAACAAGTATCTTTTTTCTAATAATGGGGATGGGAGAAAGTAAGTTCCATAGAAATGAATGTCAAAAACATGGCAAATTTTTCTTGAAGATAGAAACCTTGCTTTATTTGTAGCATAATCTTGTTTATGAGGATTATGGCATGGAGAACTTAGTAGTAGCATCTTGGGAGTGTGTAATAGATATAATAACACCATATCTAAGTTTTAACTAGGCTATAATGTATGATAACCCCTTTAGACCTGGTGATAGGATGATTAACAAGAAGAGTTTTAATGGATGAAAACTATTTTAATCATTGTAGAGATAACTCTCACTAATGTACTGACGAAAAAAGAATGGGTAGGGTAGGTTGGAATTCTATTTGCACTTAAGCTTCTTTGATGGACTTCCTTTTAATGCTGAACTAGTTTCCATTAAAAATCTTTGTGTTGTATGAAACAAAATCCTTTATGGAATTTCATCAAAATAGCTCCAGTGCCTTGTGTTATGCTTTTACATGTTAAAAATGGTATTCTATCAAATAGTTCAAATTTACCCTATGTATACTTACGTGCTTGTGAGATTTGTCACACATATCATGTGCATTGTCTATGTGTTCATGTTTTACTTCATGTCTACCTAGCAACTAGAGCTACAACATCTAACAAAAATTCCTCTATCTCTTATTCTTAGATGGGCCTCCTTACCCTATACAAAGCCCCCATGTGGTGCAGGGATGGGAGAATTCTTGCTAAAGCATGGAAATTGGGATTTATCCTTTCCATTGCATTCACTAAAATTTGTTGGATGGTTCGCAATACTGTAATTAGTAAGTTTAGTCCTCTATTAAAAAAATGACCAATGGCTCTGTAATGTATTTGTTGTTTCTAGATAGATTCCTTGGCCCTCCACTGAAATGTTCTCTTTTCTTTGGCCTATCTTATGTCAAAAATTTGTTGTGGCTAGTTCTACGCCAATGAATTTTAACGGATAATTTCCCAAGGGGGTGCTTAGATGATTCTATTGCCATGTTCCCTAAAAGATTATGGAATTAGAGAGTGCAATGTATTCTATTTGTTGGTTTAGGTTATTAGACTTAACAAAATGTTGGCATTTGTCAATAAGAAGATATTTTGCAGTTGATAGTATTGGTTTCTTGATATTGTGGTGTTATTGTGTTTCTTCAAGAGTATAGCAATATGGTCCTACAAAGTGTTTCTGAATTTACTTGATATTACTCTAATTTTTTTTGTAGTTATATGTGCAAATTTTCTAGGTTTTTGAATTTAAACGTATTTGTGAATTTCTACATATTATTTTAAATGTTAACTTCTATGCATCTTCATGGAATAGAGTGGGGTAGTGCTTGCCTATAGTGAAGTATTTTGGATTGAATAAGTAAATACTCATGTTTTTGGAATCAAATTCAATTTTCAAATTATGTATATCACTGTAAATCTTAATCTTGAGCCACTGTCATACCATGTGGGCATTGCTTTAGTTATTTGTCTAGAATTTTCTGTTGGAATACACTTGACCACTAAGAGGGGGGAAGGGTGAATCAGTGGTACAATGAAAATTAATTCAAATAATCAACTTAGTGGTACCCGTCTAGGTTTTAGGGTTTTGATTCAGTTTTATCAAGTGTTTTCCTTATTTCCCCTTAAAACTCTAAGTCTTATGGTCATACCTTTACTTTATGTTATAATCCATCGTTGACTGCCTAGCCTAGGTTACAAGTCATTCATGTTATAACCTTGAGTCTTACATGTCATGAAGTGACCTATCCCAAGAGCTAGTGTTTACCCTTTGTTGCCTATCAAAGTCATGTTCTTTATAAATTTCTTAAGTCCTAAGTCTTTGTAGGGGCCCGAAGGTGCCACATGGTAAGATATCGCATGCCCGCATACTACCGATGCTGACATCATATCTCCATCGTGCAACTGCGAAATGAGGACATGTGTAAAGTATATCGTGGCCTATGGCCATAATATCAAGAATGAAGCAGATTGCGCCAGTTGTCAAAGGATGAAGTGAAGAGGTGGGGCTGATAAGGATCAAATGGTAGTGTAGTGTCACAGAAGAATCTTGTCTACAGGAAAGATTCTATGCATGGTTGCGAGATGTGTTGGTATGTGGCGATTGATCATGCAAGTATTGTACACAAGTTATGTATCCTCACTGGGGTTCGGCCCCTGAATTTTTTTCCCTCTTTTTTGCATGATCGGAGTCAGTTGTTAATTTTTGTTAACTGACAAAAGAAAAATGACATTGCAAAACCCTAATTCTAGAAGCTTCCAAAAAGCTTGTTATAAGCAGCTAGAATGTATGGTACAACTATGTATTCGCGAGATTGTAATTTGTTTTGCACTGAATAATAAAATCATTGGATGGCTGAGTTTCTGTGGATGTAGCCCATATTGGGTGAACCACATTAAATTTCTGTGTTGATCTCTTTTGTGTTGTTCTTCATTATTATATTTGGGTTATTTAATCTGCATATAATTGTTAGTGTTTATTGCTTGATCTACCCTAACCCTAACAAGATGATGACATGTGGCCTATTTTTGAAAGGAAGGAAAAGGATTATATAAGGGAATCCATGTGGAAGGCTCAGTATTGATAGTTTGTAGGATGGGGTTGGAGGAACCAAGGGTGATTGACCTAGAAGGATTCATTAACAGAGTGAGGCTTGGCATCAAAAGGCCCCGGTTCACCCACCAGGTCATATTTGATGAGGATGTAGTAAGAGATTCTGCCACAATGGAGGAAATTCATTTTTTGAGGGGAAGGTGGGAAGTAGTGATGGAAGGAGAAAGGATGAGAACTAATCTCAATCCTACATATCCAAGGGTATTTTCTGATGAGAATGACCCCATAGTAAGAATTCAAAGAATTTTGGCTCATGCAGAAACTTTGATTGTAAAAGCTCCTCCAGGAGAAGAAAGGCCAGCATACGTTAGAGACTAAAAGGCTCTAATTAAGCCATATAGAAGAGGAAATGAGTCTCTTGATACACCTCCAGCCAAGAAAGTGAAAATCATTGACTTGGAGCATGAAGAGGAAGTAGAATTGATAGACTTGGAGGAGGAAATAAATGAACAAGAACAAGAAATTTCCCAATAGGTGAATTCACCTATGAGAATAAGGCCTTATGCCTCCCCTGATAATAGATTAAGCAGATCACTTGCTGGTAATCATGTGGATACAGAGGACATCAGAATACTGGCTTGCACACAATTCCTAGAGGATGATGCCTTTATCAATACCCCAGAGTTTAAGGGGTATGTGTTGACAGTAAGGAATGAAGAGTTTTAGAAGTAGAGGAAGAAAAGAGAGGAGCTGATCCAGAAAAGTATGAAGAGATAACTTAGAGAGTGTTGAATGAAGTAGGTCAAGATATTAGTGGAATGACCCTTGATGAAGGAAGAGCCTTGGTAGCAAAGAGTGGTCTGATGCTACTTCCACATTGGACTCTAGCAGATGCAATTGCTTTTGACACTATCCAGAGAATGGGCATAGATATATCAGAAGACCAAGTAGATAAAGCACTCTCAAGTGCAGGGTTTAACCCTAAATTTGAGACCTTGGCAATATGGGCATTGGCCCCAAACAATAACAAGCCAAGGGTGGGCTTTAATGAATTGATAGGGGATGTTGTAATAAAGAGAGTGTCAGACACTCCAGCTCCTCAAGCTACAAGCTTGAGTGTTCATACAACGTAATTTGCTGAGGCTGTCACAAATAAATTGCAAAAAGATTATGATGAACTTCTATTGAAGTATGGGCAAGCTATGTCAGAATTGAATAAATGTAAGGAGCAAATGTTGTTGGCTCTAGGCACTTCAGTTCAGAGTGTTCCTGCTCTTGTAGAGACTACAAAATCATTGCCAATAGATAGATAGGAACTGCTCTCAGAGATTAAGGAGTTGAAAGAAGAGGTAAAGAATCTGAAAGATGAGAAAAAGAACACTGTCAAAGAAATAGTTACAAATCTAATCAACCACAGGTTATCCAAGATCACAGCCAAGGCTGATGACACATGGATGTCTTATTCAAATTTGAAGACAACCTTGGATAAACATGAGAGGCACAAGGAAAACCTGAAAGACATGTGTAGAATGTGGCTACCAAGAACTGGAAAAATAAGGGAAGTTCATAGATGTTCAAGGTTTGCCCCTGATGCTCCTGTAGAAATAAAATTAACCCTTGATATGTTAATTTTATTAGAAGAGGTAGTGGCTTTCCAGCTGAAATTGGATAAGGTTTTGAATGAGAAAAGACAATCAATTGAGAAAATAGATAAAAAGATTATGGCAAGTATATTGGAGGATGATGGACAAATAAAATGTTTAGACAAATGGAAGGCTGATTTTGAATAGCTGGCTAGCTCATATCTTCCAGTTGTGTAGATGGTGACCCAAGTATGAAAATTTTAAGTTCTACACTCGACAAGCTACATGTGTTGGAATTGAATTTTGAGATATTTTG
Source organism: Cunninghamia lanceolata (assembly GCA_027924645.1). Lineage (NCBI taxonomy): Eukaryota > Viridiplantae > Streptophyta > Pinopsida > Cupressales > Cupressaceae > Cunninghamia > Cunninghamia lanceolata. The sequence goes on along the minus strand of BSBN01000924.1, from coordinate 32,870,368 downwards.
TTAGAAAACAAAGATTTTATTAGATGCAAGGTATATAGGGCATAATGAAAAAAATAGCAAAATTGATTGCTTTCCAATGGCCACTGGAGAAGTCATGTGCAACCTAAGTGGAGAAATATGGATAAATGTGTCCAGGGTGAATGAGGATCCAATCGTGTGATATGTCTTCTTCATCATTGGATAAATTATCCCCAACAGTTTTTTGTCATCTCCAAGATAAATTGTATTTTTGTCTTTCTCTTTCATATGTAAGTTGAATTAGTTTCCCAATACCTATGGGTGGTGGTTTGTAATGTAAGATTCTGTAACCGACATATGGTAACGAGTTTTTGAGTACCATGTTCTTGTGTCTATAAAAGAGCATGTTGTACTACTTGTTGGTGTAATTAAATATTTAATTACACTTTATTAAGTTTACTTAGGGCTAATTTTAGTCTTAAGTTATTCTTAAGTCATATTAGGGTTTTTTCTCTAACTTGCAAATATAAAAGCAAGTTCTCACATGTAATTCCTTAATCCATTTCATTAATTCATCCAATATTGTGCAAATTATTTCTCTTTGATTTTTTCTCTTGTGGAAGGTAAATATTAGGTTTTGCAGGTGATATTTGTGGCTTGAGTTAATTATCAAATTCAACATGGTATCAGAGCGGATCTGCAAGCCCCTTCTCAAATTTGGAGAAAAATTCTAGCAAGAGTCATTTGCTGGGCATGTTTTTTGTGTAAAATGGAGTATTCCATTGTATTCATAGTAGCTAGAAAAGGCAGATTTGTCTTTTGTTTGGCTAGATTTGGTCTGGGGAAGCTAAATCTGTGAAGGTTTCTAGAGTGCTTTTTTTAGATCTGGAGGGGAATAGCAATTTTAGAACATTTTTGGCCAAAACAGACCTCACCATTGCACTCAAAAGGCCCAAAAACCCCTATTTTCATATAAGGCACTCTATATTTTGTTGAAAAAAAGTTTCTGGGTGTTTTTTTGGGGTTTCAAGAAATCTATGACAGTGAAATCCTTACGACCTATACGGAATCCATACGACTATACGGTGCATCGATTTCTATGCCAACCTTGATTTCTGTGCCATTCTCATCTGAACATATTTTAATTTTAAAGTTGCCTCGATTTGTGTACCATCTCGATTTGCGTGCCATCTCAATTTCTGTGCACATGTATAGCTGAGTTTTTTATTAATTTATTAATAGTAAGGAATTTTTTATTTTCGAGGTCTAGCCCTAAGGGTTTAACCCCTGGTCGCATGGGGGACCAGGCCCTAGCTTCTAAGTAGCAGCGCCCAGAGACTCAGCTCCTGGTCATATGAGGGACCACTACCCTAGCCGCCAGCCCCTAGAGACTCAGCCCCTGGTCACATGAGGGACCACTGCCCTAGCAGCTAGCCCCCAGAGATTCAGCCCCTGGTCACATGGGCACCCAGGAGCTTCAATAGTGCTTTTTTTGGGCCTCTTTGTCCTAAAGGAGCAGTTTTGGAAAATGGGGCATATCTTGAGCATACAGAGTCAAATTTTTGAAAAAAAAATAGGCATCAGAAAGCTGGTTTTGAGCACAATCTAGTGGTGTAGATATTTTTCTAGGTTTTGTTGATTGGTACAATTTATTGTTGTTTGAAGTCAAGGCATCTTTTTTGGTTTTCAAGCTCCATTCTTGCGCCTAGAACCTCCGTTTTTCAAAAATGAATAGGCGTTGGAAAGGTATCAGAGAGCTCTACATAGCCACCTATATAATTTTTTATTATTCAGCTCCAGGTATATTTTAAATTAGTTTGTCAATTTTATGGCTTTTGTTGGATATCCTGGACATGCTGCCTCTTGGAAAGGTTATGTTTGCTTTGAAAGACTTCTATTTTCAGCATAAATCTATTTGCATGTTTTGATCTGTAATCATCTAAGGAGATGGGATTCTATCATCAGCATAAATCTAATTTCAGATATTGTGGAAGTAATCAACATGAGAAAGAGATGTGTCCTCATTTCTCACATCATCTCTTTGAAATGCTTGTTTCAATCGCTTCTCCTCCTGATGAGATCATTGCTCCACCATCAACCTACTGCTACATTAGAGTTTAGTGTTGCATCATCATTGGCTTCTAGTAATTCTGTGCAGCAGGTCAATATTAGTCTTCCTGATCCACCTCATTGGGATTCCTATTTGCAGACATATCATCTTTGTTTGTAGAGTCCCATCTTGTAGATTTGGATGACCACATTGAGGACATTTGTCTTCTCTTTGATGACAGCTTTGATGGAGTTGCATCACCATCATCTGCTTCAAATATTGTTCTTTATCCTCCTCTTCTTCAGTCACAGTTTGGCAGTGGAATGGAGACATTTGAGTAGTTTTCAAGAGCATCATTGTTGTCTTTGGATCATGTGTAGAGTTCAGAGACATTTGTCCTTCTTCCTGTATATTCCTATCCAGAATGGGAAGACATTATGCACACATCTGTAGTTCTATTTCTTCCCAAGGGGAGGAATGTTGTTTGATGTTCATGGGTCTTCATCTTTATTATGTGTCGAGCATGTTCCAACACTGTAGGAGTCATCTTGAGGAGCGGCTGCATGGTCTCTCTTCTCATCTCTATTTTAGGAGGGAGCATTTCCTTGCATGGGGTTTCATTCTTCTCACTTCTGGGGGGTCATCAGACCTTCTCTCTTCTTCCTCTCTTATGGGGGGGCATTCTTGATTGTACTTTTATGATGGATTCACTTCTTAGGTGGTCTTAGTTTTAGTCCTTCTTCCATCACATGTTTATGTACTTGTATTTTTCTCTCTTTTGGAGAGGAGTTTTCTCCCACTGAGTTTTTCTCCTTTCTCTCCACTTTATGAGAGATTTTTGTTGTTCGTGGGTACCTAAAATGGCCTTGTAGCTAGGACCCATTCTTGCATTAGTTGCATATTTTTCATTTCTCCCTAAGTTGCACTTATGGGGGGGTGTTGGTGTAATTAAATATTTAATTACACTTTATTAAGTTTAATTAGGGCTAATTTTAGTCTTAAGTTATTCTTAAGTCATATTAGGGTTTTTTCTCTAACTTGCAAATATAAAAGCAAGTTCTCACATGTAATTCCTTAATCCATTTCATTAATTCATCCAATATTGTGCAAATTATTTCTCTTTGCTTTTTTCTCTTGTGGAAGGTAAATCTTAGGTTTTGCAGGTGATCTTTGTGGCTTGAGTTAATTATCAAATTCAACACTACTTTGTAGGGTTGTTAGAAGATTTGGGAAACTTTGATAATGAAATATAGAACAATTCCGAGAGGTTGTCCATATTTTGATTTGTAAGTTTTAGTTTCTTGCATTATTGAATGTATTTTCTCTATAAGCATTTTTATCAGTTTCAGATTGCAATATATGAAAAATGCCTCTGAGCATGTGTTTCCATCAATTGTCTCCTATGTTATTTTCATTTCTCTTTTGAATGAAGATACTAAGGGTTTCTGAGTTCCTGAATATACATTTTCTATATTGCATGTCTGGTTTATTACTTCTATTCAAGGAATAGATTAAAATGCTCTGAGTCAGATATTGAGAGATGTGTTTTGCAATAGGGATATTTATAAGAAGAGTTGTTGGAAATACTCATTCTTGGATTGTTATCTATAAGACATGAACATAATAAATCCTCTGAATCTGAATGTTTGTGTTGTTTATGAGAAGTAATCTGTATTGCAAGGAATTTACTCCAAACCCTAGGATTGGCACCGATCGGAGTTGGGCTTATTTTCACAAATCACCCATAATCAACAATGACACATACATTAAAATGAACAATCAATTTATTAGTTTTAAGAGTAAGGTTTAGTTTCATGTTCTCTGATCCATTCAACGAAGTAATTACCAGAGCTAGCCAAATTTGAAGTGATTATACAATTTTGGTCTGCATATAGGAGAACATGTCTGCTTTAGGTGTCAATATCTAGTGAAATAAGGATTTGTCATTCAAATGTTGAAATAAGGGAATACCCCTAGGTCTAGTAGAGCCTAAAGTGCAGAGGAGAACAAGCAATTATCTCCTGTTCCTTGGCCACTAACCTGAGAGTCATCAGCATAAAAGATGACAACTTTCTAGGGAAACTTAGGCCATCAGTTGGGAACACCAACACAACTTACTTTGCAATGTCAATTATCTTCACATCAAGACACTTAGAAAGAAATGAGATCACACAAGACACACCACAACACATGCATATACGTGGAAAACCCTAGATGGGAATAACCATGAGAGAAATGCTACTTGGATCTACTATCCAAATCCAGCCTCACAAAATATCTAATCACTTATACAATGCAGGCCTCATTGGCACATAGAATCTCACTTATTACAATTCAAGGCACCAACCCTAGGAGCACCAACCCCTTGCAAGTTTAGGAGCACCAACTCCAATGCAATAGACTGAAAATACAGAGTACTACTATGTTTACATTGACATCATAGGTTACAGATAGATTATGTAACTCTCTCACTCAATCACCTCTACTCTCTTTGATCTGTATGCTTACATCAATAACCCCTTTCGTTTACAAACTTATTTAGAGAATATTTCTTCTAAAGTCTATCATCCACCCAACACAAATGCACTATTCTATTTACAATGGAATCATGTACTATACAAAAAAACCTGCAAGAAACACTTCTTAATTCACTATCCTTTCAAGTTCAAACCTTTCAATCAACATGTACACATCAAAATCCCCTTCTTTTACAATTTCATAAATGATTCTGCAATCATTTCATCAGCAACAAAACAAATCAATATGTACATGATTTATATCATCTCACACCTTAAAAAAAACCTCAAAATAATACTTCTCACAATTTAAAACAATCTCCTAAAACCATCGGCAATGAAAATAGTTACCAAAACTGTGAAAATTGCTATCCATTAGGTACCGTGGGTAACTTCCCATGAATATTCAAGCTCCAGGAAGTAGTCGTTTCATGTTTGAAAGACCACCATAGATATCATCCTCCGTGCCCTTGACAAATTAAATGTGCGTCGTTGATAGAAACTTTGGCGCTTGCTCACAAACTGTCGAAGGGAGAAGCCTGTCCTGACTAGGTCGAGTGGCCGGTTACCTAACGTTGAAGGTAACTTAAGTTGTCACTTAAGTTATAAGTGACTGTCGATATCAAGTCACTATCAAATTAGAATATAAAGGGATCCTGTCACTAATTCAACATTGCTTTTAAGTTCTTAGGGTTTAGGAGGACATTAGGGTTTTGGCACTCTAGGATTTAGGTCTTCAAAAATGTCAAACCCTAATCATGCCATCAAAGATCCTTGGCTTGAATTGTAACCCTTAACCATTGCAGACAGTCTTTGTTGTAGAGAATAAAACAATGAACATGATATAATATATAAACTCCTTTTATCCTGAAGCAAACAAGAACTTTGCTCTTGGAGGTCCTTAAGGTTTTAAGATCTTTAGGATTTAGAACTTCAAACCTTGTCAAACCCTAATCTTGAAATGTGATCCTTATCTTTTGTAAACAACCAAACTAGATGATATCATAGTGTGTTATCTAACCAGGGTCTCATTTAGTCTCACTGCAACTTCCATATAGTCTTTTCAAAATATCTACTTCTCCAAATGCAGATACGGTCTATATAGAACTAAGGATTTACACCAGATGTCTTTTAAAGCATCACCAAGGATAGTAACAAAAGGACTGAGCATCATAATGCAAAGATAAGTTGTCTTCTTAAACAATGACAAACAAACATTCATGTAGACTGCTTCTGTTCACATATTAAATGACAATCCTTCCTCTGTGCACACATTGACTTTGTTCACACAATGAATGACAATCAACTATCTTCTCCATTCTTCACGAAGGTCTGAACACCTGAAATACAACAATACACCCATCATGTTGTCTTGGACTGTCTACTCCATGCAATGACATGATTGTCTTCTTCTCTAGGACTGCTCTTGGACTGTCTTTTACATTCAACTTGGATTGTCTTCTCCATTCAATGATAGGGTGGACATCACAACACAAGGATACCACCCCATCACACAACACTACCATTAATGTATAACTATCAACATCATTCATCAATGACACTTAGTTTAGCATGACACCTTCTTTGACATCAATGACAAGATGTGCAAGAATCAACAAAAAGATCATAAGTAGGTTTTGTGGTTCTTGCTTGATTGCTATGGTGCATTATCCCTAACAATTTGTCATATATTTTAGTGGTTGTTAGGAGGGGATTGCTAGTTGCTACCCAGTGGAAAAATGAGCAAACATATCTAGGTAAGAAATGTTGTGGCTTGTTGCATGCTTTATAGCTAGATCTTTAGTGCTACAATAAATGCTAAATAGATAATTTAATTTGTTTGTGTTATGGATTTTAATATCATTTATGATTTGAATAATCGTTAAAGCATCTATTGTAACCTTCCCTCCTCTTTTCTCCATCTGAATTGGAGTTATAATTGATCTTCAAGCTTTGCATGGCACCACTTAACTCTACACCATCTTTAATATCTAGTTTTTCTTCACACCACCTTGTTCTATCCTACCTTTCCTATTCTTTGCATGCTTTACTATCTATAAGACTTATTTTCTTTAAGTGCTAGCTTGTAGGATTCCTTTGCAAAATGAATTGTTAAAAAAATATTATGTTGAATTAAGATGCACACACTATTCACATGTTTGGAGAAATTCTTAGTGTTATCTTCTACATAACTAGAACAGATGCCAAGTTTGTAGAACTCATTCATGTTCATTTTCCTTTGGTGTAGGTTTTAGAGATTTCTAAATGAATCTAGTGTCTAACTGGTTGGCATAAAATTCCCTTGGAGTTTAATCCCTGAGTGTGATCCCATTGTGTGATCTTGCAGTTTTTCCTTTGTGTGACTCCTTCAGAGAAAGTCTCATCATAAGGAGACATACTCTCTTAACTTTGTGGTGGCATATTTGACTCTCTTTAGGTATTATTTTAAGCTCAATATGTTTTTCTAGCTTGTTGATCTAGTCCAACAACTTTTTTGTATTTAAGCTTCCTTAGTAGCTTAGAAGATCAAACCTTGGCTTGCTACATGCATTTCGAGCTAAGGAAGTTACAAATGTTTCTTTTGTAGTGATGTTCTCCCCAAATGAAATGATCTATGAAATCATTTCTCAGATCATAGTTATCTCTCTCATATTCACTAACATTTTTAGACACAATCTCTCATCCCTATTGTCTAGTCTCAATGACTTCAATCCATGCTTGGATACTCCATAATGTATCAACAAAATATGTTAACACAATCCGCTTGGTTGTTTCTTGCACACCCTCTTCAAACTTTATGGTACATTTTCTCAAGTTCACCTATAGTGTGATGGAACTTGACACATGTACTTATGTCAGGAAATTGTTATGATCTTACCTCTAGGATTGAGAACACCCACTCTAATACAAAGAAGTTCAATTTCAAGCACCACCTAAAACCTAATCACTTTCCAAAATCAAAATTCCTTCAAATGACCATACAACACATATAAATAATTCTTTTCTTTATTTGTACATAAGCAGTTATACTAGGTTGATTAGAATTATGTGATTCTGTATGTAAATTAGAAATGTCAAAATGAATTGGGTGCACCTTATATTCACTAGGATAGGAGGACATGAAATCTACGGATCATCACCAAGATATCAATTATAAGACAAATCAACCTCCAAAGATACATAAGTGGTATCAAGAACTACTAGTGATGCAACACCTTTAGTTGAAGAGGATGGTTTATCTGAAGAAAAAGGTTATGTGGTATGAAAAATAAGAGAAATATTGATGGAGTAGAGAAAGTGGTATCAATGATCTAAGAATATTGAAAAGGATCATTATCATCCTCTACCATAAAGGATTTTCCTCCACAAAGAATTATAGATTAATGCAAGGTAAAGGGAACAAATTCCATTACATGAATCCAAGGTTTACCAAGGAGAAGATTGTAAGAGAGATTTCTTGGCATGAAATGGATTAAATTGGGGAGTATAATAGGTCCTAATGAAATAGGCAATATAACTGTTCCTAAAGGATCCTTTTTGACATTTTCAAATTAGAGATAGAGACTTAGGGATAGAGAGGGAGAGATAGAGAGGGGGAAGAGATAGCCCTAGGATAGAGACAATTAGAGAGAGAAAGGGGGGGAGAGGACATGGGGAGAGAGAGAGGAGAGATATATAGAGAAGGGAAATTAAGAGATAGAGATGGGGGAGATGGGAGATAGAGAGATAGGGATAAAGAGGGAGAGATAGAGAGGGGGAGAGATAGGGGAGAGAGACAAGGAGAGAGGGAGAATAGAGAGATACAAGGAGAGATAGAGAGATAGGGGGAGAGAGATAGGGGAAAGAGACATGAAAAAAATTCAATAGATACAAAACGTGAGCGTGTTATAGCACAGTCATTTTGTAACATGAGCACACTTTTTGATGCTTTGGGAAATTCCAAACCTAAGGGTTGGATTTGCCTTGGGCATCTAACCCAAAGGGTTGGACATACCTTTTGGATGCCAAGGACATGTTTTCAACAAAACTTAGAAAATCAACCTACTCCTGGCCGTGCTCTCCATCAGGTTTACACATTTTTCACTGTCAATACGAAAAAATCCTAGGATGACTTCAAGTTTTTTCTTATCTTTCTAATCATGTATTTTTCAAAAATCTGATAACATTAAGGTTTCTATCTTGAATGTCTTTTCCTAATGTTTTATTTTTTGCAAAAAAACCATGTCTAGTATTTTTGGTATCATTTTTTACTCGTTTACCAAAATTTGAAACAAATTACATTTTTAGATTCTAGACTCAATTCTATACACATTGAAAATAAATGATTTTTGATTAGTTTTCAAAAAATTGGGGGGGCACACTCAAATTTTTATTTTTCAAGATGTGTCCACTTTGAAAATTCATAAAAAATCATATATTCATTAAAAAATTAATAGAAAAATCAGGCATAAACTACACATGATGTTAGCTAATTTTTGCTGAAGTGATTTGTGAAATACTTTAAAAAGTCAACATTTTAGGGGGAGCACACCAAACACTATGTTATATTTTTCTGACAAAGATAGGAGCACTTTGTGTGCTCCCCTATTTGAACCTCTTAATCTCCACCATTTTTAGAAAAAAAAATAGTATTTTAGAAACTAGATTCTGAGCACTACAAATCTTGTTCTTATCATATCTTCTAATTTTCAAAATGACTATCTTCAATTTCTCATCCAAGATCAATTTTTATTGATTTTTTTTTAAAAAATGGTCACTTATGACACCTTTTGGTCTCCCATTTCCATGCACATACCCATGTATTAAAATATCTATATAGAGAGATTTATAATTTCATAGTTATACAATTAGAAAGGGAAGAAATATACTAGAGGCAGAAATCCATGGAGACATGGTTCAAAGAGGGAGACAAGAACACCAAATTCTTCCACAACTCAACCAAAATAAGGAGGTCAGATGACATAATTCCTAAAACTAGAAAGGCGGATGGAAGTTTCACAAACAATATCATAGAAGTTGGTGATGATGCAATCAATTATTTCCAAAACCTCCTTAATGATTAGGAAGGATCAAATCTAAATCTTTAGAACCAAGCACTCAATTGTATCCCAGGTAGTTTGAAGGAAGAATAGAACAAAATGTTAATGGCTCTGTTTACCTAAGAAGAAGCCAAATTAGCAATCTCCCAATTGCATCCCGATAAAGCCCCTAGACAACAAATTCTCAGCAAGCCTTTTAATAAATGTTAGAATATTATTGGGAAGGAGGTTTGGGACACTATAAAAGAATCTAAGAAAAATCACACTATACTAAGAGACATCAACAACACATTCATTTCTCTAATCCCTAAAAAGAACACAACTAAAACATTTGATTATTTTTTCCCTATCTCCCTATGTAAAACTTTATACAAGATCATATTTAAGCCAATGGATAATAGGATCAAGCTTATCCTTTTGGAGATCATATCCAAAGAGCATAGTGATCTTGTTCCTAGAAGGTCAATTATGGATGGTATTTTTGTGGCACATGAGGAAATCCACACAATTACATAAACCAAGGAATACAGCATGATGATTAAGCTCAATATAAAGAAGGTGAATGGTAGGCTCAATTGGAGATTCTTCATCAAAGTTATGGATAATTTGGTCTTTGTAAAGAATGGATAAACTGGATCTTCAAGTGCATTTCTAGTCCTATATTTTTTGTTATAGTCAATGGGAGCCCATAAGGTTTCTTCAATGCTTCAAGAGGCCTTCAATAGGGAGATCCTATCTCACCCTTCTTATTAATCATCATGGAAGACACTCTAGGGAGATCAATCTAAGCAACTAGGGAAAAGGGAATTTGGAAAGGAATTAGAATCATTGATAATGTAAATACTATTTCTCACTTGTAGTTTACTTATGACATGATGCTATTTGGACTATCAACTATAAAATAAGCCAAAATCATTAAAAGTACTTTAAAAATTATGCAATAACCTTTGTAAGAAGTCAACACAACAAAATTAGAAATATTTTTCTTTAATACCAGTACTCAAAAGCGATCATAAATAGAAAAGAAATTGGGATATAAAATTAGGACACTTCCAAACAAATATTTGGGGATTCCACTTTTCAAAGGTATATGCAAATCCTCAATATGGGACTCCTTGATCGATTCTTTCTCAAACAAAAAGGCTTTTTGGAAATGAAGATGGGTCTCCCTTATAGGAAGGATGATCATGTTGAAAGAAGTCATTTCTATAATACCAATTTATTTGATGTCCTATTTAAAAATTCCATCCAAAGTCATTGGTAAAATTGATCAAAGGATGAGGAACTTTCTTTGACAAGATCCTTAAAAGGATAGAAAAATTCTACTAGTTGCATGGGAAACTATTTGTAGTGTTAAAGAAGTTGGCATAGTTGAGACCAGGAAAATTGCTACCTAGGACAAGGCACCAGGCACCAAACTAATAGGGAAATAATACACAAAGCCACACTTTAAATGGGCCAAAATTCTAGAGAACAAATACTTGGACTCCTTAGACCCAACCCAAATCTAGACAATGTTTAATCATTTGAAAGGCTCCAACTTGTGGAATTTACTATTGATAAGAAGACACGTCATCTCCAAACACATAACATGGGAGATCAAAACTAAGAAATCAACCAACTTCTAGGAGGACTCATGGAATGAATTTCCCACACTAGAAACAAATCATAATCTTTATGAGGTTAGGCAACATGTAAAAGAGATATGGAACTCCAAGGTCATTGATTACTTGATCCCTTGCAATAATAATAGAATTCAAGAATAGACATCGAAGGATCCCAAAGATCTTGGGTTGTCACAAAGGTAGACAAAGCTATTCTTAGAAGCTATGCAAAGTCAAAAAATATTAAAAACAAATTGAGTGGATATAATCAAACGGAACTGCTCTAAGTCCAAGGAATACACAGTAAAACTTAGCTACATGGTAGAAGACCTACACCTAATGAATGTATATTAGCTTGTACATCTATGTTAGTATATATTTTGTTTAGCAAAGGCAGGCACCTTTACATGGGCTACAATATAAAATAAAATATTAATTGTGGATAGATTTAGAAAAATGGGTTTTCAAGACCCATCCAAATGTGTGTTGTGTGAACAAGATAAAGAAAGTGTAAATCATTTACTACTAGGATGCCCCTTTGCTAATAAATGCTAGCAATGGCTGTGTGCTAGATTAGCGTGGAGCATCATGTTGGTAAATGATAAATGATGATTGTTCACCTCATAGTAGCTACTCCAAAAGAAATGAATATTTTCACGCATAAGGATATTAAGTCCCTTAATGGTGATATGGGAAATATGGAAGGAAAGAAATTGTAGGACCTTCCAAGCCTCTGTAATGCCTTTGTAATCCTTTCTCAATAAAGTAGAAATTGCTATCATTGAGATCATAGACAATAGAGTAGCATCATGATCAGTAAAAATAAAGTATTTTCATCTTAGGATTGTGAGCTAGCTTGAAGGTGGAAGGGTCTTAGAGTGCCCCCATTTATAAGGATGTTAGAGTAAATTCTATAGAATTTAACCAAGAAAAGAAATAAAATGACAACCTCCTCTGAATAGTTGGACAAAAATGAATTTTGATGGAGCAATAATAGGAAACCTTGGAAATTAAGGAGTGGAAAGTTTAATTCAAGGCTTAGAAGAAAATTTAATCACAACCACCTCAAAGAAACTAAAGGATGGAACACATAATGAGGTAGAGGTGCAAGCATTGGTCCTTGGACTCCAAATCTACCATCAATTTGGAATTAGGGATATCAAGATTAATGGAGACTCTATATGGTAATTATCAATTTAATTTGAAAGCATAGATTAAAAAATAGAAGATAAACAACAGACTCCTCCAAGCACGACCATTAATCAATTCACTAAATTCCTTTTTCATTCAGCATGTGTATAGAGAAGCAAATGGTGTACTTGATTACCTAGCAAATAATGCTATTGATATGGTTAGGGAATGTATAATAAGCAACAATGTCAATACTTGGGAATCTTTGCATTCCCATATTGGCCCTTAAGAGAGATTATTAACCTTTTCCATGAGGATAAAAGGCTATGAATGTGGCTAGTACTTGAATCACAATTATTTCATAGAACTCATGAAGATAGGGAGGAGAGTCTTCTGGACTTGGTTTCTAGATGGTGGACTAAAGGATGACCTGCTTTTGGTACAGCTATGTACTCATTTGTGAAGAGGCTTCAATTTGTGAAGTATAAATTGAAACATTGGAATAAGTATCAATTTGGCAACGTGTTTCAGTGGAAAAGGGTTGCCCAGGAGCGCTTGGATTCTATTACCAGGTAGATTCAGGATCAGGGTCTGGATGCGATTTTAAGTAGGCTTGAGGTTAGTGCAGTTAAAGACCTCGAGGAATGGGAGCTTCGTGAGGAAATTTTTTGGAAACAAAAGGCTCGTGTTGATTGGCTTCAAGAAGGGGATAGGAATACTTCCTTCTTTCATAAATTGGTGAAGGCTCGAAGACAAGGTAACTTTATCTTTTCTCTCTGTTCTCCTGAGGGTTCTGTTCTTTCTTCCTCTTCGGGGATCTCTAATGAGGTGGTTCATTTTTTCTCTACTCTCTTTTCTGAAGATACCCCACCTGCTAGTGAGGAGGAAGCTTCTATCCTGGCTTGTATTCCCTCTCAGGTGACTATGGATATGAATGCTTCTCTTCTTAAACCTATTTCTTTGAAGGAGTTGGAGGATGTGGTGTTTTAGTTGAAAAAAGGGAAGGCTCCTGGTCCTGATGGGTTCCCGGCTGAGTTCTTTCAGGAATTTTGGGAAGTCATCAACCTTGATTTATTGGAGGTGGTGCAAGAGTCTTTTAGGAATAAGCAAAGGTTGCGAGCCATGAATGCCACGTTTCTTGCTCTTATCCCAAAACATGAGGGTGTTGATTCTTTGGATCTTTTTCAACCAATTGCTTTGTGCAATGTGGTGTATAAAATTATTACAAAGCTAATTGCTGAACGTTTGAAGCCATGTCTGGATAAGTTGATCTCGGAGGAACAAGGGGTTTGTTGTAGGTAGACAGATTTTGGACGGAGTAGTTATTGTGGCTGAGACTATTCACTCTATGGCCTCTTCTAAGGAAAAGGCTATGTTTATAAAGTTGGACATGGCTAAAGCTTCTGACAGAGTTAACTGGAGCTTTTTGATTAAAATTCTCAGAGCCTTCGAGTTCAGTTGTGATTGGATTGATTGGGTCATGAGTTGTGTGAGGACTTCCTCATTTTCTGTTCTCATAAATGGTGAGTCTTCAAATCTGTTTGGTGCTTCTAGAGGTCTTCAACAGGGGGCCCCCTTATCCCCATATTTGTTCATCTTGATGGCTGAAGACTTGGGGAGATTCATTAAGTCCCATGTTATGGATGGGCTCTTTCAGGGATGGAAATGGAGTAGTTCTCTTCCTAATCAAACTCATATTCAGTTTGTGGATGATACGACTTTGATGGGTGTTGCTAAGGCGGCTAAAGCAGTTGCTTTGCGTCAAATTTTGGATTGTTACCTGGCTACCTCAGGTCAAAGCATTAATAAAAGTAAGTCTTGCATTTATTTCTTTAATACCCCCAGGCTTATTCAGTAGTGTATTGTCAGGATCTTAAGGTTATAGGTGGGGAAACTTCCCTTTATATACCTTGGCATCCCTTTGGATGTGCGCCCACTTCCTAGGGGTTTTTGGTAGGATGTGATGGATAAATTTCATGGGCTGGTTTGTCACTAGACCTATAGATGGTTATCTACAGCTAGAAGAGTTACTCTATTGATGTCTATGGTGCAGGCCTTCCTTTATACAGATGCTTTTTGTTGACTGCTCCCTCAAGTTTCATCAAAGATTTTGAGGGCCTCTGTCGGCAGTTTCTTTGGTCGGGTAATCTCCTTTCGAAGAAGTGGAGCTTAATTAACTGGGAAGTTATTTGTCGGCCAAAGCAGGATGGAGGTCTGGGTTTGTGTAGGATAGATTGGAATAGACAGGATTTGGCTGCTATGCTATACTGGAAATGGTGTTCATATCAGCATCAGTATTGGGCTAGGATCCTTACCTTTAATTACCTTGAGGAGGTGGAGGGCGCTGGGGTGCCTCGTTTTAGGCTTTCAGGGAGAGGTTCTATGATCTGGGATACTCTCAAGAGGGGGGTTGCGCTGGTTAAACAAGGCCTGTTTTGGATCTATAATAGAGGCTCTGATGCTCTTTTTTGGCATGACTCCTGGGATGGCTTCCCGCCTATCCTCTCCTCGCACCCTCACTTGGAGGATTTATGTAGGATTTTTATTCAGGCTAGTTGGAGTAGAGTGATGGATTTCAAAGCCCCTCAAGATTTGGGGCAGACTATTGTTTACCAGTGGAAGGATATGGAGGAATGGCCCATGGGTGGATCTTTGGAGGATAGGAGGGAGTTGTCTTTCATTTTGGCTGATAGAGTCTGTTGTTCTCTTCTAGAGCAGGATGTGCTGGCTTGGGGTCTGGATCCAAAAGGGAAGTTCACTGTTGCTTTTGGGTATCGTGTTTTGGACAGACAAGCCTAGGGTAGTGCTGAGGTTCCTTCGTGGAAAAATATTTGGAATAAATTCTCTTGGCCAAAATGTAATCTCTTTTCTTGGCTGGTGGTTTATGGTAGGTGTTTGACTTGGGATAACCTTTGTAAGCATGGCTTCCAAGGTCCTTCATTATGTTTCTTATGCCTAAAAGATGTTGAGACTGTTTCACATCTTTTCTTCCAGTGCCCTTTTGCTAGGATTGTTTGGCATTTTTGGTGGGGGGCCTGGAGTTTGTAGTGCAGGCACCCTTCTTCTCTAGAAGATTTTTGACAAAACTTTGGGCCCATTCCGGTGAGGACTTCGTTTCTGCACATAGCTTGGCCAATTGGCCCTAGTCTGATTATATGGCACATCTGGTTGGAGTGCAACCACAGGGTCTTTCTGGATAAGAAGTTGTTGGTGGGTCAAGTTTGGTCTCGCATTCTTGGGGCTTTGTAGGAGACCTTGTATGCTAAATGTGATCTGTCAGTCTCGGTGGATCCTAGTGATACTAGAGTGATTCATAATCTGGGGATTCTTGTTGGGGGCCCTAGAAGGCCCAAGATTTGGTGGAGTAGGTGCTCTAGAAGGAAGGTTTCTAGGGAAGGGCATTGGCTGCCCCCTCCCACTGGAGTCTTGAAAATCATTATTGATGGGTCTGCAAGGGGTAACCCTGGGCACGCTGGCATTGGTGGGGTGGTTGTGTTTTTCTTCTCAGAATATAGGGGACTGCACTCTAATAATCTTATGGAGGCCTTGGCTAATCTTTTGGCTTTGAAGAAGGCATATGCCATTGGCTGGAATATGATTATCTACAAGTCAGATTCTCAGGTGGTGATAGACTTAATAAATAGAAGGCAATTTGATGATGTTAGTTGGCAGCTTGCGGTGGTGGCTAAGCAAATCACCAGTCTTGGAGAATTATTTGATTCTATCACCTTCTCTCATATCCCTCAGAAATGGAATAAGGTGGCTGATGGGTTGGCCAAATGGGCTTTTGAGAAGAATGGGACCTGGCTGGTGGATGATTGGGACAGTTTACCTAGGGATCTTGCTCAGGATTTGGTGGATTTGGTCATGGAGGATGTCAGATGTTGCATGACCACTTCTTGATTTCTTGTTTGTTGTCTCTGGGCTCGTTTGGGCCTCTTCCTACTTTTATGCTTTGTACTACTCTCTTTGATTAATAAAGTTTTTACCCTCTTTTTAAAAAAAAATGCTTTTCCTAATTTATTTAATAAAAATGAATAAAGTAATTCATTTCCTATTTGTAAGGATATGGTTACTTAATAAAATAAAAGAAAGTATCCTAATAACAACATAACCTATAGTTGTTTAAAATATAGCTTAAAACTTATACTATACAAAACCTTTACTAATAATCATATTTAATTAGATATATATTATATACACCATATATGTTTTACCTAGCATTATTAAATTTAAATTTAACTAAGTGATGTTATAAACCATTTGACTTTAACCACTGCACATTAATTTAATTTTAAATTCACAATTATAAAACAAGTTTGTATTTTAAACATCATACAAGATTTTCCCTAAAATTCTAATTTAACTACTCCACATTAATTTAATTTTAAGCGAGATAAAATAGGGAGATGTGGAGCTCTAATTTTAGTAAATATTAAAACTTACCAAAATGATATAAAAAACATATAAAAACTCTAGTTTTACACTACCTTGTCTTAATTTTCTTCGTTATTGTTTTTTTTTCTTTTCAAGTGACTCAAATTTTGTTGGTGTGCATGGAGGGTTGCTCTTAAATTTCTTCTTCTTGGTTTGCATGGAGGGTTGCACAATAAGAGAATTTGGAATGGAGGTATTTTACAAATTATTTTAACTATTTTATTGTTTAGTTGTACATCTGTCATTTTTATTGCAGTTGTAGGATTCATGGGGAAGATGGTATTCATGTAGGTGCTAAGAGGAAGGAAAATGACATATTTGTATGGATGTAGGTGCTAAGAGGAAGGAAAATGAGATATTTAGCAAGATTTTAATTGCAGGGTACAAAAGATTGCAAAAAAACTGAGATTTAGAAACCTCAATTTTCTTAGTGGGGTTTACACATATAATCTGGTTTTAATTATTTTAGGTGTATCATTTTTTTAAATCTGCATAGTATAATATACCAAGTAATATGATGTCACAAGATCTATGTATTAAAATCAAACAAAATATATTTATTCTATATGCTAATAGAATAAGGAAGCACATGGTTAAATTATCAAAATAGATTTAAGGACGCACATGGTTAAATTATCAAAACAGATTTAATAAATAGGGGTTATATAAGTATATATTAATTTGTAGAGATCCCAAATTGGTATTATTATATAATATAATAATAAAAATATTAAAAATAAGAAACACATATATCTATAAATTATTATTTAGGATTAGAGATTATATATTTTAGATGTAAGTTAGATTATATATATATATATATATATATATATATATATATATATATATATATATATATATATATATATATATATATATATATATATATATATATATATATATATATATATCCAAAAAAATTGTAGAAATGATGTATACATAGAACTTTAAAGAATATAATTATTTTTACTGTATGCTATCTTTTTAACAAAAATAGAATACTCTTTGTAGAAAAACAAAAGCATTGATTTTTAAAACTATTTTTATTCTATATTGTGCTTTTTTATTTAAAATAGAATGTAGAGTAAAGTCCATTGTAATTATTATTTTGACACTTTAAAATAACATTATAATATTATAATATGATATAATATTATAATATAGTATTATATTATAATATGATATAATATTATAATATGATATAATATTAAAATATTACATTATAATATAATGTGATATATTATTCTACTGTGCTTGTAATAGAGTTGCAATATTTATCATATCTCAATGTCATTATAATAAAATACTATAAACATTTTAGTGAAAAGAAATTATATTAAAATGAAATACCTTTTGAATTTTTTTTTTTTTCTTACAGGTCTTTAATGATTTTTGCAATGCTATTCTATTCACGCCTTCATCTCTTTTCAATGCTACCAAGTGGTGTGATATCTCCTTTCTCACAGAACTGTGAAAAGATGGTGTCCAAGGGTCTCCAGATATCTTCTTGTAGGACCTTTGCCTGGTCAGAGGAGCTAAAACCACTCTGCAAAAAAGAACATTTGAAAAAACTTTTGTCAGGGAAAAAATCAATTTCTTTGTTGCTTCCTAAGCAAAATTGCGTGGTGAGAGAAACCTGTGAGCCAAATCGAAAGGACCCATTTGGTGGGGCGTTAAAAGCGGAGCTGAGCTCTACTTCGTTTTTGGTGTCCATTGGACTTGGTTAAGCGTTTCAGACATGGTGCGTGTAGAAGCCAGGGCTAAAATGTTGGGAACGAAAAGGATACCAGATTGGGTGAGAAGACATTGAAATTATTTATTATTAACAAGGCCCATGTGTGGCGTGGTATCCAAAGCAAGGACGGCAACGCAAGCAAACGTCAATACCTACGTTTGCAAAAAAATGAAGTTTTAAACCATCATTGTTGGGGTAATCCAAGACATGGTATTTAGTCATTTCAGCTCTTTTCTCGGCGGGCAAGTAAGGGAGAGGGGCCAGTAGCCGCCCACCCTAACTTCACGCACGTCAAGTACATAGTTAGACATATCGAATTTTGACAATTTTTTTTGGGTTTTTTCGTATGCGACCTAAGAGCTTAAAGCTATTCTTTCGGCTTCTGAGCACTTACACATTTCCCTATAGGACATGTTATGTGCACATGGGTCGAAAAATGGTCATTTCAACATGTCGTCCCATACATCCGCACCGATGTGCCAGTAACCACTCGCCATCACATTTGTACACTTGTCTTAATTTCATTGGTTAATTTACAAATGTATTGGTGCATTTGTGAACATGTACAAATGTTGTGAACATGTATTGGTGCATTTGTGTTAATTTATTTGGTTGGTATTTTACATGTATTGGTTCTTTTTAAAAATTTAATTGGGGGGTCAAGTGATTAAAAACATAGCGGTTATTGGGGCGTGGGTGGCAACTGGTCCCTCTCCCTTATTGCCACTCCAAAATTTTACGGAGTTTGAAATATTAGAGTCCCAAATTCAATGTTCCTTCAACTCTATGTTTTCTCACAAGGTCTTTGAGTGTGCATCATCTGTGTCACAATCACGACAACAAGACTGACCATCTTCCACCTCATTGTCATCGCACCCTTCTCTACGTTGTTCTCTTGTTTGTACTAAAACCTATTCTAGATTGCCCTTGAGAGTATTTGCAATTCTTTCATTATTCTTGGCCACATTTTGCCAAATTTGGGACTCCACGCTCAACTATTCTAGGCGCTCCTCACATAGGTGTAAACTCGTGGCAAAAAAATAGCATAAACATTAATTGCATAATTTCGATTGCCCTTCTTTGTCCATGACTAATTACCCATCCTAAACCAAAATTTTGTGACTAAATAATGCTAATTGCTATTAACTATAGTTTATTTTGTAACTAACTAATTCTAAATCTATTATTTATATAGTTATGAATGATAGATGGTATCTACTATTCTGGATTTCCTATAATACTAATAAGTACTAAAAAAATTGTGGTGATTTTTAAAACTAGGCATTGTATAGGGAAAAAACCAACAATTTCTAATCTCTAAACAAAGAAAACATAGAACAAAATATGATAAAGATGTGAAGCACAAAATCTATCCAACAATAAACCAACTAGCTAGAACATTCAGCTCCTTAGAAATATTAAAGTTCAATCTTCTATGAGATGAGTCCACTACAAACTAGATATGAACCATACTACTAAATAGTCCATTACAAGCTACCAAACACACTCTTTCCTTGCCCAAAGGCCTTATATTTGCAACTTTGAGGCTTTCCTTTTCATTGGTATAAATATCTTACAAAATGAGAAACCAACCAGATGATATCAAGTAACAACAAGCTCTAAGCAATAGATGAATGTTCCATACACAAATCAATTATGTTTCACTTTGAACCTTTCAAATATTAGACAAAACCAACATCACTCAGTAAAAACTATGAGTGTGAAAAGCTAAAATGATAGTTGCTATGATGAACACAATTACTATAAATTGCATAGATTTTAGCCAAAAGGGCTATTAGCCAGACCATAGGGTCAGAGCTACAACTCTATAGGTATCTAATGTTTCTTTTAGGTCAATTCAAAAATATAATCACAAGATAATTATAAAATAGTTAAGCATGATTGTATCTCTACAATTATCTTACTAGTATCTCATTTAGCTTCTCCCTCTTGCCAACATACCTATAGATAACATACCTTAATGGATTTATTGAAGTGAGTTCTAGGAGGATTGAAATGAAACTAATTGTAGCCCTTTTTGAGAATGTGATGATGTTTCTTCAAATCTTCCTCAAACATGATATGAATGCGCTATCTACTACCAATGTATAGATAATGTGAAAAAAATGAAATCACAATTTAAACTTATAGGGGAGAGGACCTAATAGATAACCATGCCCCAATAGCCGCAATGGTGTCGGGCACCTAGTCCCCCAGTTAAGTATATTATAAGAATTAGTAGTTGAGAAATAATATACTAGTAAAAATCTAATAAGGAACCAATTCATGTGCACATATACATGTGTAACTATACACTTCATAAGTTGCATCAAAGAAACAACCAATCATATGGTGACACATAAGGTGATCGACAATACATGTCTTAGTGCACATGTTTCGGTCTAACTTTTCTAAGGGGTGTTTTAGATAGCTCAGCCAAGATGTAGCTAATTAGACTACATCATTGACACTTAGAACCCCAAACAATAGCTTTAAGCTCTTAACTCAGATACATAGATATGCTAAAATTTTCATCAAAATTTGATCTATTGTTTAAGAGCTTGACAGTGTGAAGTTAGGGTGTGGGTGTTATGAAATGTGTCTCAACCTTGTACCTAATGTTAAGATTACAAATAGTGCAATTTTCATGTTGGAGATTAGAAAACTCAATTTTAGGGCTATAGAGTTGGCTTTTGGCAAAAATAAAAATTATAGGTCAACTGTTCAGCACCGATTCCCACGTGCCTATCATGTGGACCTCTTCAATCTCTACAATTAGAAAAAGGGGCCCAATCAATCTCCCAAATCAAAAATTATGGCCTCCGAAAGTTGGGCCTCGTACATTGGAAATGTAAAAATATCAACACATAAAAGAGTTGTAAATGGGAGTTGCACTTATTGATCAACATGTCATAAGGCATCTTTGGATGGGGATAATGAAGCCAAAATGAAACTCCCAATTTGGTGAGTGGGCTATAACAAGGTTATGATAGGTGGAAGGAATATGCCTTTTTTATCCTATAAACTCATCGTGGAATTTGGGTGTTAAATTTTTAACTAAGGATTTCGACACCACTATTTTAAGTGGTTTTAGCTAATGGTTTTCTAATTACCATTTGATTGTTTCATGTATTATATCTCATATGTATTAGATTCTTGAGATGGTGGTCTCATACTGAGTTTTGTAGGTATTGTTATGTTATTGGAATTCCTCTAGATCTCTAGTTGGTGATTCTCCTATGAAGGCTTGCTCTACAAGTGTATTGTAACAATGTTTTTTATTGGATAATACATTGAGCTACTTTGGAGTGTGGGCTTTTTTCTCTCGAAAGGGTTTTCCCCATGTACACCTACGTTATGATATATTGTTTATTTTATGTTTATACATGTGTTTAGAACTACTTTTTGTAATTGTTAAAAAGATTGAAATTTATACATCACTCTCTTCAAAAATTTAGTGTAGGAATTGTTACCACATACCTTACTTCCTTTCATTTAGTATCAGAGCTTAATCACCTCAGATTCTAGGTTTTGGGTAGAGGGATTTTCATACTAATCTTTGTTTGAGTGAAAGCTTTTACAGAGAGGGTTTTGATCTTATTATAGGAAGAGATGGAAAGCACATCAAGGATAGAGATGGAGAAGTTCTTAGGTTCAAAATTTGAGTTGTAGAAACTCAAAATGGAGGATATGCTCATGGATAGAGATATATGGGTTGCAATATCTAGTACCAAGCCATCGGGTATGTAACAAGAATACTAGGACTCAATGGATAGAAAGATGAAGGGTCTTTTACTCAACTCTATTTGGTAGATTTAGTTTTGTTAAATGTTCACGAGGAGACTCCTCCAATGAATGCTTGGAAAAAGTTTGGAAAATTTTATTAGGCTAAATCCCTAGTAAATAAGTTATTCTTGAGAAAGAAGTTGTACTCTCCTATAATGGAGGATAGTGGATCCATAGCTGATCATTTGAATGCCTTCAATATGTTAGTTGCCCAGCTAAGATCTATGGGAGTGAAGATGGAGGAGAAGGATCATTACATATGAATTTGCTATGTTCCTTTCCAGATTCATGGGACCACCTTGTTGTGTCCATCGAGAGAACTACCACTATGTTTAAGATGAATGAAGTCGTTGTAGCTTTGCTTTCTAAAGAAATCAAAAGGAAGACTTATGAGTTAGCCAAGGAGGCCCTAGCGGTTCATGGTAGATCTAAAGAAAACAGAAAGAAGAAGGATAAGAGACAAGATAAGTTTAGATCCACATCCCATGGGAGATCCAAATCTCTTGGTAAGTTCAAGGAAAAATATTGGAACTACGGAAAAGTTGGATACCTTAAGAGATTGTAAGGAGGAGGAGAAGAAGAAGAAAAAGGTTGACTCTAATGATGAGTCTAAGAGATCCTCCCAAGATGATGGTGATACTTTCATCACTTCCTTGGATACTTATCCACTGAAAGGTGTGTGGTTGATAGACTTTGGTGCCTCTTTCCACATGACCTCACATCAGGGTTGGTTTACAAAATATGAAGGATACATGATGGTGGGAAGGTGCACATTGGAGATAATTCTCATTCAAGAATATTGTTGGTTTTGAAAGAGTTCTAATCTATTTCCTTGATGGACAAGTGAAGGGGATCAATGGTGTACTACATATCCCTAGTTTGGCATGGAACCTACTTTTTAAAGTAAACTTAATGATGTGGGTGTGCAGGTTGTTTTCTTGAGCGGAGGGTGTAAGATGGTTAGAGGATGTATGGTGCTTGCTAAGGGTGGCTAGATTGGCACTCTATTTCAACTCAATGCATGCACACTTTAGTGTAATAGTTCTTTGTTCCTATAGTGAATAGATTTGTATAATCTTCACCTTCACCATTGGAACCAACATCAAAGAGGTGTGTTGGGTCGACTTTTGATGGTCATGATTTCTAGGTACCTAAGGGTGCTCATTCTTTAGAGATAAAACTTCTAGTAGAGAAAATAATGTCATGGCACGAGTGGATGGGTCACATAAGTGAGAAGGGTCTTTAGACCATGAAAAATAAAAACCTTGTTGAGTTCAATCTTTGCAAACATTGCATATATGGAAAATAAAACCATGTTCAATTTTACTCTAGTTTTCATAAATCTTTTGGGATATTGGACTTGATACATTTTGATATTTTTGGTCCTATTAGTGTTCCTTCAATTTATAAATCTATTTAGTATGTATCTTTCATTGATGACTATAGTAGAATGACATGAGTATATTTCCTTAGAAGTAAATCTAAAGTCTTTAGTTGATTTAAAGAGTCTAAGACACTTATGGAAAATCAAACTGATAAAAAGATTAAGTGTTTGAGCACTGATAATGGTAGTGAGTTTTGTTTGACAAATTCAATGGGCTCTATAAATATCATGGAATAGAAAGGCACAATACAACTCTGCATATCTCTCAACAGAATGGAGTTATAGAAATGATGAACAAGATGTTGATAGAGAGGGCTAGGAGTATGCTTAATGGGGTTGGCCTAGAACAAAAGTTTTGGGCAGAAGCAATTGCCATAGCTTGTTACCTAGTTAAAAAGTATCCTACATCAGCTCTTATTGATAAGACATTCATGGAGGTGTGGTTGGTTAAAAACCCTCATTGAGAGATCTTTGAGTCTTTGATTGTGAGGCATATGCACATGCGACTAGGGAGAAGTGGTCAAAGTTGGAGAACAAGGCTATAAAATGTATCTTAATTGGCTATGGTGTTAGTTTGAAAGGGAACTTGAGCCTTGGGATCCTAAGGTTGAGAGAGATTTTTATAGTAGAAGTGTTATCTTTAGAGAAGTCAAGTCTTCTTCCATAGTATTGCAACTAGAGAAGGATGGAAAGAAAGAGGTGGTTCAACTAACCCCAAAGACTGGGAAGGCTAACCCAGAAGCCCACGAAAGACCTGAAGAGGAGGAAAACTTAGATAATTGAAAGAGTTTTGAAGAAGAGATAGAACCTCTACCTCACGCATTGAGGAGGTCAGCAAAGACAACTAGAAAGGTATACTCTTAATTTGAGATGTATTTTTTTTAATTACTAACACTAATGGGCCTAGGACTATAAAGGAGGTTATGGGTATGACTGATGTAGATTCCTAGAAAGTAGCCATGGAAGAAGAGATGTTTGCATTACAAGAAAATGATACATGGGATCTAGTACCTTTGCTTGATGGATGTAAATCCATTGGGTGTAAATTGTTTTTGAAGAAGAAAAATAGTTTAGATGGAAGTGTTGAGAAGTACAAGGTGAGATTGGTTGCAAAAGGTTATTCCTAGGTTGAGTGATTGATTATGGTGAAATTTTCTCTCTAGTCATTAAGCTAACATCCATTCAGTTTCTATTATCATTTGCTACAATTATGATCTTGAGGTTGAGAAAATGGATGTGAAGACAACTTTCCTTCATGGTGATTTAGAGGAAGAGATTTATATTGCATAACCTAAGAACTACATTGAACATGTTTCTTCTCTGCAACACTTTTATGTGACACATGAGGTTGCTTAACATTCTTCTTCAAGGAACTTTTGTCTTTAATAACCTTTTGAGTTGAGCTACTTGAAGAAGGAACATCACTGTTGGCAACATCTTTCTTCTGTAGTGAGGCATTAGGTGTTTGATCTTATAGTTTATTTTGTAACCTATGCATTTCCTATCGTAACATCTTGTATTGGTTGTAAAATTGCATGAACATGGGTTTGTATTAATGCTAACATTCTAATATTATATTTGCTTCTTGTTTGTTGATGACATTAATTTGCAAATATAACATGCCATTAGTGTATAATGTGATTACACACTTCTAAATCGAGTTTCACTGATAATGTTTAGAGATAATACAATTCACAACACTTTATGGCTTTTTCTATCAAGTGGAGATGGATTGATTCCTTATCACTCCAATATATTTTCTTTTCTATATACTACCAGATTGATATACCACACTTACTGAAATGTTTGCCTTTCCAATATACCCATCGGTACGTGGAAGAAGCCTATCCTTTCTATATACCTGTTGATACGTGAAAGAAATGTTAAAGCACATGGGCATCACATGAAAAGGCATTGAAATTATTAACATTTATAAGGCTAAAAAGGTCGTCAGTCAACGTCAGTCCCTACGTTCGCACAGAAACGTCAGTACCTCCGATCGCACAGAATTGATGTTTTTAAACGGAAAGCAAGACATTGTATTTAGTCATTTCACGTACTTTTCACAGACAAGCCATGTTTGACTTCAATTTGCCACTCCAAATTTTGAATTGTAGTTACACATCTTAAAAGGTCCGTGAGTCAATTATGCGCCGCAAGGCATGCTGTAAGCAAAAGCAATGCCACCCACATTTATTTTGACGGGAATAGATTGTTGCATATTTAAAATTGGAAGTTAGAAAAATGAATTATGTGAAAATGTGTTACGCAAGCAGGTTCTATGATGCAGCACCTCAGCATAGCAGAAAACTGTTCAATATTCATCAACAAACACAACCGACAGATGGGAAGAACACTCCCAGTAAACAATAAGCACGAAAATAACTAGCACTTGCATCCTTTGGAGGTTTAAGGGACACACATATAAGGAAATAAATTAAATTTGAGGTAAGAATCAATTAAATTTGAGGTAAGAATCAATGTTTTAATAATACATAAATGATAAATAGTATGGATATGCAAATTTAACCATTGAAACTAGCAAAGAGTTTGAAAGTTCAAGTGTTATGTCTTTAAGTGAATGATTGTCTTGTATCTCTATGGGCCATGTTATTTTTTGTTTTCTCGATTGTGTGAATTGGTTTTCATAATCTTAATGAATTTCAAGATCCTTGTTTTTTGCTTAGTATCTATTTCAAATGTGTGAGCTTTCATGTTTGGTGTCTAGTCTCTATTTGCATGCATCTCCTTTCTAGATTCTTGTTCATGCACTACACTTTGGTTCCCTTGTATTCCATTAGTTGTGACCTATGCATATTATTTGAAGCATGTATGCTTGTTTATCACAAGCCTCATATTTCACATCTTGCCACCTACATTAAATTGACATTCTCTTGCAAATATAAGCATGGTCACCACATGCTTCATGTTTGTTTGCCATCTAGCCTACCATCATGCATCCTCTCATGGGATGGCATAGGATACAAAGATTGATTAACTTATTGACCGGCATTTCTTTTATAATTTCACATGTTTGCATAATTTAAAGCTCAAATATGTTAAAATTAAATTTAGACATGGTATAATTTTAGATTGAGAATTCGTAACTGTTCAAAAATATTTAATTTGAAGGGAAAAACATTTGATTTGTTTGAATTTGTAAATGATATGGGAATAATCTCGAGACCTAAAAAATGGCATGAATTTATGTCGTGGGAGCCTATTATGTTCAATCTCGCTTTGGCAAAACTTTTGTTAGTCAAAATGAGGCCCGCCATCAAATTGAGTTAATCATTTCATCAAGGCCTCGACATGTGGTTTGGATGTTGGCCTAACCATTACTGATTTTTGTTCACTCCTTTCATGTGTTTTATATAATGTGGTCCCTTGTGCATTCAATCCAGGTCCATATGGGTTTTTTGTGCTCTTACTATTGTCATACAAACACTCACTTCCATAATCCGAAGAGATAAAACCATTCTAACTCCAAGATATGTAGGTAAGCAAGATCTTGCTTTTCCTAGACAATTTTTTGTTGACATGCAAACCCATGCTCAAACTCTTGAACAATTGGCTACTCTTTTACACAAGACATCAGTGGGTGCTTCATTTGGAACAAATCTTCTTCATAGTATTGGTACCTTGCTGTCTTTTTCAAATGGAGTATCCTCTCATCCTTCATCCTCCACAATCTCTCTCTATTTTCTTCATCTCTTTTCTCTCTCTCTCTCTCTCTCATGTCTATCCCTAGGTTAATTTAAATAGTACTATATATAGTAATGATATATTATTTTATATTTATATTTGATAAGGTATAATAATAAATGGAACTAAAAATATATTCAATATAAATATTGCATTATATTATGATATGACATCAAAAATAAAAATGGTAAATAATATATGAAGTAAATATAATTCAATAATATATATAGATAAATGTAAAATCTATAATAGATTAATGTAAATATACATTTTTTACAAATTCAACTTTTTGATGAATTAAAAATAATTAAGAAAATTTAGGTTAGATGTTAATCTTGAAAGACTGCTAAGAAATAAAACAAGATAAGACAAGATATATATTCACAAATATTAGTGTCTCGAGTCTTGGACCATTGTGAGTTATTGGCACCTCAGTCCCTATTCAAATGTTAAGCATATCCTAATAAAATTTTAATTATGTTTTCTGACAAAAAAATATAAATACGACCAATAAAAAATAAAATTAGATAAAATGGTATGTAAAAACAAATTAAAAACAAATTTTTATATACATTTATATTATTTTACATTATATAATTTTTAAACATTATAATTAAAACTCCACTAAAATTATTATCATAAACATCAATATTATATTTTAAATTAACTAATTCTAAACTTAGACATTATTTAGTTATATAACATATTTATTAAGATAATAAATCACCTCTCATTTAAATTCCATCAACCAAATACCTAAACTAATACATAAACATATACATTCACGTTAATCCTAATCGGCCAACCAAAGATGAAATGATAAAATTATTTAAAAAAACTAAAATCTAATGTCGAGGAAAAGTGGTGTCACATTGTTAATGTAAAAGAGAACACATGGTCGCATAAACTATCACTCAGGAAAAAAAACCTATTATCAGATCAAAACCTCCAATTGAATTAATCATTTCATCAAGTCTTTTTTTGTCAAATTCTACACATCTTCCACCTCAATTGGATAAGCTTGTTTTCTTTACAATTTTTTGTAGATATAACATAATTGAGTGGTATACCCAAATGATGCAAAGCAACTTCCCCAATTCTAGAGAGCAAAGAAAGGATATTGATTCCCTTTAGATAAATAGGCTTCAAAATAGAAATATGGTATCCTATAATGAACAAATTATAAAAGTGATACATTTTTCCTCTTCTTCCATCTCTCTCCCTTTTTATCTCTCTATATCTCTATATCTCTTTCTCTTCATCTTCATCTTTCTATCTCTCTATCTCTTTGTCTCCCTCTCTATCTATTTCATCAAGTTTCTTGGTTGGTCTAGATATGATTCGAAGGAGGGTTATCTTGGATAGCTAGGAGAATCATCTTTGAATTGCTTTTGTTAGATCCTTGAAGTGAAGGCATGGGAAAGGCATTGGATGCGAAGTGCTAAAGCAAGGAAACTTAGGGAGCAAGAAGATTGCCAGGGACATGTCAAGCTTGGAGTAAGGATGCTAGGGATATGTGAGCTTTTTGAAACCATTTCAAAATTTTGAGACAATATCGTGTACATTGGAGGCCAAAGTTTGAAAGAGGACTATGTTGAAGATGAAGATCATTTGGGAGGTCTAGTTATGAAGTTTGACAAGGAGGAGGAGAGTCTTTCAAGGAAAGAACATAGAGCTAGAAATGTACCAAGTGCATGGATGTATTGCGAAGAAGGTGTAAAGTCTATAGTGAGTTGGGAGAACTTAGGGTAAGTGTGACAAAGGCATAAGTGGGAGGTGATTATGGGGCAAAAGTTTGTCATAGATGAGGAATGTTAGGGTGACCTATTTGAGTGGCTTGTGTGTGTGTTCTAAGACTAAGACGCAAAGAAGATGATGTGTTTTGAGTGGGACAAGTTGTGGCAATACCCATGGTGAAGGTCAAGGTTGTGGATCCCTCAATCAATATAGAGGATCCCATAACAAAGTATATACCAAGTGGTGATTGTGGACAACTATGAGTTCTAGTTCATGGGATTTATTAAATACCACAAAGATATTTCAATGCTAGAGAATGACATGGGCCATAGCGATACAAGAGAATCATCATTCACTTAAAGACATGGCAATTGAACTTCCACAACTCTTTGGTGTACTCATCTTAGGGATTTGAAAAAATTATGAAATTGGGAAAATAAAAGGTTTAAGTAATGCACCCAGCCGCATCATGAACTAGGTTCAAGCCTCATTGAGTATGCTCTCCATGTTTTAAACTTTTAAACAATGTACATAGGCAATTTCTTAAAGAGATCAAAGTCCATGGAGCATTTGAAAAAATATTTCTTAAATTCCTCCTTAAATGATACTTATAAAACTAAATGTTGTAGCTCTCTTATAAGAAATTTAGCATCTTAAATACAATGTTTTAAAACAAAAAAAGATTAAAAAGTGTTGCAAGTTTCTCAAAATATCCCTTAGAGAGGTCTTAAAGGCAACTTATACACCCTAAGTTTGCAAATGTCCATTTCGTGCCATGATTATATTCATATGGCTCTAGTTATTTTGTGCCTTTCATACCAGCCCGTACCATGTGAATTACAGTCGCTGTTCACAGAAAAACACAGATTTTAACATGCAAAATGAGGTATATTTTATTTCTTGACTTCTCTCCCACCTTCTCCAACCTTCTCCAACCCTTGTGTTATTGTTTACATGACATATTTATATAATTACATCCATTTCCATCACCCAAAACTACTTCCTAACTTCCCAAACCAACTTTGCAACTTCTTGACAACTTTGACAACTTTTTGACTCTAAAACATTACATAATGGATTTAAATGACTCCAAATGACTCCAAATGGTATCACATGACCTTATTGACACCAAACAAATAAAAACTCAAATCTTAGCACATGACAACAATTTGCATAAAAAAGAGTGCATCAGGATGCCCCTACATCAGAAAGCTCAGATAATTGAAAGAGTTTCAAAGAAGAGATAGAACCTCCACCTCACTCATTAAGGAGGTCAGCAAAGACAACTAGAAAGGTATACTCCTGATTGGAGATGTATTTTTTCTTTAATTACTAACACTAATGGGCCTATGAGTATAAAGGAGGCTATGAGTATGAATGATGCAGATTCCTAGAAAGTGGCCATGGAAGAAGAGATTTTTGCATTACAAGAAAATGATACATGGGATCCGGTACCTTTGCTTGATGGACGTAAACCCATTGGATTTAAGTTATTGTTGAAGAAGAAAAGTAGTTTAGATGGAAGTGTCGAGAAGTACATGGTGAGATTGGTTGCAAAAGGTTATTCCTAGGTTGAGTGAATTGATTATGGTGAGATTTTCTCTCTAGTTGCTAGGCTAACGTCCATTTAGTTTCTATTATCACTTGCTACAATTATGATCTTGAGGTTGAGAAAATGGATGTGAGGACAACTTTCCTTCATGGTGATTTAGAGGAAGAGATTTATATTACACAACGTAAGAACTACATTGAACATTTTTCTTCTTTGCAACACTTTTATGTGACACATGAGGTTGCTTGACATTCTTCTTCAAGGACTTTTTATCTTTACTAACTTTTTGAGTTGAACTACTTGAAGAAGGAACATCACTATTGGCAACATCTTTCTTCTCTAGTGAGGCATTAGGTGTTTGATATTATAGTTTATTTTGCAACCTATTGATTTCTTGCCACAAAATCTTGTATTGGTTGCAAAATTGCATGAACATGGGCTTGTATTGACACCAACATTCTAATATTATATGTGCTTCTTGTTTGTTGATGACATTAATTTACAAATATAACATGCCATTGGTGTATAATGTGATTACACACTTTTGAGTCAGGTTTTACTGATAATGTTTAATTTAGATAATACAATTCACAACACTTTATGGCTTTTTATATCAAGTGGAGATGGATTGATTCCTTATCACTCCAATAGGTTTCCTTTTCTATATACTACCAATTTGATATACCACACTTCTCGATATGTTCTCCCTTCCAATATACCCATCGGTACGTGGAAGAAGCTTGTCCTTTCTATATACATGTTGATACATGAAAGAGATGTTAAAGCACATGGGCATCACATGAAAAGGATTTGTTCTATCAATGGAACCTGCAAGTATATAAATAAATTAAATGTTCTTTTAGTCAAGATTTACGTCTTACAATAGCAATGAATGTGGAAATGAAAATGAAAGTGTCCTTATTTCTCCCCGACAATTTATAGGGATGAATCCACAAACACCATTGTTGTAGCTATATTAGGCATTGGATATAGTAGTTCAATCACAATTGCTTTACCCATAAGCATGAACTAGAGGTACTTCAAATACCAAATGTTGCGATTGTTTTGGCTTGTAAATTTTGATTTGATTTTGGACTTCTAATTTTACCAAAAATAAAAAAATTGACTTATTACTAAAAATACCCCCCTCCCAAAATATTCTATAATGGATAAAATGGTTGTTATAAAACTGCCATGACTATTCAACTTCACTATGAAAATCACCCCAATTTTAAAACAAAAGGCCTAATATAATTTTCCCCCAACAATAATGATAAAGTAAAAAACTTTCAAAACCTAAAACTCATGACCTAAATATTTTGTAATTATTAAAGAAAAGATCAATGAAGCAAAGGTGTTAGTGGTAGGGGTCACACCAATGTTGAACAAAAGGTGTGATGAAGTAGAGGCATTCACAGTAGATGGGTTGAGCCACATATAAGTTTTAGTTTCAAACAATCCATGCAAATCAAGCCATAAGCTAGACTATACACAAGGTAGGGATCTTAATGGTGAATAGAGGTCTATGAAAGAGATAAATAAATCTAAGGGTTTGGGAGTGCATCCTCCTTTATTCATTTGCCTCACTTACAAGATCTTTGAAAACTAATCTCTTCCTATTCAAAAACTCAATGGTCAAATTTTATCTAAAAAATGTAGCCATTGCCTCCCTATTTTTCAAACTCACACAACCCATTAAATCCCAAATTCAAATATTGCACAATGTACCACAATTGCCTAAAAAGGTAGTCATGGGGGGAAAACTTCTTGAATCTACTCCAATTTATAACTTTTATTCAACCACACTTATCTCACTACAAACTCTAACAAATTAAATAAAAAACACATATCTATCGAGAGTCAAACCTAGACCCTATAGGATAGTGATTCAATCCACAACATGTACAAATCCATGGCCCCATTTCAAGATACTTCTAAATGACCTTGATGATGCAAATGAAGGAAACAATTCACACTTCTTCCCATTTATAGACTTTGTGACTTCAATTAGCACGTCTTCTCAAATATAGGCTTCAATCATAAAGAGTGAAGAAGCAAGATATGTGATGACAATAATGGTGAACAAGTAACAAAGTTTTGAAGGACTTGAAAATTCCTAATTTAAAGACTGAAACCTTAGACAACTCCAACAATATTTTATTGCAAGAATGGAGGATGAATAACTTGCTCTAGTACCATGATAAACTTTTCATGGACTAGCTAGGAGTTGAACCTATGAATTCCCATTTATTACTAGGGTGCTCTATCACTGAGCTATTGGCCTCACTTGTTGACTGGTCCATCTTTGGTTCAAGTGTGGCTCATTTTCCAACAAGGGTTTAGGGTTCACATTCAATGTTCAAATTTCAACCTTAAGGGTTCAACATTCAATACTTAAAATTGAGATTCAATGGTATATATTGGATACTCATCATTTCTTGATCAAATTCAATTGTTTATTTACATGGTTAAACATTAAGGTTTATTTTTAATAGTTCAAGAATCAAGGCATAGGGTTCAACCTTTAAGGATTAGGGTTGAGTTTATGGTACAGAGTTTAGGTTTCAAGGTTCAATGTTTTGGTTCTTGGTTGAAACTTTAGCATTCAAATTTAGAGCTTGATGTTTAGTATATACAATCATAGGTTCATTACTTAAGGAGGGTTCAATATTTAGGGTTGAGGGTTTAAAGTTCATTGTTTAGGGTTTAGGGATCACATTTGAGGTCCAGATTTCAAACTGAGGGTTTAACATTCAATCTTTAATATTTAGATTTGGTGGCCTATATTGGGTACTCATCATTTTATGTTAAAGTTTAGTTGTTTATTTACATGGTTCAACATTAAAACTTTCATTATTAATGGTACAAGAATCAAGGCACAAGGTTCAACCTTTATGGGTTAGGGTTGAGTTTCAATTTGAAGGTTTTGGATTTTGGGTTTTTGGTTGAAAGTTTATTATTCAAGTTAAGGGCCTGATGTTTAAGCTTCACAATCTTAGACTCATTACCTAAGGAAGGTTTGAGATTTAGTTATGAGGGTTTAAAGTTCATGGTTTAGGGTTTGGGGTTCACATTCAATGTCTAAATTTCAACTAAGAGTCCAAAATTCAACATTGAGATTCAGAAAGTCTATATTGAGTAGCCATTGTTTTGTGATGACATTTAATTTTTTATAAATACATGGTTCAACATTAAGGTTCATTGTTAACAATTCAAAAATGAAGGCACATAGTTCAACCTTTAGGGGTTAGGGTTGTGTTTAATGTATATAGTTTAGGTTTCAAGGTTTTGGGTTTTTAGATCTTGGTTGAATCCATTTTGTGCATATCTTGCAATCATTGTAGTCCACACGAACACATTTCTTTAAGGCATTCTGTCAAATAATTCATGTGCCTTGTCCATGCTTCGATATTTTGCATACATGTCTACCAGGACAAATGCAACTACAACATCCAACAAAATTCCTCTATCCTTTATGCTTTTATGGATGCACAGACCTTCTTCTAAAGCTCCCATTTTGGCATAAGCTGGAAGGATGTTGGTAAAGGTTGCAGAAACTAGGTTTACACCTACCATTTACATTTGCTTAAAAGTTTCTAAAAGTTTTCAACAAATCTATTTTGTGCATATCCCACAATAAGGACATTCTATGAGAACACGTTTCTTTGAGGCATTCAGTCAAATAGTTCATGTTCCTTGTTTATGGTTCCGTATTTTGCATATCCTACAATCATGGCATTCCATGAGATGCCATCTCTTTGAGGCATTTTGTCAAATAGTTCACACACCTTGTTTATGCTTTAACAATTTTGCATTTTGTCAAATCCATTTTGTGCATATCATGTAGTCATAGCATTCCATGAGACCACAGTTCTTTGAGACAATTGGTCAGACAATTCATGTGCATTATCTATGCTTCCACATTTTGCATTTATGTCGACTAGAGCATTTCCAACTACAACATCAAATAAAATTCCTCTATCCCTTATGCTTTTATTGATAGCTCTACAGTATTCCAAATCTCTCATTTTATCACAAGTTGGGAGTTTGTTAGCAAATGTAAATTGATTAGGTTGGAGACCTGTTTGTTGCATATGGTGAAATAGTGTGATTGTCTCATGAGGAGACCCATCTCTTATGTATGCTATAATAATTATATTCCATGAGAGGCTATCTCATTCTTTTATGTGATCATACACTTTACGAGCATCCATCACACTTTTACACTTGACATCAGGGAAAATATAACCACATGGAAACATTATTCCACATTTATAAATCCTATGCACATTATGATTCATGCCATTGCAAGTATCCTCTAAATAGTGACAAAAACAATGAATTTGGTTTGGCTTATGCGTAGGAATAGTTAGTTTAGTTTGGCTTAAGTGCAGGAACTAGGTGACTAATTACTGATTGTAATGGTTAATGGTGACTACCTAAGGAAACAAAAATGGGCATTGGTCAAAGGAATAGATATAAGCATACCACACATAAGCCACCTAAACAATCAAAACTTAGAATTTATACGTTAATCACAACACCATAAATAGTTGCCCATCAACCACTAAATCTGCCTTGCCACTGGAAATAGCTTCCCTTCCATCATCCCGATCATAACCTCTATAGCCAAAAAGGTCCTCTTGAATACTTTCCTGATGGGAATAAGGTTATTTTCCGTCGCTATAAAATGTTATGTTTATTCAAATCCTCTACCATGTATAGCTTCAACGACTCCAGATTTGAGTCATATGCTTCTGAATAAGCTGAAAAGGGAGAAAGATGAATTCCCACATGCTCTACTATGATTTCATCCACCATTTCTTCCACAACTTCAAGAGTAAATCTGCAATGATTCTCCAATTTTCCTCCATAGCAATTGGTTCAATCGTTTACATCATCTTTAACTAGTCGAGAAGGTACCCATGAACCCCATGGACTTCAACACTGTTGAACCCTATTCAAAAACCTACTAACTAGAGAAACAAAAGAACATTCTCTTCTTCAAATCAAGATAGCCACAAATAAGAATAAAAACATACCCGCATCTATAGCATATCTTGCAGCATTTCAAAAATCTGCAACAATTTTTTGAACTTCCTCTGGTTTCAAAGGCTGAGGAGGAGAGAAGTCTGTTTTGGAATTTCCTCTAGTATGAAAAAATATGTTACGCAAGCAGGGTTAATATATTTTCTACGTCCATGGAAAAATGACATGCATTCAAAAATTCATGGTTATTGAATAGTTGAGTGGGTTTTAAAAGTCGTGTGTAACTGTTATATTATGATTTATTAATAAAATATTATAATTATTATTTAAATATAAAAATATCAATAAATATATAATAATATATTATTCACTAACATATAATTAGTTATTTTGTTTTAATTGAACATATGTTATTAATATGCAAAATAAGTTATCATTCATTATTTTATACTAAAAATATAAGTAATAGTGGTTAAAATATAGTTTCACATAGGGCATAATTCAATCAAATTCTTTGTACATAAAAACATTGAATAAAATATTATGTCGTTGTTATCACATTGAATAGTTTGAGTTTGTACCTTTTATCCAACTCTTTTATCTAGACACATAAAATATGGGTGTCAACATCATATTAGATCTATGTACTTGAAAATTTGAAAAACAAAATTGGAGTACAACTCCTAATATTAAACCAAATCCAAATTAACATTTTAATACTTGATTTCTAATAAGTGATTCCTTCTCCAAGTTATGTGCAATAAATACATTTTTTGAGATCTCAAAAGTACCTCCAAGACAAAACCAAGATGTAAGGCTCACCATTGGTGCATAAATCATATTTAATACATATTTAAAATTTGAAATTTATATTTCAACACCCATTAAAATGAACTCCCTTTCAAATCATACCAACCCCTCTCAATCAATAGAATTCATCTCCATAGATTAAGCAAGTTACAAATTTAGGAGGGAAAACTTTATAAATTGAAACATAGATTTAATAAACCTTTTCGTTCAACATGATAAATATGCCTAGATATTTTTGACTGTAGAGATTATTAGACTAACACAACTTATCGTTACATAACTTATTAGGTTTTGTTTCATTTGTAATCAAATCTGTTATTTTGTATTTTCTTATTTATTTTTATTTAACTACTATAACATTTTTAACTTGTAACCAATTAATGTCACCAAGGGATTCTCTTTATATTGAATTTAAATAGGGTTCTAACATTTAATATTAAATTTAACAATGATATATGATTCGGAGAATTTATATGATTATAAGCATTAAGAAATAAACAAAACTTCTTGTTATATGTTATACTGTAATAAAGATGACGTAGACGAAGAAAGTGAATATTATGTGTTTTTAGATTCCCTATATTCTTGAGTTATCTTCTAACAATCATAGGTTCTTTAGTTTTGTAATACCCACTAACCAGAGAATTATTCTATTAGGCAATTGATTGAATCAAAATGACTTTAGTTATATTTATTCATATTTTTTAGTATGTGAGAAAAAATTCACAAGTTTGTTGCTTCAAAACATGACCAATTAACCATTAAAGTGTTCATTTCATGTAATGTCCATTTTGAAGCAAAGATGAGATTTGTTTATAGTAGCATTAAAAAAATGTAATGCTACTAATAAACTTTTTGAGCATTTTTAGATATAAAGGTTTTCCCATGGAGATAGGGTACTTGGACACCCATGTTGTTGAGAGATTATTATTTTATTATTAGCCGATAGGCTTTTAGTTGTGAGCATTATAGTGCTCGGAATTATCTCACGCCGGTAGCAGATAGGCTTTTATAAGTGAGCATTATAGTGCTCGGAATTGTCTCACATCGTAAAAATATTCACGCCCAAAACTTTTCAACTCGTCGGTTGTTCTCACGCCGGGAAAAATTATGTCAGGAATAGTGTCATGTCGTTTAAATTTCCCCACGGGATACTCTACGATTTCTATTTTTTTTTTCAAAGGAAAAGGAAAGGGGAAACGGTTGAAAGCAAATAACTCAGGCGAGCATATTCCATTAAATATAAGCTTGGAATTGTCTCATGCCTGTTTTCCCGCCCTAAACATTGCCCGGGAAAAGAAAATTTAAAAGGATTTCTCCAGAATATTTTGGAAACTCTATGCTTGCCAGCCGTCATGGGATGTTACATAGATTTTAGCTTTAAATGTTAATGTATTTCATCCACTAGCCCCTGTATCTGATTCACTAGTAAATGCAGAGTTCCAATATTTTCAATGTCTGCTATAGGAAAATTTACCTACCTCAAACAGAGGGCATTTTTTGACAAGCTAAACATTTATATTGAAACAATCTTTCGATGACTGGTGAATCTAATATAGATTGAGGAGTAAATGTAGTTAGCTGGTCGATGGCAAGATTTTTTTGCATTAAATTGCCCCCTTGATCACCGCTTGAACAACCTATAAATACAGTTAAATGCAATATATTCTTTCAATGCAAAAAATCATTTTGGAGACTCAGCAAAGCACACACAGGGAACTGGAGATAAAGCATAGAAGCGGTACAAACACAGAAGCAGCTTCAGACTGAAGATAGAACCAGGTACAAGTTGCTCCATTTGATATCTTTCAACTAGTTTGTAGAATTTAGATAAATATCAGTAGACACACTATTAAAAAAACTTAATTAGTGAACTGATAATATATTGACCCCTGCACCTGCATTCAGCTTTTGCATCATTATACTTGGATATTTGTAGATAAGCCCAACCCAACTTTCCATGTAATCGTGCAGTCTGTTGTTCTTTAGAAATTTCTATTTTTTCTGCATGAATTTCTTTGGTTTTTTCCTCAACAATCAAACTCTGTTTCAGTAGCTCAATCTGCTTATCCAGCCTTTCACAGTTCTGCAAGAACAAAATTGTCAAAACAATATATTGACACTCCACATCAATGAATGGGAATAAAACAATACATGAGAAGACTTTGTTTGCAAATGTGGAAAAATTCAACCTTGCCAGAACTAAAGAATATATGCTTTAACTAAATATTGATCCTATCATCTATTTTTTTAAATTTCATTATCAGCTTCTATGAAATATTGGCCAGTCTGATGTATTTTCTACATTACCATCCCTTGTCTTATGAGATTTTGCTGTATATTCCTGATAAGGCATTATTAATTTGACGAGGTTTATTATAGATTAGTATTACATAGACTTGATAAGGCATTAGAGCTTTGTGGTTTAATGCAGATATATTCCTGATGAACATACTATCAATGAACGCATTCTACTAGAACTTTATTCTACACAATAATTTACACCTCAATCTTTGAGAATATTTTCATTATGATATTATCCACCAAGAACCAAAACATTGAAATTCTTGTGAGCCAAAAACATGTGTACACACCTTTGTCACTTGTATATCTTACCATCAAAAGATCACAGAAGTCTAAATTTCATTTCACCAATAATCTCTACAAGAGCGCACTCCATCCTTGAAATGATGAAAACGATGTGTATCCCTTACTACAATTTCTCTTTTAACAAGCTTAGAGATGAACTTGATTGCATTGTGGCAGTCACCACATACGCGAATATTCTTCATAATTCTTATGGTTGTATCTATTGGTATATTCATAAGCCCAAATGCAAGTGCTATCTTCTCACTGTGAAAGCTAAGGAGGACTTCCTTCTGCTCCTCTTCCACATCATGAAGCACAAACCTTGTGTCAGGCACATATCCTGCCGCCTCCATCTGATCATTTAATGTCTTCAACTTTGCATAGATTTCCTCTGTTTGAGGGTGTGTGTCATCATCTGAAACAAAAGTATGCACTTTGTTTTTGAATTCAATCCAGCTAAACCCTGTCTCTTTTTTCAGACCATGGTCTCTCATCATTTTCCTTAGTTTTGCAACATCATCCCACCTTCCAGTTGCTGCATAGATATTAGACAGCAGCACATGAGCTCCATATCTAGGCATTCATCAAAGTAGAGGACACGAGCTACACTATACATTGATCCCTTGCCTTTACAAGCCTTCTTAGGGCTGACAAGCTTCAAGCTATCCACTAGGGTTCGAGTCCTTTGCCTTGTGGCTTAAAGAATGGGGCTGAGTGCATGTATCTTGGTGGAGTAGAAACCCCTTGAGATGGGTAGTTTACCTGAGTTCAGGCTGCAAAGAATAGGACAGCGTGATTGTTTAGAGCTTCTGCTCAATGTGGGCAAGGAGTATTTTGGAAACAAAACTGAGGGCATGTATGTCAAGCCTGCTACCCTATTCCCACCTATACACTTTTTCATGTCTTCCCTAGGCATCAAGGACCTTCCCACATTCAACATGAATGACAAGAATGACAAGAAATGTCAGTCAGTGGGGTAAGGCTAGATGCTTTAGCCCTGGCACTTTCTCTACATGTAAGAGGTGTCACAGGTGCCTCAGCCATGGAGGAGGAAGAGGGAGAGGGAGAAAATGACGAGACCCCCAACATAGCCCTATCTTTGAAGCCCTCCTCTAATGTGGCCCTATCCTTAACCCTGATCCCCTCTGCAGCCATCACATATGAACTAACACCCAAGCTCAGATCTGAGGTTTGGTGTTTTGGGCAGTGGGTATTTGATCTGGGAAGATAGTTGGGTGTTGAGGGCAGTGAGGATTTCATTGTGCAAAACCCACCTTGCAGAAATCTAATACAAACTGAAACACCCAAAAAAAAACTTCACTTCCTCCATCTGCCAGCTTCACCATCTCCGCAGCAGTGTTCCTTTGTCCATAACTACGAGTTGCTGTGTCTTCTCTTTTCCCTCTTGGACGGCCCCTTCCTTGCAGACCTTTGAAGCTCATCCAAATATGTATGATAACGTTGCTTCCGCCAAAGTTCCTCTGAGTTTTTCTTTGAGCTTTTTGTAAGGTGTGTGGGCAAGAATGAAACACATGTGAGACACCTGGCGCAAATTGGTGTGAATGTTTTTTCTGTTGAGAATAAATGAAAGAGCACATAGCATATTTGTGAACAGACGTGGCATGAAGCTGTTTGAGGGAATGTCTCCCAGTGCGTTACATACCGTGCCCCTTTTCTTTGGGAAGGGTTTGAGAGCAAATCCGGATTTGAGGGTTTCTAGGATTTTAATAAATCCTTGCTTAGGCTATGAGCTTTTCGTTGTCTAAACAAATTCATCCACTTTTACACTCATTATTCATGCCATGCATATATTCTCAAAACTTCTGAGGACTGTAATGAAGATGGCATTCTATTCATGCACTTTCATTTGAGAATAAGTTGGTGTGCGTTAATGCCCTAATAAATTATATTTGTGTAATTAGTGGACACTAATATCTAAAATTAAAATTAAAATACCTTAGTAAATTTAGGTACCCACAGCATTCCCATGTCATGTCTGCTTCCCCATTCACAAGTCACCTCCCTTTTCAATCCACAATCCTAGCCCGAGAGCATTGTTATATATACAGTTTATCCGAGTGGGCTATTTTTCACTTTCAATTGAACAGCTCCATATAAAATGTTCAAAAATTACATTTGTTAATTAATAAAATGTATTAAATACTAATATAGAATTTTTTTACATTTGACAGAAAATTCATATGTGATTTTTTTTCAACATTTTCTTTTCAGTGGTTTAGACCAAGGCTTAGAATTGACAGTCAACCTTGCTTGCGAAGCAATTTTTTTATGACATTTATCTGTGACATACTTTAGTATAAGTAAATTATAAAAATCCAAATATATATTATCATAATCCTATATATATATTATCATGATCCTATATAAATTTTGACAGTTTGTCCAAAATCTCTCCTTTCATATGATACGGTCTTTTCAAAAATTCAGATGTATATAGTACTTTAGAGTTAAAATGTCTAAATAGAGCTATACAACTGTCAAATTTAAGCCGTGGTTTAGACTGTAAAATAAGAATATATATTTACTATTCTTTCGATGCAAAATATTTGCTATATGTAGTCCATTGTTTTTTCTTCCCAGAAAATATTAGTATTTTAAATAATAATAATATGAATTGTTTTTCTTATATCTTGTTGGTTTATTGATCTATTTTTAAGGAAAAGATAATTTATGTTTCTATCTTTAATCTATTTTCATTTAATTTCAATTCCATATTTTAAAAGATGAGTTATATGACTTTATAAAACTTATATAAATAATCTTGTTTGTGTTTTTACAAATTTAATATAACATTATTGCATTTAATTTCTAAATTTTAAATAGATTTGTAATTTATATGAAAAAAAAAAATTTATAGAATCATGATTAAGTATAATTAATGCACCCACAATTTTTATGTTAGTGGTAATGAAAGATAGTATGTCTACTTAACAACTTTCTTATCCATGAAATTGATAGTTTTGTGGATGTATTTTTTTTAGGTTATGGCAAATCCACTACAACCAAATCACATAATTGAGATTTCAAGCAGTGGTCCTGAAGCCACTGTAACAAGTCCAACATCATCAACTGGGTCAAACATGTCAGTCAATTGGAATGGCTTTTATGAAACTGAAATTCAAAATTTTGCAAGATGTCTGACACTTAGTTGTAATCAAATTGTCCAAAAAGTGAAGGCAACTAGCGTAAATGCACACACTGTGCAAGAATCCGACATTATAGCTATGCAGGAAACCGCAAATGAATTCCATGCGACATGTGATAAATTAGCTGGTTTTTGCACTTTTCTGAGAGAAATGTACAATGATGGATATTTTGGACATGGTGATGCTCCTCGTCTTCTTCGTGCTTTTCAAGACTACATGACCTATATGTAGTATGATAGTAATATTGTTGTGCCCTATAAAATCTTCCAATAGTTGAATATGTACTACCCCTTTGTACTTCAAGACTATATAAACTATATGTAGTATCGTAGTACAATTATGCCCTACATTGTTTACCAACAATTGAAGCTGTACATCATCTTTTATATAAATAAAATGTTGGAAGTTGTTTTAGTATTTTTCTTTTACACTATTTGCTCATCTTACATCAACAAAAAATAATTTATCCTATGTGTTTATTATTTTTCATGTATACAATGTACATTGGAACAATTGAAGACTTTTGTTATGTAATATGCAATGTACCTATGTAACAATTGAAGACATTTGCTAACACTTTCTTATCATTTTTGTGCTTGGTAATATAACAATGTTTCACTTCCATCATTTTTGTGCTTGGTTTTAATTAAACAATCTTTAGCCCTTTTATATAAATAAAATGTTACAATTTATTTTTTATAAAATCCTCATTTTTAATGTACTTAACTTTTATTCATGCTACTTTTCAAACTTTCTTATAAAATTATACACTAAATTCTTTGACTCAATCTTAAATATGCACTTAGAAGATACATAAAAAAGATCTCTATTAAAGTCTAAAATTTAATGTTTTTTCTCTTGAATACTCTAAATGCTATGTTACCCCAATAGTAAATAGTCCCTTGAAAGCTATTTCTGTAATTTAAAAGGCCCTTCTTTATTATAAATTAGAAAGTCCACTGAAACATTAACAATGACTATTAAAATAACATATCTCATTACCTTCTTCTTTTATGCAATCCTATGTAAGCTATTTCTCTAATTTAAAAGTCCCTTCTTTATTTTACATTCGAAACTCCACTGAAACATTAACAATGACTATTAAATAAATGTATCTCATGACCTTTTTCTTTTAAAGTTGTTTGTAGAGATAAATTTCATATTAACTCTTACAAAATATTTTGGATAAACAAAAAAGTAGCATTTGTGTAGTTAGGACTACCCACTATTGGATGTTTACCATAAGATTAGGTCTCACGAGATGCTTTGGATTAACCTAAAATGTAGCATTTATTAGCCTACTTAAGTATCAAGTCCAAATTTCATGGAATTGAATGTTTGTTCTACTATGCTCTACTTCTCACAACCTTCTTAACTTTTTCCTGAATCGATAGGATCAAATTTAATTCAACAAGATATTTCCTTGTAAGCACTCCAAAGACATTGTTGGCTCTAGGTAAGTTCTTGTACCTTATGTTGTTTCACAAAATAGTCTCCTTTAGCAATGTTACAAGTTACTTATTTCCAATTCTCTAGGATAACGGTGATTGTACAAGTTTATTTTAAACTACATATATTTAGTAATCTTATGGGAATTTTATCTGAATAGTATTTTTGCTCTAGAGAAAAAAATGCATACTAGCTAATATTTCAGGTTTTTACATAATCATAACATTGGAAATTCAACTAAAATGTTTTTATTGTTAAACTGTATTTTATAGGAATAACTCATCTCCCTTAAGTTATGTCTTCCCCTTTGACACTAAATGCAATCATATTGATGAACAATGGGACACTGGACATGCATCCACATCTCCAAATCTTAAGCATTGCAACATTTGGTCATGGCATTGAATCAACAAGTAGATACAAAATAGATCTTTCTGATGGAAACCATCTACAAAAAGCTACAATGCCAAAAAAATATAATCATACTATAACTTCGAAGACAATCCAGAAGGGTTCAATAATTCAACTCACAGGATATAGTTGTCCCACTATTTGTAACTCAAGGTGAGCCATTTCAATATAGTGATTGTTTTGAAATATTACATTTTCATTTATACCTCCTATGAATCATTACTAATACTACCCCTTACTTTATTTACATAGGTGGATTGTAATCTCTGAACTAGAGGTTGTATGCACAGACCATGATGTCATTGGTGATCCCACCTTCCTTTTTCAAGAACAAGAGAAACATGTACAACAAGATGCTAGGAATTCATCTGGACCATCTACAAATCCAAATCATAATGATGTACCCACACAATCAACTCCTAAGAGATTGATGTTTGGAATACATGCATCTCCACACAGGAAGGAGTTTACCTCAACTATCACTCCTATTAAAAGTTTGAATCCATTTCAAACACGGTGGACGATCAAAGGTCGTGTAACTATGAAGAAAGAAATCCACCAATTCAACACAAAGAAAGGAGATGGGTAGGTGTTTAGCTTTGATATTATTGATAATGAACAGACTGAAGTATGTATCACTTGCTTCAATGAAGTTGTAGACCTCCATTTTAGAAATATCCATGTCGGGGCTATATATACATTATTTGGTGGGACCATAAAGTCAGCCAATAAGTTTTACAACAAGTTGAATAGTCAAATGGAAATTACTCTAATGGATGACTCAAGGGTTAATCTTTGTGAAAATGATCTCCTAATTCCAAAACATCTATTCTCTTTCACATCCATTAATGAGATTGTGAATAAGAACAATAATTCTTTTGTTGATGTGATTGGAATTGTTGTATGCGTAGATCCTAGCTCTCCAATAAGAAGAAGAGATGGGA
The DNA here is from genome assembly GCA_027924645.1 of Cunninghamia lanceolata. Classification (NCBI taxonomy): domain Eukaryota; kingdom Viridiplantae; phylum Streptophyta; class Pinopsida; order Cupressales; family Cupressaceae; genus Cunninghamia; species Cunninghamia lanceolata. The sequence continues at coordinate 32,825,375 of BSBN01000924.1, read as the reverse complement.
CAGAGGTTCTTAGAAGGAGCCTAAAGTTGCTAGATATGTCTACCTCCACCATAAATGTGACTTTATGGGGATCGACAACTCAAAAGGAAGGTGCACAACTTCAAGAAATGTACCATCTACAAAAGTCAACTATGCTTGCAGTTAAAAATGGGCGTGTTACTAATTACAATGGAAAGGTGGTAAGCACACTGGTCACTACCCAGTTGTTTATAAACCCTGATATCCAAGAAGCAGAACAACTAAAATCATGGTTTGCAGAAAGTGGGAATGATGTTCTCACATTAGCAACAAACAAGGTGGATGTGCCTCTACTACTTACACGAAAGACAATTACCAACATTCAAGATGAGCCTTTAGACATAACACAAACTCTCCAATGCATTGTGAAAGCAACAGTAATATTCATCAAGTCTAATTCATTTTGTTATCCAGCTTGCCCTATTGAGTTAGAAGGAAAACAATGTAAGAAAAGAGCTATGCAAAATAATGATGGAGCATGGTATTGCTCAAAGTGCGAAGCTACATTTCAAGATTGCAATTACAGATATGTACTTCAAATAAAGCTTCAAGATTATACAAGTACTATATGGGTAGTTGCTTTTGAAGAGGCAGCAACCAAACTAATTGGCATGCCTGCCAAAGAATTGTATTTGCTACAATTCAACCAAGAAGCGGAGACAACTAGTGAAGAGATGATTAAAAATGTACTATTCAAACAATTTCTCTTCACCATTTCAAGTAGAAATGAAATATACAATAATGAGGCAAGGTTGAAGTCAACGATCTTAGAAGTCAAGAGAATTGACTTCACTAATGAAAGCAACTTTCTGTTAAAAGAAATTTGTGACTTGTGAAATGTTAACAAAAAAGTTAATATACATCCAATTCTTACAATTGGAACATCTACAATTGTAATTTTCTATAATACTTCAATGGAGATGCATGTTGAATAATATATCCTTTTCATGGAACATATACTTAAAAAATTACCAACATTTATAGTTTTTAATCTTTTATGGTTTCTCAATGTACAACGTATAACCAACTATATGTCTTTTATTATTCTGCATGTTATTTCATTTACATCTACAATTGTAATTTTCTATAATCCTTCAATGGAGATGCATGTTGAATAATATATCCTTTTCATGGAACATATACTTAAAAAATTACCAACATTTAGAGTTTTTAATCTTTAATGGTTTCTCAATGTACAACGTATACCCAACTATATGTCTTTTATTATTCTGCATGTTATTTCATTTGCACATTGCTAACAATGTAGTCTGCAATTTTTTTCCAGATGATGAACTCAAATCTACAAGAATCTCAGAGACAACCATCCCAAACTAAACCCATAGATGAACAATCTCGTAAGAGAAGTCGGTTGTATTATGTTCGCCATCAAGAAGAAATAAGTGTGCGTCGTATGATGCAATGTACACAACACCCAGAACATGCATTAGATCAAACACAACCTTTTAGAAGTTCCAAAAATCTTCAAAATAAATTTCCTTTTGCAATAATAACTTCAAACCTAACACATGGAACTAGTAAACAATATCAAACACATCTACCTACACGATTGACACAAAACACAAATTCAACTAACAACATGCATATGAACTGGTCCACTAGCTTTATGGATGCATCTAGAAAATTTAGAAATCGAATAGATGCACTATCAAACTTACAAACATGTACTATATGTAAGGAAAGATACCCTGGAATGAATGTACATTCATCGAACAACAATCCTACTTGTAGAAGATGTTTTAGTGAGAAAGGCATACATCGATTCTCTGCATCCAATAATATGGACCCAGGTGAGCAACCAAATGTGTTGAGGATTCTCACTCAAGTAGAAGAGATGCTCATTGCACATGCAAATCCAATAATACAAGTCACACATGCTCATGGCGGACAATACAAATATAGTGGACACACGATTAGCTTCCCACAAGATGTCAAAACGATAACAAAATCTCTTCCACATAGAATTCAAGACTTGGATGTACTAATCGTTTGAAGAAACAATACACATGGGAAGAATTATGATTGCTATGTAAGTAGAAGTCATGTTAGGAATGCACTAGAATACAAAATAAAAAATGACCCGTACTATAAAGATGTTGAAATCGATGCCAATGCATTAGCACTTCTACCGGATTCTACTACAAACATTTTTGAAATGCTTCATACAATTGAAAGTGAAATTGAAAAACAAACATCAACAAACATTGAAGTTGACAACAATCAAGATGAACAAGAAAATGAAATAGAATATTCAACATCATTCATGGTAAGACTACCAACTAGCCATCGTGAGCTACAAATCATTAAAGAAGCATTGCAAATAGAAAGTGAAAATGATAACATCATTGATTGGCCCCACATTGGGTCAACACCTATAAATGAGTACACTACTGAGGGCCTATTAGACATGGCATTTCCTACTCTCTTTCCGAATGGCAATGCACTACACATGCAACCCCGAGCTAGGGAGGTGCAACTTCATGAATATGCCTTGCACCTTATGTGATTCCATGACAATAGATTTGGACGCCATCCAAGATTAAGATACTTTCTTCTAAATCTTATGATGCGTCATCGGAGCCAAGCAACTGCCTCAATATTCATCAAAAGAAAAATAGAAGACAATATACCAACCACTATCGAAGACCTTCGTTCCCACATAAATAGCCTACCAGACAATCAATTGGCTAAAGAACTAATGCATTTTGGGTCAGCTTTACGGGGGACAAGATCATATTGGAACAAGTGTCGTGGTGATCTAACAAATATGATCAACCAAATAGGTTCACCAACTTTGTTCTTCACACTAAGTGCAGCTGATACAAAATGACCTGATTTACACAAACTTTTTGCAACCAATAATACATCTACATTGCACACCAACAAACATCGCACAGATGACGTGATTAAAAACCCACACACAATAGCCCTATATCTACATCAAAGATTCACAATTTTTCGTGAAGAGGTCATCGAGAAACTCATGTGTGCACAAAATCACTAGTATAGATATGAATGGCAACATCGAGGTTCTGCACATATACATGGATTCCTTTGGCTCCAAAATGCACCAAACATGGATACATTAGATTGGGAAAATAATGTAGAAGTGGACAAAGCAAGAGAATTCTTTGACAACTATGTCACTGCTTGGAACCCTCATTCTAAGTCTGAAATAAACAACATGATACATAGAACCCCGATGGATGACCATGCCTATTAAACACATCTGAAATATTCTCTGCCAACCCATACAATGATTACGAAGAGTTAATTAACCATGTACAGAGACACACTAAATGCAGCGAGAGAACTTGCCTACGTAAGAAAAGGGAAAATTTAGAATGTAGATACAAGGCTCCATGGAAAGAATAAGAAAAATCCACCTTGTCATGTGATGAATCAGGGAATAAATCTTACGAACCATCAAGAAATGATGACAGGTTAAACATTCACAACCTTGAGATGCTCTCAATATGGAGAGCTAATATAGATTGCCAGCCTGTTATCTCACGACTACTTGTTCTCAAATACATTGCCAAGTACACATCTAAAGCTGAAAGAAAATCAGAGAGTTGTGTAAATATGTTAGCAAGAATATGTGCAAAGCAAAGATTAGAAGACCAAGCTTGAAGAGCCTATCAAAAATTCATGCTAGAAATTGTTGCAGAACGAGATATTGGAGCACAAGAAACATGCCATATGTTACAAAAATTACCACTAGTGATTTGTAATCGAAAGTTTATATCATTGAATGTAGGCAAAAAAAATTTCTGTCACCTTAAAAAAACAATAGCCGGTAATGAGATACAATCAAACTACATACAATCATATATGCAACGCCCATCTCACCTAGAAATGATAACATTGATTGAATCAGCAAGATCCTTCACATATGTTGCTCGCCGCAAAGGATCCAAATGGCAAGATAGAAAAGAAAAGGCAATAGTGCAAGTATTTCCCCAGTTCTATAGCATTCCAAAAGAAGACTCTGAAAATTTTGAAACTTTCTGTTGGAGTGAATTACTTCTATATAAACATTTTCATCAAATCGATAGAGATATAGGCCTCAACAAAGAAGAAATCATCAATAATTGGAAGCACATGAATAGAAAAAAATACAATGCATGGCATATTAATCGCACATATGAAATTGAGCATGTGATTGAAGAGGAAGACAATTCTAATAAAGAGACGAATATACAAGATAATATAGAAATGAATGAATGGGAGTTATTGTCTCAAATGGGGCTTACTAATAGTCTTGAGTTAAATGAACTTGAAATGCTAGGTCGACGTGAATTTGACAACAATAACAAATGGGAAAAACATATTGTTCAACCACTTTTGCACGATGCCGCAATTCAATTTGTAAACACAAACAAAATGTCCCAACAAGGTGTTCACCCCCCCATAGATTTGCACAGACAAAACTATACATTGTCATCAGAGCAACAACTAGCATTTACTATCATTACAACCCACTCAATAGATAATACCTCAAAACAACCACTACATATGCTCATACAAGGAACCGCAGGCACAGGGAAATCCTATCTAATTAGCTGCATAAGAAATACACTTCAAAATAAAGTCCCAAGAAGAGAAAACCCACTCCTTGTTCTCGCCCCAACAGGAATTGCAGCATTTAACATACAAGCCTCAACTATACATGCTGCTCTTAGGATTCCAATTAAAGAAATGCAACCATTGCAAGGACAAACATTGACAACATTTCAAGAAGATATGAAACACATACGATACATTCTTATTGATGAGATGAGCTTCATCGGTCCAAAACTCATATTAAAAATTGATAGCAGATTACGAGAAGCATTCCCTGAACAAGCACATCTCTGCTTTGGTGGCATTTCTATAATTCTTGTAGGAGACCTTGCCCAACTGCCACCTGTGATGGACAAACCTATCTATGCATCACACACGACTACAATAAATCTTTGGCACAAATTTAATACAGTTGTTACAGTGCAAACAATATTTAGATAGCAAGGCGACGATCCAATTCAAATACAATTTCGCCATACATTACAAAACATGCGCAATGTAGAACCAACACAACATGATTGGGAAGTATTAATGACCCGCACGAACAAGAAACTAACAACAACTGAACAAGAAGACTTTGACCAATCAATACACCTGTTTGCAACAAATGAACTAGTGATATTACATAACAAAAAAATGCTTAAACAACTAAATCTACCTTTTGCACTTTGTCTTGCAGAAAATACACAATGTAAATTAGGCACAACTAGTAATGATGAGCAACTTCCTCACGAGGTTTTAATAAGCAAATGTCAACGTGTCATGCTTACAACAAACTTACGGATCCAAGCTGGTCTTGTAAATGGGTCTCTTGGAGAGGTCAAAGATATTGTATATCCAATTGGATCAAAACCACCAGAATTGCCATCATATGTTACAGTAACATTTGAAAACTATAATGGTCCACCATGGGATGAAACAAACCCAAAAACTATACCAATACAACCCATATCACAGGGCAATCATAGGCAAATACCACTATCCATGGCATGGGCTATCACTATACACAAATCACAAGGCCTTACACTAAGCAAAGCCATAATTGATATTGGAAAAAATGAAAGACAAGGCCTCACATTTACAGCAATTTCAAGAGTCAAGTCTATAAAAGGTCTACGTATAGAGCCTGCATTCTCTTTCGACCGCTACTCCAAAATGAAAAAAAATCCCTACAACATTATCAGAAAGAAAGAAGAGGCTCGCCTACAACTACTGTCACAACAAAAAATCTAGGTATGTATATTTACTTACAAGAATGCTCAAATAAGAAATAATGAAAGTTTTTCTAATATTTGATTATCCCTTTTTTCAAAACATACAAAGAAGACAACTAACCAATTACATTGTTTATCTTACACAGGTCAACAATACATGACCAAAAAAAGTAAAACCTCAAGAATTGCCCAACTTCTGAAGAATTTATTTTTCATTGCTTGGTTTTCATTCATAAGAAAATGATTACAAATTATCAATTTTGACTGACAACATTATGTTTTTGTGCACAGGAATCACAAGTGCAAAAGACAATCTTATTACAAAGATGAAAAGAAACTCTTGTAAAATTTTGCTCAATGCAATATCGATATTAATCTTTGATCATGCAATGACATGGGAATGTTTATGTTCAAACAACTATTGTACCTATTACAAATGAATCTAAAAACATGTTGAATAACATCTTTATTGTTATACATCTATTTGTCTATTATTAAATCCATTAACTCTTCCCATTAATATCCTATCGGCGGATCCCTTGAACCTCCAAGGGGTGCAAGTGCTAGTTAATTCTCTTTGTTGACTTAGAATATTAGTTGTAGTGGGATTCATGAAAGAGGGAGGCATAATAGTGGCAATTACAAACTCAAATAGGAGCTCTAGCTCAACAACATGCAATCTGGATTTGCCAAAAACAGTCGCCCATAAACCACTAAATCTGTCTTGCCAATGGAAATAGCTTCGTTTCCATCATCGCGATCATAACCCCCTGCAGCTAAAAAGGTCCCCTTGAATGCTTTCTTCATGGGAATAAGGCTCTTACCCGTCGCTATCGTCGTCTGCGCATTAACAACCCTGGGCTCTACTAAATGTGCATATAAAATGTTGTATTTATTCAAAGCCTCCGCCATGTAAAGCCCCAGCGCCTCCGGATTTGAGTCATAGGCTTCTGAATGAGCTGAAAAGGGAGAAAGCCGAATTCCCACATGCTCTGCTCCGATTTCATCCACCACTGCTTCCACAACTTCAACAGCAAATCTGCAACGATTCTCCAATGTTCCGCCATAACGATCGGTTCGATCGTTTACGCTGCCCTTCATGAATTGATCGAGAAGGTACCCATGAGCCCCGTGGACTTCAACACCGTCGAACCTTGTTCAAACCACTACTAATTATAACAACAAAGAAACATTCTCTTCTTCAAATTAAGATGGCCACAAATAAGAATAAAAACATACCTGCATCTATAGCATTTCTGGCAGCATTTCGAAAATCTGCAACAATTTTCGGAATTTCCTCTGTTTTCAAAGGCCGAGGAGGAGAAAAGTCTGCCATATCCTCTCGATTCGGTAAACCAATCTTTCCAGATAGTTGTTTGCTTGTAGACGAAACTGGAGATTGGCCATCAGGCTGATAATCTGCATTGCAATGCACCCAACACATATACGTTTACTATTTGTTTTGCAGGACAACCAAACAAAGTGAAGAAACAAGGAAAAGCGTTGCGATATAAATATGATATAGGTGGAAATACTGACCTAGATGAGAATATCTTCCGCAATGACATATTTGACAGAAGAAAATGCCCCCCTTGTCATGCACAGCCTTGACAATGGGCTTCCAGGCTTCAACCTGCTCCTGTGTCCATATTCCAGGCGTATCTGCATACCTACCATATGAAAAGAATTTCTTATCAGTAAAAAGTTTGGAAATGTGGAATAAGGAGAAATTAAATTAAGGTAACTGGAGTCCTGACCCACCCTTGAGCAGTATCAGAAACTCCTGTTGCCCCTGCAATCATCAAGCCCCCGCGGGTCGCTCTCTGAGAGTAGTACTGCAATCATCAAATTTGTTGGTGCGTCCTAAGTAAAACTGCGTGGTGAGAGAAACTTACCTGTGAGCCAAATTGAAAGGACCCATTTGGTAGGGCGTTAAAAGCGGAGCTAAAAGCGGAGCTTAGTTTGTGGTGTCCATGGGAGTTGGTTAAGCGTTTCAGACATTCTGGCTGTAGAAGCGAAGGGTTCAAGGGACACGCAGATAAGGTAAGAATCAATGTTTTAATAATACATAAATGATAAATGGTATGGATATGCAAATTTAATCATTAAAATTAGCAAAGAGTTTGGAAGTTCAATTGTTATGTCTTTAAGTGAATGATTGTCTTGTATCCCTATGGGCCATGTTATTTTTTGTTTTCTCGATTGTGTGAATTGGTTTTCATAATCTTAATGAATTTCAAGATCCTTGTGTTTTGCTTAGTATCTATTTCAAATGTGTGAGCTTTCATGTTCGGTGTCTAGTCTGTATTTGCATGCATCTCCTTTCTAGATTCTTGTTCATGCACTACACTTGGGTTCCCTTGCATTCCATTAGTTGTGACCTATGCATATTATTTGAAGCATGTATGCTTGTTTATCACAAGCCTCATATTTCACATCTTGCCACCTACATTGAATTGACATTCTCTTGCAAATATAAGCATGGTCACCACTTGCTTCATGTTTATTTGCCATCTAGCCTACCATCATGCATCCTCTCATGGGATGGTATAGGATACAAAGATTGACTAAACTTATTGACCGCCATTTCTTTTATAATTTCACATGTTTGCAAAATTTAAAGCTCAAATATATTAAAATTAAATTTAGACATGGTATAATTTTAGATTGAGAATTTGTAACTGTTTAAAAATATTTAATTTGAAGGGAAAAAATTTTGATTTGTTTGAATTTGTAAATGATATGGGAATAATCTCGAGACCTAAAAAATGGCATGAATTTTATGTCGTGGGAGCCTATTGTGTTCAATCTCGCTTTGGCAAAACTTTTGTTAGTCAAAATGAGGCCCGCCATCAAATTGAATTAATCATTTCATCAAGGCCTTGACATGTGGTTTTGATGTTGACCTAACCATTATTGATTTTTGTTCACTCCTTTCATGTGTTTTATAATGTGGTCCCTTGTGCATTCAATCCAGGTCCATATGGGTTTTTTGTGCTCTTACTATTGTCATACAAACACTCACTTCCATAATCCGAAGAGATAAAACCATTCTAACTCCAAGAAATGTAGGTAAGCAAGATCTTGCTTTTCCTAGACAATTTTTTGTTGACATGCAAACCCATGCTCAAACTCTTCAACAATTGGCTACTCTTTTACACAAGACATCAATGGGTGCTTCATTTGGAACAAATCTTCTTCATAGTATTGGTACCTTGTTGTCTTTTTCAAATGGAGAATCCTCTCATCCTTCATACTCCACAATCTCTCTCTATTTTCTTCCTCTCTTTTCTCTTTCTCGTGTGTATCCCTAGGTTAATTTAAATACTATTATATATAGTAATGATATGTTATTTTATATTTATATTTAATAAGGTATAATAATAAGTGGAACTAAAAATATATTCAATATAAATATTGCATTATATTATGATATGACATCAAAAATAAAAATGGTAAATAATATATGAAGTAAATATAATTCAATAGTAAATATAGATAAATGTAAAATCTATAATAGATTTAATGTAAATATACATTTTTTACAAATTCAACTCTTTGATGAATTAAAAATAATTAAGAAAATTCAGGTTAGATGTCGATCTTGAAAGACTGCTAAGAAATAAAACAAGATAAGACAAGATATATATTCACAAACATTAGTATCTCGAGTCTTGGACCATTGTGAGTTATTGGCACCTCGGTCCCTATTCAAACGTTAAGCATATCCTAATAAAATTTTGATTATGTTTTTCGACAAAAAAATCTAAATACGACCAATAAAAAAAAAAATAGATAAAATGGTATGTAAAAACAAATTAAAAACAAATTTTTATATACATTTATATTATTTTACATTATATAATTTTTAAACATTATACTTAAAACTCCACTAAAATTATTATCATAAACATCAATATTATATTTTAAATTAACTAATTCTAAACTTAGACATTATTTAATTATATAACATATTTATTAAAGATAATAAATCACCTCTCATTTAAATTCCATCAACCAAATACCTAAACTAATACATAAACATATACATTCATGTTAATCCTAATCGGCCAACCAAAGATGAAATGATAAAATTATTAAAAAAAACTAAAATCTAATGTCGAGGAAAAGTGGTGTCACATTGTTAATGTAAAAGAGAACACATGGCCGCATAAACTGTCACTCAAGAAAAAAAATCTATTATCAGATCAAAACCTCCAATTGAATTAATCATTTCATCAAGTCTTTCTTTTGTCAAATTCTGCACATCTTCCACCTCAATTGGATAAGCTTGTTTTCTTTACAATTTTTTGTAGATAAAACATAATTAAGTGTTATGCCCAAATGATGCAAAGCAACTTCCCCAATTCTAGAGAGAAAACAAAGGATATTGATTCCCTTTAGATAAATAGGCTTCAAAATAGAAATATGGTATCCTATAATGAACAAATTATAAAAGTGATACATTTTTCCTCTTCTTCCATCTCTCTCCCTTTTTATCTCTCTATATCTCTATATTTCTTTCTCTTCATCTTCATCTTTTTATCTATCTATTTCTTTGTCTCCCTCTCTAACTATTTCATCAAGCTTCTTGGTTGGTCTAGATATGATTCGAAGGAGGGTTATCTTGGATAGTTGGGAGAATCATCTTTGAATTACTTTTGTTAGATCCTTGAAGTGAAGGCATGGGAAAGGCATTGGATCAAAGTGCTAAAGCAAGGAAACTCAGGGAGCAAGCAGATTGCCAGGGACATGTCAGGCTTGGAGTAAGGATGCTAGGGATATGTGAGCTTTGGGAAACCATTTCAAAATTTTGAGACAATATTGTGTACATTGGAGGCCAAAGTTTGAAAGAGGACTATGTTGAAGATGAAGTTCATTTGGGAGGTCTAGTTATGAAGTTTGACAAGGAGGAGAGTCTTTCAAGGAAAGAACATAGAGCTAGAAATGTACTAAGTGCATGGATGTATTGCGAAGAAGGTGCAAAGTCTATAGTGAGTTGGGAGAACTTAGGGTGAGCATGACAAAGGCATAAGTGGGAGGTGATTATGGGGCAAAAGTTTGTCATAGATGAGGAATGTTAGGGTGACCTATTTGAGTGGCTTGTGTGTGTGTTCTAAGATTAAGATGCAAGGAAGGCGATGTGTTTTGAGTGGGACAAGTTGTGGTGATACCCATGGTGAAGGTGAAGGTTGTGGATCCCTCAACCAATAGAGAGGATCCCATAACAAAGTATATACCAAGTGGTGATTGTGGACAACCATGAGTTCTAGTTCATGGGATTTATTAAATACCACAAAGATATTTCAATGCTAGATAATGACATGGGCCATAGTGATACAAGAGAATCATCATTCACTTAAAGACATGGCAATTGAACTTCCACAACTCTTTGGTGTACCCATCTTAGGGATTTGAAAAAATTGTGAAATTGGGCAAATAAAAGGTTTAAGTAATGCACCCAGCCACACGATGATCCGGGTTCAAGCCTCATTGAGTATGTTCTCCATGTTTTGAACTTTTAAACAATGTACATAGGCAATTTCTTAAAGAGATCAAAGTCCACGGAGCATTGGAAAAAATATTTCTTAAATTCCTCCTTAAATGATACTTATAAAACCAAATGTTGTAGCTCTCTTATAAGAAATTTAGCATCTTAAATACAATCTTTTAAAACAAAAAAAGCTTAGAAAGCATTGCAAGTTTCTCAAAATATCCCTTAGAGAGGTCTTAAAGGCAACTTATACACCCTAAGTTTGCAAACGTCCATTTCGTGCCATGATTATATTCATATGGCTCTAGTTATTTTGTGCCTTTCATATACATGACATGACTCATGAATACATCCTTCCACTTTTCATGTTATACTATTATTAATTTTAATGGAGACTACGTGGAATTAAATCAAATCTAATACCTAATGTTTGCCAATTTTTTTTTGTAGAATAGGTCATTTTATTTTTAAAATTTTTATTAGTGCAGAAAAAAATTGGAAGAAATTAAAAAATTTGGATGTTTTCACTTAGATTGGTTGGAGGAGTTAGCTACATACACGTTGAACCATGCATGCATATTATTTTCCATTTGGTGGTTGCTCTATTACCCAGTTATTTACACATGTATCTAGACATATTTTTGTTGTTTGGGTTTCAACTTATAGTGGATCTATTTTTCCTTATGGGTGTAATGGAAGATATCATAGACAAGGAATGTTGGGGTGAGCTATTTGAGTGGCTTATGTGTGTTCTAAGACTAAGCTGCAAAGAAGGCAATGTGTTTTGAGTGGGACAAGTTGTGGTGATACCCGTGGTGAAGGTGAAGGTTGTGGATCCCTAAACCAATAGAGAGGATCCCACAATAAGGTGTATTCAAGTGTTGTTTCCTGTTCATCATCTTACATATTTAAATATACAACATTTAGTGAAATTTGTCTAAAAATCACTAGAACTTTATAAACACATGGGATCTAGAGTTAAGAATCCCAATTTACCCATTGACAACCAGATGTCTATAAACAACGATGTAATCTGAAACCTATGATTATTAATGACCATCGAGAGATATACTTAAATATATTTAATAAACAAAGAATTGTATAAAATTTATAATATTTTGTATTATATATAATATTCTATATAATATTTATTTTAAAATTTTAATATTTATAGATGTTTAATATTTTTAATTTTTATATACATCTTAATATACAATATTATATATTTAATATTTATTTAATTAAGTATTTTGATATATAATATCTATATATTTGTTATTTAGTTTAATATAATATTTAATGTAAATATTTATATATATTAATATTTAATATTTATATACATTTTAACATACAATATTATATATTTAATGTTATAGTTAATTAAATAATGTATATATAATATTTATTTATATATATATATATATATATATATATATATTTGTTAGGTAAATGTCATCATGGGGATGGCTCCCTTTGAAATATAAAACCTGTCGAACAAACCAAATTTATTTATGGGCTAGTACTTTAATGAGTATGCTGAATATAACTTCTATATATCTAAAGGCTAACAGTGCCTTTAGAGGTTACAACACACTTCCCTCGGCCCCCAGGTATTGAGGTGGTTACATAATTTCATGCATAATCAGCGTGATGCCGTCTACGGCCTCCAGCAACCTTCCTACTTGCCCGTCAGTAAATTCACCTTTGTTCTCTTGTAGTAGTTTGCGGAAAGGCTCCGAATTTCGGTTCTTTATTCCTTCTCTGTATAATGTCAGCATGTCCTTAGCTTTCTTTGAGTCGATCATTCTTGCGTAGGCAGATTTCAGCATTTCTTTCGCCCGATCTGTGCTCACATCATCGATCTGTCCCATTACCACAGTATGATTCATATCAATATTTATTTATATTTGTTATTTAATTTGAATATATATATATATATATATTGATACGTAATGTAGGCATAAGGGAGCCGTACCCCATAAAAAATAAGAATAAAATATAACCTAATGCATGCCCTAAGAATAGGGGTGCAATAAGCAAGTGACAATGCTTGCATCAATCCAAGGACAATCAACAACAAACCTTGGCAGCCCATCAAAGCATGGACACAAACACAAATTATGATTTTGACACTCAATTTGCAAACCCAGGCTTCCTAAGAACTACAATATTGCTTAATCATATTTGTATAAGAATGCTGAGTCACGTTGCATTTCTCACTTCCAGTACTTTTTGTTTTCCTTTTTACCTCTGTCCAGCTATTATCCTCCCTGAAATCCTCTTTTGGAACTGAAGTATCATTTGAATCCTTCACTCTTAAAGGTGAAATAAACTCCTTGTTGTCTGAAGTAATAATACCTTGTGATTTTGTAGTCTCCGAAGGGGAAGGAAATTCATTTCCTGATTTAGCAACTTCCCTTTCTGAAATGTGAGCACTGCTTGCCTCAAGACGAGGAGAAGAAGGAGATTTCTTTACCTATGTAGATGAGATTTCTTTGCAATGAGGGGGCTGTGATGAAGCCTTTTTTTCCACAGAGTAGTGGTGAACTGAGGAGTCTTTCCACCAAGAAGCATGACTATCAGACTTAGGTTTGAGGCACTTTGCTGCTACGTGACCAGAGTTGTAGCATCTGCGGCATCTAAAAGGAAGGCCCTCATAATCCAAGATCTGGTTCCAATTGCAATTCATTGTTTTTAAAGAGATCTTAGCTGGAAGTTCTTTGCTAGTATCAATATCCACCAAAATGCGAGCGAAGGTAGAGTGGTAAAAATTAGAGGAGCTTTTGTCCACAAGTAGAAATTTTCCCATCTTGTTTCCTATAGCTTCGAAACATTCTTCAAACCAAAACTGAAGCGAAAGGTTCAGAAGTCAGATCCAGGTAGGAGTAACCACAAATGATTCAGAATTTGGATTAAATTCAGGGTGCCAGGGTTTGAGCATAAGTAGATGTTCGTTGCAGCTCCACTTATAATCACAAAGAACCAACTTCCTATCCTAGATATTATCAAAGACAACAATGAAAAAACCTCAGCTGTAGGGGTAAATTTGGAGATCCTCTTTCAAAATTGGACCCTAGGTATCGAGGATCCATTTGTGCAAAGCAGCTAGGCTAGGCCAATACTTAACAAAATGCCTAATTAAGCCCTTCTCAGCAAAGAATTTTTCATTTTCTTTGACTTCCCTTCCAAGCATATCGCCAAACTCGACGCCTGGATTGTCCACTGCAATTTGCAAGGGATTGACCAACGAAGGAGAGGCTGGGTGCCCAAATTTTGAAAGGGAGTTGTTCTGCAGCAATTTGGAGTTGAGGAGAGGAGGGCTCACCTCCTTGATTTCCTGGCCACTGAGAGAGGCATCTGCTAGCATTGTGGAGGCCCTATTGGGAACAAAATCCCCCACCAAAACTCCCATCAAACCCCTTAGTCGCGAAGTATCTTGAAATTCCATGTCACTTGCAGTTTTCACAGAAGATTTCCTAGACATGGTAGCTCCAGTAATGGCATTTCCATTCAAGACAGCAGCATTCAACGAAACCCTAGTGCTACAATCGTTCAACAATTTCAGGAAATTCAGCATATTTGGTAGGCTTTATATATATATATATATACATTTTAATATGCAACATTATATACTTAATATTATAATTAATTAAATTTCCTTCAAACAATCTTTCTTCTCCTCTAATTTGGACTGTTATAAGGGGTAAGAAAATGGTGATTACATGGAATTATTAGATGAACCAAACAATATGCAAGACACACATAAACTATAATAAAAGTTTATGGTTCCAACATTGGAATTGAGAATATTTGAAGATGAGGAGGCAAATCACAAAGTTGGGGGCTTCACACATTGTAATGGTTGCACATGTTGTTTTCTTGAAATGGTATTGGACTTATTTATTGGCGATAAGTTAGAATGAATGTATAATATACATCACATAAAAATACTAATAAAACTCTTACCCTTAAAAGAAACTTAAAATTTAGTTACAAGTTAAAATGTGTAGAATTTAATTAAATTATTATTCTTTTACATTTTCACTCCTAATTTTTTTAAAATATGAATTGTAGTATCTTTTTGTCATTAAATGCACATCATCGTACTTCTGAAATGTCCAACTTTACCTTGTGTGCGGTTTTGAAATTGGCGGTTGGTTTCACTATTTTAACCTTTTCCATTGTTAAAAACCATGTAAAAATTTTAATTGTACAATAATAGCTTCTCCTAATAAATAGCCATATATTGATGCACCATTAATATAGACATGCATTTGGGTAAGTGCAAAAAGTTGGGGGGCCAAAAAGTGGCCAAATTTTTTTCAAAAAAAATTAAGACATAATGCGAGCGCGTTATAACGCGAGCGCGTTATGGTTTGGTAATGATGAGCCTAAGGCTCAAAAAAACTAAACCATAATGCATTCGCATTATGTTTAATTATATATATAAAAAAGAGAGCATTTCTGCTCATTTGATTTCTTTTTTTTTCTCTACACCCACGGCCTGCAAACCCTAAGGAGCCTGCTCACATTTTTGAAGACCCAATTCGACACAAAAATCTCACCGATTCATCGCCAAAATGTTGCCACGACGTCGAGCAAGCCAAAGGAGTGAGTTTTATTTTTTTTGGTTTGAATTTGTTTCTAAATAGGTAGGTTTGAGTTGATTTTTGATGTAAATTTCCTTAATTGTCAAGAAATGTTAATGCACCTCCTCCTCCTCCTCAAAATCCACAAAATCTTGAAGAGGAAATACCTGCCGAAGAACAACCCGAACAACAAACTTCTCCATCCATTCCTTGACATGCCCCTGGAACACAAGAAAATCTAATGGGGCAAATTGAAAACAATAAAAAAGAAATTGAAGACATAATTGCAAGGTTGAAAGATCCTTCAACTTCAACCTTGCATAGGTCCACACTTGCTCAATCTCTTGAATCTATGTTATCAAATGTAGATTCAATTAGCAAGCAAATATCTAGTTGGCCAGATAAGAGGAGAGAGTTTAGAGAGTATTATGCAGACAAGCTATCATATGAAGATGTGAAAAAATTACAAATTACAAGATTGGACTTGTGTTCCATTTTCACAAACCCACAAACAAATCAACCTCCACCCATTACATGTAAGAGGTTCCCTATCCATTGGTGCAACAAACAAGTGATAAGGAACAATTTTGGGCAGAGGTGGTGGATGGTTTTTGACCATCCTCCATGCAATAATAATGAGGTCCTGCAATACTTTTTGAGGAAACTCTATGTGAGTTTGTCCTCAATAAAGTGCCAAACTATTTTGATATGCAGGACTTCCAGGGTAGAGGTGGGGGGTCAGCACAAGATAGACCAGGGGCACGTGTTGACCCACAATGGCCAGTGAGATGAGTAATCAACAGACCAGCCCATGACCATGTGTCTATCCCTTCCATTATGAAGGAGAGTGTTGAGGTCGATACACTTCAGTCCATTAGTACCTTGACCCAGAGCATCATAGAGCATGCCAGTCCTGCAACATAGCATGGGTTGGGAGATAGTGCGAGGAGTAGGGTCCCACTCCATACTTGTCAGACTTATGGGTCAACTTGTGGTTATGACCCCATGGATAGTCAGGATGCAGGTGCATAGGCTACATCTATAGCTGAGTAGATGGTGATGACAGATACCCTCCTGAGTGATACTTTCAGCCTTGATACTCAGGTAAATATTAGCAAGTTCATCGAATTTAATTTATTAAATTTTATTTTTGAAATGCAAGATTAACTAATTTAGTTTGATGATTTTGATGAAATTTTAGGGTCATAGCATTGATGCAGTTCTCAGCAATACTCCACCTGCATTTTATACTACGACATCTACTGCCATGGTATGTAACTAGTAAATAATTATAAATATTACATGTGAATAGCATTGTTATATGAATGGTATTCTAATTTATGATTTTGGATGTTGAATAGGTTAATCTTGGAGATTTCACGGCAACACCTGCCAATGGTGGTGTAGTTCAAAGCTTCAATGAGGTAATAAAATAAATAGTTTAACTAAGGAATTGTACTTATTAGGTTTTTGTATTTTATATTCATATCATTGATTACATTGTATTGCACATCTTTCAAACTCAAAGCATTATTAAACATTGCATAACTAATAGCTAGATGTTGATAGATGACAAAATTTCAATTATAATATAGTTAAATTTGAAAAAATGGCTCAAAGAAAGTGCTCTCATGGAATGCCATGAGAAGAAGATGCATAGACAAGGACATCACCATGAGACCACTTTTCTTTGAGTCATCTTTTCAAATAGCTCACTGCCTTGTCTATGCTACCACATTTTCCATACATGTCTACCAAAGATTGTTGATCCCCTCCACACTATTCCTTGACAAATTCTCTCTAATAATCTCATCCAATTACCACCAATTGGACCCTAGGACATGACATCAGAGAGAGGGGCATCAACCTATGACATCTTATATAGCATATGATTGACTAGAACACCATCTAGGTTTTAGGTATTAATTATGGGGGCAACAAGTCACCCCTAGCCAAAATCTTCAAATCTACACTAACCCTTTCCCCTACAAACTTATGTCAATCCTATTGGCTCAATTTCTTCCATCCCTACGTCTATAACAAAGAGCTATAGTATATCACCAAGAGAGCAAAATCTTCACTCTAATTTTGTGTCTAGTTGTATCATAGTGTGCTTTATTATGTGTACTTCCATGTTTAGGTGAACGTGTGTGTATGTTAGGAACCATGACTTGCATCACTATTCTAGTTTCATAATTGAATAATGTTGTTTTATTTTCAAATGATGCAGGCTGCGGAGACACCTCCTGAAGTTCATAGGGAAATGGAGCATGGTGTGTCCATTGCGATTCATAGCTCCACACCATTGACAGGGGTATGAGGTAGATTAGTAAATTTCAATTTACATTCATTGTTATAGTTGTTTCTTTTTGAAAAATCAAATGATTATTGATTTTAAGTTTAATTTCTATTTGGATGGTTTCTATAGGACATGACATCACCACAGCCTAATCCTACTACTAAGACAAAGGAGGAGGCAGATTATATGGTAGCGGTAAGTGATTATTTTGTTAAATGTTTTATTTTTTATAACATGTAATTAATATATATTAATGTCTATACTTTTTATTGTAACAACTACAACTCCACAAAGAACTAAATAGGAGGAGCAGCCCTCAGGTTTGTAGTAGACCGCTCTCATACACATCTCCATCCTCCCGAAGATCAAAGGCTGCTCATGATCTATTCCCTTCACCGAATAGAGGAGAATGAATACTTGTTGGGGTCCTTTGTTGTATGCCTATATGGCATTTGTGGATATATATTTTGTATTGCATATAGGAGACATTGTATGCCTATATGGCTATTTTGTATATATGTTATACTTATATTGACAGATATTGATGTATGCCTATATCGATATTTCATTAATACAAATCTTTTTTATTGATGGCGTCCATATTTGGATTATAAATCCACATTTGAATGGATATTTGTAGATGGTTACTTCAAATATTTAAAGTCCAAATGTATTGCATAGGATGTTTGTTGATCCAATAATCTAGCTATTGTTATTCAAATATCACCTAAACCTCATTCTGGAACTAAAAGATAAAAGTGGTATTTAACATAAAAATGAATCATCATGTTGAATATAAAATATTCATATTTTTTATGAGTTGCTCAATTGAAAATATTCAAATGAGTATGCTGATCCATATTCTTTATGAGTTGCTATATTGAAAATATTTCTTAATTTCTTGTTATTATACCATATTAGGATTCAAAGAGTATGTTTATTGTTTTGAATAAGATAGTCAAAATCATATGCTTATGAGCACCTGATGACCATTGTGGTTATTAAATGTAATTCCTCTTGCATATAAGGTGAGGTTGTGAGATTATATTGAGTCTTACCTAATTTTAGTATGCAACATAACATTGGGGCTATAGGCTTCCATATGTCATCAACAATCAAGGTTCAAGGTTGTCATTGAAGTCAAAAGGTCAAGGTTGTTTGTCATTGATGTCAAGGTTGATGCCATGATGTTGATAAGGTGATACAGTGATTCAAGGTAGGTGATGGTCATGAGGTGCATGATGTTGTGAATATGGTTTTCATGATAAGGTCTCTCAATTCATATTGATGTTGTACAAGACAAACATGGTTCATATGATGCAAGGTTCATGTTCATGGTGGATGTGGTTTTGTTCATGCAAGGTTTTGTTGTGAATATGGTTTTCATGATAAGGTCTATCTTGGAAGGTTGATATGATGCAAGGTTCATATTCATGGTGGATGTGGTTTTGTTCATGTAAGAAGAAGTTAGAGAAGACACAAGCTTTCATAATCATAATCTTTTTGATAATTAGGGTTTGCATATTGGGCATTAAACCCTAAAAAGAATCTACTTTTCTTAAGACTTTAAAACCCTCAATTACCTATCATGTGTAAAGTGCACTTTTGTTTTAATTTAATATTGACTTATAATCAGAAGTTATTATCACTTAAATCAACCTACTAAAGGGTCTTTAAGTCATTAGTTCACCGGCCCTTCAACCCAACTCAATCGGCATCTCTGGTAAACTCTCATAAGCTCAAGCACCATATCATAATCAAAGGTCATATTTAATTGATATGAGGGCAAGAAAAAGAATTGGAAGGTCAGTATTTAAAAGGAATTTGGAATACAAACAATCATCACTATGTGGTTGAATTTGATGGGCATGCCTTTATAAAAGGCTAAAAGATAGCTTTATGCAGGATATCATGGTATTTGTAGTGTTTGAAGATTGAAGACTAGTTAGTGTTTGTAGCTCGGACTGTTTTGGCATGTTTGGGTGCGAAACAAGACCATGCCTAGCTTAAACGTACCCATCCAGATGCGTTGGAATTGTCAATTTGGTCGCACGAGGAGAAGAACAAAAGTTACACTCCTTTGCAAATTTACACTGCCTCCTTTTGACAATTTTTGGGGCAGTAGAAAACCTTTCACCACGGGCAAATGCCTTAAAAATATAAAAAACTGAGAGAGGTTATTGTAGAGGGACCTACGTGATCGTGTTGCCTCAGATAGAATGTATCTAAGTGACACAGTTTTTGAGTAACATCTCGCCAAAGATTGCTGCCTTTTTGCACTTTAGACTCTTTAAGGATATTGCCGGTACAATGTAGCTCAGACTGTTTCGGCATGTTTTGGGTGCAAAACAAGACCATGCCTAGCCTAAACGTACTCATCCATATGCGTTGGAATTGTCAGTTTGGCCACACAAGGAGAAGAACAAAAGTTACACTCCTTTGCAACTTTACATTGCCTCCTTCTGACAATTTTTAGGGCAGCAGAAAACCTTTCACCATGGACAAACGCCTTAGAAATATAAAAAACTGAGAGAGGTTATCGTAGAGGGACCCTACGTGATCGTGTTTCCTTAGACAGAATGTATCTAAGTGACATATTTTCTGAGTAATAGCTCATCAAAGATTGCTTCCTTTTTGCGGTTTGGATTCTTTAGGGATATCACCGGTACAATGTAGCTCAGACTATTTCAGCATGTTTTGGGTGCAAAACAGGACCATGCCTACCCTAAACGTACCCATCAAGACGCTTTGGAACTGTCAGTTTAGCCACACAAGGATAAGAACAAAAGTTACACCCCTTTGCAACTTTACATTGCCTCCTTCTAACAATTTTTGGGGCAACAGAAAACTTTCACCATGGGCAAAGACCTTAGAGATATAAAAAACTGAGAGAGGTTATTGTAGAGGGACCCTACATGATCACGTTTCCTTAGACGGAATGCATCTAAGTGACATAGTTTCTGAGTAACAACTCATCAAAGATTGCTACCTTTTTGCACTTTGGACTCTTCAGGGATATCGCCAGTACAATGTAGCTCGGACTGTTTCAGCATGTTTGGGTACAACCAGGACCATGCCTAGCCTAAATGTACCCATTCTGATTTGTTGGAACTGTCAGTTTGGTCACATCAAGAGCAGGATGAAAGTTACACCCCTTTGTAACTTTACACTGCCTCCTTCTGACGATTTTTGGGGCAGCAGAAAACCTTTCACCATGAGCAAACACCTTAGAGATATAAAAAACTGAGAGAGGTTATTATAGAGGGACTCTACATGATCGTGTTTCCTTAGATGTAATGTTTCTAAGTGACACAGTTTTTGAGTAACATCTCATCAAAGATTGTTTTTTTTGCACTTTGGACTCTTTAGGGATATCGTTGGTACAATGTAGCTCGGACTGTTTCGATATGTTTGGGTGAAAAATAGGACCATGCCTAGTGTAAATGTACCCATCCAGACGCGTTGGAATAGTCAATTTGGTCGCATCAGGAGCAGGATGAAAGTTACACCCCTTTGCAACTTTACACTACCTCCTTCTGACGATTTTTGGGGCAGCAGAAAACCTTTCACCATGGGAAAATGCCTCAGAGATATAAAAAATTAAGAGAGGTTATTGTAGAGGGACTCTACATGATCACATTGCCTTAGATAGAATGTTTCTAAGTGACACAATTTTTGAGTAACATGTCCCTTCACTATTTATTTTGTAAGACAACTAACCAAAAGGGAAAAAATAGGGGAAAACGTTGCAAGATAGGTGGAAATACTGACCGACATGAGACAATTTTCCACAATGCCATATTTGACAAAAGAAAATGTCCCCCTTGTCATGGACAACCTTCACAATGGGCTTCCAGGCTTCAACCTGCTCCTGTGTCCATATTCCAGGCGTATCAACATACCCTAGGAAGTACTTCAAACTATTGTGATCAGTCCTGACCACAAACTTAGATCCAACTAGATACTGGTGGAACTTAGCCAAAGCATGCCTAATAGCCAACATCTCTTTATCATAAGTTGAATATAGCCTTTCTATGTCCTTCAGCTTCCTACTTTCGAACACAATTAGATGATGATCCTGAATCAACATTGCCCCAATGCCTTCTTTAGAAGCATCACATTCCAACACAAAGGGTTTAGTGAAATCCGACAGAGCCAGCACTGGTGTTGTACTCATCACCTCCTTCAATTTTTCAAAGGCTGCTTGAGCTTCCATCGACCAAATGAAAGCTCCTTTCTTTGTTAGATTTGTTAAGGGTGCAGAAAGATGTGAGAATCCCTTAACAAACCTTCTGTAGTAGCTACACAAGCCAAGGAAACTTCTTAATTCAGATACATTCCTGGGTATTGGCTAGTTACGAATAGCTTCTATCTTTTGTTCTTGAACTTTCACTCCATTAGCTCTAATAACATGCCCTAGGTACAGGATTTCCTTCATGCCAAAATCACACTTAGACATTTTGGCATACAATGATTGTGATTCCATGATTTCTAGTACTTCATCTAGATGTTGGAGGTGTTCCTCCCATATCTTACTATATATCAAAATATCATCAAGGAATACTAACAGAAACTTACGCAACTACTTGTTGAAAACATGATTCATACAAGACTGGAATGTAGCAGGTGCATTAGTTAGACCAAAGGGCATTACCAGGAATTCATAATGCTCATAGTGACATCTAAAAGCTATCTTTGGGATGTCTTCTTCACGAACTCGGATTTGATGATATCCTAATCGAAGATCAATCTTTGAGAAGAATACAGCTCTGTGCAATTCATCAAGTAACTCATCAATTCTAGGTATTGGATACCTATTCTTGATAGTCTTTTGATTCAATGCGCAATAGTCAATACACATCTGCATTGTTCCATCCTTCTTCACAAGCACCACTGATGATGTGAATGGACTAGATGAAGGTCTAATATGTCCCATCTCCAGCAAATCTTTGATTGTATTCTCAATCTCAATCTTAAAGTGTCTGGGATGTCTGTAAGGTGCGATGTTGATGGGTTTAGTCCCATCCTCCAACTCAATCACATGTTCAAAACCCCTCTTTGGAGGTCTGCCTGGAGGTATATTGCCAAACACCTTACTATGCTTATCTATCATAGCTTGAATATCCACATGATAAAGTTCTTCATTAGAGTGAAGATGATTCTCCTTGATACACACTTGTTCTACCCATTCAATATCATTATGTCTGATCAATGCTTCCATGTGTTTGGTTGTGACAACTTTGGGATTTCCATCAAATAATGATTTCAGCGTGATCTTTCTTCTGTCATGCATGAATTCCAATTCCATCTTCTGAAAATCCTGAACTATTCTTCCAAGTGAATGTAACCATTGTACTCCAAGCACTACATCAATATGCCCAAGTCCAACTACATAGAAATCATCCTGTAAAGTATAATCACCCATTTGAATTTGTAGCTGGGTCACTCTTCTTGTGCAGTCCATAATGAATCCGTCTACGACTACTATCTTGAAACCTTCGAAGTCTTCAACTGTCAGACCTCGCTTAGTTACTAAGCCTTCATCAATGAAGTTATGAGTAGCACCACTATCAACTAGACATGTGACTCTTATTTCTTTGATGACTCCTTTTATATGAAAAGCATGATACTTAGGCACTCCTGAAAGTGTTGCAATGGTTACTTTATCTTATACTTTTCCCATAGCAACATCAAGAGTAACGTGATCAGTTCCTTCTTCTTCATCATCAATTGATTCTTCCTCGCTTTGTGATCCTACTTCACTCTCTTCACCTAATAACACTTCTATCAAATGAGCTTTACCTTTGCCAAGGCACCTGTGTCCTGGTTCCCAAGGTTGCTTGCATGAGAAACAAAGCTTCTTTCTTCTGAGCTCATCTCTTTCAACAGTTGTCATGTCTTGAAAATTCTTCGGTGGAAATGACTGTCTTCTTTGAGTTGAACTAACTCCTTTGTAAAACTTCTTCTTAGATGTATAGGCAGGAGTAATGTCAATATCAAGAGCAAAGTCAATTGCTTCTTCCAAGTTTTCTGGCCTTTGTACCTTTACCAATGGCTTAATCTAACTGTTCAATCCCTCAATGAACAACATAGTGATTCTTCAGTTAGTCATGTTAGGTACCATCACCACTATCTTCTGAAACTCATTTACATACTGCACAACCCTTCCTTCTTGCTTGAGTTGGGCTAGTTTGCGATAGTACACTTCAGTTTCTTTTCTATCAAACCTTTGAATCAACTTGGTTACAATATGTTAGCCAAGAACCAAGTTCATTCCCTCAAGATTGGTATTAGCCTCCAAGAATGATGAGTAGGCTAAACCATTGTTTGATGTGGATCACGCCGAAAATGGGGACATGAGACACAAAGTGTGATGCCTACATTCCAATGTAGGAATAAATGCATCCTTGTCACCTTCCATGTCACCTGCTAATGTGATGACAACTCATCATGCCATGTCACACTAGATGACAAAATATGATGAACAAGAAAATTCAACTTGGGCATAAAATAAATATACATTAAATAAATTAATGTTAGGAAATAACAAGGTTGATACACCTTAATTCCCAACAAATTCAATTTACAGAGGTTCAATATGCAAAATTCTAGACCATTGTGTGTTCCTTTTACTTTGGGAAAAATTATCTATTGAACAATATCCTACTTCTCCTTCAGAGATGGAAGACACGAGTAGGGTACCTAAGCAGGGTGCAGTTGGCAGTCTTATGTATGTTATGGTTTATACTAGACTAGACATTTCCCAAGTAGTGGGAGTTCTAAGCAAATTTATGTAAAACCCTGGATGGATACATTAGGATGTGGTAAAAAGAGTCTTCAAATATTTGCAAGGTACATCAGAGTATTCCTTGTGCTATTATGGTAGTATGACAAGAGATAGGAATTCCTTGAATACTCATGGTAATGTGGACTCAGATTGGGTTGGAGATGTTGATAGCAAAAGATCCACTAGTGCATATGTATTCATTTGATTTGGTGGTGCCATTTATTTTATTTGTTGGTGCACTACTTTTGAAGAATATAAGATCACCGTTATCATAAATGCTTGTATGCTGAAAAGAGCTAAAGAGAGTCATTACAAAGCTACTTATCTAAAATTAAATGCTTTGTAAATTCCATGATAGTAACATTTAGACAAATTTCTATGTATGTAGTTTTTTATATACAATAATATTAGTGCAATTCTTTTGCATTACAACAAAAGAAATGGGATGGTTTTCACCATAAAAACCAAATTTTGATCAAAGATAGAGGAAAAAATGATCGCCTTTGAGTTTTCCATATTTTGATATTTAAAAATTGAAATATTGTTAAATATTAAAAATAACAGATAGAGCCACCAAGAGCAAATTCCGTTTGCACAATTTTAAATAATTTCATACTTTTCTATCTCATAGGATACTATGAAAAACCATAGAAACAACAGAAGATTATAATGAAGAGTATGATCGGTATAAAAGCATATTATAAATGGTATGGATATTAAAGGGTATTTTGTATGGAGTAACCAGTGGCTAGCCGGTGGACTGATATGCCCTGACATCCTATGCTGTAAGGCCCTATTCTATATAGGGGAATTCTCTAATGACAGACACACGAAACCATAAAAACTAATACCTGGAACTGCTTAAAGGCATTCATTACATTGGGACAGGAACGCGTTCAAGATTGAAGGAATGGATAATCTGTGTATCCGACGATAGGATCGGAAGTATAAAATGTTTCTCTATTGTATTTATTGAGGGGGGCATTCAACTCAAATCTTTTTGGCAAATCTGGATTTGCCAAGAACAGTCGCCCATAAACCACTAAATCTGCCTTGCCACTTGAAATCGCTTCGTTTCCATCATCCCTATCATAACCCCCTGCAACCAAAAAGGTGTTCTTGAATGCTTTCCTGATGGGAATAAGGCTCTTTTCCGTCGCTATCGTCGTCTGCGAATCAACAACTCTGGGCTCTACAAAATGTGCATATAAAATGTTATGTTTATTCAGAGCCTCCGCCATGTAAAGCCCCAGCGCCTCCGGATTTGAGTCATAGGCTTCTGAATGAGCTGAAAAGGGAGAAAGCCGAATTCCCACATGCTCTGCTCCGATTTCATCCACCACGGCTTCCACAACTTCAAGAGCAAATCTGCAACGATTCTCCAATGTTCCGCCATAACGATCGGTTCGATCGTTTACACTGTCTTTCATGAATTGATCGAGAAGGTACCCATGAGCCCCGTGGACTTCAACACCGTCGAACCCTGTTCAAAAACCTACTAATTATAGCAACAAAAATACATTCTCTTGTTCAAATTAAGATAGCCACAAATAAGAACAAAAACATACCTGCATCTATAGCATTTCTGGCAGCATTTCGAAAATCTGCAACAATTTTCGGAATTTCCTCTGTTTTCAAAGGCCGAGGAGGCGTATCTACATACCTGCCATGTGAAAAGAATTCCATATCAGTAAATGTTTAAAAATGTGGAATAAGGAGAAATTTAAGCTAAGGTAACTCGAGTCCTGACCCACCCTTGAGCAGTATCAGAAA
Organism: Cunninghamia lanceolata; assembly: GCA_027924645.1. Classification (NCBI taxonomy): domain Eukaryota; kingdom Viridiplantae; phylum Streptophyta; class Pinopsida; order Cupressales; family Cupressaceae; genus Cunninghamia; species Cunninghamia lanceolata. Next base: position 32,798,617 of record BSBN01000924.1, on the reverse strand, counting down.
CGCCGGTTGCCTCTGCGATCAACAAGCCCCCGCGAGTTGTTCTCTGAGAATAGTAGAGAATTGCATGCGGTTGAGGAATGTTATTGTAGGACCTTTCCCTGGTCAGAGGAGCTAAAACCACTCTGCAAAAAACAAAACATTTAAAACTTACCCTAAAAGGTGAAGCGAAATTGGTTTTTTTGTCAACATTTTGATAGGTGCAGAGGAGACTCCATCGAGGGCTTGATTTAAGACTAGGGGGTTATTTCCAAGGGGGTTTGATCTAACCCCCTTCAATTAAACCCCTTTAGATGGAACTCCTCAAGGCTTAAATCATTAATTTTTCTAAAAAATATGTGATTTCAAACAAAAATCAAGATATCCCATAAGTGGGACACACTATTGTGGAAACACCCATCCACATTTTATCTTCTTTACTTCAATTTAAGTAGCTCAGACCCAACTCCCATTTGGTTTGAAATCAATACAGATAGGATATTATTGAATCTTTTTTTGAAACCAATCTTAGTAGTGTCTGCAGATGTTGCAATTTTTGGACTCAAAATTCCATATCCCTTCATTCACAACTTGTTTCTTTCATACTAAATTTTAGTAGCATGCACCTACACTGACCTCTTTATTTTGTGAAGTGTTGTTTATCCTAAATCTACCCTAAAGCAACAATGTATCAACTAACATCTGAGTTTGGCATCACCTATCTAAGTTCTAAAGTACATCAATACCATACATGTTTTCAGATATCTAAAGAATAACTCATCTGTAAAAATAAATGGTAATCATCTAGTGCCTAACTCAATGAGGAAATACAAAATAGCTAATATATATGTGCCACCGACAAGTGAGGCACTACAGGGATCCACTGACATTTCCTTATTTAAACTAAAATTTGGTGACATCCACTCAATCTTGTTATGTGGAACTTGATTTTAGTACCCCACACCAATTATTTTTTGTTCTATCATTGCTCAAGCTCACACTTACATAATATTATGTGAGATGAATTTATGTTCTATTTTAGTATTCAAGGTTTTGATAAATTTGGCTATTCATGTTAGTGTATTTTATAAATATTTTATTCTGAGAGAGGTTTGTTAACAGTGTATCGCTTTTCTTAATTTTTTTGAATCATACTATATTGAGCTGATCATCAATGAGATGGTGAAATCAAATGCATTTTTGTAAATATTTTAAGTAGTTTTGTATTAACTTTAGTTAAAACAACTGTGCATTTTAAATTTTTTGAGAAGCTTTACATAAACCTGAATGCATCCTTGTTAGCCTTTTAGATTCAACCACAACATTTAGAAATCAATGAGTGTAAGTAAGAACAAGTGAGTTCCCTAAAATTGTGGTTTTGTAAGAACCATATAAAGTAACAACATTGAAAAACTTATTTTATTTCTTAAAACTATTCCAACAATAGTGAAATTAGGAATGTAGATTGAATTCATCAAGAAGCATGAAGTCCACTTGTCATAGTATGAGAATATCTCAGGTTGCTAGAGAACTTGAAATATTGACTTACCTGTACATTGGGTATAGTTTCTCTATACTTGGCCAATTTAGCCTAGAGACAATTATTAGAACATGCTTTAGTGAACACCCAATTGGTAACCCACTATGGTTTTGGGTGATTAATAAGTTTGAGTGTCCTTAACAACGTTTTAGCAAAATTTAAATTGCATACTTGCATTAGACAAGTGACTAGGATTTTGAGTAATTTAATTCAGTCTCTGCTTCCACTTGTATTTGGGGTGTGAGTGCACATGATCTAATTTTGTTTGCCTACATTGTGTAAATACCATATATTAACAATCGTAATTGCTTGCCCCAAGTTAGGAACTAGATTTTTCAGTCATTTATGAATTGGGTTTCCTTAAGGGTCTTTTGGAAAAGGTTAATAAATTGAATATCCACTTGGCCATATAATTGTCATTAAGGCTTTGAGTAAATTGAAATGCATGAAAATTGGTCATGTGCCCTCTTGTTGTGCAAATGTCGTAGCTTAGATGAATCTATTGAGTATATAGATGGTTTATTCATATGGCATGTATGGTCATACTTCTTTCTTAAACTTATGTTTATATTTGAACTATGGTGTTTCCAACTTGTATTGTGTTTTCCTTGGATTTGTATTGTATTGGGCATAATGAGCATGCGATTTGTAGATCTTTTTCCATCTCAACATGGCTCTCTCTAGTTATTGACATTTTTGTTTATATATTGTTTGAATAGTACGTACGTTCTTTTGTTTGGAATCAAGATTAAATTCACATAGCTATTTGATAGTTCAAACTTTTAACTTTGTGCATTTCTTCCTTTCTTGATACTTGCGATGCTATTACAATTAGGAACATTGATATGAATAATCATATATAAATTGTTTAAATACATATTTATTAGATCCTCTCTTTTTACCGAATAGTTAATTGTGTTTGAATTTAGTTACCATAATTGAATTGGTTACCATCCTCATGTTTTTTGCAAATGGGAAATGTCCTATGTTTATTCTTGTACTTAGAAAAGAGCATGGATGTTGTTTCCAACAATGCATTTTGTTTGTCTCTACACATCTTTTCTTTTTTGTAGCCATGAGACATTGTAAGAAGGGCAAAAGAAAGACCAATTGAAAGAAAAGCACCTAACCTAGGGCTCCTCAAGGTGCAATTGGAGCCACAAATCTTGGAGTTGATGTAGAGATTGATACAGCCTTTGACTCTAAGACACTTTCCATGACCATAAAGTGTTTTAGGTTATAACATGTGAAAGGTGGTGCGGGACCATTGGTGGCCATTGAGTGTAACAAAGAAAAACAAGAAGAAAAAAATGTAAGGCTAAAACCATTGACCATTAGGGACTTTCCCTTTAGCTATGGATGGATGTGCCTTCGTTGTCAAAGTAAGTGATTAATGAATACCAATGTGTTCATTCTTGTCATGTTATTTTCCATGAGGTGTTTGATGGGGAAGAGCCTGAGGAAGAGCCATTTGAAGTGTTAGAAAAAGGGAAGGGAGTGCTAGTGGAATGCCTTGAAAACTAGTTGGTTATTATTGTATATATTGTAGAAGCATTTTTTGCATATATAGTTATTTCAGATAGAATGGGTTGGAATTCCATTGTGAGGATCCTGCTACAACTTTGGTGCATATGCTATTCTGTAAAGAAAAATCGATTGGCTTGTCTAATGTGACAACAATTGGTTGAATATAGTACTATTTTCTCTAATGTTAATTATTATTTACAATCTGGTTCATTGGAATGGTTGAATCATGTTGTTATTGTTTGTTAATATAATTATTTTCCTTATTGGTGTATCTATGTGTGTACATGAGGTGCACAATGATTCATGGTAAGGCTTTAAGAAATTGACAGCACTAGTTATGATGCTATGTATCATCACAAAAAGATTGGCATCAAATAAGAATATATTGGTAGAATATTTCAGCTATATTCTTATTCTTGTCTCTTTGGACTTGATTCTTGATCTCTAAAACTAGCCATATTCTTATTCCTATATGGATGAAAAGACATAAAGAAAGTTTAAAAATAATAGTTAAAATAGTTGAAGAAGTTAAGCTAAATTGGTAAAAAGCCACCCTAGATAATGATGGACCTAGTTTTTTGCCACTGCCCATTCTTCTCTTTTAGCTATGAAATGAGTGCTATGGATTTGAGCCTATAAGATTTCTAGATGAGATAAATTTAGTTGCTTCTACTTGAAAATATTGGTAGAAACTATTCAAATTCAAACCTTCAATGGGTGTTCAAGAAATTTTAACTTACCCATGTAGAATTAAACATACTAAACCTACAAATCTTAGGACAATCAATCCATCGACCCTGATTTTTTTTATGAAATTAAATGCTTGGCTCGCATTGTTTCAAATTTGAACAAGTATCTTTTTTCTAATAATGGGGATGGGAGAAAGTAAGTTCCATATAAATGAATGTCAAAAACATGGCAAATTTTTCTTGAAGATAGAAACCTTGCTTTATTTGTAGCATAATCTTGTTTATGAGGATTATGGCATGGAGAACTTAGTAGTAGCATCTTGGGAGTGTGTAATAGATATAATAACACCATATCTAAGTTTTAACTAGGCTATAATGTATGATAACCCCTTCAGACCTGGTGATAGGATGATTAACAAGAAGAGTTTTAATGGATGAAAACTATTTTAATCATTGTAGAGATAACTCTCACTAATGTATTGACAAAAAAAGAATGGGTAGGGTAGGTTGGAATTCTATTTGCACTTAAGCTTCTTTGATGGACTCCCTTTTAATGCCGAACTAGTTTACATTAAAAATCTTTGTGTTGTATGAAACAAAATCCTTTATGGAATTTCATCAAAATAGCTCCAGTGCCTTGTGTTATGCTTTTACATGTTAAAAATGGTATTCTATCAAATAGTTCAAATTTACCCTATGTATACTTACGTTCTTGTGAGATTTGTCACCTATATCATGTGCATTGTCTATGTGTTCATGTTTTACTTCATGTCTACCTAGCAACTAGAGCTACAACATCTAACAAAAATTCCTCTATCTCTTATTCTTAGATGGGCCTCCTTACCCTATACAAAGCCCCCATGTGGTGCAGGGATGGGAGAATTCTTGCTAAAGCATGGAAATTGGGATTTATCCTTTCCATTGCATTCACTAAAATTTGTTGGATGGTTCGCAATACTGTAATTAGTAAGTTTAGTCCTCTATTAAAAAAATGACCAATGGCTCTATAATGTATTTGTTGTTTCTAGATAGATTCCTTGGCCCTCCACTGAAATGTTCTCTTTTGTTTGGCCTATCTTATGTCAAAAATTTGTTGTGGCTAGTTCTACGCCAATGAATTTTAACAGATAATTTCCCAAGGGGGTGCTTAGATGATTCTATTGCCATCTTCCCTAAAAGATTATGGAATTAGAGAGTGCAATGTATTCTATTTGTTGGTTTAGGTTATTAGACTTAACAAAAGGTTGGCATTTGTCAATAAGAAGATATTTTGCAGTTGATAGTATTGGTTTCTTGATATTGTGGTGTTATTGTGTTTCTTCAAGAGTATAGCAATATGGTCCTACAAAGTGTTTTTGAATTTACTTGATATTACTCTAATTTTTTTTGTAGTTATATGTGCAAATGTTCTAGGTTTTTGAATTTAAACGTATTTGTGAATTTCTACATATCATTTTAAATGTTAACTTCTATGCATCTTCATGGAATAGAGTGGGCTAGTGCTTGCCTATAGTGAAGTATTTTGGATTGAATAAGTAAATACTCATGTTTTTGGAATCAAATTCAATTTTCAAAGTATGTATATCACTGTAAATCTTAATCTTGAGCCACTGTCATACCATGTGGGCATTGCTTTAGTTATTTGTCTAGAATTTTCTGTTGGAATACACTTGACCACTGAGAGGGGGGAAGGGTGAATTAGTGGTACAATGAAAATTAATTCTAATAATCAACTTGGTGGTACCCGTTTAGGTTTTAGGGTTTCGAGTCAGTTTTATCAAATTTTTTCCTTATTTCCCCTTAATACTCTAAGTCTTATGGTCATACCTTTACTTTATGTTATAATCCATCGTTGACTGCCTAGCCTAGGTTACCGGTCATTCATGTTATAACCTTGAGTCTTACATGTCATGAAGTGACCTATCCCAAGAGCTAGTGTTTACCCTTTGTTGCCTGTCAAACTCATGTTCTTTATAAAGTTCTTAAGTCCTAAGTCTTTGTAGGGGCCCGAAGGTGCCACATGGTAAGATATCGCATGCCCGCATACTGCTGACGCTGACGTCATATCTCAACCGTGCAACTGCGAAATGAGGACATGTGTAAAGTATATCGTGGCCTATGGCCATAATATCAAGAATGAAGCAGATTGCGCCCGTTGTCAAAGGATGAAGTGAAGAGGTGGGGCTGATAAGGATCGAATGGTAGTGTAGTGTCACAGAAGAATCTTGTCTACAGGAAAGATTCTATGCGTGGTTGCGAGATGTGTTGGTATGTGGCGATTGATCATGCAAGTATTGTACATAAGTTATGTATCCTCACCGGGGTTCAGCCCCTAAATTTTTTTCCCTCTTTTTTGCATGATCGGAGTCGGTTGTTAATTTTTGTTAACTGATAAAAGAAAATGACATTGCAAAACTCTAATTCTAGAAGCTTCCAAAAAGCTTGTTATAAGCAGCTAGAATGTATGGTACAACTATGTATTCACGATATTGTAATTTGTTTTGCACTGAATAATAAAATCATTGGATGGCTGAGTTTCTGTGGATGTAGCCCATATTAGGTGAACCACATTAAATTTCTGTGTTGATCTCTTTTGTGTTGTTCTTCATTATTATATTTGGGTTATTTAATCTGCATATAATTGTTAGTGTTTATTGCTTGATCTACCCTAACCCTAACAAGATGATGACATGTGGCCTATTTTTGAAAGGAAGGAAAAGGATTATATAAGGGAATCCATGTGGAAGGCTCAGTATTGATAGTTTGTAGGATGGGGTTGGAGCAACCAAGGGTGACTGACCTAGAAGGATTCATTAATAGAGTGAGGCTTGGCATCAAAAGGCCCCAGTTCACCCACCAGGTCATATTTGATGAGGATGTAGTAAGAGATTCTGCTACAATGGAGGAAATTCATTTTTTGAGGGGAAGGTGGGAAGTAGTGATGGAAGGAGAAAGGATGAGAACTAATCTCAATCCTACATATCCAGGGGTATTTTTTGATGAGAATGACCCCATAGTAAGAATTCAGAGAATTTTGGCTCATGCAGAAACTTTGATTGCAGAAGCTCCTCCAGGAGAAGAAAGGCCAGCATACGTTAGAGACTAAAAGGCTCCAATTAAGCCATATAGAAGAGGAAATGAGTCTCCTGATGCACCTCCAGCCAAGAAAGTGAAAATCATTGACTTGGAGCATGAAGAGGAAGTAGAATTGATAGACTTGGAGGAGGAAATAAATGAACAAGAACAAGAAATTTCCCAACAGGTGAATTCACCCATGAGAATAAGGCCTTATGCCTCCCCTGATAATAGATTAAGCAGATCACTTGCTGGTAATCATGTGGATACAGAGGACATTAGAGTACTAGCTTGCACACAATTCCTAGAGGATGATGCCTTTATCAATACCCCAAAGTTTAAGGGGTATGTGTTGACAGTAAGGAATGAAGAGTTTTAGAAGAGAGTAGAGGAAGAAAAGAGAGGAGCTGATCCAGAAAAGTATGAAGAGATAACTTAGAGAGTGTTGAATGAAGTAGGTCAAGATATTAGTGGAATGACCCTTGATGAAGGAAGAGCCTTGGTAGCAAAGAGTGGTTTGATGCTACTTCCACATTGGACTCTAGCAGATGCAATTGCTTTTGACACTATCCAGAGAATGGGCATAGATATATCAGAAGACCAAGTAGATAAAGCACTCTCAGGTGCAGGGTTTAACCCTGAATTTGAGACCTTGGCAATATGGGCATTGGCCCCAAACAATAATAAGCCAAGGGTGGGCTTTAATGAATTGATAGGGGATGTTATAATAAAGAGAGTGTCAGACACTCCAGCTCCTCAAGCTGCAAGCTTGAGTGTTCATACAGCCTAATTTGCTGAGGCTGTCACAAATAAATTGCAAAAAGATTATGATGAACTTCTATTGAAGTATGGGCAAGCTATGTCAGAATTGAATAAATGTAAGGAGCAAATGTTGTTGGCTCCAGGCACTTCAGTTCAGAGTGTTCCTGCTCTTGTAGAGACTACAAAATCATTGCCAATAGATAGATAGGAACTACTCTCAGAGATTAAGGAGTTGAAAGAAGAGGTAAAGAATCTGAAAGATGAGAAAAAGAACACTGTCAAAGAAATAGTTACAAATCTAATCAACCACAGGTTATCCAAGATCACAGCCAAGGTTGATGACACATGGATGTCTTATTCAAATTTTAAGACAACCTTGGATAAACATGAGAGGCACAAGGAAAGCCTGAAAGACATGTGTAGAATGTGGCTACCAAGAACTAGAAAAATAAGGAAAGTTCATAGATGTTCAAGGTTTGCCCCTGATGCTCCTGTAGAAATAAAATTAACCCTTGATATGTTAATTTTATTAGAAGAGGTAGTGGCTTTCCAGCTGAAATTGGATAAGGTTTTGAATGAGAAAAGACAATCAATTGAGAAAATAGATAAAAAGATTATGGCAAGTATATTGGAGGATGATGGACAAATAAAAAGTTTAGACAAATGGAAGGCTAATTTTAAATAGCTGGCTAGCTCATATCTTCCAGTTGTGTAGATGGTGACCCAAGTATGAAAATTTTAAGTTGTACACTCGACAAGCTACATGTGTTGGAATTAAATTTTGAGATATTTTGTTAGAAAACAAAGATTTTATTAGATGCAAGGTATATAGGGCATAATGAAAAAAATAGCAAAATTGATTCCTTTCCAATGGCCACTGGAGAAGTCATGTGCAACCTAAGTGGAGAAATATGGATAAATGTGTCCAGGGTGAATGAGGATCCAATTGTGTGATATGTCTTCTTCATCATTGGATAAATTATCCCCAACAGTTTTTTGTCATCTCCAAGATAAATTGTATTTTTGTCTTTCTCTCTCATATGTAAGTTGAATTAGTTTCCCAATACCTATGGGTGGTGGCTTGTAATGTAAGATTCTGTAACCGACATATGGTAATGAGTTTTTGAGTACCATGTTCTTGTGTCTATAAAAGAGCACGTTGTACTACTTGTTGGTGTAATTAAATATTTAATTACACTTTATTAAGTTTACTTAGGGCTAATTTTAGTCTTAAGTTATTCTTAAGTCATATTAGGGTTTTTTCTCTAACTTGCAAATATAAAAGCAAGTTCTCACATGTAATTCCTTAATCCATTTCATTAATTCATCCAATATTGTGCAAATTATTTCTCTTTCATTTTTTCTCTTGTGGAAGGTAAATATTAGGTTTTGCAGGTGATATTTGTGGCTTGAGTTAATTATCAAATTCAACATGGTATCAGAGCAGATCTGCAAGCCCCTTCTCAAATTTGGAGAAAAATTCTAGCAAGAGTCATTTGCTGGGCATGTTTTTTGTGTAAAATGGAGTATTCCATTGGATTCATACCAGCTGGAAAAGGTAGATTTGTCTTTTGTTTGGCTGGATTTGGTTTGGGGAAGCTAAATCTGTGAAGGTTTCCAGAGTGCTTTTTTTAGATATGGAGGGGAATAGTAATTTTAGAGCATTTTTGGCCAAAACAGACCTCACCATTGCACTCAAAAGGCCCAAAAACCCCTATTTTCATATAAGGCACTTTATATTTTGTTGAAAAAAGTTTTTGGGTGTTTTTTTGGGGTTTCAAGAAATCCATGATAGTGAAATCCGTACGACCTGTACAGAATCCATACGACTGTATGGTGCACCAATTTCTATGCCAACCTTGATTTCTGTGCCATTCTCATCTGAACATATTTTAATTTTGAAGTTGCCTCGATTTGCGTGCCATCTCGATTTGCATGCCATCTCAATTTCTGTGCACATGTATAGCTGAGTTTTTTTATTAATTTCTTAATAGTAAGTAATTTTTTATTTTGGAGGTCTAGCCCCAAGGGTTTAACCCCTGGTCGCATGGGGGACCAGGCCCTAGCTTCTAAGCAGCAGCGCCCATAGACTCAGCTCCTGGTCATATGAGGGACCACTACCCTAGCCGCTAGCCCCCAGAGACTCAGCCCCTAGTCACATGAGGGACCACTGCCCTAGCAGCTAGCCCCCAGAGATTTAGCCCCTGGTCACATGGGTGCCCAGGAGCTTCAATAGTGCTTTTTTTGGGCCTCTTTGTCCTAAAGGAGCAGTTTTGGTAAATCGGGCATATCTTGAGCATACAGAGTCAGATTTTTGAAAAAAAAAAGGCATCAGAAAGCTGGTTCTGAGCACAATCCAGTGGTGTAGATATTTTTCTAGGTTTTGTTGATTGGTACAATTTATTGCTGTTTGAAGTCAAGGCATCTTTTTTGGCTTTCAAGCTCCATTCTTACGCCTAGAACCTCCGTTTTTCAAAAATGAATAGGCCTTGGAAAGGTATCAGAGAGCTCTACATAGCCACCTATATAATTTTTTATTATTCAGCTCCAAATATATTTTAAATCAGTTTGTCAATTTTATGGCTTTTGTTGGATATCCTGGACATGCTGCCTCTTGGAAAGGTTATGTTTGCTTTGAAAGACTTCTATTATCAACATAAATCTATTTGCATGTTTTGATCTGTAATCATCTAAGGAGATGGGATTCTACCATCAGCATAAATCTAATTGTAGATATTGTGGAAGTAATCAACATGAGAAAGAGATGTGTCCTCATTTCTCACATCATCTCTTTGAAATGCTTGTTTCAATCGCTTCTCCTCCTAATGAGATCATTGCTCCACCATCACCTACTGTTGCTTCAGAGTTTAGTGTTGCATCATCATTGGCTTCTAGTAATTCTGTGCAGCAGGTCAATATTAGTCTTCTTGATCCACCTCATTGGGATTCCTATCTTGCAGACATATCATCTTTGTTTGTAGAGTCCCATCTTGTAGATTTGGATGACCACATTGAGGACATTTGTCTTCTCTTTAATGACAGCTTTGATGGAGTTGCATCACCATCATCTGCTTCAAATATTGTTCTTTATCCTCCTCTTCTTCAGTCAGAATTTGGCAGTGGAACGGAGACATTTGAGTAGTTTTCAAGAGCATCGTTGTTGTCTTTGGCTCATGTGCAGAGTTCAGAGACATTTGTCCTTCCTGTATATTCCTACCTAGAATGGGAAGACATTATGCACACATCTGTAGTTCTATTTCTTCGCAAGGGGAGGAATCTTGTTCGACGTTCATGGGTCTTCATCTTTATTATGTGTCGAGCATGTTCCAGCACTGTAGGAGTCATCTTGAGGAGCGGTTGCATGGTCTCTCTTCTCATCTCTATTTTGGGAGGGAGCATTTCCTCGCATGGGGTTTCATTCTTTTGACTTCTGGGGGGTCATCAAACCTTCTCTCTTCTTCCTCTCTTATGGGGGGGCATTCTTGATTGTACTTTTGTGATGGATTCACTTCTTAGGTGGTCTAAGTTTTAGTCCTTCTTCCATCACA